>CM059191.1:78340315-79540315 GCA_030323885.1 Branchipolynoe longqiensis
ACCTCGGGGAGGACCATCAATGGGCACAATGATCTCTTGCCTCGATGCCAATGTTGTCGCGGCGCGGAGACACTTTCTCTGTGAACAATCAAAACCTCGGGGCGAAGGCGGGGGTGGCGGAGAGCGACCGACCGGCCGAGCCACAGCGACAGAGAGATAGACAGACAGACAGAGCGAGAGGGGTTTAGAGGAGGAGGAGGTGGGGAAAAAGACGTCAAAAGCGAATGAGTACGTGGGGAGGGGACGGGGGAGCGGTGAGCCATTCTGTGCTGGAGGCTGGTAATGTGGAGCGTTTTGTCAGCGCTGGCGGGACAGTCGATTGAGGTATTAAGACAAACATGGACACGGGCACGCTGCATGGAAGATGGAGTGCTTCGTCTATTATGGGAGGCGAGTCATTTGTTGATACTCGGCCACGGCCCTAACGGCGCGCGCAGAATCTCGGCGCGAAAAGCAGCGCGCGGCGGGGGTCTCAATGGTACGCTGTGAACGCGCACATGGCGCACATTAACTGAAGCTGCGCACGCCGGCTGCGCATTGGCAATACCGGGCCGGTTTCCCGTGGCCCCGGACGCCGCTTAAAGCATCTATGTGTTGTGCATCACCCCCCCCCCCCCCCCCCCCCACACACACACACACACATTCCACCCGAACACACACCCCGCCCCCTACCCCCGAAACGACCACTACCACCACCACCACCGCAGCCACACTCCCAACTGACAGTATCCCAGGGCTACGCACCCGCTCAACTGTTAGGGATGGAAACAGCACAGCTGGGAGGCTAAGCACTAGGAAGTAGACTGACTGCTGAGCTGCTCGCCCCGTCTCCTTCGTGCTCCTCCTTCTGCTCCGGCCTACTCCTCATCTCCAATGAAGAACCCCACCCCCTCCACCACAACCCTGCCTCTTAATGACACTCCACCCTCCACCCTCATCGCCGCCTGCACCTTTCCCGTCCTCCTGCCCGCAGTCTTCCGCCCAGCCGCCGCCCCCCCCCCCTCCGTACTTCCCCTCTCCGCCGCACCCTACCCTGACGATTGCAGTTTTCAGTCTCCGATTATCCACTCCACACAAATGGAGATATACCGAGAGGAATCGAGTAATGGATAATGGGTAATGACCAATGAGTAATGATAAAGAGTAATTGAGTGCAAACCGTTTCGATCTTTTGGTTGTTTCTTGTTGTTTTACGTCCTGACATCATCAGAAATGGCACCGACTTGTGACAGTGCGCGTTCATAACGACTTTATAGTTCTGCCCCACTTGCAGCCCAGTTCGCCAGCATCATGACCCGATATCCCACACAGTCACCATATCCTGATCCTGTGCTAATCACTCGTTATCCTGTCATATCGACAAAATAGCATTATTTTCCATCAGTCGTCCGCTGTCCCTGTGGAATAAGTTTTATTATTTGGACGATACCGTTATTCTGCAATCAGTACGATCGTCCTTGTTGAAGATTTCAAGGAATCAGCTGAAGTCGTCCGTTAGCCCCAGGTAGAACAACAGGTAGCGCAGGTAAACAAAGGAAGCACAGGTAGCAGGTAGACTGTGGCCTTTCCAAGCAAAAAATAGGAGGCAAGTGACGATTTGAACCGAGTTGCGCGCAAGCGCCGGGGCCAAAGGACGCAGCCAGGCCCGGACGACGGCGATTGGACAATATTCAAATCGAATAAATAAACAATAATAAATAATAATAATTCTCCGAGCGTTTATATGTATATAATAGATTATATATAATATTAATGCTAACCCTTGCCCTGTCCTAACAATGCCAAGGCCCAGGCAAGGTAGTGACATTTTTCAATTTTATAGCTCATTGGTTTGACTCGGTTGGGATTCGAACCCCCGACCTTCGACATGGGAAACCTTCCCTCTACCAATTCGGCCACCATGTCCGGTATTCGTTGCGAACAGGAGGAATAGTGGAAAGGGTAATGAAGGTCTGGCTTTTTCCTTTCCCCCCGGTCGCAAGCAGTAAGCTGAAATTGAGGATGTGACAGGGAACGTTAGGATGTTGAGCCTTGGATGAAGCTGCTGATGGTTGCAAGGGGAAAAATGTGTGTGTGTGTTGGTTGTGGACATGAATGGCTCAGTAGAGATGTGCCGAGGTCATGGGATGACTGTGTGTGAGCAGGGTGGTGTGGCGATGGTTGGTTGGAGTTTTACATCCTGGCAACATCTAAGGTCATATCAGGACTGGTACCGACTTGTGACAGTGTGCACTTATTGCGACTTTATAGTGTTTCGCCACTGGGAAATCAAGCTGCCAGCATCATGACCCGATATCCCACCGAGTCACATTATCCTGACACTGAGCTAACCAGTCCTTGCCCTATCCTATTAATGCTTAGCACAGGCTAGGAAGCGACAAATATCAATTTTATTAGTCATTGGTTTGGCTCGACCTGGAACCGAACTCCCAATCTCCCACACGCGAGGCCTGCGCTCTACCGATTCGGCCACCGCGTCCGGTGAGGTGGTGATGGAATGAGGCGAGTTAGTTAGGAGAGAGAGAAACAGAGTGGAATTTGACAGCTGACAGTTGGCAGGGCAGTGTAAATGTGAATATCAGACTGCGCCACCTGCACATAGCCAGCGCGCCATCTCCGACAGCCATCGACCAAGCATCGACAGTTGTCGCTGGAGCGTCGCAGTGATGGCATTCGGCCCGAGCCTCTGTTTGACGGCCGCCTTCAAAAGGCGCCATTTCATGTTTTCACAGACGAAATAGCGGGAGACACAGGGGCTTCCCAGAATGCTCCTCGTTTCTCCAGAGCTCGCTCACGCCGCATTAGCGCGCTCCACAGGTGGCTCAGTCATTGTCACCTCAGCCTCGCTGACGCTGAACGCCGAACCCTGTTTTAATACTGCATGGCGGCGCATATGGGGTGCATTAGCTCTGTACTGGGACGCGTATAAAAACACCATTTACTGCCGACCAGTGTCAGGTATAACACACCAATTTCCATGTTAATGACAACCGCGCCAAAACAAAACAACAATAACATCAACAACGGAACAACAAACTTAATCCACCATCGGCGACTTCATTATGTAAACACTCCTGAGGTGTTTTTATGGTCTCCCTTAGGTCAACTCACACGACCCTAGCTCGGGGCAGGCCTCCGTGCCTTCTATGGAATTCAGAGGCCGTCCATTATCTTTTTTGTTCTTTTTGTTTGGCGCCTTCCCGACAGTTTTGAGGAAGCTCCAATTTTTGGATTTCAGCAAAAATATCATCGCGATTAGCCGGTAATTAAACACGACGCGCAACATCATTGGCACCCGGCAAATCGCCAGCAGCGACCCAGTGTCAACCCTCACCCACCCACACACCCTTTGGTCCACTTAACAAGGACAACACACACGCGCGAAAAAAAATATCTTACATAATATTTCAAAAGGGGGGACGCGCACACTAATGAGGGTCATGCGGTGATGAAATGATGTTTTCCAGGTAATTGCACAGCTAAATGGTCCGAATAGCATCATTAGAAGAGCGCACCAAGAAACCCGGTTAGATATTAGCTTGGGAGCGATACTAGGGGGCGTGTGGCGCGAGTAGTTAATCTTTAATCATGGGACCGCCATCCCCCCTATAAAAACAAACCCAGAGCCGGGCCTAGACTTTCCCCATTAATTCTCTATCATCTTACCTTGATGTTGGGACGGATCGGCCTGCTGTGATCTGATTTAAGGAGGGTTAAAGTTAGTGGAGCTGCTCTCCCGTCCATCCCCACTCCTCCGAACACACCCACCATGCCCTACCCACCCTCATCCCCCGCTCTGTTCTTCCCCCCCCCCCCCCCACCCACCCACACCCACACCCGCTCCAACCATCATCTCCCCAGTGCACTTATCCGAGACACACATACCCACACTGAGACACATATAACAACCGACACACGTCCACACACACACACAGCGCCACTACCCCCACAAGTGCTCCACTTCACTAGCAAATCATCAGTCGGTCAAATCCACCTTGCAATTTAACGCCACCTTAAATAATAATAATAATAATAATAGTTACAATAATTGTAATACTTATAATAATTAAAATAATTAAGATAATTAAAATAATAATGATATTCACATCACCTGAAGACAGAAGTGAAATCACTCGCCTCATTCAGTCTTCACTAACCAATTACTTTAACATTAACGGTTTTGACTATCAATCTTTTCTTCCAAGGACAGCTCTGCACCCAGAACAGTATTCTCCTAACAACAGTAACAGAGCCGGTATTGCGTTATCCAAGGGACACTCAACTGAAGCAAAAACAGATTTCACATTGCCAAATTGATCCCTCCTGACCCGGGTCCACAGATCACAAGATTCAAGTTGGATAAGATAGGATAAGAAGGAGCAGTGGAATGGGGAGGCCAACTTTCCTCGAATTAAGCATTCCGGAGCTTAATGAACAAAGACATAAGACTTTAAGAGAGCATAATACTATATCCAAGGCAATTCACTTCCAAATCAATGCAGAAAATAAAAGACCCACATGCTCCATTAAAGGATCATTGTCCGATGGTGTTTGATTTGTGTCACCTTTTGAGAGAAATATATTAGATTAATGTTCCTATGCATGTCAAAAATCTTACAATAGGCTTGAATATGCTCTGTTAAATTGACTTATATGCAGACATAAATCTATATAAATAAAAGCAATTGGGTTGGCTTGTTTGGCTCTATCTTGAAAAACGACCATACACCTATTTCAAATTGATTGTGATAGCTATATTTCATAGCCTTTCTTGTTTATTCCAATAAATTGTCTACTCGTTAACATTTATTTATTATTATTCTAAGCCCTTAGTTATATGGGCCGAAGGCCCAACTATCCCTCTACATCTACAGGAGCATGCTTTGAAGTGTTCACGGAGCAACGCTTTTATACCCCTGTCACACTACGACGTAACGAGCCAACGTGAGCCTAACGTGATCATTTTTCGTCATTACGTTGCCGTACGTTGGGTTACGTTATGATGACGTCATAATGACGTTAGAGTGACGTCGAGCTACGTCATGTTACGTCGTGTTACGTCGGCGCGCGTCTAGGTTTTGAACCTGTTCAAAACTTTCGACGTATCTCGACGTGACGCCGTCACGTCGGGATGACGTGACAATGACGTTAGGTAGACGTTCCGCGATCGTTATAGCAGCGTAAATGACGTTAGAGTCACGTTATGTCACGTCAGACCGACGGCCCGGGTGGGAGCAACGTGTGGGCCGCGTTTTGCACGTTACGGTCACGTCACGGTCACGTTACGGTCACGTTACGGTCACGTTACGGTCACGTTACGGTCACGTTACGGTCACGGTTATGGTCACGTTACGGTCACGTTACGGTCACGTTACGGTCACGTTACGGTCACGTTACGGTCACGTTACGGTCACGTTACGGTCACGTTACGGTCACATTACGGTCACGTTACGGTCACGTTACGGTCACGTTACGGTCACGTCAACTACGCGGCATTCACGTCCACAATTTGCATATTACGCCGATAACTTCGACGTGATATCATTATTTTCACGTTGTGGTTACGCTGACGTAGTCACGTCGTAGTGTGACAGCCCCATAAGGCTTGTATACTTAATAAGTGCACAAGTATCTAAGTTGGATATGGAGGATCAATTCTAGATAAGTGGATAGGTTTAGAAAATGTGGTGCTTTCATCGGACTGTGCACGCCATCACGAATTTTGTTAGTGACCTGGACCCAGCCCCTGAATGGCCATATGTAACTTTGAATTAACTGGAAATTGTCAATACACGTCACTTCTGAAACAAACGACCGTTTTCCCCTTTTATCGCTGCTGCTTCAAATAAAAACACCACCCACACCCACACCAGCAGCTGCCGTCTCCCGCCCCCACACACACACACATCCACACCACCCCCACATCCACCCCCACCCCGACATCCACCCGCACCCCCACATCCACCCCACCCATCCCCCACCCCATCCGTACCCCTACCCCCACGCACACCCCTACCGCCACCTCCACACTCACACCCATACCCATACCCACATCCACACCCACACCCACACCCACACCCACACCCACACCCACACCCACACCCACACCCACACCCACACCTCACCCACACCCACACCCACACCCACACTCACACTCGCACTCCCACCCATACATATACACCCACACCCACCCACACCCACACACACACACCAACACACACACACACAAATACACCCAAACTCACACCCAAACCCACCTACACACATGCGAGTTTCGCCCCTCCCCCATTCCTTCCCTACTTTCTTCTCCTTCTTCCTTCTGCCTCCGACCGCCCCCCCCCCGTCGTCCACCCTCCCCGCCCCCCCCCCTCCCCCACACACGCACACTCACCCTTTTCCCTCGGCGGCGCCCATTTGGGATAATGGAGCCAGGTGGGACGCGGTCAGGGCCGGGGTTTTAGTGGTTCGAGTGGACTAACTGGCCTGATGGGCCTTTAGCGCACCCGACCGTGTTGAGCGCGGCGCCGCGCATGCGCCCGCTCATCCCCGCTATGACTCTCCACGGTCGGCGGTAATAAAGACCCCAGCCGGTAAAAAGTAAGCAAACACAAAACAAAAAGTGAACAACAACAAAAAAGAGACAGGAAGAAACCTCCTCCTAACCTCCCCCGCCCCCTCCCCCCCCAAACAAAAGCATCTTGGCGGGGCGGAGTGAAGTAGGGTGGTGAGGCGGGAATGGAAGAGGCGGAGTGGGAGAGGGCAGGGAGGGGTGGGGTAGGGTGGAGCGAGGCAAGGCCGGGTGGGGCGGGGATGTGTTGGGGTAAGGCGGGGTGGGGCTGGGTAGGGATGTGGCAGGGCAGGGCGGGGGAGGGCAGGGTGGGACGGGGCGGGGCTGGCCGGGGTAGGTCGGGCATGGGGTACGGCGGGGCGGGATAGGTCGGGCATGAGGCAGGGCAGCGCGGGTCAGGGCAGGGATGGGGCAGCGTCGGGCGGGGTAGATCGGGGATGGGACAGACTAGGGTGGGGTTGGGCGGGGATAGGGCAGGGCGGAGCGGGCAGGGTGGGGGGGGGGGGCGGGGCAGAGACGCCCTTGCTACCTGCGGTGGCGCCTTCATCGTGCCAGATTTACTGGCCCAATTGGGCAGCGGCGGGACACGCCGGGCTTAGTCTCGGAAAGGAGAAGCGCGCTCGGTGGGGCGGGGGGGGGGAGGCGCCGGGGTGGCATTGAAGTGAAAGGGGTGGGGAGGGGGGGGGGGCGCTCATTGGGCCGCTCGGAGTGGAGGTGGGGGGGGGGGGATGTGTAGTGCGCCAGGCAGCCAGGCCGGGTAAATCCCCGTGTTGTGAGTGTTTCGTCAAGTGTGCGCTGAGCCGCCAACGCACAAAATCACGTTGTATTCCGCGTGAATTTACAGACCGGCCAGGCCCCGGCTTTAACTCTCGGCTAAATGTCGCCTGCCTGCTGTGGTGTGGCGCCCTCTAGATGTATATATCATAACATACCATGGGGGTGGTACCACCACCTCAACCGCCGCCGCGAGTGGCGGTTCTTCATTTAACTGTATCACAACGCTCCCCTCCTCCCTCTCTCCCTCTCCTCTTTCCTTCCATCTCGGCTCGTCAGTTCCGGTTTGGCGCGAGTAGCTCGATGATCCGCTCAGAGAACGGCGAGTGGATAAGCGCAGCGACGCCTACTGGATGACAAACACAGCGCGCCCGATCCCGTCCCCATTGAGCGGCAATCTACGTCTAAATTAAATCACAAAGAGTTGATGACCAACTAGACGCACACGTCATCCATCAACGTCTTCCCGCGCTTTTAGTGCTCTATTTGTCACGCCTCGGCGTGCTGCCATGACGACCCAGTTGTCGTCTGCTCAGCGTTTCCACCCACTCCGCGGGTTCCCCGCCACATGTCTTCTCGGACTAATCTCTGATAGGAAATCAAGACCGATGATTAACTGGGTCATAACCGCGATAAGAGGGCAATTGGGGCGAATCTCGTCTGCCACCACTGGAAGTACTTAATTGGCGCGCCGGGCTTCCGATTGGCGCGCCGGTGGCGTCAGAGTCATCACAACCGGCTCTACGTCACTGACGTCATCATATTCACGTCACCCAGCCCAGCCCATCCCATCCCAGCCCATCCCATCCCAGCCCTGCCCAGCCCAGCCCATCCCAGCCCAGCCTAGCCCAGCCCATCTCAGCCCAGCGCAGCGAAGCTGAGACGTCAGTACTGGGCGCATCGGATCCTCCGCATATCCGCCGCCTAGTGAGAATGGCGAACACTAGGGGATTGATTTTCCCCCATGTTGCGGTAGGGGTCAGCACATGTGGGGTCACAGGTAGAGGGGGGGCGGAGAGGGGCAGGGTCATGTGTCATCCCTGATTCTGTACAATTTGAGTTCCTTGCCAAAATGTTTGCGGCTATTAGATTAGCGGCGGGCCTGGCACGTACAGAGTGAGCGTCTGGAGCCCAGGTCAGGACCCCTTGTGGGGGAAGGTGAGTTTAACAAAATAACAACCGCGAAGTCACAACAACTGCCGCATTGTCCACCAGTGTTACGGAGAGTGACATACACTTTACACTCCTTAGTGTATGCCCTATACTCTCCATAACCAGCTAGTTTATTGCTGCGTGAATAGTAGGCATATACCATTTAACATACTTCCTGTACTGCGGAGGTCCCTCGACGATTTCAGAGAGGACGCTGTAGATTTCGTTGATAAAACGACAGCATGGCCACGTGGTGTGGCCACGTGATGCATCCCGTGACAGGCGCTTGGTGCGTGGCCAGCGTTCTCATCTGAACTGTAAAGGAACTGTGGCCTACTGCTGTTATCGGGATCCATACAAGTGAACTACGTAAAGTCCTGGTCAGATACACATTAGTGAACGTAGTTGAAAGTAGTTGAACGTAGTTGAACGTAGGATAGATTAATGCGGGTCAAACGTGGTGTAAGTATGTTACACTACGGTGAAAAACGTTAAGGTACAGCAGGTTTTGGTATGGATAAATATGTTACGGCATGGATGCCAGTATGTTCAACTGGGTTAAACTATGTTCAACTATGTTCAACTGCTTTCAGCTACGTTCCACTCTGTTCAACTATGTTAAACTACGTTCAACTATGTTCAACTACATTCAATTATGTTCAACTATGTTCAACTACATTCAACTATGTTCAACTATGTTCAACTACGGTCAACTATGTTCAACTACATCCAAGTATGCTAAAGTATGCTAGAGTAGGCTAGAGTACACTAGAGTATGCTAGAGTATGTTAGAGTACATTAAGAGTATGGAGACTTTGCCACAGTACTTTAGCCTCTAACATAGCGCTCTTTTGAACTTGTCCAAAGATTACATTGGAACTCCTTTCAACTATGTTCAACTACTCAGCCACGTTAAGCTGAGATTCCTTACACGCGGTATGCGGTATGCGGTATGCGGTATGCGAATGCAAATGCGGCAAACAATCGAAACGCCTTGAAGTCAATGGGCTGCAACCCTTACATGCGGTATGCGAATGCGAATGCGAATGCGAATGCGACAACTCGATCGCTCCCTGTAGCGATCGGTCCAGCATGCGGCATGCGGCATGCTGTATGCGAATAGAGAACCCTCAGTCGGGTGTGTCCATTAGGTTTAGGCGAGGGGAGGCGACTGAGCATTACGGAACTGTCAAACACAGGCTAGAAGGGTTCTGGTCACCACGGAGGCGGACGGTTATAGGCTAGGTAAACATGTCATATGTCAACATGTCAGATGTAAAAATGCTACCAGATGCCTCTGCTGATCACCTGCTGTGATATGTGCCCGCTGGGATGGGTCAAACTTTTGACCACTGCAGGCGCTCACTGTACACTACACACTACACATCACATCATCATGTGTGCAACATTCAAAATTCGCTCAAGATGCCCAGGAGTGCCGTTAGCGATGATAACTGTGAGAGATTCATTGAGTTGGTGCGAAGAAATGCAATACTCTATGACCCAGCATGTCCAGAACACAAAGATGCTCAAAGGATGTTCAACTTGTGGGCGAGTATAGCGAACGTGATGGCCAAAGACCACAAGATGCCAGGTAAAGACACCACATTTAGCGGTAGTAATATTATTCAAATACAGTACATATTGTTCAAATGCATGTACATATTATTATATGTCCTGTCTATACGTCATAATCACCAAGTTGTTTCGGTATCATCATTGCTCAATAGTAAGGATTCTTTGTTGGTTACTGGTGTTTATTTAATTACAGCTATGGAGTGGAAAAAAGAATGGTGGAATTTGAGGGACACCTATGTAAAAAAACAACGCGAGATCAGGAACACAGTCAGTGGGCAGGCAGCGCAAAAGGCACGGAAGTGGAAGTATCTGGGCATACTGAATTTCCTTGACCCGTATGTAGAGGAACACAGGTAACACAAAACACGATATTATATCCAAATCTATTTCCTTTATTTACTCGTAACTAAATCTCTTTCCTTTATTTACTCGTAACCACACTATCGGTTGGATCAATATAAGGTTCATTCATGGTACTAACCGGTAGTTAACCGTGTGGTGTATCTTTCACGAATATCTACAATCGATGCCGCACCACATATGGTATATCATTCATAGTAATAATTATCTATACTGTGGTCAATGTAAACCATCACTCATGGGAGTTAACCGTGTGGTATATCATTCACTAATCTTTACAATCCAGGCCACAGCACATATGTTAGAATATGACTGCATATTGTCCTACACCACTATTGTCCTACACCACTACAATGTTTATCATGTGACATACCATATTTTCCTACATTTCGCAGCACAGACACAAATGTGCCCTCACCACCAAACGAAGAACTTGACGGATCAAACTCGGAAGCGACTGACGATGAATATGCCAACACTAGCACCTCCAGTCTCTTCACCAGGTATGTACCGCTCAGTCTGTGAAGATACCTCTATTCACATGGTCATTTTGCCAGGACACAGGTGACACATTCTCAAAATAATCCATAAAAATATTTCTTATGTTTACTGCATCAATACCGGCTCTGTTGCCGTGCTGCCCTAAGGCCTCGAGACCGTCACAGTCCAAATCGGCTGCCTCCTGCAACAAGGTCGTTACCTGCGATGGTGTACTTTCAATCTGTAGGAAGTTATGTAGCACACATGTCGCCCGCACAATTGCATTGATCCACTGAGGTCTCACAGCCATCTTTGTGTGATACACCCTCCATCTGGCTGCCAGTACACCAAAAGCGTTTTCGACAATTCTACGTGCTCGTGACAACCGATAGTTGTAGATCTGTTGTGGTTTTTTACAGCCTCTACCAGGGAATGGTCTCATCAAGTTTGTATGTAGAGGAAAGGCTTCATCACCAATCATCACGTAAGGCATAGGGCCTAGATGAGCGCCACCTGGTAGAGGAGCGTTGTCAGGAATGTTTAATGTTTTTCGTGCCAGAGATTTGCCGAGATTCGAGTTGGAAAAAATTCCACCATCACTGTTGCGGTCATGTGCACCAACATCTATAGAGATAAATCTCAGATCAGCATCTACCAATGCTAGCAGAACTGTCGAAAAGTACCTTTATAATTGTGATACAGAGATCCTGAATTCCAAGGGGCTTTCATCAGAACATGTTTCCCATCCAATGCACCCAGACAATGTGGGAAATTCCATTTGCGATCAAAGTTTTCAGCAATGACCTTCCAATCGTTGCTGTTCTGTGGCATTTGCATGTGTATTGGAGCTAGTCGGTCCCACAAAACTTGGCAGCACCCAGATACTATGGTGCCAACAGTGGTCGCTCCCACACGGAAGCTGAAGGCAAGTGAACGAAAGGTTTCCCCTGTGGCCAGGAATCTGAAACAAATAAACAAATAAACAATTAAACAAATATTCTTAACTCATGCTAGGTCATCTGCACATCCACATTTGGTATATTCAATACTGCTTCTATTTAACACTGCTTATATTTAATACTGCTTATATGTAATACTGCTTATATTTTCAGCCAAAGCCAAAGCCAAGGCCAAAGTCAGTGGGCTCCCAGCCCACGAACAGACCAAGGCACCCCCGTAGGATCTCCCAGAGTTATCACGCCTTCCCCAGCCAACCCAGTACTCAGAAGACAGACAAGGCACAAGAGGAGAAACAACGAGGCAAGCGAGGCAAGCGAGGCAAGCGAAATGGAGCAGGCTTTAACACTAATGATAAAAACCAACACTAAAACACGGCAGGACATACAGCAAATAATAGCCATAGACAAAACAGCCGAAGAGGCTTTCTATGAAAGTTGCGCTATCCGCAGCAAAGTGCTACCAGCTGCTACGCGTGCCTTCCTCCAGTTGCAAGTATCGCAGCTATTTGTTAATGCGGAAAACCCCCAATTGATGCCTGTCCCCATAACACCTTTACCACAACATCAGCAACAGCAGCAACATCAGCAACAGCAGCACTATCAACAGCATCAGCGGCAGGGGTACTATGCAGAACCCCCGGCCGCAGCGCAGCGCCAACTCGCTGAACCACTGTACAGTGACACAGGTACAGAAAATACGGGAGACATGGTGTCGACAGCTTTAAATGTGGCGTACATGATGTAAGAAATACAAAGAGTTAACATGAGACGGACGGTCCTTTAAATTTGGCATACATGATGTGAAGAAATACGAACAGTTAACATGAGGTTATTTAAATTTGTTCATGACTAGATCTGCTTGGGGAAAAATAAAATATTCTTACAGTCCATTATGGAGTATACTTGTTTAATTTGTCACACTCACCTTAAGCATATAGCCAGTCGTTGTCTGGGGCAAATGACCCCTCTGCTCAAAGAATACTTCGCCAGATCTTCCTCAACAAGGCACAGCACCTGTCCAAATTGTTCTCTGCTTAATCGAAAGTACTCTCTAAATTTGGCACCATCCGCATGCAGTAGTAGCTCATTCACTAAATTATGGTATGCTCCTTGTTCCACCCTTTGGCGTAGTATGCTGTGAACCCACCAGCGGTGTTTTCTTTTACCACGTTTCTTCTTCTGCTGAAGCAATCGATATGCCAGGCCAATGAATGTACTGTCTTCCTCCTCCATCTGCCGCAATAGAGCCTTCAACAACTTCAACTGATTTGCCATGGTTCTCCAGTACGATTGGTGACAGAAAGAATGAAAAGCACATGGGTGCACACTTTTATATGCTGCTTACCGCATGCCGCATGCCGCATGCCGTGTAGAAGGAATCTTCACATTCGCATACCGCATGCCGCACGCCGCATGCCACATGCCGCTTACCGCGTGTAAGGAATCCTAGCTTTAGCCTCCACTACTTTCAACTACGTCCACTAACGTGTATGTGACCCGGCCTAAACACTGACTATTACTGGGCATATATGAACTGACACAGTGAGGACCAATGGATATAGATCCTAATAATACACTTGGCGTGGCCTACACATATAAATTATTTCAAAGTTGCATAATCCGTTGGTTTGACGTTTTCATATTTTTTAATTAGCTATATCAGGTTAGCAATTATAACCTACTACCACTTTGGCTTAGAGATACTTTGATGAATAACCAACAAACTATGGATATATTTGGAATGGTGACATCCAACTGATGTATCAATGCAGACCAATTGAAGCCAAAGATGCCATGTCACAGCATTGGCAATTGTGTTATTTGAAGCCACAAAATTTTGATGACTGAGTACAGTCAACAACCCTATAATACTAAGATGGCTCACTCAGCCTGTACTGTGTAATCAAAATGATCAAACCCACCACTTGGTGCGCTGGCTGTTCTCTTGGTTAAACACGTGCTATATTATATGTATAAATGTGTATATGAATGTGAAAGATCTATGATGATGGTGATGATGATGATGATGATGCTGATGATGATGTGTATTTGTTCATAGCAATTTCATATTGATGTGTATTCATACTTACCTATCTCATGTATAATATAATTGTATGTGCTTACATGTGAAACACCAACCAGCAGCTGGGCTGCTCAAACCCACCACAAGGTGGCACTGCAAAATTTACATTACCATGGGAGAGATAGGGAGTGAGCCATCTTAGTATTATAGGGTCTTTGGTACAGTACAATATTTTATTATCTTTAAATCAATAGTTCTTTTTGTAATTAGATAGCGTAAATAAGTGAGGTTAAGCATCGCCGGAAGACTAGTGCATTGACCCTGAATAATGATTATAATCAGAGGAATAACATTATTTCACAAATATCAAAACGGATATCAAGGCTCAATGCACTACACTAAGAAAATAACCGATTTCTTTCCAATTAAAAATAAACCACTATTGTAAATGGTGTGATTTATAGTTCATTAATAGGTTCCACTCAGGGTGAAACACTTTTATCCATGGTTATCGAGTTTCCTAAGCGGCTCTCAATATTCATTGTGCGTTGAAATCACTGCGATATTATCTTTTAAATGACATTTAATGCCATGGCTAGAACATTAATTACCTTTTAAGTATCAAATCGGACTCAATTTCAAAAGTTATAATAAATGCCACATAGAATGCATTGTAAATGCCTACCTTAATTAAGCCACCATTTTTACCCAGCAATATGGAATCCTGGTGAAATAATGGGATAGATGGACGGAAATGCGTTTTAATATAGGATGGACAGTTTTATTTTGCATTGGGCTGGCGTTTTTGTTGTGACAAGCATATGTGATCGATGTATATAAGTCTCGGCATTACAATATGTCACGTGAGATGAGTGAGAGAGCTCTGCTCTCTAGATCACCATACGTTGAAGTCAGTACGCATGTTGTGGATGTGAGCGAACCAGCAAAACTATAATGTTATCTGTGACGGATGCAAAGGTTCCAAATCTCTCGATTTGGCAGGGACCCGACGGGATGGACGAATGGGTTGAGCATCCGTCTTCCGTTTTGGTAGATCGTGGGATTCAAACCCACGGGTTCGAATCCTGGTCGAGTCAAGTGAATTACTTACAAAATGATATGTGTCGCTTCCTAGCCAGGCGATCGACATTACTCGGATAGGGCAATGCCTGGTTGGCTCAGTGTAAGGATAATGTGACCGAGTAGGATATTAGGTCATGGTGCTGGTGGTCTGGTCTCCCAGTGGGACAGCACTATAAAATCACCATGAGAGGCCACTGTCACAAGTCGGTACCTGTCTTGATTTGCCTTAGATGCTGCTAGGGTGTAAAACTCCAATAACCAACCAACGATTTGGCAGGGGATCTCATTAAAATGTAGCAACATAATCAAACTCTCCTGTAATCTCCTTCCGTTTCAAATTTGTTTAATCTGTACACACATTTCTCACCAAAATGCATCATTTCGTATAATTTTTTCCACATTTTTTGTGAAGTATTTTAATGTTTCCCTACCGTATATCCATGTCCTAGCACTATAACGCCACACCCACACCCACACCAGCAGGTATGGCACAGTGCTGCTAAGCTCCTACTAGCTAAGCTCCTACTGTTCTGCACGGGACCTCATATGTTGGTAGGATGCAAATGTACCAATCAATGAATGGAATATTCACTTTGTGCAGTTGTGAAGGAATAAATATATCTAGATATACATGTATTTACTAATCGTGCATAGGATGTGTAGGATAATGGTGGCATGATGCTGTGGGAGAGATGACACCTAGCAAATATATTGAGGGGGAGACCATCCCCATATTCCCCACACAACACCAACCGCGCATTACCTCAGTGCAATACCCCACGCGGCGCATGCGTATGCTTCCAGCCGCGGCTGTGAAAACGAGGTACCCTCTAATGGAATTAAAACACACGCGATGCTGTCGTTCATCTTGTTTAAGGCTGGGTGTCGGCGGGTGGTTTGCAGACATTCATGCGCACCGTGAAAAAAAGGGAAACCGGAACGAATGAGAACCATCTCAAAGTGACTGCCATAATTAGCGCACCAGGCGGAAGTGATACAATGCATGACATGCGCAGTGCTTAGTGAGCTAGGTCCTTTTGTTCGATTCATCCAGGCGGTGGATTATGTATCCACGCACAATGTGATACGGCTGTAGCCAAATGAGGACCACGGATCTATATCTGACAGATCTCCATTGTAGTACGTGTCTACATATATATATATATATATATATATATATATATATGTATGTGTTAGTACATATATATACATATAATAATATAGATAATATATCCATATAAACATTTATATACATATGCACACATATATATATATATACTACATGCAGACTACATGTATATATTTATAAATAATGTTGTCTGCGGCTACATATATATGTAGTCGCATATTATATTCCTCCGATGCGACTGACACTGGTCTACATCTGGTGGAGGTGAGGAGGTCGAAGGTGGCACCACCGGAACAGTGTTGGGTCTCAGGGAGTATAGCAATACTTATAATAATTCCATTACGTATCTTTGTACTTCCATAATTCGTTATACATCACACATTATAGATTATGTATCTCCATATCCATGTAGTCTGCGACTATGCATCTATATAATATAGACGATTCATGGGTGTCTCTATTAGTAAATGTACGAGTGTTCCGCGTAACAAAGATGCGATGGATGCGGTACCGATGTGTACTTTGCATTGCGTCCCCTGAAGGGTGCAGGGCAGTTGCATACTGCTGACGTTGCATATATTGGCATCTGCTAGAAAAGCACTTCTATGTCAGTTAGATATGTGCAGTATAAGCATTTATACAAATATTATTAGAATGTAACCGTTTTACTAGTTTGGTTGTCACAGTTAGGGTTCGAACCCACACCCTTCATATCAGGGTATGGGTGCTGATGTGGCAGTTACAGCAGCCTGGTGCACAGCCGGCCTGCTTCGAGGTAGGGGTTTGGCACGCTTTCTCCAGCGTCCAATGGTAATCCCCTGCATTGGGCACATTTGATTCTGAACTCTAGCTTTAATCTTTCTTTTGTGAATAAACAGGTAGGTTTTTTTGCCCCAGCCAGAGTGTCTACTCAATCCAGCTACATATGTCTTCTCTTTTGCAATAACTGGGAATAACCAATGCAAGACTTGTATGAAACCACAATGGGATGGGATCCTCTCCCACAGGCCTGTATGTCATCTGCGTAGATGTACATAGTAGGCTAAGTTATCATATACAGGTTAGGAAAAAAATTGAAAATTAAAAAAAAACTAATATAGAAACTACTAACACCCAAAACCGCAAAGGTTGGCCCGAGAAAGATCAGGTAAAGACTCCTGAGTGCGGGACCAGACCAATCTAGTACCACAGCTGTCCAGCATTGAAAACAAGCACCCTCACGGGAGCTTATACGTTATGGGCAGAATAAAAAACTTGTCACAAAAAAAAACAAAAAAACTAATAATATGGGAAATTCAGCGAGGTATACTGAACACAGCGTGTGAACAAGATTGTTCATCTTCATTCAGCCCAGGCTGGATCAGTGGTGGCGATCCAAGAGGAGAATATATATTGATGTGTATGTACCCATAAGGTATTGTATCACCGCTTTGATTGAGTGGAGACAATTCTACTATATACAGTACAATCTTTGGCAGCATTTATTGTTTGTTTGTATAACGATCCCCTGGCACAACAAGTAGACATCGGATATTTGCGGTGGGACAACGTATATTCCCGTATTAATTAATGCGCAGTTTTGTGCAGTTTGGTACTATTGATGTGTTACAGTGAATAGTTTGGTGATATTGATATGTCTGCGCATTGAGGAATTGTGCATGTTAACGGGCTTCCCTCCCATGCCACCACCCTTAACCATCATGAACAAACCATCAACACACCGAACATCCTACACAACTATCTATCTGTTTAAACACATTGAACGTTATATAAGACAGACAAAATGTCTTGTCAACTATAAACTTAGCTTGTTTTATGAGAGACAAAATGTAACCCACAATGATTGTTTGACTTGCCCTGAGATACATCTTCTACTCGGTGCTGCTCCCCATTTTTGCATGAACTACAGTGACTGGTGCTGTACATTATACAGCAGGAGCCACTCCCTTAATTCTATAGGATCGGTGCTGTGAGTAATACAGCACTGACCAAATTTAGATTATTTAGACTGTCAATTCCAATAGTAAGATGGCCGGAAGACCAGTGCTCCGGAACTGACAAATGTCTTATTCAGATGAATAAATACTTTACCAAAAAAAAAGAAGGTAAAATGTTTAATTCGCGGGAGTGGGGGCAGTGGGGCTCACAATTACAAGCCGACCAGACTCCCCCTACCATAAAATGAACAAACTAACCCTCGGCACCCCTACTCTGGTGGCACCACATAGCAGCAATGGTGGAACCACGCCGCCCGGTTACAGGAGGGGCCAGATTTGAAACTCCTGACAAAAACATCACGTGACCAGATTCAAACCCAACTGCCTCCATGGCCACACAACTCCTCCAGGTGCCGACTGGACAACTTCACCACTATTCTTCACCCACCCACCCACACCTCTAGTGAACAGAAAGGGAAGGGTTGAGGATTCGGTTCCGGCCCAACTAACATCAACGCGGATCGAAGTCCCAAGGGAATGAACTCAACATCCAGACGAGGGGAGAGTTTGTATTGAAGTAGGCATACTAGTTATGGGGGGCCGACACCAGGAGTTAATGTGAGAGGGTCCTGCCCGTCTATGGGAAGTGGAGGAGGGTCAACGGGGACACTGCAGCAGGTGCACATGTGGCTCGCTGAACTCCAGGTGGCACCATGGTCTGTGCCTTGCTGGTTGCGAATTACCCATGTTGCCAAAGCAACATGACCAATGGCGTATTTATCAAACTTTTCTTAGCAGGTCATACTGTGTCATTACAATATCATCTTTCACCGTTGAAGGTTATGGCATCAGAGTTTTGGCAAGCATGCCAACATTAATTTTGTGTGTTTGCACTCCGAAGCTAGTCATTTTAAATCAAATGACTTAAAACTAAAATAAAGTCAGTAGATTCTAGGTAAATGACAGAAAGTGAAAACCATCAAACTCTTTTTGGCGATAACAAGGGGTAACTGATTGTAAATCAGTAAACTTTGAGATGGAAAAGTAGAATTTTGTTATGAAATTTTAATGAGTATTTATAGCCACATCCGTCAGTATGTCTGAGTGAAGCCCTGGTTACGTACACGTTAGTGAACGTAGTTGAACGTAGTTGAACGTAGGATAGATTACTCTGGGTGAAACGTGCCGTCACTACGTTAAACTACGCTAAGGTACGGCAGGTTTTGGTTGATCACCCACCTAATAGTATGGATAAATATGTTGCGGTACGGATCCCAGTATGTTACAATACGGATCCCGGTATGTCCAACTATGTTGAAGTACGTTGAACTATGTTGAACTACGTTGAACTACGTTGCCCTCCACTATGTTCAACTAGGTTCAACTTCGTCCACTAATGGCTATGTGACCATGGCAGAACGGCCAAGGTTTTGTGCAGGTCGAAGTATGCTAGGGTATTCTAGGGTATGCTAGAGTATGCTAGAGTGTGTTAGAGTACATTAAGAAGTAGGCTAGAGTATACTAGAGTATTTTAGAGTATCCGAGAGTACGTTATCATTAGGGAGGTTATATCTGCCTCAAAGGTACCTCTCTTTTGAACATGTCCAAAGCTTAAATCAGAACTCACAGCCCACACACGTTCTTATTACGTTCTAATCACGGAGAGGTATGGATGCCGGTACGTTCTACTACATTCAACTATGTTCAACTACGTTAGCCTGCACTACGTTCAACTAAGTCCAATAATGTGTATGTGACGGGCCTTAAGAGTACAAGTAAGAGGGGCACAGAAGTCAGTAAGATATGCTAACCCAACATTCTGCTATCATAGAAATTACATACTTTTTTCATTAAAATCATAGTGGATTTGAAGCTCCACTAACCACCATTTTCTGTTGGTAGACCGTGGGATTGTTAGTGTGAACCCTGGTCGAGTCAAAGCAATGACATAAAAATTGAGACTTGTTCCTTCCTACCCAGGCACTCGGCATTATTGGGATATAGCAAGGACTGGTTGGCACAATGACAGGAGTATGTCACTGAGTGGGATATCAGGTCATGGTGTTGGCACTAACGGGCTGGTCTCCCAGTGGGGCAGCACTATAAAGACGCCATGAGTGCGCACTGTTACACGTAGATACCCGTCCTGATATCACCTTAGATGTTGCTAGGGAGTAAAACAACAACAAACACACAAAATCACCCTTTTCACTTTTACATATTTATTTCTCAAATTCAACAGTGGAGGAGTCCCTGCATTATGTGGTTAGGAGGCGTGTTTCTGACGGCGCTTCAAAGAGGAACATGCTACAATAGACGCGTGAAATCCACTGGATAGCAATATGCAGCCATTGATAATCACCTTTTCGTGACAGGCGTGGACAACAACGGCCCGGAAAGCAAAACCCGCATGAGCTATCCGGCAAACAGAGGCGGTTGCGCGTAATTATAGACTAGCGAGTACCCTGGTAAAGGTTGTGGGTAATCATAGACTGGTCAGTGCCCGGTAGGGGGTGCCACTAATAGCGTAGACGCTCATAATGGGGTGCATGTTCCAATTGTGTCCCGTCTTCGGTGCGCATGCGCACTGAGCCCATTAACACACGCTAGGGGTCGCTACGTGACGGGCAGACCCCAGCGCCGCGCCGCGGTGACCCCGAGCACTGCAGGCACCCCCCCCCCCCCCCCATACAGCGATTTAAAGCTGCAGGTCGATTTAAAGCTGCATATTCTGATTTTCAATTCCAAAGCAATTACCTAGACTTGATTCTACGTATCTAATTTAGATACTGACACAGTTATTAAGCATTTGTTGCCATATTGAAGGGAACACTGCATCAATTTAATAGAACCTGTTATTGCAGAAGCCTATGGTATCAGAGTTTTGCCATCCTTGCCAAAACTAATTTTACATGATTACACATCAAATATCTCAAAAGTTGGTCATTTAAATAAAAGTTACTTAGGAATAAAGTAAGGTAGATTATTAAAATCAAAATATAGATTAATCCCTGAAAATTACAGTAATTCAAAACCATCGGACTATGCAACTGTAAATAAACTAGGACTTTCACCATTACAGTAGGCCGTATCGATGGATTATCAAAACATACACAACCAAAAAAACAACCAAACCCAAACATCCACCAACACCAACCCTCCTCGTTCCCACAACATTATCAGGTCTGAGAGTGAGAACATATACAAACAAAGAAACACTAAAGAAAAAAAAACATCCACTGAACACAATCCTTGTTATTCCCACTGCATTATCAGCTTTGAACATTTACAAAAGAAACCATCAAACCAAACCCAAACATTCACCAACACCAACCCTCCTCATTCCCACTGCATTATCAGGTTTGAGAGTGAGAACATATACAAAAAACAAAACAAACCCAAACATTCACCAACACCAACCCTCCTCATTCCCACTGCATTATCAGGCCTGGGAGTGAGAACATATACAAACAAAAATACACTAAAAAAAACCTAACATCCACTGACAGCAACCCTTGTTATTCCCACTGCATTATCATGTCTGAGAGTGAGAACATAATTATACAAACAAAAAAACACCAACAAAAACAAACATCCACTGACACCAACCCTTCTCATTCCCACTGCATTATCAGGTCTGAGAGTGAGAACATATACAAACAAAAAAACACTAAAAAAAACCTAACATCCACTGACAGCAACCCTTGTTATCCCCACTGCATTATCAGGACTGAGAGTGAGATCATATACAAAAAAACAAAACAAACCCAGACATTCACCAACACCAACCCTCCTCATTCCCACTGCATTATCAGGCCTGGGAGTGAGAACATATTCAAACAAAAATACACTAAAAAAAACCTAACATCCACTGACAGCAACCCTTGTTATTCCCACTGCATTATCAGGTCTTAGAGTGAGAACATATACAAACAAAAAAACACTAAAAAAAACAAACATCCACTGACACCAACCCTTCTCATTCCCACTGCATTATCAGGTCTGAGAGTGAGAACATATACAAACAAAAAAACACTAAAAAAACCCTAACATCCACTGACAGCAACCCTTGTTATCCGCACTGCATTATCAGGTTTGAGAGTGAAATCATGTACAAAAAACAAAACAAACCCAAACATTCACCAACACCAACCCTCCTCATTCCCACTGCATTATCAGGCCTGGGAGTGAGAACATATATAACAAAAAACACACCAAACCAAACCCAAACATCCACCAACACCAACCCTCCTCATTCCCACTAATGAAATTATGCAAAGCGCAGGAAGTGACGCGTTTGTTTGGGAAACAAAAGGCGGTGGGGCGCGTTAGGGGGGCAGCTAATGGCCTTATCTGGGGGTGTCAGTAGTTGCCCTGGGGGTGCAGGGGCCGCGCAGTGGGGGGGGGGGGGGGGAGCAGGGCAGGGCGGAGGAGAGGGGGGGGGGGCGCAGCCCGTCAAAAAAGTCAATGACAATGCCCCGTTACATCTAGGCCTAATCTAATTAACACAGGCCAGTCTTTTTTTTAAAGAAAACAAAAACAACAAACCCGCGACGCACCGCATCAGCACCCAACACCCTTGACGCTCAAATCAACCATCTTGGCACGCGGCAGCAAATTATATGGACGACTCGGCTGAATTTGTAATTACACAAACGCAGGTGTTTCAATGTGAATTAGTGACATTTCCAGCCAAGAACAGCCTCTGCGATCAGATACACGTTAATGCTTTACACAAACTAAAGCTGCATTCCGAAAGAAAATGCAAAATAGTTTATATTTCTTCTGCAGATTTGTGTTATGTGATTCATTGATATATTATTATTGGTATTACCGTAAAACCCCTCTAACCGACCACCTCCATAGATCGACCACTCCCCTATACCGATCGCTTTATTTGAGGCCCAACAATACTATTATGAGAATTTTCTAACTCCCTGAAACCGACCACCTCCCTAAATGGACCACTTTAAGTTGGTCCCAAGGTCGGTCGGTTTAGATTTACATACATTGATGGCGAGTTACCGACAATCTAGCGATAGAAATATTGCAATTCCATGCTAAGACTTTTCTATTATAAAGGTAACGGGCTAAAGGATCTATTGGTGCCCAGAGAAAAACTAACCCGGAAGAATCGATTTATTGATTATATTATGTAGGAAATAAATGTAATCAATAAGTCCTTAGCATATTAGCGTTGTCTCTAAGTTTGTCATAACATGTGTCACGTGATTTGAACCGGACGCTGTGGCCGAATTGGTAGAGCGCAGGCCTCCCGTGCGGGATATCGGGAGTTCGATTCCCAGCCGGGTTAAACCAATTACTTACAAAATTGATACTTGTTGCTTCCTAGCTTGGCACTTTGCATCATTAGAATAGGGCAAGGACTGGTTTGGCTCAGTGTCAGGATAATGTGTCTGAGTGGGATATCAGGTCATGGTCCTGGCAACCTGATTTTGCAGTGGGGCAGCCCTATACACTCACCATGAGTGTGCACTGTCACAAGTCGGTACACGTCCTGATATGACCTCAGATGTTTCCAGGATATAAATGTCAAGCAACTCCTTGCTATTCAAAGATGTGCTGGTAGAAATACAGATCGCTGACACGTGCTGCTCATTTCCCCCATGCATGTCACACTGGAGATAATTGTGCGGCGGTATGAGGATGATTGGACCCAAGTCTTCTGGGACCATTAGTGTTTTCAGGTTAAAACCCACACAATAAGATAACATCATTATTTCATCAACTACAAAGGACACGCGAAAATCGGCACATAAGTTGTAATGTCGGACTAATGGGGTCTCATTGTACTGCCGTCTGTGTGTTAAAACCCGCCGACTGGATCTGGTGATGTTGGGAATGTGACGTCGATTTCAATCCGCATCAGCTGCTTTACTCTATTTTCTTTGCTTTATTCTAGATATAATGTTCGATATATTTTCTCGCCTATATATAAGATATATCTACATTTATGATTATAAACAAACAGGATTTGATACATCACCAGTACATTATTTTTTTAAAGGCACCACATAATACACATGCAAGCCGAATAATAAATAAGATAACGTGAATTCTGTAAGACAACTAGAACCGCAAATATTAACATATGTGTGGACTGTATTCACTTATCCATTTCCGGTTAAAGCCTTGATTACTAATTGCATTTACAGGAAATCCAATACTGTCTATCAGCTATCAACCAATGAGCTGTCACATATACGCCAGTCAAGAATCAATGATTTCTTCTTCGGGCATAACATCCCATATGATCTCCAGACAATAGGTTTACACATGCCATGACGGGTTCTATATAATAACTATATATAGTTAGTATATGTATATACGTGTATAAACCATCGGTATGAGGTATTTTCCTATTATTATTATGATCCGTTATGTGGCACATTCGCCTACGGTGGCGCCGCCACCAGCAGTTCTTTGTACTTATTCCTCAGTCTTTGTATAGATCACTTGCTGCGAAATATATCCCAGTGGTGTATTTACGGGAGTTTCCGGGCTCTCCAGAAACCCTGCCTCTGAAAAACAAACACCCCAAAAATGTACGAATAAAATGAGTGAAATGTGAATCCAAATGTCACCAAAATGAAGCATTTTGATGCAATAAAAGCAAGCGTTTTTTTCCAGGGTAGTACGCCCATAAACACCCTAGGTTTGTAAGAACCGCTGGTGCTCACACAGTCATGCAACATGACTTTCTTCACAGCTTTATCCGGAACCAGCAGTATCCCCAATAACTCAATCGTGCCTAACCAACTGATCACCCGTGAATTCCTAACAAATATGTATATAAATAGCTATTTTCTGTCCTGTCCTAAAGAAGCCCCGCCCAAACCAATGAGGAACTCTATAAATCGCACAATGGACTTTTTCTTCATTAAGAAAGAGTTCCTTATGTATTGACATAGTTCCTGATGGCACTGCCTGAAGTTTAGTATTGACATAGTTCATCATGGTACTGCCTGAAGTTTAGGTATGCATCTATCACTTCAGAAGTGCCAAAATAGGAGCACACCTTCGTGCACTTTCGTGCATCCTCTTACCAACTCTCTCCTCCTCCCTCCCTACCTCCATCCCTAGCTCCCTCACACCGCCACCACTACCATCCGCAAACTCCCGTCTTATCCCGGCGACCCTCGGTGCAACATCAACAATGCCGTTACCTTGGGACACATTAGCTTGCATGTTGGCGTGGCAACACGCGCGCCCATTTGTCAGAAAGCTCTCTCGCGCAGGCGCAGGCGCAGGCGCAGGCGCAGGCGCGCCCAACACTTCCCACTTCCCACAATCGTCGCGCTTCCTGCAGTCGGCGCGACACCCTCGTCGCGCATGAGCTTTTAAATCAATGGGCATCTGACGGCGGCCGGCGGGCAGCGGTGGTGGCCTACGACGCGGCCCGGCGGCGTTAGGCGGCTCCTGTGCCGAGAAGGTCGGCCGCGGTGAGTCGAATTGTCACGGGCGTATTATTACGGCTATAGACCTGTCACTCACCGCAGCGGTCCTAATGATGCTAATAGGGTTCCATTCGGAATGCGCGTGATGTGGGTCAAAGTCACTGAGTGTAGAAACAGAATGGGGTGGAGTTGGGTGCGTTGATTGGCTGCTTGTTGGGGTTTTACGTCCTGGCAAAATCTAAGGTCATATCAGGACGGATACTGACTTGTGACATTGCACACTCATGACCACTTTATAATGCCGCCTTGCCTTACTGGGAAATCAGGCCGCCAACACGATGATTAAATATCACACCCAGTCACATTATCTTGACATTGAGCTAAGCCGTCCTTGCCCTATCCTAGTAATGCCGATCCCCAGGCTAGGAAGCAATACGAATCAATTTAGTAAGTTATTGGTTTTCCTCGACTGCGAATTGAACTCTCAATCTTCCTCACGGGAGTGTTGCGCTCTACTGATTCGGCCACCACGCCTCGGCGCGGGTGGCGTGAGAGTGGATGACACCTTTTCTTTGTGGCAGCAGTCACGGACGGCAAAGCCTTGTCACCCGTGATTAGGAACACCAACAGAGACGCACCCCCTCCTCCACCTCCAGATCAAAAATTGAAGAAAGTAAGGGTGCAGGGGCGGGGTAAGGATTGGGTGTCGGGATGTAATGTGTGGGCGCGGGTTGGATGAGGTGAAATGAGAATTGGATGAAATAAACTGAATACAATGTTGCATAGCTCGATGAAGCATCCCATTTTCAAAACCAAAACACCCACCTATATAAGGCATACCGAGTCAATTTAATGGAACCTGTTACTACATAAATCTATGGTGTGAGCAGTTTTGGAATGCTTGCCAACATTAATGTTGCATGATTGTGCTTCAAATATCTTCAAAGTTAGCCACTAAAATTAAAAAGTTATTGCAAACTACAGTGAGGTAGATTATAACAATCAATTTAATAAATTTATCACAAAAAATGGCTGAAGTTTAAAACCATTAGATTCATCATCATCATCATGCTGTCGATCATGATGCGACAAAGACTGCTTTCATTACTTGACTGATGCTCTCCATTTAGCTCTCTGCTGTGAGATTTGTGTCAATGAGTCGGTCTTAATTTCTCTCAGCTTTAGGTTTCTCTTGATGGTATCCTTGAACTGGAGATGAGGGCACCCTCTCTTTCTGTAACCAGAAGACAGTTGAGAATAGAGGATCTGATTTTGGTAGCCTGTCTGATGACATCCTCATGAGGATGTCATCACCATTAGATTATGCAACTTTAAACCAATATAATATTAAAATAAAAATAGAGGCTAGTCCACTTGAATGGAGTCGTCGTGGGAATAACATGTAACGATGGGTTCATGGAGGAACGACATCAGGACTGGTGCTATAGGCGAGGAGAGGCTGGCCGTGGCAGCTGAGTGATCCCACAAAGTGAATGGCTCCACCCTCCGGAGGATGTTGGCTACGTCATTCGCTGAAGCTGGGCACTAAAGTGTGTCATCGAAACTAACAGTGAAAACCTTCCAAATAATAGCAAATAACATTCCAAATAATAACAGAATCCAGGTTCCTATGAATATTTGCATGTTGTGCATATGTCAGAGTTCAATCTTGTCTTTCACTTTTTGAATTAGATTTGATACAAATATCACTCGTTTAACATGAAAATCAAAGACGCATTCAGAGCACCATTTTAACCCACAGAACAAAGTCAAACACGATTTGGCATCGATTACAGTTACCTAAACCAGGTTATGTCTTACAAGAAAAAAGTTGGAAAAATGCACGGTGTCAATGTGTACATTTTCACATTTTCACTTTAGCACAAAATCATGGCAGCAAACTTTTGACATCATACAAGCATACATTTGATATCTTATATGGGATAGAATAAATATATGTAGTAATGCTAACATACTTAATCCACATATGCTACTATAATTATTTGACTTGCTATCGATAAAAGAAAGAATTAGTTATCAGCATCGTAACTTGGAAACCACATTTGTCATGCCCAGTCTTAGAGAATGACCCAGTTTTAAATGTCATTCTCGTCCATTCCCATTCTGGTATTTCCCGCTGGGGCCGCGTGTCAGGGCAGCGACCTCTCCTGAGCGGCTGCGGGGGCGGTGTCGATGGCGGGCGCTATTTTAAGCGGGAGTTATGTTGCTGTCTTTTTATTGTGGGGGGGGGGGGGGTGAGGGACGGAGGCGGCGTCTGGTGAAACAATCACGTGGGGTATGTGGGAGATCGGGGGGGGGGAGGGGGCTGGCGAGGGCGCTGGCGTCTCTAATCAGTATGCATCGGGCAACACTTGTACGATCCACCCGATAAGCACATTATGTAAACTACGATTAAACTCATAGAGAAATATTAAAATACTTAACAAAATTAAATTAAAAATAAAAAAAATAAAAAATAAAATTCTGAATCGCCTTTCTTCCCGGGCATAATCCTCTTCCTGCGATCTCAGTCCGGAATGACTTCTGCGCAATTAAATACCGTTAGGGGTACGGGGGGGGGCTTTGTTTTAAATTGATTGTGCCCTGGGAATATAATGAACCCTGTTTTATTTTTAAAGAGATCACTGAGAACCGTGTCTAATTGCCATTGCGGTCCTTATCGGGTGTGGGATTATTTTTATTTATAGAGAACACCCGCCGAGTGAATTAGCCGCTCCCAGTGGATATTCAGTCCGATGTCTGTTGAATGTGGACTAATCACTCGTTCATTAAGATGATTCACTCTTCACACACCAGGCGTCGTGCCGCACGGGCTGTGCAATATTGATTGATAAGTGGGCGATCAAACATGGAATGATCCAACCGAAATCTAGAACAGTGTCATCAGACCATGGCGCTTACATAATCACAGCCAGGAAACTGTGTCATGTAACGCCATGCCTTTAGATGAACATACCTGCGCATATTGGGATATGCTGACTCTTACAAAAAAAAATCACCTCTTCTCAGAGGTGATTTTTGTTGTTGTATATTAGTTGATTAAGCAGTGTACATTTTAATCCTGGACAACTGGTCTTCCTCATTCCACTGCTCCTTGCCCTATCCTAGTAAGCCGAGCGCCAGGCTATGTAGCGACAACTATCAATTAATCAAGTCATTGGTTTCACTCGGCCAGGGTTCGAACCCGCGAGTTCGAATCCCACGCCCTACCAGAACGGGAGGCGGATGCTCAACTCATTCGGCCATCGTGTCTGGTCAATAACATTTTAAATTCACCTAGAATTCACCTTAAATTCACATCTCATAGCATACAGATTGAAATTTACCATGAATTCATTTCTATGCATTACATGCTCATTTGGCACATATGACAATCTACAGGTGTACTACAGTATTATCGGTCTTTAGCGACCCCTGTGCTCAACAAACTCCTGCCCTGTGATACCAATTTGTCAATATACAACTTGACTTTGGTTCACTTTTATTATAATCCAGCAGATGGCAGAACATCTGCTAAGTAGGAACATCATTTGTCTGGGCGCAGGCATGTCCAGTCAAGAGAAATACTACTGCCTGTATGTGGGTGTCTGGATTTGGACCCAGGAAGTGTGATTTCACAGATCCCTTGTGCTTATATAATCCTTCATCATACATACCCCGCTTAATGCGCTGTCTGCATTTAAATCTGTACAATCCGATGAAAGCAGCACATCAATCTAAACATCACATTGTCACACTGACCGATTTGATTCCTCATATTCAACTTCAATACTTGAATTAACTCCTTAAAGCTGCACAGTCCGATGAAGCATCACATTTTCAAAACCAAAGCAATCCGCCAGGTTTGATTCTGTATATCTACCTTAGACACTGATGCACTTATTAAAGCTGCATAGTCTGATGAAATATCAAATTTTCAAAACCAAAATAATTATCTAGATTTGATTCTACATATCTAACTTAGATACTGCTGCAATTATTAAACATTTATTTCTGCAGTGAAGGGAATACTGAGTCAATTTAATAGAAGTTTTAGAACATGTAACTGCAGAACTCTATGGTGTCCGAGTTTTGGCAAGCTTGCTGAAACTAATTTTCAATGTTTGCACTTCAAATATCTCAAAAGTTTACCATTTAAAATAAAAGTAGATTTAAACTAATGTAAAGTAGATACAAATGATTGATCTAATATATTTATCTCAGAAAATATACAGAAATTTAAAACCATCGGACTATGCAACTTTAAGCGTGTGTTGCCACATCAAAGGGAATACTGAGACAATGTAATATAACCTATGACTACTAACGCCTATGGGGTTAGAAGTTTGGCATGCCTGCCAAAACTAATTTCACATGCTCGCACGTCAAATATCTCAAAATGTATCCATTTAAAATAGAAGTTACTTCAGATTAAAGTAATGCAGATTATTACAATCAGTTTAACATATGCATCCCAGAACAATTAGAGAAACTCAAAACTATCAGACTATGCAACTTTAAGCATTTCTTTGTTTCATAGAAGGGAATCCTAAATCAATTAAACATAACCTGGTCCTACTGAGCATTTTGACTTGCAAGTCAAAGTTAATTTGGTAGGTTTTCACTGTAATGATTTCAAAGTATATTTTGCTATTAATAATAGCTGTTGATTGAAACTAAACTAAGGCAGATCATTCAACAAATAAAGGCAGAGCTACAAAAATCATTAGACTGAAACATTAAGAACCTCACCAGACATCATCATCCCTATACACAGCGCATTACCGGCGGCTGTAAGAAGTGCAGGGAGATTGGACTTCGAAGCTGGCTTGTTCTGAGACAACAACAAAACCAATGGCACAATGTCCATGACCAGTACAGCATCGATTTGTAGCTCTCTGCTCGCTCTTTAGTAATCTTCTCAATGTACTGTCTCAGAATTGCGCGGTGATAAATGTGTCTGGATTAGAGAGCTGTAGTTGTGGTTGAAACTGTCCCAGGAAGCTTGGTTGGTTAGTTGCTTGTTGGAGTTTTACCTCCTGACAACATCTACGCTCATAGATATGTGACAATACACACTCATGGCGACGTTATAGTGCTGCCCCAATGGGAAATCAGGCCGCCGGCACCATGGCCCAATATCACACTCAGTCACATTATCCTGACACTGAGCTAAACCAGACCTGCCCCTCTCCTATTAAATGCCGAGCGCCAGGCTAGGAAATGACAAGTATCAATTTGACAAGTCATTGGTTTGACTCGATTGGGAACTAAACCAAACTCTCGATCTCATGCACACGAGGCCTGCGCTCTACCGATTCAGCCACCACGCCCGGTGCTTCAGGAAGCATGTCCAAACTTTCTCCCCCCCCCCATCCACACACATCTCCTCACCCCACAAGGCGGTGTCGTGCCAGGAGGCCATAACCCGAGGCAATCCACACAGCTGGCGGGGGCCGGGCCAGTGCTGCCGCCACCTTTATATGTGTCGCCCATGCACATTCGCGCCTCCATCGGCGCCCCAGGCAATATTAGTTACCACTTGCAAACGTAAAGCACCCATACCTTGAATGACTAGCCTGCATTAATAATGGGAGTGTTTAGGTAATGGCAAGGTTGTGTTTAATTAGCAGTGCACGCGCGTGAAGTATCTGTAGCGAGTATGTAGTGCTCAATTAGTATGCCATATATATATGTGTTCCTGTGCCTCTACTTAATTCCCACTTAATACCGTAGGTCATATTTGTGTTCTTACGTGTCTACTTAATTCCCACTTAATCCCATATATATAGCATCATATATATGAAGAGTTCAAGCGCAAACCCCCCGTAAACGCCAATCCCAAAATTGGGATCAACATTGGAATCAAATCTACAAAAGTTTGATTTTCTTTGCATTTCTACTTTTTTGGTCATTGTTCCATTATTATGTCATCTCACCAAAAGTGGAATTAGTCAGAATTAAAATTATTTTCAGGTCAAAATCATTTATTTTAATTGCATTTTTGGAGTGGCGTTTACAGAGTTTTGCGCCTGAACTCTTCACACACACACGCACACACACATATATATATATATATATATATATATATATATATCTGTGGCTGAGAATCTGGGAAGAATGTTTTAGTACTGAAGTACAGCGATATTTGTGGAATCTCTGCTACTATCTGTCTGGTTATCACTCATGTATTGCAATACGCACCAATGTATTACCACATTGGCATACTTCCATATACATTTGATTGTATCTTTATACTTGGACTTGTGTCCTACTCAAGTAGAATTATATATATATGAGATGCCAGAGCAGTCTCCTCCATATGCATCATATACTGGCGTTTGCTTAGAGTTTATTCCATGAAATATACACCATATATATACCAAAACTGTGGTTTTCTTTGTTTAATAGATAACTCACACTATGCATCCAATATCTAATGTGTGCATGCTATATGTATTACATAATAAGTGACTGTTTGCAATCTACAAACAGTTCCAAGCCATAGCCAATTAGCAAACAAACCTAATTGATTATCCAAACAAAATTCAAAAGATTTGAATCAAATTGGACGAGTGCTGCCCAGGGCTGAAAACAAATGTTGGCAAACTTATCCAATATGAGCACGGTAAATAAATTCATCACACAAGAAAAATGCCCGATATATACGAGCACTGCTCTGTGTTATGCACCCATGTGTCTTACTTACATGGGCTTCATATTACAATTCCCTATTTAGCATCTGTGATCACAATAAGGTTTCATACGACATATTGGGTCGGGCGGTGATTGACAGAGGGTTGGCGATATCGCGGGCCAAACCGGAAGTGTTGCCTTTAAAGTGCACCCGTCGTGCCGTTAGTAGTAAATACCACTGCTGAAACAACTTAATAACAAAACATTAACCCTTTTCACCAATTGCCATGTACCAGGTACCAAACGAATGCATCTGCGACACATGGTGATCAATAAAATTGATTCGCAAAAAAACAACAATTACCGTTTCATAGGCAACTCTATTAATAGGACCCACCATTTTGATGTCGCGTTTTGAATCGGTGGCATCGCGATATGAAGGCGTGAATTCCCGCGCTTTCGTTGTTTAATTCTGCTGCTTGGTGTCGCTGCGGTGGGTCTCACGTGGGTGGGTGCTGGGAGGGGGGGGGGGGGCTGGCGAACAGGGCCATGGTGAGAAATGGTAATGGTGTATCAATGCGAACTGGGTGGAAGTGGGAAGGCGGGGGGGGGGGAGTTGGGGAGAGCACAGTCGTCGGCTCTCCACTGGGGTTTTGCGTAGGTGAGTTGTCACACAGCCACTGAGCCAGTTACAATGAATCATGTTTAGTTAAAACCGCACTAACGTCAGTCATCTAGCTATCGTCTTTTTAAGACGCACACTGATCAATAGGGCGCGGTAGCTTCCTTTATAAAGGCAACCATTTATAGTGCAACATACGGGATTACCGAAAGAGTTGAGCGTCAGTCTCCCGTTTTGGTAGATCGTGGGATTCGAACCCTGGGTTTGAACCCTAGTCGAGTCAAACAAATGACTAAAAATTGACACGTGTCGCTTCCTAGCCTGGTGCTCAGCATTATTAGGATAGGGCAACAACTGGCTGACTCAGAGCCAGGATACTGTTACTTAGTGGGATATCCTGATATCAGGTCATGGTGCTGGCAGCCCAGTGGGGCAGCACTATAAAGTTGCCATGAGTGTGCACTGTTACAAGTTGGTACCCGTCAGTATATGACCTTAGATGTTGCCAGGATGTAAAACTCCAACAACCAACAACCATTTATAGCGCTTCCACATTGCAAAGCCCACCCACCATGGCAACGCCTGCCCGAGCAACACTCGGCTCCCCAACCCACCCTCCTATACCTCCTCCGCAATCCCTCCACTCACACCGTCACCCTCTGCCACTCTATGTGACCCGCCCACTATCAGGTTATTCGGTCGGTGTGTATGTGATAGCCATAACAATGACAACTTTAAGTAAAATTAGATACTACATGAGTGAGAATACAGCCCTTTTGCTATATAAAGCCACTATTCTTCCAATAATTGACTACAATGATTTAATCTAAGGACTGCTGGCAAAACAACAAGACACCAAATTACAGATGATTCAAAACAGCGCACTTAGAACTGTCTACAGAGGTAAAAATCTGTTTGTAAAGGAAATGCATGCCAAAGCACAAATCAGCTACCTTAGCCAAAGGAGGGACTCACATCTCCACACTCTCATGTATAAAAGATCGAATGATGAGCAATATGTTGACCATACAAAGAGAGTAACCAGACAGAGTGATGCTACACTCCTAAAAATGTCCAAGCCACTAACACACAAGCTGACTAAAGCACTGATTTACAGAGGTGGTACATTATGGAATAAACTCCCAGTGAACACAAGACGGTCCACAAGTCTCCTTGAATTCAAAAACTTAATCAAAATACAACAGGCCTGTCAGACCCCAACACAGTTACAGGTATTCTAAAGGGCACCCTTGTCCTGACCCCTGTGCATACATATAATCAAATGGTCTCAAATGCACTGCACGGCCCAGCACTCTAAGCCCCTTCCCACCTCTCTTTCAAAGCCCATTACATACCTAGTACCTACAATTTTTCTTGAAATTGACCCAATATCAGTCACATATAAATCCGCAGTACAATCTCAGACCTCCATTCGATTCATCAAATCATACAATACAAAGAACTAACAATTACTAATTAAATGACTCAAACAGTATTGCAAAAATTAACATCATACACATTGACATTCAGTGTTTCTGTCACCATCATACCATATCCTACAGTATATAATGACTCAGTGTAGGTATTTACTAGATACCAGCATATTAATTGTGATTAGATCCACAGATTTGCATATATACTGTGCATGTATTTGAAAATAGGTATATATATATTTGATATATTTCTTTACAAAAAAGGAATGAAGGAAAAAAGTGTTTAAATGCAATTCTAGAACCATGCAATACACATTCACTGAATGCATGATACTTTTATTGGACTGGAATTGTACAAAGTTACTACTAGATCTGATACTTCATTTATAAAATATATTATACTTTTAGTACCAAAGAGAATTTGCATGCAGTTACTAATACCACTGATAGTAGTTTCATTGACGTATTAAGGAATTGTACTGTACGACTGGAAGACCAGTGCTGTGGCACTGACAAGAGATATTATTCGATGAATAAAAAACACTTTAGTAAAAAAAAAAAAGGTGGTGTCGGTGGCGGTGGAGGTGGGTGGGAGATGGAGAGAAGGGAAGGGAAGGAACCAGGGGAGCACTAATATCTCTAACATCAATTCCGGGATAAGCAGCGGCGTGGGGGGGGGGGGGGGGAGGAGGAGCCTGGGGTTTAATGTGGCCGGCGTGTGGCCGGTGGGTGCAGGGGGATTGCCCGTGATGTAATTATAGCGCTGACGTGAATCACTGAACATACCAGTAATGACGTAAGGATTAGTTGCGGGGAACACCCCCCCCCCCCCCCCCCACGACCCACACCTCCCTCTCTACCCACACGCAGCGGCCACAGATTGGTTCTTAAAAGCAGTTGCGTCGAGGCGGTCTCGGCACGCTCAAGCTGCCACCTGGTGTTGACGGTGATGATACTGATGTTGGCTGCTGCCTAGATCTCGCACGTGATAAATGATTCCTATAAAAAACTGATTTCGAGGATCAGACGGAATGGGCGAATGAGTTGAGCGTCCATCTCCCGTTTTGGTAGATTCTGGAATTCGAACCCACGGGTTCGAACCCTGGTCGAGTCAAACCAATGATTTAAGCATTGATACTTGTCGCCTCCCTAACCAGGCGCTTGGCATTGTTAGGATAGAGCAAGGACTGGTTCGCTCAGTGTCAGGATAATGTGACTGAGTGGGATACCAGGTCATGGTGCTGATGGCCCGGTCTCCCAGTGGGGCAGCACTATCAAGTCGCACGAGTGCGCACTATCACAAGACGGTACTCGTCCTGTCATGACCTTAGATGTTGTCAGGACGCAAAACCCCAACAACGAACCAACTGATTTTGTAGTGCTCTGGAGGCGTCGTTAAATAAAACAAACTTTGCTTTTGGTACTGACTTGTGACAGTCCGCACTCATGATGTCTTACTAGTGCTGCTCCACTGGGATACCAGACCTCCAGCACCATGACCTGATATCCCACTCACTCACATTATCCTGAGACTGGGCGCTATCATTACATCACCGGCAATACCTTGCACTCACTTGCCACGCACTGACCAGATTATTATCTATTTTACTATTCTTTGAGGTAAGCATTGGTGTTCGACAATTTCGATGTTCACCGCTGTGTATAACTTACATCGTCATTAAAGGCCGGTTGCTCTCATACCATGTCTATGTGGTGTGGGAGGTTAAAAATCCGTAGGGTCGGTAAAAGTGTAGGCTCGGGCTTTCTATCGACAAACTGTATAATGATGAAAACAAGTCTATTCAAACTAATCCATGATAGGCAGTATAAATCTTCAAGAAAAAAAAAGAGAAAAAAAAGAAAAAAAAGAAGCATTATTTTAAAAGGGTTAATTTGGGAGATATTTCAAATGAAAAGTATGGAATGTGCATGCAGAAATGCTGTTAATGGGCTTTGTTTAGCCTTTCTTCACGGCGCAGACTTGCATAACACAGCGCATTGTGATACATGCTTAGTACGGGGCCTCACTATCTAAAGGCTCTGTCATACTGCATAAGCATATGCCGATGTATGTGACACACGCTGTCATACGGCGGGAATTTTGAACATGCTAAACAATACTACTTATTCCAAATGTACCCATAACGTGTCTCAGCATACACCAGTGGGCTATTAATAAATACTACTTATGCCAAACGTACCCATAACGTGTCCCAGCGTACACCAGCATACACCAACACGTTGGCGCAAAACCACATACGTTGGCATACGCTGATGTAATATGGCACAGTCTGACAGGACGCTTAGGTGGATATGGAGGATTAAACACGGATAGCTGCATTGTTAGAAACAAATTTGATGGGTTCAACGGATTATGGAGCTTTAACCTCTGTACAAATATCCTTATCTAAAGGCCCTGTCACACTACGACGTTTCGGGCCAACGCGCGGCGACGTGTTGCCTTTTTGGTCGAAACGTCGGGACGCGTCGGGAAACGTTGACGGCGCGTTAACGGCGCGTCGGTCCACGTTGACTGATAACAACGTGTGAATTCACACGTCGGCGGCCGGCGGCGCGCGTCAGTCAGGTCGCGCCGATTGTTTTGTGCTTGCACAAAACTTTCGGCGCGGACCGACGTGCACCGATGGGTTGGAGAGGGCGTTACGGACGCGTTAGCAACACGTCGACACACGTTGGCGGCACGCCGGCGGAACGCTGGCAGAACGCTGATCAACGTGGGTTAACGTTGGCTTTTTTTTGGCCAAACTGCGACCGTTCCGTCGGCGTGTCTGCAACGTCGAATCGACGGGTAGTGGATGCGACATTGGCGTTGCTCCAGCGTTTCCCGGCGCACCTGGACGCGTTGGCGGCGGGTGTGGATGTGCTGCGGGCGCGTCCTAAAGTGTTGCTGGCGGGTATGTACGCGTTGACAGGCTACTAACATGACACCAACACGCTGCGCCCCGTCGAACTTTCTCCCAAAACGCCGAAAACTCTGACGTGTCTAGCCTGCTAGCAAATATTTTGTGCGTTGGCCACACGCCGGAAAACACGTTGTAATGTGACAGGGGTAACACATGGCCACCTAAAGCTATACAATATGGAGACTTTAGCTGCAATCGAAGTGAATCCATATTGACTCTTTAAAGAGTATTACTCCAACATCAAACTAGCATCCACATCAAAATCACATTAAATATCTTCATGTTTCTAGTGTCGATGCAGTGTTTAAAGCTTCATAGTCCGATGAAGCATCACATTTTCAAAATCAAAACAATCATCTGGATTTGATTCTACACATCTAACTTAGATACTGGTCACTTATTAAACAATTATCGCCACAGAGAAGGGAAATACTGAGGCAATTTAATAGAAGCTGTTACTGCAAAGGTCTATGGTGTCAGAGTTTTGGTGTGCTTGCCAACATTAATTTAGCATGTTTGCACTTCAAATATCTAAAAAGTTACCCATTTAAAATAAAATCTACTTCAAACTAAAACAAGGTACATTATAATGATCAATCTAATATATTTATCTCAGATACTCAAAACCATCGGACTATGCAACTTTAAGGGCACGTATTAGTTAGTGTAATGAAACCTCATTCTCCTCAGCGAATGGCGGTTTGCTGTTATATAATTTGCCACTGAGAATAGTTTGAGTATCGTCCCATCAATCAACGATATAAAAGCGAGCTTGGGATCGCTGGCTGTAAATACCAGTGCTAAGGACGAGAAGTCGATCACCATCAATCTCCTTGGATATGAAATCAATAACAGTGCACTCTGAATATAGTGTGTCTTTCAATCGAGTCAATAGTTAATACCCATGGTTTATGACATGGGCATATGTCAAGTGTCATCATATCCAATGATAGTCTCAGCTATGTTGTGTTTTGTGCGATTGTTTTTACCCAATAATAGTTGCATAGTTTAGTTGCTTAAACTAAAGTTCAAGTTGCATAATCCGATGGTTTTGAGTTTCTGTCATTTTTCCGAGATTAATATATTAATTTGATTGTTATAATTGACCTTACTTTAGTTGTAAGTAACTGTTTATTTTAACTGGCTAACTTTTGGGATATTCTAAGTATAAACACATCAAATTAATTCTGACAGCATAAGCTTCAATAATAATAGAATATATTAAATTAGCTCAGCATTCCCTTCTATTGGGCAATGAGTGATTAATACGTACATCATTATCTAAGTTAGATATGTATGATCAAATCTAGATACAGTATAGCCCCGTTAAACCAAACTTGAAGGGACCCTAGACATTTGTTTGGATTAACCATTCATTGGTTTAACCAAGCTTTGACTTTGACTTGGCTTTGGCAAAAATGGGGATGCATTATGAATGTACAATATATGTGGATGTATATATAGTTTAACCCCATTAAACCAACCTCGGTATATCAACCGATCGGTTAATCCAAACTTTTTTCGGCGACCTGGCAAAATACTACCATTTATCATATAGAAAAGTCTCAGATGACCTTAAAACCACATGAAAGTTCGGTTCAACTGTACCGGAAGTGGCCTGGTGCCGACAATTTTGTTTGGATTAACCGAATTTGGTTTAACCAACTTTTTTATATGATAAATGGTAGTATTTTGCCGGGCTGTCGAAAAAAGTTTGGATTAACCGATCGTTTGGTTTAACCGAGCTTGGTTTAACGGGGTTGTACTGTACTTGTTTTGGTTTTGACGGACATTGCAGCTTTAACTTTAACATCAAGATGCTGGGATTGCCTGGGAATACTTACACTTTGCTAGAATACATTAATCGAAGGGTCAGCATCTTGGAAGTACATGACATCGCAGCTTTATATTTAACCCAAGATGCTGGGATTGGCTGGGAATACTTACACTTTGCAAGAGTACATTAATCGAAAGGCTCAGATTCTTGGAAGTACATGATGTCCATATATTCAAATAATCATCCTCTTGCAAGTATTCATTTGCACTGCCAGACACAGGCATTATCTGGTTTAATTACACTAATATGATTGATATGCCCTGGAAAAATGCATATATACTTGTAATGAAGAGAGATTTAGTCTAAATCAATGTACATTCTAGTGGCATCATGCAATAATATGCCTTTGAAATAACGAGTCGTTATCGTAATATTTTATCGTTGAGCATTTGTTGTATCAGGTAGAACTCATTCATGAGAATACACCTATACACACTTATATAATACATTTATAAAATATAATCGCCTTTTCTGACGCTGGTATATTGCATAAACGGACCATGTGATATCACACCCTTAATTGCCTTTTATTATCACCATTCCTTGTCGTAGGTAAACACGGAGAGAATACCAATATAAAGTCCTCAGGTGGGGAATGTTATTGTATTGTTCTTATTGTAAGTAAGTGACCGTGTAATGGATGTTCAGTTTATGTCAATTTGGCAACAAAACCCATACACTTGACGAGACCAATCTAATTAAGTGTTGTTAATCAAATATATAAGCTATGTTATTAATCTCTTCCACATGAATGTATACTCGCACAATGCTTATAAAACATTATATATATATAACATAGAGTGAGTCTATTTGGCCGGTTGATGCAAAGACCATCTGTTTCTATATTGAAATACAATTTCGGGTCCAATGCCCAATACGCAGTGGGACGCTGTCTGCCTGTATCCTTTAATACATACGTTGTCAAATGCAACCCAGGTTACTAACAACTCAGGTGGTTCCAACAAGACCCAGTAAACAATTCACAAAACTATCTCATATATAAGCAAATGGAAAACAAAAAACCTCGACTTGAATTGATATAATATCTGCATAAACTTGTTATGCATCGCCGCGTTAGATACGATATGGGATGAGTATGCAACATAATATAATGCTGAGCTGAGAAATGTGTACTCGTATTCTCTACATGTTGAATTGTCGAAACTGCACACGCCAGCAATGTATTTGATGCCCAATGTTTCAATGTCCTTAGAAACATTGCTTCATCCGATATTGACATTATCGATTGAAGAAAAGTTAAATTCTTATGCTTAGATGTATTTATCAATTCCCATTGATAAATGAGCGAGCCGGCTCCAAACCGATAAAACATTACGATTCCTTCCAAGGCGTCCCCATTGTGGTTGTGTCCAAGCCACGTTCGCAAGATGGATAATCATGTTGGAAAACATCATTTCTTACCTGAAAAGCATTCAGAAAACCTACCCTCATTATATTTGCAGCGGGGATGAAAAGAACCACACTCCCCCCGATTGAAAATTAATTCCCCCCTCCGGCGGGAGCCAATGAATTCCCTGGAAATTGAAAAATCAAAGTTGGGTGATTTTTGTTCTGGCCCCGCCAGAGCTTTATTAACTTGCCTAATTTCCAATGTTGCCAAACACAACTGGCTGCGTGATGGCGTCGGCTCGGCCTATCTTCGTCAAGTGGGAGGGAGGGAGAGAGGTGGGTGGGAAGGGGGAGGGGAGCAGCAAGTGGGGGATTTCCCAAGCCCTTCCTGCCCGCAGGGTGCAGTGCATGCCGCCAGAGAAGCAGGTGGGATACACCGATCCCAAGAAGCACCGCGCGGTGGTCGGGCTTCACTTCTCCCCGCCTGCACTTCCACCGCACCCCGCCGCCGAGCTTGTCCCCACTTCCGGTTCCGGCAGGGAATCCACCATCAGTGGTTATAGATGGCGCTGCAGGCATAGTGAAAGGGGTGCGTGTGCAGACGGGGACAGTGTCGCGTCCCGGTCCAGTGACATCCAATGGTTGCGTCCGTGTTCGTGGTGCGCGTGCAATGGGTTGCGGACAGGCATAGAATGGCAGTGAGATCTATTGGCATGTTTTGATCTGGGTGCTCCTCAGTTGCCCTGATCCCCCCCTCCCCTCTCCGGGATGGCCCTGGCTTAGGACTTAGGACCAAGGGGACGGCAACACGAGATATGAGGAGGAGAGCGGTTGAGAATAGCACGTCAGAAAAGAGAGGGAGGGGTTGGGAGGGAAGAGCTGCGGAGAAAAGAGACACTTAGAGCTAGAGCGGAGCAGGAGAAAAACAGACAGAGAGAGGAGAGAGGAGAGAGGGGAGGGGAGAGGGGAGAGGGGAGGGGAGAATGGAGATGGGAGAGGGGAGGGGGCAGAGGGTAGAAGGGAGAGGGGAGAGGGGAGGGGGAGAGTGAAAAGGGGAGAGGGGAGGGGGGAGAGGGGAGGGGGGAGAGTGCTGATCGGACAGGAGAGGGGAGAAAGAAGAAGGGATAAGAGAGAGCCGACAGGGGACAGGGGAGGGGGAGAGGGGAGAACGTGAGAGGGGACAGGGGAGAGGAGAGAGGGGAGACGGGAGAGGGGAGAAGGGAGAGGGGAGAGGGGAGAGGGGAGGGGGGAGAGTGCAGAGGGGACAGGAGAGGGGAGAAAGAAGACGGGATAAGGGAGAGCCGACAGGGGTCAGGGGAGAGAAGGGGAGAGGGGAGAGGGGAGAGGGGAGGGGGGAGAGGGGAGGGGGGAGAGTGCTGAGCGGACAGGAGAGGGGAGAAAGAAGAAGGGATAAGGGAGAGCCGACAGGGGTCAGGGGAGAGTGGGGAGGGGCTATATGGATGGAGGTAAAAGAAAGAACAGAAAAAGGTGGACTAGAAGTAGAGACGAGAACGAGCTGAGGTGGAGCGAACAGAGGGAGTGGAAGAGGTAGGAGGACGAACAGAGACGCGTGTAAGAAAACGAGAAAGGAAAGGAAAGATAATGAAACGGACAGAAGGGGTCAAGAGAAGAGGGAGTAGGATGTAAATACGGAATAGTGAGAAGGATGGGAGAGAAGTGAGGTAAACCCGTGAGGTAAAGAAGGGACATAATAACGGGAGATAAGCGGTGCACTGAAAAGAGGAAAGAACAGGGAAAATAATAGTAGATGGGGGAAGGGGACTTTGGTGCTCGATGTGAATAGATTGATATAAATGAGGTGGGATGGAGCATAAAGGGATGGGGGCTTGAGAGATAGGGCCATTCCAAAATAGTTGTCCTGTCTGCTAAGCACATGTCCTATTCAAGAGACAAACCACCTTGTTCTAATGTTAAAGCTCATTTCCTCCGGCTAAACACACACGGCCCTTACTACGACTACTTCCGCTGTTTGTGCGCGTGCGCACTGATGGGCTCCTCTCCACCCGGGCTCCCTGGCGAGCATCTCCCGGCCCAGACACCGGCTCCTCCCGGGGTTGTCATTCAAGGGCCCCGGTGTTGCTTGGCGATGACTGCCGGCTGGATAGAGCCTACTGTAAAGGCTGGTCCGGCAGGGATTATGTTACCTATCGGAGTGTGAGGGAGATAAGCCGACACGGCATGAGTCACGGCATCCACCGCCACACTGGCCGCAGCGCCCTCTGATGGCGTCATTAACGGACCCAAATCTCCTAGCGCCACCTTGATGCCTATATATCCGGTTTGATCTCGGCGCGTCTTGGCGCTTAGGCCTATACAGAATGCATATGGAGTAAGCCCGACGCTTCGATAATTCCCAGTGTTCCATCATTCTCTAATGCATAAATACATCGCAGATAAGGATAATATCACTCACATACCTGCTTTATCCAGGGATTGAAAATCACTATTTAAATTCCAGTCAGATTATTGATTGACGGAACCAGATCCGAGATAGGAGTGGCTTAATAAGTCCAAGCTGTTATCTATTTGTAATTAAAATATAATTCGAATATCTTTAATATTCTTGCTTGATGAGACAGATAGTATTTATAATTGGAGCATCATAGCCGAAATACTAGGATATGCGTTACTGTGATTCATTATGAACGGTTCTCTTTTTGAGTAGCTCTTAATGCTATCCAGTAAGGAACAGGCGTGTGGATAATCTATGGCGGACCGATTATCAGGTTGGATTTAACTGTCTTTGGTTAGGCTGTAGCAGGTCTTTCTTGCAATTGAATCTCCCAGGGTTGGATACTGAGACAGACTCTACCAACACATACATCAACGTACATTTACAGGGTATATTGTGCGAGAGTAGATTTTGGTACATTGTGGTTGTGTCTTGAATAGTAAATATGACAAGATACTGATATTATGATTTCAAATATGAGAAACCTGAGGTTTAGTGAGAAAACTACATGGAGAGTGAGTCCCCGGCGGCCTGATGAGCATGGACCTGGGCTTTTAAGGGTCCAGCCACTAGTGGTGGGCGTGGGCGTGTGTGTGTGGGTGGGTGTGGGTGTGCATGTGGGTGTGGGTGGGTGGGTGGGCGTTGGTGTGGGTGTGTGAATGTGGGTGTGGGTGTGGTTGTGGGTGTGGGTGTGGGTGTGGGTGTGGTTGTGGGTGTGGGTGTGGGTGCGCACATGGGTGTGGGTGTGGGTGTGGTTGTGGGTGTGGCTGTGGGTGTGTGGGTGTGGCTGTGGGTGTGGGAGTGGGTGTGGGTGTGGGTGTGTTGGGGACGTGGTGTTGGGGGTTTGTGGTGTTGGGGGTGGGGGTGTTAGGGATGTGGGTGGGGTAGGAGTGGTGGTGGGGTTGGGGGTCAGTTTGACTGTCGGAGAGCAATACAGAGGTGGGACAACTGGTAGTTGGGGAGTCACACAAAGGGATAACTATTGTCAGGACCTTTGGCGGTGGTTTCTACATAAGGATGACGGTCAGCGCAGAAGGTGGTGTCTATGTGTCCAATAAACACAAGTGGAGCATTCACTCGACTCTGCTCATTTGAGTCTGGTCCACCAGTTCACTCTTAGGGTTGCTGAAACAGTGACAGCAATAACCATTCGCGGTGGGTCCGGATGTGCTTCCAGGATGTCTCCCCTCTCTACTCTACCTCTTAAGGCCCAGTCACACCTCAACGGATTGGGGGAAATGGAGAGAAACCGAACAGAGTCCGTTTTGTGTCCGTACAAGTTTTGAACATGCACAAAACTAAGAACGGATGCCACTGGACTGACATCTACGGTTCTTGTCCATTTTGAGATTTTGTTTCGTCTGTTGGCTATCCATTCATGTCCGTTTCATGTCCGTTTTATGTCCATTTCATGTCCGTTTCATGTCAGTTTCATGTTTGTTCATCCAGACACCATTGACTTTATAGCGCAACATTTTGACACATTTTAATACATTTTGATACTTATGATGCCCGGACTAGACAAATCTCTCCGTTGCTCAATCCGGTGATCTGTGACTGGGGCTTTAACCTTAAAATGCCCTCACTAATAACTGCCACCACGTGGGCTTTCTGCTTTCTAATTGGCCGATGCACCTGTTTAATGGTGCATAGTCGCTCCAATTAACATTGCATTCAATTCGTTCTCAATCGGGAATAGGGAATCGCAAATCGCGGTCTCACACCACAGCACTTTGTCAGTGTTGTTCACATCGCGCGATGTCATTACCCCAATATTGGCTTTTATTATCCACGGGTAACATTTAACGCCATATCAGGACGAGTACCGTCTTGTGACAGCGCACCCTCATGGTACCTTCATAGTGCTGCCCCACTGGGAGACCAAGCCGACAGCACCATAACCTAATGTCCCACTCAGTCGCATCATCCGGACACTGACCTAACCAGTCCTTGCCATATCCTAGCAATGCCGATCACTAGGATAGGTAGGGACAAGTATATATTTTGTAAGAAATTGGTTTGACAAGACCGGGAATCGAATTCCCGACTTTGCGTCCGTTTACTCCGACATCGACAACATTTAAGTCGGATGTTGTGAAGCAGTCTTAACTGTATCAGACCACCGACCCTGGCAGTCCCCGATTCCCCCTCCCTCCTCCTCACCCACCTACCAGGCGTTAAAGCCGAATCGGTAGAGCGCGGGCTTCGCGTGCGGGAGATTGGGAGTAAGGTTCCCGGTCGAGTCAAACCAATGACTTATAAAATTGATACTTGTCGCTTCCTACCCTGGGGCTCAGCAAGACTAGGTTGGAGCAAGGTCTGGTTAGCTCAGTGTCAGCATAATGTGGCAGAGAGGATATCGGGCCATGGTGCCAACAGCCTGATTTCTCAGTGGGGCAAGACTATAAAGTCGGCACGAGTGCGCGCTGTCATGAGTCGGTACCCGTCCTGATATGACCTTTGATGTTGCTAGGATATACAACTCCAACAAGCAACCAATCCTCACCCATTGGGCCAGTGACTGGCACTAATGATGGCGGCCGACCATGTTGCCAGCATTGGTACCATGGGAGTGGGGGGGGGGAGGAGTGGAGGGGTTCTAAGTAACAGGTGTCCCATTACAGGTTTGTCCCAGACCTATGTCCCAGCGCCATCTATCATCATACATTGTTGCCCTCTGCTAATATATATATAGTCCGAGACTCTTAATATACAACCAGTTTGAACAAACCGCATATATATAATAACGTTGTCAAACCAAATTGCTAAACTAACTGAATACTATGTCAACAAGATCGACCTCTGACGGTAAAATTCCTTCGCACCAATAGGCATACTCCGCAAACTCTACACAACTGTCAGAACGGACCATTCCTTTAGTTGGTTGTTGGTGCTTTACGTCCTGGCAACCTCTAGGGTAATATCAGAACATGTGACAGTCCGCATTCATGGTGATTTTATAGTGCTGCCCCCTGGCAGACCAGGCCGCCAGCACCATGACCTGATATCCCACAGAGTCACATTATCCTGACACTGAACCAACCAGTCCTTGCTCTATCCTAATAATGCTGAGCGCCTGGCTAGGAAGCAACAGGTATCGATGTTTAAGTCATCGGTTTGACTCGACCAGAATTCGAATCCGTGGGTTCGAATTCCACGATACACCAACATTGGAGACGGACGCTCAACTCATCCTGTCTAGTCCCATCCCCTTTGTAGATTTGTGCATAAATTCAATATTACATGTCTGTATTCCCTACCAAAAGATCTCTAACTTCTAAGTCTACTTTATAGTCTATATAGCTCTGTGTTTAAGCTCGGCTTCAAAGGTATTTACACCTTTCTTAACTATTCTTTTGTATTTGAGAGATTAGAAAAGATAAATTGATCGGTGTTTTGTTAGCTAACCGGGTCATGGCTCTCAACTTCCTTGGTTCGCGAAGGGTCGGATACACTAACAAGAAATGATGACTGCAAGCAGCAAACTGTCACCATGAATCGAAATTGATCGGTGTTTTGTTAGCTAACCGCGTCACGGCCGCAGCTTCCTTGGTTCGTGAAGGGTCGGAGACACTAACAAGAACTGATGGCTGCAAACAGCAGACGTCGCTGGGAATCCAAACCTTTACCCACGCCAAACATCACCAGCGGCCTCGCCCGTCCTCCCTCCCCACGTCCCTCCGTGGCTTTCCCCTTCCCTTTCCGCTGTCCCTCCTCCCATCCCTCCCCCCGCACCCTGCCCCGTCCCTTCCCGCCCTCCCCTGCCCATTCCACCCTCCCGCTCACCGTCCCTCCTCCTCCACCCACCCACACACCCACCCAACCACCCAACAATCTTCAAACAGATGACACTGCCATCCAAGGTTTAAGGCAAGGGGCCGTTCAATTTACGGCACATTTTAGCCTGGATTTTCACCGGCCACGCCCAAATGGGCATCCATTATTGCGCTTCTATTCAGCGAGTCGCGATAGCATAGAGCGATTCGTGGTGGAGGTCATTTGGGATGGGCTGTGATGGAGAGGGAGTGAAGCGAGGAGGGGGGAGGGGGTACCCACCCTAGGAATATTCCTGGCCAAGGACGGAGGATGTTGGGTTGTGTGTGTGTGTGGAGGTGGAAGTGCGGGATGGAGATGGGGGTGGGGTGCTGGGTGGGGTGGGGGGTGAGGGTGTTTGGGGGTGATGATGTGAGTTGGTGTCTTGGGTGTAGCTAGTAGGTCATCAGCTGCCATACTGACTGACACTTGTCTGTAATGGGGGCAGTCTTAAAGTTGCATAGTCCGATGAAATATCAAATTTTAAAAACCAAACCAATTATCTCGATTTGATTTTAACATATTTAACTTAGCTACTGACACACTTATTAAGCATTTGTTTCTGCGTAGAAGGTAACACTGAGTCAATTTAACAGAACCTGTTACTGCAGAACTCTATGGTGTTAGAGTTTTGGCAAGCTTCCCAAAACTAATTTTCAATGCTTGCACTCAAAATATCTCAAAAGTTTACCATTTGAAATAAAAGTAACTTTGAACTAATGCAATGTAGATACGAGTGATCGATCTAATATATATATCTCAGAAAAAGTACAGAAATTCAAAACCATTGGACTATGCCACTTTAACCATTAAGCCCCAGTCACACAGAGCCGGACGAGCCCCGGATTTTGAGCCGGACCACCCACGGACCAACGGCTCGGACTGTCCCGGACTGCCACGGATAAAATCACTGTTTTCGTCCATTTTTGCCTTGCAGTCACACCTTCCCGGATGATTTTTTTTGTTTTGTTTGTTGTTTTACGTCCTAGCAACATCTAAGGTCATATCAGGACGGGTACCGACTTGTGACAGTGCGCACTCATGGCGACTTTATAGTGCTGTCCCACTGGGAAACCAGGCCGCCGGCACCATGACCTGGTATCCCACTCAGTCACATTATCCTGACACTGAGCACACCAGTCCTTGCCCTATCCTAATAATGCCGAGTGCCTGGCTAGGAAGCGACAAGTATCAATTTTAAAGTCATTGGTTTGACTCGACCGGGACTCGAACCCACAACCCCACGATCTACCAGCACGGGAGACGGACGCTCTAACTCATTCGGCCACCCCGTCTGGTCCTTTCCCGGATGAGCCCTGGACCAAAGGCCGGACCGCCCCGGACTGCCGTGGACTGCCCCGGACCGCCGCGGACTGCCCAGGACCACCTCCGGACCACCCCCGGAATGGCCCTGGACGAGCCCGGACTGGCCCGGACTGGCCCCTGACTAAACCGGACGAAGCCGGACCCCCCCGGACTCCCCCAGACCACCCCTGGACTATCCCAGATCACCCCCGGACAGTCCGGGAGTGGTCCGTGGCTAGGCCGGGGGGTAGTCCTGGATAGTCCGGGGATGGTCCGGGTCAAACCATGGCTCAAAATGACCCCGTACCACCCCCAGACAGCCCCGGACCACCCCAGAATTACCCGGACCACCCCCGGACTATCCCCAGACAACCCCTGGACCACCCCGGATCATGCCGGATTGAGCCCGGATCGCGAAATCCCCCGGACCGCCCTGGATGTTTTAAACATTTTAAAACATCCGGGGCTGAGCCCAGACGGCGCCGGACGAGCCATGGATCAGGCCGGATCAGGGGGGTCACCACGGACGACCCATGGACGAGCCACGGATCGCCCCGGATCGCCCCGGACCACCCCGGATGGCGGTCCGGGGCTCGTCCGGCCCCTGATCCGGGTATGTGTGACTGGGGCTTTAGGAACTGCCTGTGTGGGTTTAGCAATACCAGACTAGATATCGACATCTCTCTGTATATATGTGATGTATAACTATAAGCAGCTTTCAATTCCTTTATTATCCAACCTCATCGTTTGTACTGATATTACAAGTCATTGTTCATCCACTGTGCAACTGGGTCTCTATGCAAACGCGATAACTTGTCTGTCCACACTCAATCTCTCACAATCTATACAGAGAGGGAAAGGGACAGCAGTGCGATTTATTTCGACACTTTGGGGAGGCGTTGATTTGTGGGTGCTGCGTTTGCGCATGTGCGTGCTGGTATATATATGGCAAAGCTGTCATCGAGATGTGGGGTAGGGACGGAGGGAGGGCAGTGGAGCTTGGTGTGTAGCCGCCGTGCCTATCGCCCTATCGGCCTATCGCGCTATCGGCCTATCGGCCTATCGCCCTATCGCCTTTCTATAACGCAGGCTTGATGGTCCCTCTGTGCTGGCCATCGGAGACTCAGCGTTAAAGGAAAACGGATGTGTCCCCCGGAACAATGCTGTCTGAGCCCGGTGACCACGTCTTACTATTCCACCCAACGCACACCGTGGGCAGGCGGAGCCTCCGCATCCCCAACTCTCCACTTCTGTACTTCTGACGAGAACTGCCTCGATCTGTCTTTATTTATATATTCACCTACGTCTAGGGTTTGTTTCTTATTGTTTTACGTCCTAGCAACATCTAAGGTCATATCAGGACGGGGAGTGACCTGTGACAGTGCACACTCGTGGCAACTTTATAGTGCTGCCCCACTGGGAGACCAGGCCGCTAGCACCATGACCTGATATCCCACTCAGTCATATTATCCTGACACTGATCCTAATAATGCCGAGAGCCTGACTAGGAATCGACAAGTATACATTTTTATGGCATTGGTTTGACTCGACATGGGTTCGAAGCAATGAACCCATGGGTTCGGATCCCCCGATTTCCCAAAGCAGGAGATGGATGCTCAACTCATTCGGGCGTCCCGTCTGGTCCCGAGTTTAGGGTCATGGAGAAGTAGAGTGTAAGTGGAGTAAATACAGGCACCATCTAGCCATACATCAATCACCATACAGGCTCAATAGCCAGAGAGTGTGGAGTAGTGCTAGATGAGCAAAATGATTGAAAAAATCCAAATAGCGACTTATCTGAACTGCTTTGGTTGTGATGGAATTCGCCGAGTAGAATAGCCGCTCATAACCTTCTGCTCTACACTGTGGAGTAGTGGTACCGGTCAGACGGTACTAGTGCTGTTAGTGGGGAACTATAGAACACATTACATGGCATGCATAATATATTGCAATGCACATATACATGTGTATCGCTATAATATATAATATATAATATATACATCTCTTATATATATATATCTATATATATATATATATATATATAAATACAAGAGATGGCTATGCCCCAGTAGGAAAAGAGACACAAAGCGACGAGTGGTGGGAAGCCTCACATGTTATTGACCAAAGCTCTGGCCGAGCAATATACCACCCTACCTAATACAACAATTTAAAATCTAGTGCTCAGGTGATGCCCAAGTGTGGAAAAGCGTGTGACTGGGTGCTGGTGATGCCAAACTCGCCTGGTGGGATCCGGCCCACAGCAAATAGCCTGATCAGGCAGTATGAAATAATAAATAGCATGCAGTAATAAATACACAAAATAAATATCACAAGAATGTTCCACCCCTTTAAATTCATATAATACGTTATATATCATATAAGAGATGGCTATGCCCTAGTAGTAAAAGAGACACAAAGCGAGGAGTGATGGGAAGCCTCACATTTGATTGACCGAGGATCTGGCTGAGCAATATACCACCAAGTCTCACCTGGCTAAGCCGGCCCAGGCCCCCAACACTCTTCCGTTACCCCCTCGACTGACATGAGTATCACAGCCACCCGCAAGTCATTCAGAATACGTGTCTGAAGAAGGGTCTTCAAATATGAGTAGACCATCTCACCTTGATCTCCTCAATAGTGGCATCAGCCATAGCCAAGTAGGTACAACCCCCCGTCGAAGAGATTGAGAAGTAAAATAGCACTCTCCCAAGCCTGCTTGTTCAGAAAACAGCTTAAGCATACCCTGATATGCTTTATAGGTCATCGGTTGGGAAACGTGTCCTGGCCCAGGAATCTAAAAAGCTATGTCTCCTGGTTCCGCCCTCATCTCCTTAAAATGCCGCCCTGTCCAATACATGGCACATAGGGCCTTGTTTGAACAGTGCACAACCGGGACCTCCGTGGCACGCTTTGAATACTGGATTCTCTTTGAATGCCTAATCTTTACCAGCATCGCCCAATCGAAGAAGGAAAAATCACTATGTAACAGTGACTAGTCTGACTCAGTCACCTGGGACTTGCGTAGTATGGCCCTGAATGAACAGAGCATCGCCACGCCCCATGCAACATGGCCCAGATTCAGCGTGAGCAATGCAAAGATGCATAATAGCATCGATGGCAACAGCAGCGGAGCCTGCCTTGGCATGTCCCCCTTATGGCATCTAATTCCCTTCAACATGGCTTGGACTATATAATCATTGAAACTAATCTTGGGAGAGCCATTCCTTCAGGCCCGACAAATAATTGATCACCGAGTGGTAGGTTAATGTTCTTGCCAAGCAGGATGCATAGAGCACAACTCGCTCGGATGAGCAGGGAAAAGGGGCATGGTTATCAGCAAAATGATGACAAAATCCAAATAGCGACTTATCTGAACCGCCTTGGTTGTGATGGAATTCGCCGACTAGAATAGCCTGGCCGCTCATAACCCTTCTGCTCTGCCCTCAGCTCCTCCCAGCCTGGAATGACACGGCAGTGGAGAATCAAACAGGTGTGAACAACACATCACCCTCCCATTGTGTACTGCTCTAATCCTGACTGTACTACTCCCCACATCTAATCTGTTGAAAGCATTGCAGATTACATTGACTCTCGTATTTATATATGTGGAAACGAATGTGAAGTTATTCTTCAGGGCCAGCCGAAAAAGCTGGTGCAACATGCGGATAATCTCCCCTGACCTCGATCTCCCAGTGCTAAGAGCTGCCTGCACTACATTTCTATCTGTGATGAAAATAATCTCAGATTTGCCCCAACCTAATGACCAGGGAAGAGCTCCCTCCATCACCCCGCATCTCCTTAACATTGATATGCTCATCGTGAACCCCACTGGCGAGCCTCAGATGATGGTGCCTTATCAACCCTTCCAATACTCCCTCATCATCAGCTTCAAATGCTGAGACCAGCCAGTCATTCCCTTGGTCTCACCTCGACCCCAATTTGAAGCATTACTATAAATGGAAGTCATGGTTGCAAATTTCCCCAGCATCCCAGACTTCCTGTTAAATGTCTCTGCAAAAGCGGCCCACCAACTAATGTCCTCCCTGAAACCTGCATTCAAGCGTGCCTTATAGAAAGGCTCTCGGACAGTAACTATAAGATCATAAATATGTCTGCTAAAAGTGCGGGCCCCTCCCTTTAAAAAGGAATCTAGCGCTCATGTAGTGCCCAAGTGTGGAAAGGCGCATGACTAGGTGCTGGTGGTGCCAAACTCGCCTGGCGGGATCCGGCCCGCACCAAATAGCCTGATCAGGCAGGATGGAATAATAAATAGCATGCACAAATAAATACACAAAATAAATATCACAAGAATGCTCCGCCCCTTTATAATCATATAATATGTTATATCTCACATATATACATATCGTTCCGGCAACATCATAGGAAGTAGAACTAAACAAGAATAGCTTATATTTTTTGTCGTGGGGGTGATTAAAATGGGAAAAATTGTGCCTCGAGAGGGAATCGAACACACAGCTCTTGCATTCCGGGAGAGTGTGCTAACCCTTACACCACCTAGGCTCCCTGATGTCACCACCCTTCCCACATCTACCTATCTATGCGGCTCCTTGGCTGAAACGTCAGTGCAGACTAATACACTATTTTATAGGAACATCTTCTACTAAAAGACAATATTACAAAGTTACACTCTCCCACTTGACAAATCGCTGGTAATCGGCACCCTGGATGTTCAGGTCATTTGGGAGTTGTAGAGGCTGAAGGCCCCTTCCCCTGCCCCCTACTACCATCAGCTCCCCTTCTATCCTTCTCCCTCCCCCCTCCCACTCCCCCTCCCACCCTCCTCCCACTCCTACCCCGACAAGCCGGTCTCCTGGTGCCGGAAGCCCCGACACCGACGACTCGACGCCATTCCGAGAAAAATAAAGCCTTGTGCGCATTTGAAAAGATACCATTCTTTAAGTGGATCGATAAACTCTGGCTTCGTGTCCTCTACACGACCTCCCACTTGGTCACTCTCTCTCTCCCTCTCTCTCCCTCTTTATCTCTCTTTCTCTCCAGCATCGCTCGCTCACTATTACGGTACCGAGGGGGACTGCTACTTGCTAGCTCAATGGGTCATTCTCCAGCACCCAGCCCCAAGCCAGCCCGACCCTCAAATAGGGCGGGCCGAGGTAATGGAGAGGCTTCACCTTCATTGTCCTTTTAGATTCGTCAATGAGTCTGAAGGATTTGACCAGTTGTAGGCTCGTACAGTTGAAGTCTAATCCCCACAAAATCCAGGCCTTCAAGAAAGGTATTTGACTCATTGATTTATGTATAGATATATATATATATATATATATATCTGAGCGAGTGTAGTGTCATGCCCCGCGCAGGGGGGTGAGTGGTGCATGCCGGACCACCCACCCGCATAGGTGGGAGGGTGGTACTCCAGATCTTATTACAGGCGATAGCAGTCTTATCACTATCCATATATATGTGCTCTATAATCCATTATGGGAATATAAACAAGGACACTACCGATCTTCAGTTCCCTATGTAATAGTTAGCGCTGTATCCGATCTAGCTGACCCTGTTAGTATGACATAGGCCACAGTGGTGCCCCCTGTGAGCGGCCCTGTGCACTGTATGCCAGCTGCGCCTGGCCTTAACGCCTTCAATTTTACCTTTAGGTGGGCATTCAATTTTACCTTTAGGTGGGCATTTAATATATCTCCGCCAGAGAATATATATCTTCTTCTCAACCACATCAATCTTATCTTTGATCTGTTTATTGGGGCCAACTGTTTATATATAAATATATATATATTACCATCACAATTACAGCCGCACTGCCTTGATGACAAATATAGGAAGTTTGCTTCATTTAATAGGATTTTAAGTGTGAGACTGATGACAATCCTTGGATGGTTCAAACGTTGTAAATGAATTCAAGTTGCATAGTCCGATGGTTTCGAAATGTTGTCATTGTCTGAGATAAATATATTAGGTTGATCGTCATTATTTATCTTAAGTACTTTACTTTGAAGTAACTTTTATTTTAAATGGCTACCTTTTGAGATATTTGAAGTGCAACCATGTCAAATTAAGTTTGGCAAACACACACAAACTATGACTCTATAGGCTTCTGCAGTAACAGGTTCTATTAAATTGCCTCAGTATTCCCTTCTATGTTTTTTTTATGTGATCGGTTGTTTATTCTGCTCATAACTATTTATACTCACATAATCCTGTACTGTCTCTCCATATATCAGCAGCACTCCCTCAACCTGGTGGAGTATTCTTAATTAACACCGGTCCTGATTGGACCTTATATGTTGCGAGGACGTAAGACTCCTACAACTAACCGACCAATCTTAATTTATTTCTGTCGTTTTCAGAAGTACCGGCAGGTGGCAACACATTAGACAGTGGATCGCCATTACCCTAGTCAATAACCACCCCCGACTAGAGTTGACATTGGTACATGAATACGTGGTGATGGGTTATTTATACAAGCGGGAGAATAAACCAGGGACGACCCCTGTGTAAAATTTTCCGATCTAATGGCATGAGGATATATGTGAAAACTACTATAATACATTGCAACTTGTCTATATAATGGTAACTGGTAATATATAAAATCCAAAGGCATATGAGGGATATGTGGAGTTGGTAAACTATTACTCATTAGGTATAGAAATTGTATAGTAAAATAGTATAGAGGAGGAGTGTCACTTCTTAGATAGTCTTTGGAGGAGTCACCTCACATACCCCCTCCCCCCATGGTGTTATTTATGGATCACTGGCCACCACAAGGCACTGTAGCCAGCATGACAAGGCCTTGGATACAACAGATTGAACCCTGATTGGCGGATCAACCCATATAGCCACTGCCATCTTGGATTCTAGAAAACCTATATAAGATAATAAACCAGGGAGTCTCACTCTCCTACTTTCACTCTTTACCTACTTTCCTTCATTACCTGTATTGATTTCTCATTAGCTTGTCCACACCATTCACACCACCAGCCGGCGACTTTAAACCGGTATTGAGGTGAATCCATGTTGTGTTACCCTTCTATCCTTATGAGGATTAGCAGTCCGTCACAATGCATTAACTGACATACATTTGGATGTTTACGCACTTCCTGTACATTTCAATGAACATGTACATTTCAATGTACATGTACAATGTACATTTCAAGAGCCTCTTGCATGCCCTTGTCCATTGCATTCCCCGAGCTTTCACCATATAGTATTTGACTGTTATTGACAGAGTCCCCTGCTCTCCTGTGTCTGTAAATGAGGGCAATAAACTACATGCACTTATACATGGCCTTGCTCCATCAAGCAGTAAACCGAGCCTTTTAAAGCCACTACTTATGCCACGATGGTAATCTGGTGCTCAGCGAATTTATATTCTAGAGATTGAAATACTAAATGCACACACAATGCACTGATAGGCGCATCACATGTGACTCAAATCGCATTTGCTATAAAGCCTTGCCATTAGGATAATAACTCCATAATGTTTGATGCATGCCTTCTCTATTGTATTTACACTTGCATTTGTGACCCATCAGGCAAAAGGATCATGCCATTAAAGAACAACATATCAGGATGCAAAGGACCCACTACCACCATTTTGAATGAGCATCCACTTCTTTGAAGACGCCATCAAAAAGAGACCTTTAACATTTTTCTCGTCGATAATTCCTAAAACTTTAAAAGTGGAATATCCATAGTGAAATAATAAAAAGTGCTCTCAAATTTGATATGCAGTAAAACCTCACTATCCGACCACCTGCACACATCCACGACTCCCCTATATCGATCGGTATATTTGGGTCCCAAATAATCGCCCATTCAATATCATTGTAACAAAACAAAAAGCTCCATAAAGCTACCACCTCCATAAATGGACCATTTAAAGTCGGTAACATGCTCGGGCGATTTCGAGAGGTTTTTTTTCTTTGTGAATGTTTTTTTATTCTGCGCATAACGGTTACTGTAACGGACCATCTTCCTGTGGCTGGTCATATTCATCCAACAAATGAACCCCATAATGCAACACACACACAAAGTGTCATTTCCTACCTATCCACAAAGTCAGGGAGATGATATCTGTACGGTGCCAGATTTAGAATCAGAGCGGCTTTTGCGATTTCCATTTTCAGATGTCACCTGTCAGGTAGCGCGCGGCCAGTGAGTGTTTGGTTTTGTTTGTTTGTTTTGTTGTTGTTTTATGTCCCAGCAAGATCTCACCTCATATCAGGATGGCTACCGACTTGTGACAGTGTGCACTCATGGCGACTTTATGGTGCTGTCCCACTGGGAAACCAGGCCGCCGGCACCATGACCTGGTATCCCACTCAGTCACATTATCCTGACACTGAGCCAACCAGTCCTTCTCCTTTCCTAATAATGCCAAGCGCCTGGCTAGGAAGCGACAAGTATTCATTTTTAAGTCATTGGTTTGACTCGACCAGGGTTCGAACCCACGACCCCACGATCTAACTCATCCTGTCTGGTCGTGAGTGTTTGGCGATAATGCCTTCTAGTAGTAAGTAGTAATAAGTACTTGGTTGGTTGTTGGAGCTTTACCTCCTAGCAACAGTTAAGGTCATATCAGGATGGGTACCAACTTGTGACAGCGCACATTCATGGCAACTGTATGGTGCTGTCCCACTGGGAAACCAGGCTGCCAGCACCAATACCTGGTATCCTACTCAGTCACATTATCCTGACATTGAGCACACCAGTCTTTGCCCTGTCTTAATAATGCCGAGCGCATGGCTAGGAAGCGACAAGTATACATTTTTAAGTCATTGGTTTGACTCGACCAGGGTTCGAACCCACGACCCCACGATCTACAAGCATGGGAGACGGACGCTCTAACTCATTTGGCCATCCTATCTGGTCGTGAGGGTTTGGCGATAATGCCTTCTAGTATTAAGTAGTAATCTGGTAATAATTAGTTGGTTGGTTGTTGGAGCTTTACCTCCTGACAACATCTGAGGTCATATCAGGACGGGTACCGAATTGTGCCAGTGCATACTAAGGGCGTCTTTATAGTGCTACCCGAGGGTTCGGACTCGTGGGTTGGAATCCCACGATTTACCAAAACGGGAGACGGACGCTCGGCCACCCCATTTGGTAGTAGTAAGTAGTATTAATTAGGGGAAAGTAGTAGTAAGTAGTTGGAAGTAGTAGTAAGTAGTACTAAGTAGTATGTAGTAAATAGTAATAACTAATAGTAACTAGTAGTAAGTCGTATTAAGTCGTATTAAGTAGTATTAAGTAGTATTAAGTATTATTAAGTAAGATTAAGTAGGATTAAGTAGTATTAAGTTGTTGCAAGTAGGAGTAAGCAGTAGCAAGTAGTAGTAAGTAGTACTAAGTGGTAATACCTAATATTAATTAGTAATAAGTAGTAGTGGGTAGCAGTAAGTGGTGATACATAGTAGTAAGTAGTGTTAGTAAGTAATACTAAGTAGTATTAAGTATTATTAAGTATTATTAAGTATGATTAAGTAGTAATAAGTAGTACTAAGTGGTAGTAAGTAGTAGTAAGTAGTAGTAAATAGTAGTAAATCGTAGTACCTAATATTAAGTAGTATTAACTAGGATTAAGTAGTAGTAAGTAGTACTAAGTGGTAATACGTAACAGTAATTAGTAATAAGTAGTCGAAATTAGTAGTACATAATAGAAGGGAGTAGTAAGTACTGATGCATAGTAGTACATAATAGTAGTAAGTAGCAATACGTAGTAGTAAGTAATATTAAGTACTAGTAAGTAGAAGTAAGTAGTAGTAAGTAGTAGTAAGTAATATTAAGTAATAATAAGTGGCAATACGTAATAATAAGTACTACTTAGTAATAGAGTATAACCTCTTTAAACCAAACGGTGTTCTCTGTGGCGGAGTGGTTAGAGTGTCTGACTTTTTTCTAGGTCAGACTCCTAATCTGAAGGTCAGGGGTTCGATTCCCAGTGCCCTCCCCACCTCTGCCAATTTGGATTTCCACCGCTGTGCATAACTTACAGCATCATCAAAGACCAGTTGCTCTCATGCCATGTCTATTTGGTGTCAGAGGTTAAAAATCCCTTGGGTCGGTAAAAGTGTAGGCTTGGGCTTTCTGTCGACTAACCGTCTAATGGTGAAAACAAGTTTATTCAGACTTATCCATGACAGGCAGTATACATCTTCAAGACATTTAAAAAAAAAAAAGTGTGTTTGGATTAACCGATCATTGGTTTAACCGAGCTTTGGCTTTGACTTTGACTTTGAATAAGTGTGTATAACACATGTAACATACAATGTATGTGGACACTTTGATTATTGTTTTTTATGTATCTACAGTATACCCCCATTAAACCAAGCTCGATTAAACCAAACGATCGGTTAATCCAAACTTTTTTTCGGCGACCCAGCAAAATACTACCATTTATCATTAAAAAAAGTCTGTGGGGTCTCAGATGACGTTATAACTACATGAGAGTTTGGTTCAACCATACCGTTAACCGATAATTTGAATTAACCGACTTTGGTTTAACCAACATTTTATATGATAAATGGTAGTATTTTGACGGGCCGCCGAAAAAAGTTTGGATTAACCGATCGTTTGGTTTAACCGAGCTTGGTTTAACGGGGTTGTACTGTACATAGTATAAATTAGTAGTAAGTATTACTGAGTTGTAGTGAGGAGTAGTAAGTAGTATTACATAATAGTAAGTAGTTGTACATATTAGTAACTAGTAGGAAGTATTAGTAAGCAGTATTAATTAGTAGTAAGTAGTAGTATGCAATAATACGTATTAGTAAGCATTACTCATCAGTAAGTGACATTAAACATTTATATGCATTGATAATCATTAGTAAGTATTAATACATATTAGTAGTATGTAGTAGTAAGTAGTAAGTAGTAGTAAGTAGCACTAAGTAGTAGCAAGTAGTATTATGTAGTAGTAAATAGTAGTAAGTAGTAGTAAATAGTTATAAGTAGTAGTACATACTATTAAGTAGTAGTAAATACTGGTAAGTAGTGGTAAGTAGTAGGACATATTAGTAAGTAGTAAGTAGTTGGTAGTTGAATGGCGGCCTGGCTGTGGCAGCTTAGATTCGGCTCAGATACCACACCACCACACACCGGAGACAGCGACAAGGTAAAGAGCAGCTCATCCTTCTTAAAGGTCCGCTCCCTAATTGAGTAGCTCAGTAAAATGTGGACAGGCGCCCGTGTGCTAGACGTTAGAGCTGCATCTAATGCCGGATCTTCTTAGTGCTTAAGCAGATCAGGGCAGATACGTACACGACCACATTGTATACTCACCTGGGTAGAAGAACGGAAGTAGCTGATTATTCAGGCGGTAGTGCTGTGATATATAAATAGGGCACATCTTAGCAGTACAGAAGGGGGACTGGGTACAAGAGTACCACTCACCATTAGTATTATTGCAGATACACGTGTCCACACACACACATATATATATATATATATATATGCATATATATATATATATATATATACATCTATCTACAGTACAATTGACAAGAGAGACAAATAAGGTAGTCGGTTGAGTAATTTAATCTCTGGCAAGGGGTTATATATGCCCTTGAGGGTAAAAGAAAAAAATCCTCCGGTGTCACTGACATTGGTCAACATCCGGGGGAGGCAAGGTGGGTGAGATGGCGCCACCGGTACAGTGTTGTATCTTACGGAAGATAACAATAATAATAATAAGTAATATTACCTTGCAAATCTTTATACTCGCATAATACGTTATACATCACATATATTAGTATTATATAGAAATAAGCATGTTATTGTTAAACCTATATACAATTTCATATGTTCCTGTACATTTCAACATAAACATATGCTAAATGGATTTAACACATTTTATTTACATTAGAGTAAAAATCGAATTGACATTTTCCCATGAATATAGCTATATTTCTTATGATAGAGTATTGAGCCATCACCAATCAATCGATCATTCTCAGACTTCCGATCCACTAATTAGGCAACACAATACAAAACACTTACGATAGGATCCAACAATGGGCAGGCTTCTGGTATTTAGTATTGGTGATTGGATCCACTGATTTGAATATTGACACTATATATATGTGTTATATGTTTTTGAAAAGAGAAGAGAGAAAAACAAAGGAAGAATGACATGTTTAAAGAAAATTCTAGAATCATGCAATACCATGTGGTGCATATTCACCAAATGTATGATACTTTCAATGAAATGGAATTGTATGCAGTTACTATTGCAACTGATACCAATAGTTCATTTATATTATGTATAATACTTTTATTATCAAAGAGGATCTGCATGTGGTTATTACTGCAACTGATAGTTTCATTTACGTACCAACAAATTGTACTGAATGGCTGGATAAATTACGTTTTAGTATTAAAAAAACCCAATATATATATACATACATTTTACCCTATTATGCCAGTCTCAGTTCTGTTCGATATTCTTGGCATCCAAGGGTAATTAAAGTGCATTTACAACATAACCATCACGGTTATTACAATTTATACAATTATAAACGGATCGTCAAAACATGTTTTCCCCAAAGCCCCCCCCAAAAGAAGGACATTTATTCAGACACATATAACTTATACGTGATTGAGGCAACATGTAATATGCTGAGCCTTTTCTAAGTACATGAAAGTTCACTGAAGACATCCACTATATATCTGCATATTACTTGAGCAAATTCCAATTTTCTTGAGATGGAGAGGTATTTCTATAAGTTTGCATGCAAGCCGATAACATTTCTAATTGTACATATATTTTTCCTATGTAATCCAGCATGGAAATGTTACTAAGCGCCGAATATTCATATGCTATTACTATATCACTGCATTGCAATTATTTCCACGAAACTGGAAACTGCCAACTACATATTTTAGTGGCGCCACCTGTCTGTACCCACCAAGCACCAGTGCAGCCTGTTTCATTCCTTCCTCTTGTTGCGGACACCTAATCTAATACAGAGTCCTCTCTGTGCGATTTATACCTTTGTAGTAGTCTGAACTGACCTGCCAGGCAAGGAGCCATATAAACAGGCAGTTGTGGGTAGGGTGCTGACATCAGGGAGCCTAGGTCGTATATTGGTTAACACACTGGCCCGGAATACAAGATATGTCTTTTCGATTCCCGCTCTAGGCGCAATATTTGACATTTTCATCATCCTCACGACACTTTGATACAGAATTAATTATATTAATTAAATATAATACATCTAACTTTTCCTGAAATCTGTCTTGTGAAAGACCCATTATTACTTAGTTTATTAGAAAAAAAAGACTTCCTCTCCCTTGTTTTCACCTATACATATATGCATGTGCTTTCAAAGCTTCACCTAATGGGAAGCGCTCAGATCAAGTTCATCACACAGATGTATGCTTAAGAGAGTAGTATCATAAGAAACCTATAACTGTGAATTTGCAGTACATTTGCAATGCATTAGCGAACAGTGTTCGGATAAGGTATCAACACGAGGTTTGCACTTCCGTTCACCGGTACATTGATGGCATATTTAGTGCACATCCATTACCCATGGAGTGTCTCAAAATAATCTCCGCTCAAAACATGGTATTATTGATTATGTGTTGCCGGGAACCACGCTCAGCTCTACCCATCCCCACCCCTTGCACAATCTCCCGTCACATAGGCAATGAACTCACTAGGAAATTCTGACCCCTTTGTCCATTGCCTAAGGCTAGGATTATCGGGGCAGTGGGTGGATTCATGTAGTTGGTTGATCTGGTGTTGTCCGTCAGATTAAACCCTCAGGCCTGGAGCACTCACCCTTCGACCCCATGCCCGCATTCAGGCGACCCCCCCCCCTCCCCCACCCACCCACGCACCCTCACTCGGCCTGGCAGCATATTCGATTGAAACCGTTATCGGATCACAAGTTCCGTCCACGCAAAGGAGAGCTCACTCTCTTGAAGCTGCATATTTCGATGGTTTTGAGTTTCTCTCATTTTCTGTGATGGACATATTAGATTGTTCATTATAATCTACCTTACTTTAGTTTGAAGTAACTTTTATTTTAAATCACTAACTTTTGAGATATTTAAAATGGAAACATGGTAAATTAATTTTGGCAAGCTTGCCAAAAGTCTAACACCATAGGCTTCTGTTGTAACAGGTTCTAGTAATTGACTCAGTATCCCCTTATATGTGATGACCAATGTTTAATAAGTGCACCAGCATCCAAGTTAGATATGTAGAATAAAATCTAGATAATTATCTTGATTTTAACAATTTGATGTTTTCATCGGACTATGCAGCTTTAAAGCTGCATAGTTTGAAGAAGCATACACTTTTCGAAATCAAAACTATAATGTAGATTTGATTCTACATATCTAACTTAGATACTGATTCACTTATTCAGCATTTGTTCCCACATATAATGAAACACTGAGGTAATTTAAGAGAACCTGTTACTGCAGAAACCTATGGTGTTAAGAGTTTTGGCGTGCTTGCCAACATTAATTTCATGTGTTTTTGTTATGGGTGTTTTTGTAAATATAGTTTATTCATTGAATAATGTCTTTTATTAGCGCCATGGCATTGATCTTCCAACTATGTGACAATACAATTATTTTAAAGTGTATATATGTAGTTTGATATTGTCATCAGCAGCCAGCTGCACTTCCAATATCTAAATAATTAGCCATTTCAAATAAAAGTTTCTTCAAACTAAAGTAAGGTAGATTATAACGATCAAATCGATATATTTATCTCAGAAACATGGCAGAAATTCTAAACCATCGGAGATTTTTGTTTGTTTGTCTGACGTCCACCTCCCGCCCCCCCCCCCCCCCCCCCCCCATACACAGACCCATCGCAAAAAGTAAACATCGGCTATTGACACTATTCATGCCGCGGCCATGTTGAAACCAGACTGAGGCCAGCCTCGCATCTGCGAGGGGCCGCTCTGCAAGACACCCCTACACCTCCACCACAAACCCCCTACACACCTTCCACTACACCCTCCACATGCACCACACACACCTACACATAGCTGCTCCCACCATCCCCCACCATACCCACCTGCTAGACGATACAACTTTATATGCGCTTGGCTATGAGGAGTGTTGTTTATAAGTGGCGGCTAATTCAGGGCCGTGGACGGTAGGTTTTCAGACACACAGTCCCGCTTTGATTGAGTGTACAGCTTGGGTCATGGGTTCGAACCCTGGTCGAGTCAAACCAATGACTTAAAAATTGATACTTGTTGCTTCCTAGCCTGGTGCGCGACATTATTAGGATATGACAGGGACTGGTTGGCTCAGTGTCAGGATAATGTGACTGAGTGGGATATCAGGTCATGGTGCTGGCAGCCTGGTATTTCAGTGGGACAGCACTATAAAGTCACCATGAGTGCGCACTGCCGCAATTCGGTACCCGTCCTGATATGACCCTAGATGTTGCTAGGTCGTAAAACAACAACAAACAAACAAAACAGCTGACTGGTTCATTTTGAAGGCGCGATGCGCTATGATAATATTCAGCTGCTATAGTCAGGGTGTTAATCTGAATATCCATGAGGATTATCCCCCGGTCTTTGATGGCTGAGCGTGACCAGTGCCGGGGGTTGTTACCTGAGTTTCCGCCTGTGGATCCGCTTACAATTGTCCTCCATTGTCCGTAAACGGATATCCGCGCACAGCTGGTCAATGCGCATGCGTAGGCGCATTGTTGCTATCACGCACGCAACACAAAGAGCTGTGAGAGATTTGAGCGTGACTTCAAGGATAGCCGCCCACAAAGATGACGCTGCTGACGGTGGGGGCGGACGTCCGGCGTTCGGGGTCAGAGGGCATGGCACCCGGAGGGCAGAGCCCGGGTGCGAGGATTAAACACGGTTGCTGCGAACAGACGCTTCTGGTCGATTGTTCCATCACTTCTATACATATATGTGGCTTTCACATTCAGCACTCAGAAGCATCTATGTACGCCATCAAACGCCAGGGAATAATCCTCATGGATATTCAGATTAACAGCCTGACGACATGATACATAAATATCAGCTTGTATGTACAATGACGACGTGGAAATAAATAAATCTTCATCTTAATCTTAATCTTAAAAAACTACACCCCCTGAATATAAATATATTAAGTATGATATTGATAAGCTATGCAAATATAATATAATGTAATCTCCAGCCATGACTGAATAAATATGATATAATATATAGCAAAATCCCGGGCGCCATACGGGCACCCCGTTAGGGATGAACAGGGCCGGTGGTGTCGCCACTGGTCCCATCAGGGTGGTAGGCTGCAGCTATTGGCAGCACATATATGTAATAATAATGTAATAACAAAATTCCCTTCTGCACCTTTATACTTGCATAATACAAATACATCACACGCACATATATCCTCCAGGGCGACTGACTCTTGTCGACACCCGTTGGAGGAGAGGTGGGCCGCAGGTGGTACAACCAGTCAAGTGTGGAGTCTTATGGAGAATATCAATGGTAATAACTATAAAATAATAATATAATATATAATGGACAGAATTCCCTTCGTATTTTTATACTCGCATAATTCGTTATACATCAGATATGTGTGCCCACCTCCCCACACCTCATAAAGCATGACTCAGGCGTGTCAATCAAACATCAAGCTGCCACACCTCGGCGGTCGCCTGCAGATGTCCTGACCCGTGCCTGTCACCGGAAGTGCAGCCGGGAAGAGCAGCGCCACAGGGTGGGTCAATAATGAGGTAACCGGGCGCTGGTCTCCGGTGTGCGGCGCGGCTTGTGATTAAAACACGCATTTATATGGCAATCACGACCGAGCACAAGCGGAGGGGAAAAGCAAAAGCAGCGGGTGTGTGTGTGTGTGTGTGTGGTGGGTAAATGGTGGTGTGGAAATGACAGTGCCTGCCGGGGGGGGGGGTAGGGGTGAGGGTGGGTGTTGGGAGTGGGTTCACATTGTTTTACCCGTGCTCCCCCGGGGTTGTAATGGAGAAATTAAAGACGGCAGTGCTGATGAAAAGAACCCCCACACACCGCAAAAATGACACCGTAGGGTGGATATTAGCGCCGGAACTAGGCTACCGCCCCCACCCCTCACCTTACAACCGCCGCCAGGGGGCGCCAACAATGGTCAGGCATGGGACCCTCGGGCCACAACGTGAACATCCGGAAACTGTTCTCTAATGAGCAATGCGCGGCGGTGATGCGCGTGTGTGGGGAGTGTGTGGGTGTGTGGGGGTTGTATGTGGAGTTGTGTGTATGGGGGGGGGGTTGTGTTTGTGGGGATGTTTGTGTGTGTGGGGGGGTTGTGTAGGGGGGGTTCTATGTGGAGTTGTGTGTGTGGGGGGGCTTGTGTGTGTGGGGGCGGGGGGTTGTGTGTGGAGGGGGGTTCTGACTGGGGGTGGGGGTATGGGGGGAGGGGTTAGTAGCAACTCTGTTATTGTCATGACTGCCCCCACTCGAACAATAAGCAGCCAGCAGGGTATTAAGATCTGTTAGCAGCTCCCAGCTCATTGCCATCCCTCCTGCAGACATCAAAGAACACCCCAAACAAAAATCTAAAAAATAATTTGTAAAAATTTAAAAAAAATACACGCGAAAAAGAACTGTTCTTATCATTATCAATGATCGGCCGAGATAAAATGATAACGATAACGACCGCCTCGCCGTGTGCGACTTTTGTCGGGATGAGGGAGCGGAGCCGTCCACTGATTGATGCGGGATGTGCTGATTGGATGAAATGTTACATTCATAACGCCTCGACTTATTTTAAATCATAACAAATGACCCAAGTTTTGGGTTGTAGTTTTGGCGTTCTTTGTCGCAGTTCGCCAACTCCCCACCAGGCGGCGTCCTGTGCGTTAAGCGATAATTAGATTTCCTGGCCGTGTCCGCCACCCCCCTCCCCTCCCCCCCACACACCTATTCCTCCCACCTCCGATGTGGCATTATTTTTTTTTTTGCGACGCTCAATAACGGGTGTCAACTTTTCTGCACCAGGCCCCCGGACACGAGGTGGGACAATTGTCTGGGACTTTATCAGCTTTGTTTTGTGTAACACTCCCCCCGCCCCCCATTCCTACCCTCCCCCCAACAACACTCACTCACCCACCCACCCATCCTCAAAACAAAGTGCTATGCCCTAATGGCGCGCTTCACATGTACTTTTCGTTTTGGCCGCCTGTCTAACGTGTCATGGTCCCAATTTATCCGTGGCTGATCGGTTGATAAGAAAAGTTCAAATATGGTGGTCTCGACTGTGCATTGTCTAGCATCAGTGGGCAGGCGTGTGGCGCGGACTTTGGAAATATGACCGGGCAGAAGAGGATCGCACACACAACTGTGCACACGTGTGGTGAGTTTTGAAGTTGATTAAAGACACCTTCCTTTAGTATAAAAAAAAACGACCCAAAATCCTAGATCAACTCATAAAAAAACCCTCATATGGGATCTAAAACTCAGCGGGCGTCACCATTGCACAGGAAGGGAAACTTCTACTGATTCTCCAGGTGTTTGGGGGCGACAGCTGTCGGTGTAATGCATTCAAGGATATGTTTATATATAATATTGCGTATATATATATATATATATATATATATATATATATATATATAGAAGACTGTCTCAAAAGGTGCTAAGCAATATTGGACAAAACTTTGTCCATTGTAACGATCAACATACTATCTGCTTATGCATTTGCTCAAGATAAACTGATTTGTTTTTACATGGTGTTTCATAATCCCAATAGAATACATATTGATTTGAAGCAAATGTCCTTGTGTTTTCAGCGTAACTGTTTCTGTGCTGTTTTGTGTCAATCGTTACAATGGACAAAAAAAAGAGTTATCACCTTTTGAAACAGGCTCATATATATATATATACAGTAAAACCTCCCTAACCGATTACCTCCAAAGATCGTCCAATTCCCTATAACGATCGTTTTAATTGGGTCCAAAACGATATCACGTACAATACCATTGTCACGATAACAAAAACTCCCTAAACCGACCAGTTCCCTAATGGACCACTTATGTCGGTCCCAAGGTATATATATAGGTTTCTATATATATACACTAAAACCTCTCTAAATCGACCGACCATGGGACCGATTTTAAGTGGTCCATTTAGGGACATGGTCGGTTTAGGAAGATAGAATATCGTCACAAGGGACCCAAATAAAGCTATCGATATAGGGGAATGGTCGATCTGTGGAGATGGTCGGACAGAGAGGTTTTACTGTATTAGCTTATGTTTTTTTGTGTGTGAACGGTTATGATTGCCAAAGGAAAAGAGCAGAGCATTAAAGCGGATTAGACAAGTGGATGGTTACACAAACCCTTCACCAGATGGTTCTGTGGTGAAGAAAGACCTGGTGTAACAATTTCAATTTCCCCCATTTCCAATTTCCCTCCGGGAATCTGAAAACGTTTTTAATTTCCCTCCCGTGAAATTGAAAACGTTTTCAGATTACCAGGAGGGAAATTAAAAACAGTTTTCAGATTCCTTCCCCTATTTTCAAATTCCTCCCTCTGGGAATTTAAAATTGTTTAAAAAACGTTGTAAAATTCAGACCTATAATATTTTTTTCTTAGCCATCTTGAAGACTTTTTGTGTCATTTGGGGTGAAATATGTTTTCTTGTACTAGTAATAATTTCCATTACGCTATTCTCTGTGTATTATTATATTTATCATGACAAATTTTTAAAAATAACAAAAATAAAGAACATTTCCCAAAAATGGGTGGAGGGAAAGTTAAATCAACGGAGGGAAAATGAAAACGTTTTCAAATTCCCATGGGATGAATTTGAAAACGTTTTCAAGTTCCCATGGCGGAACTTCAATCAGGGGGGAATTTGAAATCTTTACACCGGGACCCTACGTCACTACTTATGCCCCATGATAAATAAACAGGACTGAACTATTTCCAATGCTCGAACTGAAGAGTCATGAACATCACCGATTGGACGAATATGTCCTGACTGGCGATACATGTTTATACAGTACAATCCCGTTAAAGCAAGCTCGGTTAAACCAAACGATCGGTTAATACAAACCTTATTCGGCGGCCGGCAATATACTACCATTTATCATATCAAAAAGTTGGTTAAACCAAAGTCGGTTAATCCAAACTATCGGTTAATCCAGACAAATTGTTCGGACCCCATGCCACTTCCAGTACGGTTTAACCAAACTTTCATGTTGCTATAATGTCATCTGAGACCCCACTGAGTTTTTTATATGCTAAATGGTAGTATTTTGCTGGGCCGCTGAAAGATATTTGGATTAACCAGTCGTTTGGGTTAACCAAGCTTTGTTTAACGGGGTTATACTGTATATACATAACAAACAATAATCAGTCAAGTCAAAGTCGAAGCCAAAGCTCGGTTAAACCAATGATCGGTTAATCCGAACCAATTTCTAGGGTCCCTTCTAGGGTCCCTTCAATTTCTAGGGTCCCTTCAAGTATACACATCAGAGGCATGCAATCCAGGTTTATCTCGGTCAGACCCTGATGGATCTGACAATGCCAATATATTACTAGATCTCTGGTAATTACAAATAAATTGAATGCATGCTTTAAATGTGGATGGATAGTCCAATGGCTTTGAGGTTCTGTCTTTTTTCTGAGAGGAATGTATTGAATTGATTGTTATAACCTACTTCACTTTAGTTGGAAGTGACTCTCATTGTAAATGGTTAATTTTCGAGATATTTGGAGTGCAAACATGTCAACTTACTTCTGGCAAGTACGCCAAAACTCTGATACAATAGGCTTTTGCAGTGACATGTTCTATTAATTTGACTCAGTATCCCCTTCTCTGTGGCGACAAATGCTTAATAAGCACAATAGTATCTAAGGTAGATGTGTAGAATCAAATCTAGATAATTGTTTTGGTTTTGAAAATTTGATGTTTTCATCGGACTATGCAGCTTTAATCACAGCCCAACGCACACACTGCAGACTAGCACACGGTTACCTTATTATTGAACCCAGTGTGGTCTTTCTCTTGCTGGCTGCATTTGTGGTTAATAGTGAAATCAGAACACCTGCCTGTGACACCCGAATGTGTGGTTAAATTTGCTCACTTCTCACTTTGATTGAGATAACTCTCCCAAACCTCACTACATCATCGTTGCTAAGGAAGCAAGTGTCGTGGGGGTGATGAAAGTGGGAAATATTGCGCCTTGAGCGCGACTCGAACCCACATCTCTTTGCATTCCAGGCCAGTGTGCTAACCAATATACCACCTCGGCTCCGTGATATCACCATACTACCCACGCCTACCTGTCTATGCGGCTCCTTGCCTGATAGGTCAGTGCAGACCACTACACAAGCATATCAGTAAAGTTGCAGAATCCGATAGTTTTAAGCTTCTGTGATTTCAGCTAAGCTATAATTCTTATTCCCATATCGCAGGTGTTGTATGTAACTGGTGCCAATGTACTTACTATGAACGAGGGGGTCCACAGGATCATCAAAGATAGCTTGGTGCTTGGTATTAATATGATAGGGCAAGGACCGATTAGCTCAGTGTCAGGATAATGTGACCGGGTGGGATATCAGGTCTTGCTGTGGGCAGACTGATTTCCCATTGGGACAACACTATGAAGTCAGCATGAGTGTGTATTGTCACAAGTCCGTACTACTACTAGTCCTGATATACCCGTATATGTTGCTAGGAGTGAACCTACAATAAACAAACAGCCAATGATGGGCGGTGGTCAGCTGGTCTTCAAAAATATATATTATTTTATTATTATTTTTATATTTATTTTAAATAAATAAATAAAAATATATGACAAATTTGTATTACTATTATATGTATTAAGTAATATCAATATATAGCATAATTCTTTATAGAAAAGGAAAGTGTTCAAAAAAGTTAACTGAATTAGTCTTATTTCATAATTTTATATTTATCTTTATGTTTTGTAATACTTATAGTAATATAAAATGGATTCTCTAGATATCATAGTTATTTGATTTCATGTTTCTCAGTATCATAAGTATGTAGTTACGCATTTCAAACAATATAAACATATGTATGGAACTCTATTATAGTTCCGACCGATGACATCATGCCCATGACAATCTTTTCTCATCCACAACAAACATAATCTTATGCATAACAACACTCTCATGTACATCATGTTTTGTCGAATTTCGCTTCAACCGCCGACAAATTAACTGTACATGGCCAGCATTGAAAACAAGCCTGAATACCCAGGCTTATATGCTATGGACAGTAAAAATACAGCCTCAATAAAAAAAAAAAGAAGAAAAATGCAGCTTCAGTCAAGCCTGACAAAAACGGTAGTCGCTTCCTGCGCGTGGCCGTCGACACCCAATAAGAATATACTTCCGCGCTGATCATTCTATTATTTATAAATGGTTACCGTATACTCATGAAAAAGTTACCCCTTCCCGAATAGAATAACTGTATCTGCTTTCGCATTCACTTTTTTCCAAGTGAGTATGATGAGTACAAACAGAGTACATAGATTAGTAATCTGGAATAAGATTAAGATTTCTGCCGAGTAAGATTTCTGGAACTAGTAATGCTAGTACATACTCAATGCTGTCTCTGAAGCACTAGCATGCAATATCTTTGATTTCTTGCATTCATCTCCACATCCAGAGTTTTGACCTCTCCACCTAGTTAGGATACCCTGAATCGAATCCAGAGCCCTTAAGTTTGAACAGAGCTCTTTGGTGTACAGTTTTAAAGCACCCAGAGCATTTTTATCATTACTGTGACAGTTCAGAGGTTTTCCAGTACATAAACAAGTTTCAGCTCGATCAGCTGACCATAACCTCGCGTCTGCCACGTTATGTAATACACCAATGCACACCTGCACTAGACCTGGCTACAAACAATTAACCTAGATAAATATAAAGTCAATGGGAAAAGAATTCATCTGTTACTTGTTAGTGTGACATCAAGCTGACCACCGGTGTACATTTTACAGTCTATGTCACGATAGAATAACAAGATTTATTTGGTACATGGACATACACGACAATGTCTATGCAACTCCGTCCATGTTTATGCCATTTCTCCATTTTATACAAATCTTCCATCCTGAAATGTAAGTAGAAGCATCAGTAAGTACAAGTGTCAACAATCTTACTATAGCAATGCTACTGTGGAGTCTGTCCCATCTCCAACATGCCTGTAACTCCATTGAATTAGTAATATTTATTACTGGCGTAACTTACGTTACTACATGCAAACTTTGGCACAAGTTTAGTTGAGAATATAAACATTTCTGATGACTAAACCTCATAAACCCTGTCGATCATTTCAAAAGCTGTCGACTTGCACTATTTTTAGTTCATGCTTCGTATTAGCGCACTGGTTAGGTATGTTGCAATCATTACCAATTAGTGGCGCCGAACAAAGAATTTTACCGTCTGGCTGAGACGAAGCACTTCGCCGTCCATGCTGCCGTTGATCCTTCCATGGCGTTCTTTACTGTGATTGGTCAATTCTGTGGATTACAGTACAACTAGCAACAAGCGGTTCTGTTTGACGTGTCTGCTGGCGTGTAAATGTTTATCCTGGCCAGAAACAATTGGATCGAATGGCAAAGGTTGTCCTCTACCTCATAACCTCTCTGTACCAGTTAATCTAGGTGCCAAACGATTCCAACTAATTTTAGAATCAACTATTCAAACCTTTTCTCGATTAACAATTTGTCTATCATGGCCCTATCATTTAGGCCCTATCATGGTTACTACCGAACCCTGTGATCTAACTACTATGTATCCTGGATCATATTTTTGGTCCAGATTCATTCACTATGACACCAGAAAATCATCTAAATAAATCAAACAAGATTTTCCCCAAAACTCTGAGAAAATAGCATTCTTCATTGTTTGGAAAACAGCTGGTGCATTAGCAAATCAAAACTGCATGCGTTTAAATTGAAACCGTCCAATATGAGTGTTAATAGCGGTTTTAGGTCTACTTTCCTTGTCTACCATAACCTGCCAATAACCAGATTTTAGGTATAGTGGTAACAATTTTAGCTCCATGAAGTTGATCAAAAATATCCTGAGGATAAGCATCTTTACTTGTCACTGCATTTAGCTTATGATAGTCCCCACAAAGACGAATGGTACCGTCCTTTTTCTGCACTATAGTGACTGGTGAAGACCAAGGACTACAACTTGCCTCTATAATATCATCTTCAAGCATTCTATCTAACTCTTTTTCTACAAGATGTCTTCTACTTAAAGGTATCCTATAAGGTCTCTGATTTACAGGATATGCACTACCAGTATCGATATGCATTTCTACCACCTTAGTAGCTCTTAGTTTAACATCAGAATCAGGAAATAAAGAGGAAATTGTATCTTCCATTGGTCCAATTCTAGAACTATCCCTGCAATTCCTCTATTTATGATCTCTAAACCTATCTACACATGTAGAATATCACACAAGGAAACACATTTATCTCTATAGCCACCAACTAATTTCAGCTCCACAAATTTCTATTACATCTGTACCTATGAGCATATCAACGCTCAGTGAATCTACTACAAAGAAAGGACATACCTTATCATAAAGAGAAATATACTCTATACCTACAGTTGGAATTAGATGTCCTGACAGATATCTCAATCTACTACCCGGATACAATTGCCCATCAGATTCAGATACACCAATGTCAATTAAAGATTGAAAAGCAGACAAATGTTTCAAACTCTTACCCAAGTCTACATGATTAGATAAATGAAATCCATCAAATTCAATATTAATCGAGGGACGTGCATCAAGTGCGCTTTTTAGTTTCCCATCGGTGTAGTCCCACTCATGTTAACGTTACCCACAAGTTATTTTATTTTATTTTAAATGGACAATCGCGCATCATGTGTGCCTCATTACATAAGAAACAAGATATTGTACCCTTTGGCGCTGTACTATGCCTTCTTTGGGGTCGGTAATGTCTGCGTCTGCGCAACAGGTGAACAATTTCCATTCCTCCCCTGCTGTTGTGATGACAGCACATGCCCTGCCGTGTGCTGTGTGACTGGAGTGTGCCTAATTATAGTGGCATTTTTACCCTGACCAGCTGCCCTAGCTTTACGTGCGGCAATCCACTACGTATGCCTCGGTTATAAGAACTGACATGAGAAGGTGTCACAGTGTTCACATGTGTGAATCGCTTAATGCTCAGAAACACCATTGCCTAACAACAAGTTACCCTTGCACTTTCTAAGAGACTTAATCTCAACTTGAATAGTCTTCAGGACCTGACTATCTGAACCAGAGGATTTAGAACCTCTGTGAGAAGAGAAAGACTTGGACAAATCTAAAGAAGTACCATTAAGACTATCTATTTGCTCACAAATAGCTAAATTACCAAGACATGATTTAGCGCATCTCTGCTGCCTAATAACAGACATATCACTGAGAACAGACATTTTGAAGGCTTCTTCAAGAGTTTTTGGTCGGTTTGTCTCTCCATACCACATGGTATTATCATCCAGTAAGGAGTCAAGAAATCTCGAAAGGAGTATCTCAAAGGGATTAGTGCCAAAAACTGTGGTAGGAAGATCCCAACCTTTAGCTGCAGCAGTCTTAATCCACTGACTGTATGCAGCTACTGTTTCCACTTCATTTTGCTTCATAGCCATCACTATCCCCTTTAAATGACCACGTTCATCAGCTGTCAAAGAGTAGATGCTATCAGTTCCTTAATTTCTTTCCAGGACCTAGCATTTTTATGCTGAAAAACGGTGAAAAGAACCTCATGCAACATTCCTGTTGCATTTGATAAAACAAAGCGAATAATGTCTAAGTCTGAAACATCTGCAAGAGTCATGATATGTTCGATCAAGTCCATTCAACTACGTAATGCCCCTCTGTCTGACCCATCCAACAAGGGAACAGACTTGCCATATGCTTTCAATGATCTATTTCAAACCTCTCTTTTTCTATGTTCAACCTGCAAAAGTTCATGTGCTGCCCTATGTTCTTCTCTATCCTCCCATAATTCCGTCCTGTCCCTGAAATCAGACAAACACTCATCATTTTCCTCTCTAACAATATCTAGCCAAGTCCCATAAATTTAGACCATGCTTCTAATGCTCGCGTAGCAGCAGAATAATTGCCCAGCGTACACTGACCTTGAAACCAAAGTTGAAATTCTTCACCCAATAGTTCCTCCTTTGCGCATGTCACTGGCATCTTCAAGGTCCTGTTGTATGCAATGGTAGAAAAGATTGAACAGAATTGAATCCAAGTATAGTTATGGCTGTAAAGTAGAAGAAATAGTAAAAAAACTGATGTAGTGTATTTCTATGCTCGCCCGTCCATGACAAGGATAAAGAAAAGCCGAAGGTAGTCCCATCCATTTGTTTGTTCTTTCAATTAGCGACACAAGGCTTCAATGACGGCAAGTTACAGACATACCTTCAATACAGTCTAGCAGACCTTCTAAAATAGTAGTATTGTCAGAAATAATGGTTGAGAAACCCTATTCCGAATAAATTTCAAACCCCCGCAGAGTCGAAAAATAGCAGAAAAAAACACTACCAACACAACACACCAAACAAGTACTAGCCAACAAGTTACTAATCTTTTAGATCACCCATCCGTGACAAGGTTAAAGAAAAGCTGAAAGTAGTCCCATACATTTTCTTTTTTTTTAAATGACACAAGGCTTCAATGACGGCAAGTTACAGACATACCTTCAATAAAGTCTAGCGGACCTTCTAAAATAATAGCATTGTCAGAAATAATCGTTGACAAACCCTATTCCGAATAAATTTCAAACCCCCGCAGAATAAAAAAATAGCAGAAAAAAACAATACCTACACAACACACCAAACAAGTACTAGCCAACAAGTTACTAATCTTTTAAATCAACACTGTGTCAGTAACCAATGTAGTCACCACCCATCATGTCAAATAACCGTTGTGGTCAAATAACCAACATATTACTAGCGGTATAGTGTCAATAACCATCGTGGTCAAATAACCAACGTATTACTAACCATATAGTGTCGATAACAGTCGTGGTCACCAATTGTGTCAAATGGCTAAGGCTTGAATCTCTAGCTGTGTAGGCAGGCTATAGTGAAATCAACACAGACAAAGAGAAAGGAAGAGTATTAAGTGTAAAGAAGAAGAGAGAGTCAAGCCCTCTGGTTTATTATTTATATGTTTACATGGGTTCATTTTAGAGTATCACCCCACCCCTTACCGCCAATGGAAGACAAGCATTCTTGGCCCTACAAATAGGGATTCATCACTCCTGGTCCCCATGCCTACCAGTGGTCTGCCCACCACCACCAAGCTGTATGGCCCCATGGCCACCACCAACCTTGACCTTGGAGTGTGGTGATCACTATCCCAGCAGAGGGGCTAGGCCCTGAGTGCACCCACACCCAGACCTTCCAGCACCACTATGTCTATTTACATCCCACTAAGGCCCCACCACACCTTACACATATATATATATATATATATATATATATATATATATACACATGCACCTGGTCACATACACAAATCAGTAATAGAACATTTGCATTCCCCCCTATGCCGTATATCGGAATATTTGACACAATGATGGTGCTGTGACCAATGTCTTCTTCCCATGTCCTCATCGATCAGACAGCAACCTACTCCTCCAACCCCGTCCTCCTGTGCCAGTGCTAACTACATCTGGCCCTGGCTTCGCCTTCCGCTGGCAGGTCCGACCATTGAGCTCGATATTTGGGTTAATGGCGGAGTGTACAGGGTCTCTACTACAAGATGAAAATGGCTCGATGCCGGCCGTGATTACATGGCGAACGGGCAGCTTTTCTTCTCGGCGACTTTTTGGATGGTGACTCATACTATATTGCGGTTCAACTTGTGCTATATCGGGGGTTCCGGGGAAATGGGGTGGTGGGGCGGGAGGGGGTGGGGAAGGGTGTATGAGAAGGAAAGGGGGTGTCCGGGGGAGACGGGGTGGTGCCGGTGGGGAGCGCGAGGTGGGGGGGGGGGACCGGGAGGGGATGGGGAAGGGTGTATAAGAGGGAAGGAAGGTGGCTACTTCTTCTATGAGAGGATGCTTCTTAAAATAGATCTTCTATTAAAATTGCATAGTCCGATTAAGCATCACATTTTAAAAACCGAAACACTCACCTAGATTTGAATTGACATATCTAAGTAAGATGCTGATACACTTATTAAGCATTTCTTGCCACATAGAGGGGCACACTGTGAGTGAATTATACTCAATATCATGCTAGAAAGCACCGCTGTTTTTCCAGATTAATGATATCATTTAATTCTGATTGACCCACAGCAGTAGGGTCCCATAAGAGAGGTATCTGAAACATCCTGATGCAGGATTACAGCCTACACAGTCAGTAGTGGATTAGTGATTTTCAACGTCAAATGCTGATGAATAATGAGGACAATCAGTGCACATTTCATTGCGATGATTATCTGTTACTCAAAGTTGCATAGTCCGATGAAGCTTTACATTTTTTAAACGAAAGCACTTACCTAGATTTGATTCTACATATTTATCTTAGATACTGGTAGTTATTAAGCATTTGTTGTCACATAGAAGGGAATACTGAGTCAATTTAATAGAACCTGTTACTGCATATCCCTATGACATCTTAGATACTGGTAGTTATTAAGCATTTGTTGTCAGATAGAAGGGAATACTGAGTCAATTTAATAGAACCTGTTACTGCATAACCCTATGACATCAGAGCAAAATTAATTTGGCATGTTATCACTTCAAATATCTCCAAAGTTAGCCATTTAAACTAAAAGTTAATTCAACCTAAACCAAAGTAGTTTATCATGATCAAAGTAATGTATTTATCTCAGAAAATGACAGAAACTCAAAGCCATCGGACTATGCAACCTTAAGGTTGGCTTACGTACTGCCAGCAGAAGAGGGATGGTAAAGTATTTCTCTATGTACATCACCTATATTCTAGGGCAGAAACCATCCACCATGATTATTCTGAGACACTAATGCTGGGACACAGCAGGTCCCAAATCGGGCTCCGGGCCAGGAAAGGGTAGGGGCACACTGCACCAATCCAGAAAACTAGGGCAGAGCACAAGCCAAACATAGCGTGGGGGGTAGTTACTCCCGCAATGCTGTCTCTGAGACAGGGCTGGTGAACAACCCATTAGTAAAAGTGACAAAAATCTGGGTAAATGAAATGAGCACATACATTCTTAATTTAAGAAGCAAAGTATATTCACCATATCGCACCACCATATTTAAATGCTACTTTAGAGATGACAAATATAATAAAACATGTAGTTTAATGGACTTTAAAAGTAAAATCGACAGCATTATGTGGTGGCCATCTTGTTTTTTTGCATTCTCTCCCATTTCACCAACTCTGTGCCGAGATAAGTAGCCATGAGAGAGTGTCCATTAACACAACATTGATTGTATGCTTTTACATGTAAAAGCGATGGTTTGAACAAAAACAAACATTTCCCACCGTGAATATGGCCTATGCTGCCGACACGGCGTAAAGCAACCACCAATCAATCAATCAATTAAAACTATTTTTATTAATTAATTCTTTCATCTATTTTATTTAATTATATGATTGTGAGCTTTTAAAAATTCATAAGTGTCTATTGACACATAACTGATTCTATGGTTTTACATTATATGTAAAGGCGATGGTTCAATAAAAAAAAAAAAAATCTCACTGTGAATATGGCCTATGCTGCCGACACGACGTAAAGAAACCACCAATTAATCAAGTCAATCAATTAGATACTGGAACCACAAATTCCAGTTCCTGTTCCATACAAATGGAATTTTCACCCGTATTATGTTATCATTGCCTCCTACTCTGCGTTGTCATGAATATTTTATCCAGGCGGGGTTAGGGTTGGGATGGGGTCGCACACGGGGGTATCACACAGAATGAACTCTGTGTGGTGCACTGTTGTAACAGCACCGGGCCTTACTCACTGCACACACGGGCCGCTGAAGGTAACTATGTGTAAAAAGATACGGATTTTCGGTAAAGAATTATATGTTGGCAGAGAGCATTATTATTCTTGGACGACGGAGTGGGAACAAGGTTATGTAAACTAAAAGCAATAGAATCCCACTCCCATTGTGACATGATAGAAGCTATGTGAAATATATGTTATATATTATGCTTGAGGTTAATGAAGAAATGTGTTATATAAGAAACAGTTAAGGTTGATGAATTGTTCCTCTATGTATTCATAAAGAATGCAATTGGAGAAAAAGGACATTTTTGGGAACTATATATATATACATATTTGTAACTGTTGCAACTACCTGTTCACCCTTGACCACTGGGCGGGCCCACCACAGCCTCATTTGCATATGCACCCAGGGCACCACCTGCAGCTGAGTTGAGTGACAGCCCCCACCACTTGGGGGGCTCCCACCCGGGATGTGGGAGTGCCTGATTGGCTGACTGTGGGACTGCTCAGTCACCCACATCTACCTTGGCCCTCTGACCACACTAGCCTGACTTTGAGATTAATTCATTAGTCAAGATTCTGCTTCAGACACACTGAAGAGAAATCACTCTACTCCTGGCTCTTGAGGGAGACACACCTACTCTTGAGCAGGAACCCCATACACTCTGTCTGATGCTAGACAAATTCAGATATTCCAATTGAGTGTGTACACAGCCATAGGACTCCTGTCCCATGGGATGTAGGCACTGCTTTCTATACACTCTAAAGTAGTAATGAGATACTGTGTGGACAGAAGGTGAGGAGTGTGGATGACAGGTTACTGGTAGGTGGACAGGAGTTGATGCCAATAAAGCACAACTTCTCCACTGTTTATCTGTGTGACTTGTCTTCATTCTTCCTTAGTATTGGTTACTGAGTTGATAGTCGGTATTTGAATAACAGCATCACAGGTGATATGAAGGGGAAGAGTTTTTAATATTATCTGGTCTCCCAAACGCGGCCGGGCATTCAGTAATATTACATATGGTTACTAATTAGGACAGTGTGTGGTTTACCAGAATCAACACTCAGTGGGTAGGGTGTCAGAGGATGCACACCCATAGCAGGAAGTGGTGTTCTATCTAATAGGAAATAGTTGCTCGGAAGATTTCATTCCAATCTTCATTAGACGCAAATATGTGGCAATAACTTCAAAAGGTTTCATCATCAGGAGGGATGTGGTCATGGGTCGAAATTCAATTTAAAATGTAGCACCTATAGTGCAGGATAGAGGAAGGAATGACCCCAATGCTAGCTTCCCCTGTGTAAGCTGTGACTGCGACCCAGCTCAGCCTTGATCCTTACTGAAGGACCAGTGGAACTCACATTTCCTGACAGCAGGAATACTGATGTGCAATAAATAATACGAACATAATCGGTATATCCTATACATTAGTCTCACCTAATATTTTAAATATCTCGAACCTTATTCAATTATCATGAAAATTACTTAGAAAGTTAAAAGTTAATTAGAGTACCGAGTAGGTAACTATTGTCACCCTGGTGTATTTACTAAACAATATTCATTAATTAGTTTTAAACAGCCAATTGTACCAACTTTGAATATATGCTGCCTTAATTATATTCATTTCACATGGAAAAAAAAAAAAACCTCTTCTGGATGGAATATGCCCTCAGTTCCTTCCTTCCGCGCATGCGCAGCACACCTGGTCTATATGCAGTACAGGCTGGGTATTACATACATAGGCCCATTGCTGAGCAACTCACGAGCAGCTCCACTTCCCGGCATCCCACGGGCTGCACAGCTGAGGAAGTTCGGGACCATTGAGTCGCAATGGCTGCATCCTCTGCTCCATCACTGACAAGAGGCATTCCGGTTTATTTTGGAGACTGAATGATGCAGTGTACTAGACCATTGACATTAGTTGTCTAACTGCTCACAGCCTATATTGGCGCTTCTGATCTATCTTCGCAAACCACACAGCGAATGACACCTGCAAAAGGAAACCAGGCGAATGTCCCAGAATCGACAATAGGGGGCGCTCTGAATTTAACTGAGGAGACACGCCCTGCACTATTGGCTTTTACATATACAGATGAACCTCGATCCAACGGACACTGATGCAACAGATTCCGGATCCAACGGACACAATCTGCTAGAGTAAATATCTGAATTTGTAGGAATTGTTTCTTTGGATGCATGCTGGTCAAGCATTACATATATCTTGCAGCCAGTGACAGTTGCTACAATCCACCACATCTGAAGAACTGTCTCGATTTCTATTAATTAAGAGCAGCTAACAGTCCAAAGCCTATTATTATAGCTGTATCCTATGCAGGTATTGCAGGTATAGCAATTCGTCGCTGCAACAGACAAACGGCTTTAATGGACAAATGCTTCCCCCTATTAGTCCGTTGGATTGAGGTTCATCTGCATATATTTATGAATCCAGTGTTGAAAGTTACAGAGTGACTGTTGCATCACGGCATATAGGAGGTGGGGAAGGAGAGAATGCCAGCTCTGCAGTAAATAACATGGAAGTTAAGGTGGTTAGAGAGAAATATTAAGGGGCTGCCGTTATTTATATCCACATAATACATTATATAGTACATATATATTCGACTGTCTTTAACGGACATCTCTACAGTCTGACCAATAGTGTCTTGATCTTGCAGCGGCTTGGTCATAAGAACGATAGTCAAATGAGATAAAAACAGATTTGTCATAATTATATATGTAGGGCATACGCAAGTCATGTATACATTATATCGGCATACATGTACACATCTCATATGATGACAAGTAGATAATGTTGCTCAGTTATGGCTAGTGGGTAGCGCAATCATGGGGAATATAACTAAATATATATATATGAGTCAGCCTCACGAAAATGGGCCAATTGGTGGTTTATTTAAGATGTCGGGGTTGCAATTCTTAAAGTGTAGTGGATTTCTTTGTTTTATATTAAATTATTCTAGAAACAAATAAGGTTGTTGTATTTTCTCTACCTTTACATTCAGGATAAATTTAAGGACTTTGCAATACCTCTGTCAATGCTAAACTATAATTATACTGTTCGACGACGACATCCAATGCTCAATGCCGACAACTTTCCCCAATTGGCCTATTTTTGTGATCCTGACTCATATATATGTTATATATGTATATATATATTTATGTAAGTTGCACAATAAAACCAAAGCCAGACAGGTAGTTCCAGAACTTTCCCGTTCCTGTTAATCAACACGAATCACACGAGCTGAACTGGCGAGTTCTAAGGTCTCTTCTCCCTTCGCCTTCCTCTTATGTACATCTGTACGTATCTGTAGGTATATGTGCCCGTATCGGTTAGCTAACCGTGGAGGAACCTGAGAGGGAAATGATACACCATTTATATTCCCTTAATGCATTGTAGAAAGCACACATATATATATGTCAAGACACTTTTGTTAGTTGTCTAATGTTACTTTTTGAATATTTCGTTTAGTGGATAGACAGGAATATCATCCCTGGTTGGATGCCGATCAAAATCCACCTTATCATATTTGAGGGAAATCAAAAAATAAATAAAATTAAAAAAGACAGAAAATACCATGAGAATAATCAACGTGCAATACTGTACCACATTATAAGCTTCATTACAATTCTTTTTTGTATGAACATACATACCATTGGATTTTAATGAGGATTTTATTGTCCTTGGCCACAATTCTTATGATTATGAGCTTCTAATTCACAACACGAGACAACATTAGGTACAATGGGCTTTTATTTATCAGAGGTGCCATTTGTACAGTGTATGAGTCCTGAACCGGAACAGACATTGATCTGCTTCCTCGGTACCCACTGCTGATGGTTTGAATCGTACAAGACTTCACCCCTCAACCCTATTGAGTCAAGTTTTATCTAGCTGTGTGGGTGGGCAAAGAAAGCTAGATGGTGCAAAGATGGCGGCGGTTGCGGCAGTTGTGCAGGGAGTTCAAACGGCCACTGGGTCACTTAACCATTTTTGGCGAGAAGGTTCATGGTGGTTTTTGCCACCTATCATGTGAATGGGTTCCTACAGGTGGCGCCGCCATAGTAGTGGTGGCCGTAGAAAGTCATACCTGGTTTGGGTAGGAGCCACAAGGTGTTGCCACAGTGTCTTATCGTGCACGTTATCAGGCTGTCTATTCACCGTGTGTGAATTACCCATGTTAACTATAACATATACAATTTCTAAAATCAGTGTGTGCTATTGCATCCTGCGTAAAAGTCATAATTGAATAACAATATGACATAATATATATTGATCCACTTTTGTGGTGAATATGACCTTTGCTGCCAACATGGAGTTAAAGAATTACCAATGAATCAAATATGCACATAAGTGATAATATTCAGTAAGGTTAATATAGATATAACTGACCAATTATTACCATGTATGTATCATACACCTAACACCTTGTACCCTGGATACCATGACCCCGTTCATACAATCCACCCTGGGATCTGTAACCCTGCCATAATTAGATCAATGCATTTCTTTTCCGTATCTCCCTCTAAGCAGCAACCAGTAATTATATAGCGAAACACTTGAACTGATTGATAAATAAGCCCACTCGACTCCAACCCCCCCCCCCCTCTCCACTAGCACCCACCACCTTTTCCCAACATAAGGCCAAGCACGCACTGGCAAATGGTATTGACTTAATCACGCAATATACAGATATTGAGACATGGCCTGAGAACATAAATATCCGGTACAAACTGATCAAGGGCCAGTAATTAAAGCATATGAAGGTATTATTTATCCACCTCATTCTTTTTTTGAAAGTTTTATAATGGTGGTATTGGGTGCGTTTGCTTAAATAAACCCTCGCCGTATCTACACGCATGGGCAGGGTGGAAACCCAATTCTCAGATTAGTGAGCTTATGAAGAGGTGGGTATACAGGTTTGAATATCCGGAATGCACCATGTTAGTGCATGCATATACATCCATTTTATTTCTTTGACTGACACTGCTGGTTTGAGCTCGGAGTAACTCCGCCGGGAATGGAACCCACGGTGGATCATGCAGAGCTTTAGTAATTCAACCATTCCGTCTGATCCTCAATTTCGGAAGTGTTTACTGATTGCTTTTGAGAAAATAATTGAGCATTACTTATATGAACGTGAATTGTGCAATAAATGAAATAACTTAGGAAATTGCTTAAAAACTATATTTAATGTATCTTATTAAATTATATCACTAACACACAGAGACCTTATCCCTACTGTGCGCGATACACACCGCGACTCCTTTGATGGAACTAGTACTGTTTGTGTTTGGATGTTGCTACTTTCATGTTACGCCATAAGATATGACCATAAGAGGTATCATAAACATCAACTTAACATTCTCGTTGAAAATACACATATATCACAGAGAAAATAAAGAGTTAGCATATACATAAAAGTGGACTCCTCTGCATTCATAATTGACAGCACAATATTCCATATGTATTTAAATTAAAACAATAAATCCAGACATATCACAAAGTTGGCATTTCAAACGGAGCAAAAACGTACCACTGGGATGGTATCCTAAATAAATAACATGGTATTTCCAGCATTACGGACAGTGGGCTTAACGGATATCAATCTAGATTCAGCCATTTTTCTACTGTATCTAGTTTGATATATATATATATATATACATACATATATAGCACTACATATCTTATGTAACCCGAACATTGAAAATGGCATTAGTCAAAATACCAACACTGTTTTAACTTAATCCCACTTGCTTTGCAGTTAACTGAATACCTTATTATACCCCTCATATTATTTTATTTAGTGTTACAGGAATGCATATCGTATTCATTGCTGTCGACCAAACAACCAGGTCCATGGCATGATATGATATATAGCCTAAGTAAACCGACCCAAATAGCATTCCTCAAAACTGGAATATTTGAAAATAGTGCAGACAATCTCCCGCCTACCATTAACCACCATGTCGCTGTCCCTGTGCAATGTGGGGAGCGGGATGTAGCTCAGGCAAAAGAGTGTCCACCTCTGTAGGTGTGGGTCATCCGATCGATCCTGCTCAGTGGACACATTTGCAGCTCAGGATATTTTCTGTTCCAACCAGTAGTCCACAACTTGTTCATCAAAGGTTGTGGTATGTGCTGTCATGTCTATGCGAACGCACATATAAAAGACCGCTTGCTGCTTATCAGAAAGACTAGCCTATATGGAGACAGTGGGTTTCCTCCACAGAAATATGTCAGATTTACCATATGTTTGACATCCAATAGCCGGTGATGAAAATCAATCTGCTCGAGAGACATTGTTAAATAAAACAAGATTTCCTGTGCAATGTGTTACAACTTCAGAGATAGTCATTCCAAGAGCAGTAATTGTAATCGCCATCCCGCTTGATAAAACACCACCCGTCAGCTGAGCAGACCCGATTCTAACATCTATGGACGTTTTCCAATCTCTAACACCTTCTTCTTACCGAGGGACTGCCGTCGAGTAATTACTCCGGCCAGCCAAAGCCAATTCCCACGACCGCGCAGCACAAACAATTCACTTACTATTTCCACGAAATTTATTAGAATGATCCTGGTGTTTTCTATGTATGATTCATCACAAGAGACATTCATTCCGATTTTGTAAATAATTTAAATCAATCCATGTTTAACCTACTCCACCATTAACACGTAGATTACAGTAAAACCTCTCTAAATCGACTAACCATGGTAACCGACTTGTAAATGGTCCATTTAGGGAGGTAGTTGGCTCAGGGAGTTTTATTCATTTTGTTATGATGGTATTGCATGGGCCATCTTGGGACCCAAATAAAGTGATTGGCATAGGGGAGTGGTTGATCTGTGGAAGAGGTTGGTTAGAGAGGCTTTGCTGTATTACAAGTCTTCAATGTATGTTTGTTCTTAAATTTTGCCGGTTTAATTGCGTTTCTGCGGTCGGTGTCTCTGTAGTAAAAATGTCCTAAGGTGGCGCGTGGAAAGACGGGAATGAGAGTCGCTCTGCACTTGGCTGTCCGAGCAGATCGCAGTCTCAATCGACCCTCTCCTTCTCCTGGGGCCCGGGTTAATATACCTAGGAAGCTCCAGAGGGCGCCCAGGGCGGCCCGGTCCCGGGACCCCGTTGGTGCCGAGTGGTGCCGAGTGGTGCCGAGTGGTGCCGAGTGGAGCCGAGTGGTGCCGAATGGTGTCGAATGGTCCGGAGTGGTGCCTGATGGTGCGGAGTGCTGAGTGGTGCAGGGGGTGGTGCCCGAGTGGTGCCTGGGTGGTGCCGGGGTGGTGCTGGGTCCGTCTACTGTGGTTGACATCCAGTTCGCTCAACCGACGGCTCCTCGGCTCCATTAAAGCGCAGTGACGCCGGCTGTATTGGTGCAGACAGTTAGGTGAGAGGCGGGGATGGGGAAAGTGGGAGGTGGGGAGGTGTACAGACGGGCAGGGGGAGGCGGTGAGTAGTGCAGGTGTAGAGGTGCGGAAGGAGAGGCGGTGGGGTGGAGAGGCGGGGAGGTGGGGAGGCGGTGAGGCAGGCAGGTGCGGAGGGGGAAGGAACAACGGTAGGACGGAGAGCGGGGTAGGCGGGGGTGCGCAGAGCGGGGAATGCGGACAGGAAGGCGGGGAGGTGGGCTATCAGGGGGATGGGGAGACAGGCTGGGTGTCAAGGGAGGTGTGCATGTGATGCGACTACAAACTGCAATAGAGTCTGAGACTGCCAGCAGTCAAGGGGAATGCGATACTGAAGAGGACATTCCCCTACCTCACTTCCCGATCCACTCGCACATTATTGGCTTAAATCGAGCGATAGTAGTTCGCTCTGAGTTGGGAACACATCCACTGTCGGATGGTGGAGACAGCTCTATCTATTTCAATACTATTTTTCTCTGGAATAAACTTTACATTGTCCGGTAGTCTCTAGCTACCTTTCCACCCTCGCTAATTTTCTTAGATTCTTTTTGGATAGATATTTTTTATTCAACGGAATACAGTCTTTTTTTCAGCACCAACGCATTGGTATTCCCGGCCAGGCTTATCTTCAGTCCTTTACACGATATGAAGTTACACAAATATTGTTATTACATTCAGCTAATAAAGAGTTTGTGGTATATCTGGTCAGTGTATGCATTCACCATATGAATTTTAAAGTAGGTGGTGTCTTAGTTAATTTGTTAAGCATGGGTATGTTAGTATAGTCTGGGTTTAGGTATAATCCAAATTTAGCTAACTATATGGTTGTGATGTATCTAGCTTGTGGCAATCGTTCAGTGTGCATTAATATAGGACATTCTTGATTTTGTTGAAATGTTAAGAGATATGGTAATCCCTGGGTTTTTTTTAAAGTCTAGGGAATGAGTTCATTGCACACATCCAGTAAAGAATAGTATGAATATACAATGGTGACACTAATCTGAGACAATAGCACTAACGCCTGCCGATTCTATAATGTTGCAACCTGACAACAACACAATCCCATCACAGCTGTTCATTGGCAGATTTATGTGGGAAGTGCCCCTCATCTGCACTCGTGAATATTCCATGTTCAAGTCTCGCTTCCATATTCGAAAGGGTAATCAGATTTTCAGCACTACCGGGCCTGGTGGGCGAATCGGTAGAGCTCAGGGCTCGAATATTGGGAGTTTGGTTCATGGTCGAGTCAAACCAATGGCTTATTAAATTGATACTTGTCGCTTCCTAGCCTGGCGCTTTGCATTATTAGGATAGGGCAAGGGCTGGTTTGCTCAGTGTCAGGATAATATGACTGAGTGGGATATCAGGTCATGGTGCTGGCGGTCTGGTCTCCTAGTGGGGCAGCGCTATAAAAGTTGCCACGAATACGCACTGTCACAATCGGTACCCGTCCTGAGATGACCGTGGATCTTGTCAGGATGCAAAACTCCAATAACCTACCAATATATATATACGAAACGGTAGTTAGATCTTTAGGACTAGCAATGCCAGAGCATGACCATATCCGACAACCATGCAAATGTTATCTACGGGCAAAAATTGGCGATTGCATATACTACTTACTACCCATACCAACCTGTCCGTGTACAATGGTTTAGATCAAACCAGCAGCCGAACACCTTGGATTTAGTGATCACAAAATAAGAAGGAATGGTGGATAATATGGCACTCAATGTTCCAGTGGGAAAAAGTCATCACCTATGCATCACATTTGACTTCACGTGTTACACAGAAAGACCCACCAAGGTAACACCGAAATTGCTGTACCACAAAGGTTACTATGATGCCATGAGAGAGGAAGCTGCTCATATGATATGGGACACAGACAGGGTAAACAACCTAGAAGACATGTGGTTGACCTTCATGAACGATATTAGACTACTCACAGAAAACCATATCCCCAAATCCAAACCCCGCCAAGGAAAAGCTAGACCCATCTACATGACAGCCAAAGCCAGAGGTAAAGTGAAGGCTAAACAAATTGCATTTAATGATTGGCGAAGAAGTCGTGAGGGAAAAGACTACCTCAAATACACAAAAGGCATGAACCAGGCCAAATGGGAGTGCCGAAAAGCTGAGAAAGAATTTGAGAGGAAATTAGCCAAAGAATGTAAGAATAATCCCAAGGCATTCTATCAATATGCTCAATCGAAACTCAAGACAAAATCAGGTATTGCTCAAATTGCTAGGGAGGATGGTAGTCTAACAACAAGCGACAAACAGAAGGCAGACGTGTTAAACAATTTCCTCTCATCTGTATTCACACAAGAAGACACAACAAATATGCCACCACAACCAGACCAAATGACTGGAAATGTGATTAATGATATTGAATTCACAATGGAGGATGTGTCAAATAAATTAGCAAAACACAACCCAAATAAGTCAGCAGGTCCAGATGGAGCATCCCCAAGGATACTAAAGGAACTAGCTAATGAGATAGCCAAGCCCTTGTACAGGATCTTCCGTACATCAATTGACCAACGAAAACTGCCTAATGGTTGGAAATTAGGATATGTGTCTCCCATATTCAAGAAGGGAGACCGACACCAGGCCAAAAATTACCACCCTGTGAGTCTGACGTCTGTAATGAGCAAAACACTGGAATCCTTAATACGAGATAAGATCATGACACATCTAGTTGAACAAAGTCTATTGACAAACTGCCAACATGGCTTTATCAAAGGTCGATCATGCATCACCCAGCTCCTAGCAGTCCTCAACAAGTTGACAGAAGCCCTCGATAGTGGAAGCAATATTGATGCTGTATATCTAGATTTTGCCAAAGCGTTTGACTCTGTTCCACATCAACACCTCTTGATGAAGATTCATAGTTTCGGTATAACAGGCAAGTTATGGTCATGGGTTAAGGAGTTCCTCCACGCCAGAAACCAACAGGTGGTGGTAAATGGAGTTAAATCCTTGATTGCAATGGTCCTGAGTGGAATACCACAAGGAAGTATCCTCAGCCCCCTGCTCTTCATATGTTTTGTAAATGACATGCCATGAATTCATCCATATGTTTGCAGATGATACAACATTGTACATGGCAGTGAACTCACCTGAGGACACCGAGGCATTACAGACAGACCTGACTAAATTGGAACAATGGGCAAACCAATGGCAATTGAGATTCAATGCAGAAAAATGCAAGGTCATGCATCTAGGCACCAATAACACAAAATTTGCTTATACCATGCAGAAGGAGGGAAAAGCTGTAGAACTAGAAACAACGGATCTTGAAAAGGACGTTAGTGTATATATCGATCCAGGATTAACCTTCAGTGCTCACTGCGAGCAGAAAGTGAACAAGGCCAATAAACTACTTGGACTAATCAGATGCTCATATGCTTACCTAGATAGTGATACCGTCAAGGCACTCTATACCTCACTTGTCCAGCCACATATTGAGTACGGCAACACCGCATGGACCCCTCGATATAAGAACGATATGGAACTAATTGAAAATGTCCAACGCCATGCGACAAAGCTTGCTCCCACACTGAAAAATCTCTCGTACCATGATCGACTTTGTGCCTTAGATCTACCTAGTCTCTACTACCAAAGAGCTTGGGGCGACATGATTGAGACATATAAGCACCTGACAGGCAAGTACTCTATGGACGCCAATTACCTAAAAATGGATGACACCAACACAAGAGGTCATCGATTCACATTGAAGAAAGGGAGAACAAACAAGAGTGTCAGACAGCAGTTTTACAGTTATCGTATTGTCAATGCCTGGAACGGTCTGCCTCCAGAGGTTGTGGATGCGCCATCCCTGAATGCTTTCAAAGCAAGGCTGGATAAGCATTGGAGGCAGTATAAGTATTGCAAACACCCAGTATTTGACGCTTATGACCCCGTTAAGTCACAGTTGGACAGGCCTCGACCTGATACAGGCTTATAGCCTAACCATTATCAGTAGCGGATGAGTATAAGTGAGTGAGTGAGTAATGGTTGGTTGGTTGCTGGAGCTTCACGTCCTGGCAACATCTAAGGTCATATCAGGACGCCGCATATATTCAAGAGATTACTGTTAATATGTCCCAAAACCTGCACATTTTCAGTTTGCTGTACACTCGCACTGGACCTACTATAAAACATTGCTTGGTAGGACTCACGCATTTGTAGAAATGCCATTGTTTCAATTATTAAGATTAATATCACAAACAACTGGGGTGAGATAATAAATTATATTCACTGGAATAGAGAATATTAAACCCTAGCCATAGTGGCAGTGTGGCGAGTGACAGTGTTGCGCACCTGTTGGAGAGGATTGGGACCGGTGGCGGCGACACCGGTCACGTGATGACGGGAGCCGGAAGCCCACAGAGTAGAATGTACAGTGACAATAATAGACAATAATAATAATAACAATTCCCTTCCTCGACCAGATAGGATGGCTGACTTTGTTGAGCATCCGTCTCCCGTTTTGGTAGAATGCCTTGGTTTTGGAAATTTGATACTTCATCGGACTATGCAGCTTTACTGTCAGCATTAATTCAACACCGTGTCTGTAATTGTTACCGAAAGGTGACGAGTGACTCTTGGAAATGAGCCAACCAACTCAGTGTTTGTTGTTGTTTTACATCCTAATATCAATCATCAATCAATGGGTTCCGTCTTCTCGAAGAAGGTTGGCTGCAATGGACCTCCATCTCTTCCTGTCATTTGTTCCTCTCATACATTCCGCATAGCTCATTGCTGTCCACTCAGTGATGTTGTCCATCCATGTTGTTATCCTTCTCCCTCTTGGTCGTTTCCCTTCTATCTTCCCTTCCAGTATTCTTCTCTGTGATTCCTGGTGCCGTATCATGTGGCCAAAGTATTACATTTTTCTGTTTTTGATCATTTGTATTATCTGTCTCTTTATTTTCATTCTTGTTAGGATCTCCACGTTGCTTATCATTGCTGTCCATGGAATTTTTAACATTCTTCTGTATTGCCACATTTCAAATGCCTCGAGCTTTGTTGTTATTGCTTTCTTCAAAGTCCATGTCTCGCAGCAATATAAAAGTGTAGACCACACATAGCATTTTAGCAGTCGGAGTCTTGTTTTTATATTTATGTCTCTAGATGTTAGTACTTTCTGCATCTTTAGAAATGTTGTTTTGGCAATATCATCTAGGTCATATAAGGACGGATACTGACTTGTGAAAATATGTACTCATGGCAACATTATAGTGCTGCCCCATTGGTACACCAGGGTGCCAGCACCATGTCCAGATATCCCACACAGTCACATTATCCTTATAGTCTGCAAACCAGTCCTTGTCCTATCCTATTAATGCCAAGCGCTAGGCTCAGTAGCGACAGGTATGAAATTAATAAATCATTGGTTTGACTCGGCTGGGATTCCAACTCCCGAGATTCCGCAAGGAAAGCCTGCACTCTACTGGTTAGGCGATCGCGTCTGGTCAAAGAACTAGCCGTACCGAACGGTGTGTCAAAGCTTGTTGTACATTATCGTGTTGAGACATGCTTCCATGACATACATGGCCAGAGTCCCTCTAATGCCCCGGTCACATAAACGTTTGTGGAAGTAGCTGAAAGTAGGCCAGGCGTAGTTGAACGTATTTGACAGTATTAGAACGAAGTTGAACGTAGTTGAACGTAGTTGAACGTATTTGAACGTAGTTGCACATAGTTGAACGTACTGGCATCCATACCATAACATATTTATCTGTACGATAACATATATCCATACCATAACATATTTATCTGTACCATAACAAATTTATCCGTACCATAACATATTTATCCATACCAAAACCTGCCTTACCTTAAAGTATTTCAACATAGTTTAACGTACTTACACCACGTTTGACCCACGTTAGCCTCCATAACGTTCACCTACGTTTTAACTATGTCCACTAATGTGTATGTGACCGGGGCATAAGCGACAACCCGACAGGCAGTGTTCGCCGCGCCTGCTGTCATAACGGCCTGTCATACTATATGTTCATTCCAACACCGCCACACCTCCACCACCCTCCACCAGGTCCTCCACTACAACCAGTCTACCACCAGCAACCGACTCCCCAGTATAAATCCGGAACCCTGTCCACAATACAACCGACAAAACAAATTCCGTGCCAGAATGCCATTTACAACACGTGAGGACAACTGGAAAGGTACACTACTGAGGTAGTTTCCTTTTCTTTTCTTCTCTTTCGACAGAGAACCTAGGGTGAATGGCTGGACGTACTGCTTTGGTGGAAATTATCGATGGATTGTTAGGACTAGGATCCAAAGCTTGGCACGCGTTCTGGGGCCACCTCCATCTGATGCCCAATGCCCGCTGGCCACCCCATGGTGACAGGATTAGTAACTATTGACACCGGCAGGACGCTAAACTAATCAGGACTACTTCATTACAACCACACATAGTCAATTCATATGACTAATATATCCCATTTTGTTTGATATGTTATTACTCTAATGAATCATTCATGAACTCAGCAGGTATTACCAATATTTCGCCGAGCTATGTGTGTGTGAATTTGTGAGGGTTCCCACCCGCCGTTCTGCCCCCACCAGCCCCAGCCCTGCCTCCTCCCACCACAAGCCTCCAACCGCACCACCTGCACAAACACACTGCCCAGATCTCCGCCCTCACCGCATCCAACCCACGCCCACCACCCTACTTACGTCCGGGACCGGGCGCGGTGGCTGAATCTGTAAACCAGCGGGCCTCGCCTGTGGGAGATCGGGAGTTTGGTTCCTGGTCAAGTCAAACCATTGACTTACACAATTGGTTCTTGTCGCTTCCTAGCCTGGCACTCGGCAATAATAGGATAGAGTAAGGACTGGTTAGCCCAGTGTCAGGATAATGTAACTGAGTGATTTATCATGTCATGTTATCAGCGGCCTAATTTCCCATTGGGTTAGCGTTATAAAGTCACCATGAGTGTGCGCAGTCACAAGTTTGTACCCGTCCTGATATGACCTTAGGTCTTGCTATGATGTTAAACCCCAACAACCAATCAGTATACATACCGTAGAGAATAGTGGGCTTGCCAAGACCTCCCACAACACAGGATACCATCCAAGCTCTGAGAACCTCCACCCCTCCTCCCCTCCGCCTAGATCTCACTCATATGTTTTGCCATGCAAAATCGAAGTGCACGCCTCTGAATCGCGGTAGATTCCCTTCTAATCCTCATCTGTCCTCACGAACCTCTCAGCCCCAACCAATATCTGGGCCCATACGTTATGGGCACCCATCAATTCCAGCCTCATCACATCGCCTCGCTCAGTTGGTCCTGCCATTTGGAGTTAGGGCAGACACTTTGGTATAACAGGATGGCTGTTATGGTTCCACTCAAATGATCTTGTCCATTACATTTAATGCTGTCAATAGGGCTGTCATAAAGGTAGTTCGAAAGGCAACATGCTAAGCCCATACATATGTGCTACATGTTATTTTATGTGGATATAAATAGCAGTGCTATTAACATATTATTCTATTGATATTGATGTACTTTATGTAAACCCTGTTATTTAAATGTCTTGCTCCATTTCGGTTGTCTATAGTGGTGCAGCTACCAGGGTGGATTCTGGTCAACTTCCTATTTTCACATAATCAGAATCCGAGTTAAAACTTGTAAGTTGGTGCAAAACTGACAACAATACTAATTAACCAAAAATCACCACAACAAACTAGCTGAGATAATTACTATTCTTAAACTAAAAAGGTATCCTATTCTATCCTAAGTTATTGTTTCCCTAATGCACAGTGACTTAGCAGACAACAGAGCAGGCCTTAAGAAATGGCTCTGAATAACACCTCTGCCACTGTCCTCCACAAATTCCCCACAATTCCCACCCTGACAACGGGCTAACACAACCACTGCCTCGCCCACGTTCCTAAGCACTCTTCACAGATCTACCTTCAAAGGGCAAGGCGCCCAAAGTTTGGGCCCCGCCCCGTCCCACTTACGCCCCAACTCCCACCCCGCTATGCCCATAATAGCCGTCCCTTGTCAAGTCCCCGCTACACCCATATTGTCTCGCCTTGCTCCCTCCCTTCGCCCCCCCCCCCGCGCCCCCCCCCCCGCCCCACCAACCAATTCCCTTCACACCCTACTCCTCCTCTGCCACTGCCCTGCCTGTGCCACGCCAAACACATTACCAACTTCCCCTTCTCCACTTCCCTCCTATCACAATCCCTCTCCTCCCCCAGTGCCCCCCCTCTCCCTCCCCCGCCCCGCCACACCCACACGCCCACCCCTGCTCCCGGCCTCAGCCCCCATCCACGCCGGCGGGTCGCTACGACAGGGCGCTACGAGAGGGCGCTTCCATTAGAGAGAGGCTGGCGGGGAAGACACTGTGATGTGCACCTGGAGGGGTGTAGGAGGCGCACCTGTCCAACACCTGTCACAGAGCCTGTTTGCCGACTCTCCTTCCGCACTTAGCGCCGCCATTAGGCACAGCTGGGCGCTTCACGAACGCTACCACCCATCATATCATTCCGCAAAAATCTAGATCCTCCCACGAGCCGAAGGTCAATGTCAAAGTAACCTCACTTTAAAATAATTTCACCCACGTTGAAAATAATCGACTAATTTGCTCTCCTCGCGATTGATGTAAACCCTTTTTGACTAGTTTTCATTAGTTATAAGCATTATTGCTTCGTCCTAGTGGAGCCTCCATTTTTTAGTTAACAACACGCCCACCAGGCGTCGCACCGACCCGCCTCACAGCGCGTACCGTGAGGTGTCAGCACCAGTCATCTGCTTCTTCCGCAGCAGAGGTTTAGTCCTCCCTAATGACACACATCACCTAGGCGAACATTCTATGGGGAGAGTGTTACTACCACCCCAACCCCCACCCCCACCCCTTACCCCCCTACCCCGACCCCCGCTAGCTGGTACTCCCCACCCTACAACCCGCCACACTACCCTTGCCGCCACCCTCACCCCATCTGCGACCAGAAGCAGGCACTTCCGGACAGGGTAGTATGCCGACACAGTGGCAGAAGCAATTGTGTATGTGTATGCATACAGGACTTGGTGAGTTGACTATGACAATGTCCGAACATATATATATCTAAGTGCCAGGCCCTTCATGCAGAAGCATTACAACTCCATCAAAGCCTTGCTGACCTGATGGCCAAGTAACCAGGCTGCATTTCTCTACGCGTCGTCCTTTGTAGGAATATGCCAAAAGGAGGGGGGCACAAATGGAAGTTTAATTGAAGGAACTACACCTTTTCTATAAACACAAACACACAAAGGAGAACACAGTACTTCCGAATTAGTCAAACTTAATCACGTGACACCAGAACTGAAAGAGGGCGGAGTTATGGCAGACATTTGCAATTTCATCTGCAGTATCCGGTAATCCATATCCCATTTCTGGTCCATCAGAAGTCACAATCTGCACCATCTCCCCAAGCCATATGTGCCACGCTGTTATTTATAGGCCTAACCATTTCGCACATAAATGGGCGAATCGCTACTATACTAGCCCCACCACTCACATACACCCTCCCACCCAAGACGACTGACAGCCGTGCAGTGTGCAGCTTGGGCTTGGGCTTGGGCTTGGGCTTGGGCCGGCTGCAAGATGCCTGGCTCGTATCCACGGCAATGTTATGACGTTTCTGTTGACACACGCATCTCGTGAATATTGCATCACGGTGCGTGGCCATCACAAAGGATGCGGTGCGGTTTCACACCTCATCAAGCCATGAACGAATGCAAAAGTAATGAACTGCGAGCATGCTCCCTCTACATCGCCCCTCCTCCCTCCTTTTCTCCCTCCCCCCATCCTTCCTTCCCCCTACTCGATCCCCTCTTCCTCCTTTCTCCCTCCCTACCCCCTCCCCATCTCTCCTTTCGCCTTCTTCCCCCTTCCGCCCTCACTCCCTCCCCCTTTCCCCCCGCCCTCCCTCTGTCCCCCTTTCCCCACCCCTCCCTCCCCATTTCCTCCCCCTCCTTCCCGCCTCCCCCTCTCTCCTTCCCCCTTCGGCCCTCCCTCTCTCCCTCCACCCTTTCCCCATCCCTCCCTCCCTCCCCTTTGCCTCCTCCCTCCCTCCCCCCCCCCCACACACACATCCCTCCCTACCCCCTCTCTCCTACCACATCCCGCATTACTACTAGTCAGCTCCGATTCACTCACGTCTCAGATACTGAGTCATTCACCTATGTTTGTGGGACATCTTCCGCCAGTAGTAACAATCCATTATTTTAATGCTGTTGGCTCTTACACGAACTAGCATTATAATGCGCAATGACCAGATCACATTTGATTCAATTGTTACTAAGTGAAATGAGCTATTGGTGATTTGAGATTGGTTTATGAGTAACTAGTAGGATGGGCTTCTTAAGAGCTATAGTACAACCCCTCCCCCACCTCCCCTTCCTCCCCATCATCCCGACTCACCACCAGCAGCTAGTTAGGCCGGTAACTGACGGGGGCCGGGCTGCCTGCATCCGGCTGAACCATTCTTGTATGCATGGAGGCTCGGGGCTCAGACGCGGCCGCAAGTTCCATTAAATGTCAGAAGGGATGGTACTTGCGACATTCTGAAGTTCAAAGATTGCCAATAAAACTAATGTATTCAGATTCCAACTCATAATAAACATGAAGGCGCTATAATGTTTCTCAGCTTTTCAAATATACATGTGTTCTATAATGTACTATGGATTCTGAAAGATAAACATTCTGAAGCTCAAAGATTGCTGATGCAACTAATCTATTCACATTCCAACTGGTGCGAAGCATGAAGTCACTAGAATGTTTCTCAGCCATTCAAATATAGACGTGTTATATCATGTACTGTGGATTCTGAAAGATAAACATTCTGAAGCTCAAAGTTTGCTGATAAAACTAATGAATTTATATTCTAACTGATAATACAGACGAGGTCGTTAGGAAGCCCCTCACCCATTAAAATAGACATATACTATGTGTCGAGAAACAAGGACATATCACCACCGTTCTTGTCTTGCATATCACCAGCATGTTTGATATAATGTAATATGTAATTTAATATATAATGTACTATATAATGTAATATCTAGTCTTATATGTATTGTAATATCTAATGTAATATTGAGGTAATATAGAATGCAATATATAATATAATAGATACTGTGATATATAATGTAATATATAATGTAATATATAATGTAATATATAATGTAATATATAATGCAATGTATAATGCAATATATAATGTAATATATAATGCAATATATAATGTAATATATAATGCAATGCAATATATAACATAATAGATAATCTAATATGTATTACCATTAATCTAAACTTGGTATATCCAAGGGTAAGGATATGTCATGGATATGTGCACAACTGTAGTGTCAGGAAGAGCAGAATGCATACTACACAGGTAGAAGGAGGTGAGCTGTCCATTATCTTGAAATGGACAGTGTTGACATTAAAACCAAGTGATTAGCTCATGGCAATACCAGACTACACACACACACAGATACACACACATGTATATCGATGACCATTGGCCAGGCAAAGAAAACATGCATTACTAAATACATAAAGCCTACACTATATTTACACCAACAATCAGGGTAAATTAGATTAGGCTTTGAGGGATACAAATAACGATAAGTAAAAGTAAACTGTATTCTTCTACAAAGCGACGTTTACCTAGAATTGTTAGCGGTGTTGTGAATAGCTACACTCCCACAAGCAAATTGTAACGGCGGTCAAACAGTTGTATTCACTTGGTCTGATTGGACCACATAGTGTTGGTGACAGAGAGCACAGTTTACAGATGCAACTAGGTCAGGTAGCCTCCATCCTATGCCACACTCAGAGACAACCAGGAACCAGGGGACTAATCCCTCCAGTTGCTGGGTCTGCCCACCGGAATGATGATGTCGGACGCTAACGGAAACTCTCCAGTAACACACCTTGGAAGGGTCTCTCCTCAGAATCATTTGATACTTAAACCAACTTAAGACACTGCTCAGAAAATATATGGTTTTGGTTCATTTAAACATTGTAGCATCGGGATAATGTGACCGGTGGATGTGGTAGGAGCGGTGTTGGGAGGATACACTATGTAAATGTGAGGTTAAATTTGGCTGGCCGGGTTGGGAAAGGAGGCTGGGTGAATGTCAGCTTGGAGACAGCAGGCCACGCATGGTTGGGAGAAGAGGCTGGAGAAGTGTGAACTTGGTTGTGGCAAGCCAGGTTGGGAGAATAGGCTGTGTAAATATAAGCTTGGACATGGCAGGCCAGGATTCGGAGAAGAGGCTGTGTAAATGTGATGTTGGATATGGCAGGCTAGGGTTGGGAGAAGAGCCTGTGTAAATCCAAACTTGGGTGTGGCAGGCTGGGTTAAGTTGGGAGAAGAGCCTGTGTAAATGCAAACTTGGGTATGGCAGGCTGGGTTAAGTTGGCAGAAGAGGGTGTGTACATGTGAGCTTTGGAAATGGTAGGCCATGGTTTGGAGAAGAGCTTATGTAAATGTGAGGTTGGACGTGGCAGGCCAGGATTGGGAGAAGAGGTTGTGTAAGTGTGAGGTTGGACGTGGCAGGCCGGGTTGGGAGAAGAGGCTACATAACTGTAAACTTGGAAATAATAGGCCAGGATTGGCAGAAGAGGCTTTGTTAGTGTCAGTTTGGACATAGCAGGCTGGGTTTGGGAGAAGATACTATGTAAATGTGAGGTTGGAAGCCATATGCAAAGTTGGGAGAATAGGCTACATAACTGTTAGCTTGGACACAATAGACTAGGATTGGGAGAAGAGGACACGTACATGTCAGCTTGGATGTGGTCGGTTGTGTCTAGAAGAAGATACTACAAAAATATAAGCTTGGATGTGGTAGGACTGATTGGGAGAAGAAGCTGGGTAAATGTGAACTTGGACGCGGTAACCCAGGTTAGGTTGGGAAAAGTGGCTGTGTTAATATGAGCTTGGACGTGGCAGGCAGTGCTTGGGAGAAGAGGCTGCATAACACCTGTCTGATGGCGACGAGGGGGACTCCACGTCGACTCCCACCTCACTACTCCATCAGCGGGAAATCAAGAGCCCTAGGGAATGTATCAAGGACACCGGGGGCCCTTGAAGTCGGCTGAGGGGGTACTCCGGCATGTCAGACACAGACACGGGGGCCACACCCCTTCACTCACTCACTCACTCAGTCACTGAAGCCAGCCACCTAAATCACACATTTCTATGAAAGCCACCATTACACGCTACCCATTCAGGGGCGGTCACCCCCGGCTCTACCACCTGAATCGCAGCCCCATTGATATCAGCCCATCCATAAACAAGGCATGTTGGGAACTAAGGGCCACCAGGCCAGCGTTAATTACCTCCCCTGGGAGTTGAACCCCTAACCCCGAGATCGGCGTGCCGGTGCTTTAAGTACTGGGATACCAATAATGGTGAGTCATTAGGCTGTGGGCCAAGGTCGAGCATATGAAGGTCAAAAGATCTAGTGCCTAGCACAACACGTGGCCGCTTTAGTATGCGCCAGCGTGGTCTGACCTAGTCACCTCATACCTTACCCGATTTAGAGCAAGATTTTGTGGCAATGTTCTACTAATTACTGTGGTAAACCATGAGTAGAAATAAGTCCGTAATAGTTATTTGATGAGTACTATTTGTTAAAGTTGCATATTCGGATGGTTTTGATTTTCTGTTATTTTTTTTAAATAGTTATAATTTATCTTACTTTTATTTGAAGTAACTTTCATTTGAAAAGGCTAACTTTTGAGATACTTGAAGTGCAAACATGTCAAATTAATTTTTGGGAAGGATGCCAAAACTCTGACACCATAGGCTTCTGTGTTATCATGTTCTATTAAATTGAGCCAATAGTTTCTTCTATGTGGTGACAAATGTTTACTAAATGCGCTAGTATCTAAATTAGATATGTAATATAAAATCTAGATACTCATTTTCGCTTTGAACATTTGATCATGCATCGGACTATGCAGCTTTAAGTAAATTAATTATAAAGCATCGTTGACAATTATTGATTGTGCCGTATCCTGGTATCTGCGCCCGGAGGAAATATAAGGTGTACATGTTGCCCTTGCATTTATACTCGTATAATGCGTTATACATCACATAAATCACCAATATATATGTATAGCAAAACCTCTCTAAATCGACCGACCATGGGACCGACTATAAGTGGCCCATTTATGGAGGTGGTCGGTTTAGAGAGTTAGAGTATCCTTACTATGGTATTGTTGGGACCCAAATAAAGCGATCGATATAGGGGAGTGGTCAATCTGTGGAGCTGGTCGGTTAGAGAGGTTTTACTGTATATATGAAAGCTACATACAAATTATATTAGCGGCTTAGGCTCCGTATTATGTTCGCAGTAGAGTGACATGCATATATTTTCTTACCAACCTGCATATCACAGGGATATGCTAGCAACTTGTGACAGGTAACTTCTAAAGGATTGGTAATTGCCAAAACAGTTATTCAAAATTACGGTGGTCCCCCAGAAAGGACTGAAGCATCAATCCATGATTCCCGGTCGCAACTTCAGTATAAACACTGGACCATTGGAGTCCTTGCTCCTGCAAGTTCTATCCATCAGTTTCCTCCTATAACCCCATGCCTTCTCATTACCAATCATAGTAGGATTCTCACCACACATTTGTTTCTAATGTAGATTGCAGCGAAAATGTCATAGCAAATAGTTTGTATTATATATAATATTCCACTTCATGTGCATGTACTCAGTACCTCCCCCACCCTATGCCTTGTAAGGTAAATCTCTATATACTCTCCCAGTTCCACCATTTCCGGACAACAAACGCAAAAGTTCATTTCTGTCGCAGATTAGATCAGTTTTTTCCTTCGGGGAAACATATCAAATGAACTAGAAAGGATGCCAACTTCATTTAGTTGTCAGCATTTCAGAATATGCATCATCTTACTGTGTGGGCATGTAATTGATCGCAATGATATAAATTTGCATATGCACATATATATCAAACATATTGCTTGTAACTACAATGAACTTTTTCCATGTAACATATTGTAAAGTCGCCGGCTGGTGGTGTGAATGGTGTGGACAAGCTAATGAGAAATCAATACAGGTAATGAAGGAAAGTAGGTAAAGAGTGAAAGTAGGAGAGTGAGACTCCCTGGTTTATTATCTTATATAGGTTTCTAGAATCCAAGATGGCAATGGTCACATGGGTTGATCCACCAATCAGGGTTCAATCTGTTGTATCCAAGGCCTTGTCATGCTGGCTACAGTGCCTTGTGGTGGCCAGTGATCCAGTGATCCATAAATAACACCATGGGGGGAGGGGGTATGTGAGATGACTCCTCCAAAGACTTTCTAAGAAGTGACACTCCTCCTCTATACTATTTTACTATACAATGTCTATACTTAATGAGTAATAGTTTACCAACTCCACATATTCCTCATATGCCTTTGGATTATATATATCACCATTTACCATTATATAGACAAATTGCAATTTATTATAGTAGAGTTCACATATATCCTCATGCCATTAGATCAGAAAATGTTAAAATATGCTCCATAATGGGTAACATCACCTTTGAGCCCCCGGTTTATCAAAGTTAAGTGACATTGCTCCAGATCCCAACTTGAAGACCAGGAATGCAAGGTGCCACATATATTCTGATACAGACCATTAGATCAAACACAGACCCCAAAGTAAAGTTGCATGGTTTCTTTTCGAAGATTACATTTCGGTACATTATATAGTTGTTTGCTGAGTCGTTACTTTGACATGATTGAGAATAAGTTACTGACCCTCTGATTTCAACCGTCAGAGCCAGAGGAGGTGGGTGGGAAAATTTAATTCAAAGTGAGTTCCAGAATGGAATGGTGGCCTAGTGAGTGTGGGCCTGGGGATAGAAGGGAAGAGCCACCGTGGGGGGAAGATCGGTTTGATAGTTGTTGGAGTTTTATGTCCTGGCAACAGTTAAGGTCATATCAGGATGGGTACCAAGTTGTGACATTGCGCATTCATGATCACATAATAGTGTCGCACCACTGGGAAATCACGCTGCTGGCACTATGCCACGATATCACTCTCAGTCACATTATCCTGACACTGAGCTAACCAGTCCTTGCCATATACTGTTAATGCCGAGCGCCTGGCTAGGAATCGATAAGTGTACATATTAAGATCATTGGTTTGAGTCGATCCGGAACCGACCTCCCGACCTTCAGCACGCGAGGCTCACGTTCTACCGATTAGGCCACCGCGCCGGGTTGGGGGGGGGGGGGAGGTGTGGGGTAGTAATTAGTTGGAGAGCAACAGAAGGGGTAGGACTGTTGTCTGGTAATTTCACAGTCACATAAAGGGCAAACTGTTGCCTGGGCATTCGGGGGTGTCTGTAGATAAGGTTGATGAGCAGGGTGTATATGTAGGTCCCAGTAGAATATTCCCTAAACTCAGCTTATCTACCAACTACCAACTCGCCAATACATAATATACTCTATAGCGACAGGAAAATCCAACAATTTCAATCGACATATTCTTTGACCAACTTGCCCAATTCAAGATTCCCTCTGAGCCCCTTCAAATAAGAGGACATATGGAGTACGGACGTCCGGACATCCCAGCTTTATCTAATCTCTCACGATTCCCGAGCACCAGTACGTGCTTAGCAGCCATTAACTTTAATATATTTATTACGGCCTTCAATGCTCCTGTTGGCTATGTAGATCTGCTAGTAGATAACTTAATTAGTGCCTACATTTAGCTAATTAGAGCCGTTTACCAGGCGATGTTAAAGTTGCATAGTCCGATGAAAATATTAAATTTTCAAAACCAAAACAATTATCTAGATTTGATTCTACATATGTAACTTAGATACTGATGCACTTATTAAGCATTTGTTTCTGCATAGAAGGCAATACTGAGTCAATTTAACAGAACCTGTTCCTGCAGAAGTCTATGGTGTCTAATTTTCCATGTTTGCACTCAAAATATCTCTGAAGTTTACCATTTAAAATAAAAGCAACTTTGAACTAATGTAAAGTAGATACTATTGATCGATTTAACATATATATCTCAGAAAAATTAAATCAATTAAAAACGATCGGACTATGCAACTTTAATCTCAGCTTGAGAAGAAAATAATTAAAACATATAATAATTATGGAGACTTTCAAATAAATTGGGCATTGTATATATATAATATTTGCCCTTCAATAAAATGTGTGCTTTTTGTTTAACAAGCCAATATGGAGCGATGTGCACCTGGTTTAAGTAGTTATAGTATAGGGACACTATTCATTTAGCCATGGTTTGGTATAGGGGCTAACAAGTCAATACGAAGCGATGTTAATCAGTCATTCTGCGACTGCAAGTTGAGCTCTCCTTGTCAGACCAGTGCAAATTGTAATACCTGAGTTGGGGATGATACAATAGTGCTACCAAAATACATAAGCAAAATACCACTTATTGCATTCTCTACAAACCGCATCCCAATATAAGGTGCAGGAAATGTCACCTTTCTGCTATGAAAAAATGCGTGCCTATTCCAGGTGTTGCAAGCGTTGTCACAGAAATGGCCGACGTTATAATAGTAGCGATGCTTGCTATCCTTATTTAAAGTTGTATAGTCCGATGGATTGGAATTTCTGCCATTTTTCAGCGATAAATATATATAATTGATCTTTACAATCTACCTTACTTTAGTCTAAATTAACTTTGATTTTAAATGGCTAAGTTCTAAGATATAGTACAAATATGTAATATGAGTTTCGGCAAGCACACCCAAAATTCTAACACCATAGGCTTCAGAAATAACATGTTCTATTAAATTCACTCAGTATTCCCTTCTATTGGGAAACACATGCATAATAAGTGCAGCATTATCTAAGGTAAATCTGTATAATTCATTCTAGATAATTGTTTTGGTTTTTGAAAATTGGATCCTTTCATCTGATTATCATGCAACTTTAAAGCTGCATAGTCCAATGAAAACATCAACTTTTCAAAACCAAAACAATTATCTAGATTTGATTCTACATATCTAATGTGATACTGCTGCACTTTTGCCGCCACATAGAAGGGAATACTGAGTCAATTTAATAGAACCTGTTACTGCAGAAGCCTATGGTGGTAGAGTTTTGGCAAGCATGCCAAAATTAATTTTGCATGTTTGCACTTCAAATATCTCAAAAGTTAACCATTTAAAGTAAAAGTTACTTCAAACTAAAGTAAGGTAGATTATAATGACAAACCTAACATATTTATCTCAGAAAATGACAGAAACTCAAAACTATCAGATTATGCAGCTTTAAGTAGGTCATGAGAAATGCTCATCTGCAATGCGCTACACACGACCAGAACTATAGACCGTACAAAAAGAGAAGGCTTTCTGATAACAAAGCCACGCGCCGTGTTCGGGGTTGGCGCGCGAGAATTTAACGAGGTGCAATTCTAAGCTACCAGAAGCAGAAGCCTGCAAGGTGTGACCGATATCATGACCGCGAAGCATGCCATACGGCCATAACCAGAGACAGGGCGATTCAAATCCACGACGTGCAAGTAAACACTGCCCGCCCCGTTGATATCAGCGCTAAATATTGTATGACATACGGGTGTGTGGCATTCACAGTCGCTTCAAATAAGGCGGTTAATATTTCAGCGCCTGTTTTGGAATACATCTGGTGTCTGGCCTGTTTTTTTTTGTATCACTCCCTGGTCATTACACAGGGATAAATAAATATATACATATATATATATATATATATATGTGATGTATAACGCATTATACAAGCATAAATGCATGAGGAACATATATGCTTTTGCTACTTCCTCCATCGGCGCATTGGTGGAGGAGTGCCTCCCCCCGCCCCCCACTGCCAGCTGACGGGGAGTTGTATACTGGTGGCCTCCTCGAGCCAAACACACTGGAGGAATGTATATATATATATATACATTCCGCCAGTTTATATATATATATATATATACATGACAAGTTCAGGGGTAACACTCGGAAATGTTAAGAAAAGACAAAGAGAAAAAAAAGAAGTTTCCCTGAAGGTAATTTGAATTCTCATTACTTCCACTTTTCTTGTAATAAAATGATTTTGGAGCATTGAAGAAAACCCCCCAGGAATTGTTGACGGTTTGATTGCAATGTTTATCTCCAATTTTGAATTAGCGCTTACGGTATTTTGCACCTTAACTCCTCATGTATAACTGGAGCTATGGAGACATAACTGAACAGGGAAGAGGGATGGGGTGCGATGGGTGGATCCGGGGGGTGGGGATGCGGTGGGGTGGTGGAACAATGTAGTTAACTACCAAGGCGCGCCCTCTCTGTCTCTCTCCTCCATGCGATACTTGCTACATTATTAATAAAACCAACAACAGGAACAACACACCCGAACACAACACCCTGTTTCCTCTTGAAGCAGACGCAGTGGCAGAATTGGTAAGAACACAGGCTTGCCGCGCGGTAGGTCGGGAGTTCGAATCCCGATCAAGTCAAACCAGTGCCTTACGCAACTGATACTTGTCGCTAGCTAGCCTGGTTCGCGTCATTTCTAGGACAGGGAAAATTCTGGTTATCGTGTAATCTGACTGAATAGGAAACTGGGTCATGGTGCCGGTGGCCTGGCCTCCCAGTGGTCCAGCACTATGAAAATCGCCATGAGTGCGAACTGTTGCGCATTAGTACCCGTGCTGATATGACTATAGATGTTACGTGAAGGCAAATTTCCAACAAACAATAACAGCTTCCTCCTGAGTATGCTATTTTTTTGCATTTCATGGGGGTGTTGAAATGGGAAATATTGCACTTGGAGCAGGACTCGACCCCACATCTCTTTGCATTCCGGAGCAGTGTGCTAATCATTACACAACCTAGGATCCCTGATATCACCACACTACCCACACCTACCTATCTATGTGGCTCCTTGCCTGAGAGATCAGTGCAGACACTACACTTGTCCCCCTGGAATTGTAAGTATTTTAATGCTTAAAATGACATACATACATGCAATGCAATTACATACATACACAGGATATGTTCACCAACTATACGGCGCATAGCTTGTACAGGATCATGGTCAAGGCAACCAGTGTCATGGGGGCTGATGAAAATGGGAAATATTGCCCCTCGACCTGGGACTCGTACCCTCATGTCTTTGCATTCCGGACCAGTGTGCTAACCATACACCACCTAGGCTCCCTGATATCATCATACTACCCACGCCTACCTGTCTATGTGGCTCCTTGCCTGAGAGGTCAGTGCAGACCACTACAGTATCAATAGTAATTACTTAGTCACTTCAAAAGTGCGCTTTTATCATTTCCTATTTACGGCATATGGGCAGAATGAAAAACTTGTCACAAAAAAAAGAAGAAACTGTCACTTACTGATAAATAGTCAGTACTATCGCCACCAATTTACAAGTTATATCTATTTTAATTATATCGGTAACGTCCTTTCTATGTAATATAATAGGCAGAAATATAACCAACACAGCCATCCCAACCTGGCCACAGTCCAGGCCATCTCACCTGGCCACAGTCCTAAAGGGTCCGAGTATGTTCTAGCACACGAGTGCACTATCTAAGGACAGGGTTTAGGTGAAAGGATGCTGTAACAAATTAAAAAAAAAAAATCTGAATGGAACGGCATCCTCTCCCGCAAGCCTGCATGTCACCCAAGTAGATGTACATAGTAGGCTCAGGTATCATTACTCAGACTAGACAAAAGAAATTGGAAAATTACAAAAAAACTAACATAGGCTATTACTGACAACCAAAATTGCAGAAGGCTGACGCGAGCAGACACAGGTAAACACTCCTGGGCAACGGAACAGGTCAAGACAGCGCCACAGCTGTCTAGCGTTGAAAACAAGCACCCTAACAGGAGCTTATACATTATGGGCAGAGTAAATACCTCGTCAATAAAAAAAAACCAAAAAAAAACACAACTTTATATAATCAGAATTGTCATGATCAAATGTGATTATATATGGTGGGCATATATTGAACATGCCTCTATTATATGAGTTATTTAAAGTCGCACACTGCGATGGTTTTCAGTCTAATAAATATATTAGGTTGATCGTTATAATCTGCATTACTTTACCTTGAAGTAATTATTTTTTAAATGGATAACTTATGAGATATTTGAAGTGCAGAAATGCAAAATTAATGTTGTCAAGCATGCCAAAACTCTGACACCTTCTGCAATAACAGGGTCTATTCACTTACCTTAGAATTTCCTTCTGCGAAACGGTACATGTTTACTAAGTGGATCGTTATATAAGTTAGATCTGTAGAGTGAAATCTAGATAATCCTGTCGGTTTTTTAAAATGTGATATCTTCGTCGGACTACGCAGCTTTAAAGTCCAATCAATGTTGAGGCCCATGGTAGTCGTAGGGACACTATTCATGTGATCTATCCTTCTTAGCTGTTAGAGCTATACTTAATAGTTCTGAGTGCAACCCCATAGTTCAGATTTCTGTTATCCTTCTAATATATTGTTAAAACATAGGAAATCTTCATGAAAAAAAATAGACTTCAGGTCAGACGACCGGATCTTTAAAGTTTGATTACGGACAGCCCCATCCTCACCCACCAGGCACACATCTCCACACTGGCCCTTTATAAGCATAATGCAAATATTAGTATTATTCAAGTAGGCCTGTATACAAAAATCAGTATTACTCACCAGTATAATGACCCCGCCTTGCTGCTTTCATATAGTAGAATTATTTCGCGTTAAATTTGCATAGTCCGACGGTATTGAGTTTCTATAATTTTCTGAGCGAGATATATTACATTGATCGTTATAATCTACCTTACTTTCATTTGAAGTAACTTTTTTTTTAAATGGCTAACTTTTGAGATATTTGACACACAACCATGCCAATTTAATTTTGGCAAGCACACCAAAACTCTGACACTATATGCTTCTGCAGTAACATATTCTATTAAATTGCATCATTATTCCATTCTATGTGATGACAAATGTTTAATAAGTGCACCATTATCTAAGTTAGATATGTAGAATCAAATCTAGGTAATTATGTTGTTTTGAAAAATTGATATTTTCATCGGACTATGCAGCTTTAACAAATGCTGCAATATAGCTCTTTTCATTAGTCGATTTGCCCAAAGTCATATGAACCTAGTTGTTGCTAAGATATACAACTCAATTAATTCACTAATTATACTCATTTTTCAATTCTTCCGTCTCACAATATCATCCAGCTCAGTTTGAATCACTAAGTGTGGACATTTCCAACAACACAGTCCTTCCGACTACACACCTGAATAGAAGATGGCAATGGTTATCTGTGGTTGCTATACTCCCTTTCACAGAGAAAACACGGGCATACTTATCCACTACACTTCGTGACTTCTAAACTTAGCCCGGTCCCATGTTCCCGAATAGCAAGCAAAGCCATCTCAAGTAGAAATTCCTCCTTGCACCTCAATACCCTCAAGACCCACAGCCCAAAACAGGCACTCCTCACCACTCCCACCCACAGACCCCCATCCACTCACCCACCCACCCACACACACAAGCAGGCACTCAGGACAACACACACACACACAGTGCAAGAGATTTTGTTTGTTTGTTTGTTGTTTTACGTCCTAGCAACATCTAAGGTGATATCAGGATGGGTACCGACTTGTGACAGTGCGCACTCATGGTGACTTCATAGTGCTGTCCCACTGGGAAACCAGGCCGCCAGCACCATGACCCGATATCCCATTCAGTCACATTATCCTGACAATGTGCTAACCAGTCCTTGTCCTATCCTAATAATGCTGAGCGCCAGGCTAGGAAACGACAAGTATCAACTTTTAGGTCATTGGTTCGACTGGACCAGGACTCGAACCCACGACCCGACGATCTAGCAAAACGGGAGACGGGCGAGAAGCCACCATAAACCCTGCTCTCGCTTTCTCTCTCCATCTCCTTTCACCCTGTACCAAACCCTCCACCCCCACACCGGACGCGATAAAGCGTGGGCTCTCGTGCGGAAGGTCGGGAGTTCGATTCCTGGTCTAGTCAAACCAATGAGGTATCAAATTGATACTTGCCACTTCCTGGCCAGCTGCTCAGAATTAATAGGATATGGCAAAGACTGGTTAGCTCCATATCAGGAAAATGTGATTGAGTCGGATATCGGGTCATGGTGCCGGTGGCCTGATTTCCCAGAGAGGCATCACTATAAAGTCGCCATGAGTAACACACTGTCACAATTCGGTACCCATAATTATACAACCTAATATGTTGCCAGGATGTAAAACTCCAACAACCAGCCCTCCACCCCCCCCCCCCCCGCCCCCGCCCAACCATTCCAGTAGTGCAGGGGCTGCCCACCAGGGGCTACACCGCGCGCTACAACCAATTAACGTCCGGTCCCCCTCCCCGCCCCCCCCCCCCCCCCCCCTGAGGTGCCGGACGCCACGCACAATCCCCATCTCAGAGCGCCAGGAAACTGAGAAGGTGCAAGTCCCCGGCCCGGCCTACGCTATACACTTCACGCGCTAGTTACTTGTTGGACACCTAACTTCTCACTTTAATATTTGATACAAATCACAGCAATCGATTCCTTGCTGACGTAAAGAGGGCGGGATAAGTGTGTCCTGTCCAGCAGGTGAAGGCGCCAGGGGGGAGTAGGGGGAGTACTGACGGTTGCGGATGGCGATGTCTTAGCAATAGATCGGTGGACTTTGCCAGAGAATAAACAGGGTGGGTGGGGGGTAATAGTGAAGAGTACCGGTTGGCGTCTACCTTCACCTGAGTGAACCATCCGAATATGACCTTAGATGTTGCCAGGATGTAAAACTCTAACAACCAACCTAATTGGATTAATTGTTGGAGTTTTATGTCCTGGCAAGTTCAAAGGTCATATGAGGATGGGGACCGTCTTGTGACAGTGCACACTCATGGCGACTTTATAGGGCTGCCTCTCTTGCATTGGTCATTGGTTAGACTCGATCGGGAACCGAACTCCCGATCTTCCGCACGCTAGGACTGCACTCTTCCGATTCGCCCGGTAGGCGGGGGTGTAATAGTGAAGAGTACAGGTGGGAATCTTCCTTCATCTAAGTGGATGATGCTGATACTGATGATGATGTAAGAGTGGGTGACAGCCGCTTTGGATGCAAAAAACTAGAATCTGTAGAAGGCATGATTCAAAACAGATCCTCGCACCTTGAGTTGTGAATGAGGTCAGCAAAGTGAGAAGAACCAGATGGGCGGAGGTGGTGTCAGACTCAGAGGGTGGCATGTGGTGTCACGTGGTTTCACGTGGTGTCACCTGGTGTCACGCTGTGTCACGCTGTGTCACGTCATTTCTCGCCACAAGGTTGAGGGCGCTACGTTCACTACACGCATATACACACATACACACAGATGCACAGAGGAGCGCGCCCACGCATGTGCGTACACACCACCGCCTTTCCTCACGTGTCAGCATCATGACCCTCACAGCTTTGCATTCGGCGCGCGCCAATTTCCGGTGCAGCGCGCATGTGCCTGTTTGATTCGGCGTCTCTCGGCAGACGATCGATCGGTTCCAGGCGACAAAGGCGGGACGCTGACGGTCACCACGTGATCCCATCATAACTGGATGATGCTGGGTGTCGGGCCGGCACGGGTCGCCTCATTCATTACTGCCACATCTGACGGCTCCCCGCCGGGTACATGACGTACCTGTGACGTGTACGGGGCACGCGTGTGACGTCACATCAGCGGGAGGGCGCGCGCGGGCAGGTTTACGACTATGGCGTGCTGCCCACTGTTCTTGCTTGAGGGCAACCGGGCGTGGGGGCCTAATCGGTAGAGCGCGGGCCTTGCGTGTTGAAGGTCGGGAGTTCGGTTCCCCATCGAGTCAAAGCAATGACTTTAAAATTGATACTTGTCGCTTTCTAGCCTGGCTTTAATAAGATAGGGCAGAGACTGGTTAGCTCAGTCTTAGGATAATGTGACGGAGTGGGATATCGGGCCCTGGGGCTGCTGGCCTGAATTCACAGAGGGGCAACAATATAAAGTCACCATGAATGCACTCTCAACGTACAGCAGATGAAGCCAAAATAAGACGCCACCTATCGTTTCATAGCTGCAGTAATACTGCAACAAATTACAGTATAACCTCTCTAAATCGACCGACCATGGGACCGACTTTCAGTGGTCTATTTAGGGAGGTGGTCCGTTTAGACAGTTATACTATCCTTACAATGGTATTTATTGTTGGGACCCAACTAAAGCGATCGATATAGGGAACTGGTAGATTTGTGGAGGGGTCGGTATAGAGAGGTTTTACTGTAATTACTTTGCCACTCTTCTAGATTTCTGTGTGATATTAGGTAGTGGGTTTATATTTATCCCATTTTTATAAGTATTAGGTTGCACTTACCAGGATATTGCTGTTTCATTAATAACAAGCGGATTGGTGATTGACGTATACATATTGGGAATGCAACTTCTTCAAACAGCATGAACTAGAGAAGGAATGATCCTGATGTATTTGAGGTGTTTATATAAAATAATAAAATACTACCTCATCCTTGGCGCTGTCCATTCTTAGACGGGATAGCTCAATACAAGGATAATATGATTGATTTAGCAATTGGGTCATGGTGTCAGCATCATGGTCTCCAAGTGGGGCAGCACTATGAAGTCTGCATACGGTCAGAAGTCGGCATCCATCCTGAAATAGCCTGATATGTTGCCAGGGTCTAACACCCCAACAAGCAAACAGCTTGTTGTCTATTGGGCTTATTGAATTGTTGTGTGTTCACCTAATGGTTTAGTACTTGAATGAATTGTTCACTGCATGTTGGCCTTTAACTCGAAAGTAACCGTAATGCCACCCTGGAAGACGAACGTGGGAAGGGGAATGATTTCATCCAACACTGAAAGTAGTATATAATGATCGTTGCTTCTGGGAGATTTACGTCCTGGTCAACATCTAAGGTCATATCAGGACAGAATATAATGAATATTTAATTTTGTTCTGGATCCTGTATAGGATGAATGTGACGGCACAAGAATCGTTGTCAGTAATTCACTATATGCTGACAACAGTATCTATCTATTTATCAGATATGTATTACATAACCAATTTGGATTTCCACTGCTTTGTATAAATTACAGTGTCATCAAAGGCCACTTGCTCTCATACCATGTCTATGTGGCGTGGGAGGTAAAACATCCCTTGGGTCGGTAAAGGTGTAGGCTCGGGCTTTCTATTGACAAACTGTCTAATGTTGAATACAAGTCTATTCAGACTTATCCATGGTAGGCAGTATAAATCCTCAAGAAAAAAAAGGGCATTCAATGTGTATGGCTGCTTCATGTAAATAGAGTCCAGCTTTGGTTTGTTCTAACTAGAACCAGGATTGCGGCCGATATGAACGTCAGTCAGTGTCCATTTTGATGAAGGGGATAATAACATTGGGATTCTTGGGGAACTGCTTTCTGCCCAGATTGGTAAGATGAAGAGGATGGAGCAGAGGGAAGGCAGCACCATGATGGGATGCATGCTTATGAATGAGTGAAGATATCTCAGGATGCGACACCTAATCTGCTGCTGGACTTAGAGTAATCCGCTTATCTATGGCACAGGCTTTGCATGGTCGCTTACCTGTAGTTGGTTTATGCTCCTACCTGTCCATTTTGGTGCTTAATGTTAGTATGAGAACCACTTCTTTTTGCACGTTTCCACATGAGACATGGGAAATTATGAAAAATATGCAATTGCGTTTTGGGTTATATTATCTAATCGATTTTTAATGTTCAAAATACCGTAAAACCTCTCTAACTGACCAGTTTCACGATCAATTCCGCTATATCAATCGCTCTATTTGGGTCCCTAGCGATCACCCATATAATACCATGCATTGTAACTACGGATCGAATGAACTCCCGAAGCCAACCACCTCCCTAAATAGACCATTTAAAGTCAGTCGCATAGTCGGTCAATTTAGAGAGGTTTTACTGTAATCTGTGAACTTGTCATTCCTATAGGACCAACTAGGTATTCGCTATCATCTTTGGAGATGTAATATTCACACCCATTTGTAAAATATTCAGATATTTATGCATATGGGGAATGCAAATGTTCTTTTACTAATCGGTGTACGTGAACAGGTGCATGTATCTATATATATATATGTAAGGGATGGTGGTGCCTGAGTGGGATGTAAATAGACATAGTGGTGCTGGCAGGTATGGGTGTGGGTGCACTCAGGGCCTACCCCCTCTGCTGGGATAGTGATCAGCACACTCAAAGGTCAAGGTTGGTGGTGGACATGGGGGTCATACAGCTTGGTGGTGGTGGGCAGACCACTGGTAGCCATGGGGACCAGGAATGCTGGATCCCTATTGGTAGGCCCAAGAATGCTTGTTTTCCATTGGGGGAAAGGGATGGGGTGATACTCTACAATGAACCCATGTAACCATATAAATAATAAACCAGAGGGCTTGACTCTCTCTTCTTCTTTACACTTCATATTCTTCCTTTCTCTTTGTCTGTATTGATTTCACGACAGCCTGCCTACACAGCTACAGATTTGAGCCTTAGCCATTTTACACATTGATGCGGGCAACGCCTAATTTATCCACCACCGGATCTACCTGTAATCATACACGCCGGGGTGGGGTGGGAGGAGGAGTAGCGGAGGTGCAGGGGGAAAGGCAAGGCAGATCAGATTTTATTCAGGGCGAACTTGATTCCTGCCAGCCGAACTTGATTCTTCAATTTCCGTCGGCGGGCTTGCGCCGTATCCGTTTTCACAGCACAAGTCGATCCGCTTTCCACTTGGGCGGCCCATCAGAACGCCCCGCCCTGTCACGCCAGGAGTCCCGGTAAAGGGAGGGTGCAAGGGGCGTGTGGAGAGGCTCGGGGTGCGGGAGCAGATTATCGGAAATGAGAGGGTGGAGGGGAGGGGAGGTAAGAGTGAGGGGGGAGGGGGGGAGGGGCCGGGGGAGGGGGGGGGGCTTGGGCGAGCTTTGATCCCTAATCCCACAGTTATACCTTCCCCTACCTCTCTTCCACCACCCGACCCTGTGACCACCCGCCCGGCAACCCTCCCGGCCACCCGGCCGGCCACCCGGAGACTCGGCCTCATCTCTCCAGCCCTGACCCACCCAGCCTCCTCCTACCTCCCCGCCACCCACCCGGGCAGTTCGCCCACCACAAGCCCGGCCGGAGAAGCCACTACACTTTGAAGCCAGCACCCCGTCTCTAATTACTGCGCCGCCCGGCCGACCTCTGCTCCTCCTCCCAAGGTCGCCATATGGTCCAGAGCACAAAGCCACAGCGAAAAATAAACCCTCACAGTGGTCAGGTGATGATTCAATCTGACACTGACAGAGTGTGCACACACTATCACCCCTGGTTTTCTCCACCTTCAATACATAAGGCACTGCTTAGTGATAAGAAACTTACAAAAATAAGGCCCCTGAATCTGTGAAGATCTGGAAGGATGAGCAGGAAATGACAAGTTCCGGCTAAACAAACTTATAAACATCAATCCAGAAATTGGGATAAACATTAGAATGAAACCCACAGCAATTTTATTTGTTTACGTTCCTACTTTTTGGGTCATTGCTCCATTATCATGTCATCACATCAAAGCTGGGATTAGTCAGAATTAAATTATTTTCAGGTCAAAATACTTTATTTTAATTGCATTTTTGTATTGGCATTTAGGGGGCTTTGCGCCTGAACCCTTCAAATATAATTGGGGTTACATACTTTAGAGAATAAATGAGAATTAATTTGATCATACAAATTTGCATGTCACACTTCAATAGCTATATATACCTACATTTAATATTTAATAAAGATACTATATAATCTCATTGAATAAACTTATTTTTCGCTGACATTCCCTTTGCTAAATCTAATCACAAAACATTGATCAATAGACAATATGACGCCCAAGCATACTCACTGGAATTCCACTGTACTCCCAACAGTAATATTTACCCTAGATGTACATGTGCATTTTAATTCTCTAGGATGGTGCCATGAAGTCACACAATATTGTCCTGGATAAAAGTTATTCCCAACATTATAATTTAACCTCATTGTTCACGTGGCTCTTCTTACTGCCCGACACTTCCAACCTCGTTAGCTTACAAAACCTTGCTATGTTGAGTGATGCACACTGGGAAAGATCTGCCTCACCTTTTAGCACACCTTTACATAGAAAACCCTTTAATAACTACATTTTCACTGGACGTGGTGGCCGAATTGGTAGAGCACGGGTATATGGTATGGGATATCAGGAGTTTGGTTCCCAGTCGAGTCAAAGCAATGACTTATAAAATTGATACTTTTCACTTCCTAGCCTGGCGCTCGGCATTAATAGGATAGTGCAACAACTGGTTTGCTCAATGTCAGGATAATGTGACTGAGTGGGATATCAGGTCACCGTGCTGGTGGCCTGATTTCCCAGTGGAGCAGGACTATGAAATCGTCATGAGTGTGCACTGTCACAAGTCGATACCCCTCCTGATATGACCTTAGATGTTGCCAGGATGTAAAACTCCAACAACCAATCAACTGTGAGTTAGGTGTCGGGGAGGGAAGAAGGCGAAGTGTTAGCTACAGGGGACCAGGTTCAGATGTCGAAGGGGTCGCCAAGCGTTCACACGCTGTCTGGTCGGCGAGCGCCACCTGAATTAAAGTTTCATCAGGCGAGGTGTCAGAGGGAGGGTGTGGTAGTGGAGCTAGGAACCGGAGGGCGGCGGGAGGTGCAGCTGGGGAAGGGGCGGGGGTGGGGGTAAGGGTGGGAGGGGGGGGGGTTAAGTGTGGGAGTGGGTAAGGGTGGGATATGGGGGTAAAGGTGGGACGGGGACAAGGGTGGAGGTGTAGGTGCGGTGGGTGTAGGGTGCGCGTAGTGTGGGGTGTGTGGTGGGTGGGAGTGGGGGTGTTTGTGTGGGGGTTGGTGTGCTGAAATGTGGGTGTGTGGGGTTGGGGTTGAAGTGTGAGTGGGGTGGAGAGTAGGTATCGGTGTGAGAGTAGGTATCTGTGTGGGAGTGTGGGTAATGATGACGTGATGGAGTTGTGGGTGTGTAGATGTGCGGTGGTCTGATGGGTGAGTGTAGGGGTGGATGGTGTGTGGGGATGGGCTGTGGAGTGGGCTGTGCTGAGGGTACGGTGGTGGTGTGGTGGTGATGGTGGTGGGGTATGGGTGTGGGTGGTGGTAGGTGGTGGTCTAGGGGTGATGGTAGTGAGGTGTGGGTGGTTTGGGTATGGGCATAGGGGTGGTTGTATCGATGTGGGTGTGTGTGGTCGTGGTGGGGTGATGGTGCTGTGGGTGATGGTGATGGTGTGTTTGTGTGGGTGTTTGTGTTGGTGGGTGTGGGTTTTGATGTGAGCCTTGGTGGGGGTTGGGGCCGCATTTGCAGTGGGTTGTGGTGACGGGGAGGGGAGGGGGGTATGGGTGGGGGCGACCGGTTCCATTATGCTACTGGGGTGTGGGTAGGGGTGTGGGTGATGGCTGCTGCTGATGATATGCAAGAGGGTTGGGTGGGGTGGGGTTGGTTGGAAAGTAGAATATAGCGAAGAGTGCCGAGGAGAGTGGAATAAATACATCTATGTGAGGTAGAGGGACTGAAGGGGCTGTGGGGGTGAGGAGGTGGAGGGGGGGGGGCAGGAGGGGCGCCGAGGATTTGGTGAAGGGGATTTGTGACGGAAGAGTAGGGTGCAAGAGAGGTGGGTGGGGGGTGAGGGGTGCGCCTGGGATTGGGATAGACATGAAACTGCGCCTATGGGTGGGAGGGGGGAGGGAGGGGTGTTGGGTGGGAGGGGAAGAGGGAGGAGGGAGGGGGAGCTGGGTGGGAGAAGGAGGAGCGGGAACCTGGGTGACGAAAAGGCGAGTTGAGGAGGTCAAATCCCTCAGGTCGCCTTCTTACCTGAATGTCACGTGATTTGTAATCTGGTGCTGAGTGATTCAGCCGTCAACAGCCACTGAGGGCGCTACCTGGCGCACGGCGGTGACGTCACGCCTGTTTATGATGTCATTGAGTGCATCTTATGACAACTTCTTAATGTGTTCTGTATGGAAACCGACGCGCGCGTCGTGTCAAAGTTGCGAAATCTGATGGCTTTGCATTTCACTAATTTTTCTGAGATTAATATATTTAATATATTGATTGATTGTTATACTCTAAATTACTTTAGTTTGAAGTAACTTATTTTAAATTGGTGTGTGTTGAGATATTTGAAATGCAAACATGTAATCTTGGTTTTGCATAATCATGCCAAAGCTCTGACACCATAGGTTTACGCAGTATTACTATTATGTTATATTCAAATGCCTCAGTAATCCCGTGTGTGCGGTGTACCGGTATCTAAACTAGATATGTAGACTCAAATTTAGATAATTGCTTTAATTTTGACAATTATATTTGTTCATCGTACTGTAGTGGTCTGCACTGACCTCTCAGGCAAGTAACCACATAGACAGGTAGGCGTGGGGAGTGTGTTGATATCAGGGAGCCTAGGTGGTGTAATGGTTATGCAGCACGACCTGACCGGAAGGTGCAAAGCAGGATGTGGGTTCGAGTCCACACGCTCTAGGCGCAATATTTCCCAGTGTTTTCATCTACCCCCACGACACTGGTTGCCGCGTGATCAGGATCCTGTACACAAGCTTTGCGTCTGTATGGTTGCTTGAACCCTACCCTAGGTGTATGTATGTGGTAGTGCATTGCTCCTGTATGTATGTAATTGTAAGGCATTACAAGACTTACAATTCCTAGGGGGACGAGGTGGGTAGTGGGTCTGCACTGACCTCTCAGGCAAAGTAACCACAATAGACAGGTAGGCGTGGGGAGTGTGTTGATATCAGGGAGCGCGTAGGTGGGTGTAACTGGTGGTTAGCACACTGGCCCAGAATGCACAGAGATGTGGGTTCGAGTCCCGCTCTAGGCACAATATTTCCCATTTTCATCACCCCCACGACAGTACTATGCTGCTTTAATGTGTCGTGTATGGAAACAGTCACATGTGTGGTGTAAGTTCAGTAAGGGTATTGATGCATGGCAACTGGGTACGTTGGAGGTGCATTGTGGTACTTTCCTTGTGGCCTGCCATGTGGTACGAGATGACCCTATAACCTATTTTGGTGTTGTTATTTTACGTCCTAGCAACATCGAGGGTCATACCATTACGGATACCGACATGTTGTAAAATATTCCGATTACAAGTACATTGGTAGGTGATGTGAACTAGTCTATATGGGATTACAAAATATTATATAAAAGGTAAATGATGTAATGTGACCAGATGCATGTGGTATTGTGTAGTGTTGGTGATCCTTTACCTAGATTAAATAGACATTGTGTATTATATAGATAGTGTGAGAGGGGCACTACTGTTAGTGTGATAGGGCCTTAGCAGCTCTGCTCACAACCCCCTCCCCCCAACTGTTAGATACGGGTCACTGCACACCCAGACACAACAGGGCAGTGAGGCCAAAACAACCAAGGCATGGATACTAGCATGCTCACTGTTGATTGGTGGACATGTGAATGCTTACTGTTGATTGGAGGATCTGGTCAGGTGACAGGGCATCTTGGATTCTAAAACCACTATATACTACTAAACATGAGGGTGAAAGCGCTCTATCTTCCTGTACACTTTATACTCTGCCTTTCTTCTACTTGCCTGTAGTGATTTCCTATTTAGCCTGCCTACACAACTACAGCTGCCAGCCGACGACTTTACAATGTGATACTGCGTATTAGTCGGTCATGGTTAATAGAAGGTAGTTAAATAGTATGACTTAGCACTTTTTCTTAACACAGAAGACAAATCCAGATTTACAAAGCACATCAACATCAAAACTCTCATGTCTGAACACAATTAGTAAAGGCATACAATCACATTAAATCAGCTCATTCTTGGACATCCCAGGAAGACACATGAAAATCAACTAGATTATAACGATCAACCTAGCATATTTATGTCAGAAAATGACAGAAGCTCAAAACCAGCGGACTACGCAGCTTAGATTTTTCTGGCAACTTATATATCGGTGGATCTCTATTAAAAGTTGGGGCTGAAATATCTTGCCAATTTTGTGTTGTTGTTTTGTTGGCATTCATCAGAAGCTAGGGCCTACATCTTTTTCAGCACCGAGGCACTGGTCTTCCAGCCGTTTACATGTCATTGTTAAAATGGTAGATGTTAGTAGATTGTGAAGGGAGTTAGTGTGACCAATCATGTCGCTGATGAACAAAATAAAGCTGTGGTTTCTTTTAGTCTATGTGGCTTCTTCCCATATCTGGATCAGAATGTACGTATCAGGGAATTGTCTCCTTTAAACTGAACTGACATTGCGACAATGGTGTTAATCTTCCTGGTGTCACTGATATATGGGAGGTTGGGTGTTTCAGGTATACAGGTATTGCAATACCTCAGGCAGTTTGATGCCCCTGACCTGCAGAGTTGTAAACCAATCCCTTGTGGTACTGGTTGTTGACAGAACCGAAGTCTAAGGTAGCAAACCCTAAACAGAAAACCATGTCACTGTGGCAGCATCAAGGTCGGTTGAGGTATGGAACTCCTAATATCTCCTGACCAGCCACTGCAGGGACAAATAATTGTGTGCCTGTCTGGACATGTTTGTGCCAGTCTGAGACCTCTATTTGCTCCCCATGAGAGTGCCACTGGTAACTTGCAAAAATCAGCAGGACGTCAACACTTTTGCAGGCAGCTTTCATGAAATGCCAGGTGAAAAAGCTGCATGCCTTCACAATGCAACATCTGCGTTCGATCATGCGGTTAACCTGGAAGGACAAAGTGACAAATAAGGAAATACTCAAACAGACATGGCTGCCCTCTATGGAAGATCTTCTGATCAAAAATAATATCTGGTGGACTGGACACCTCATCAGGATGTCATCAGACAGGCTACCAAAGCAGATCCTCTACTCTCAAGTGTCTTCTGATTACAGACAGAGAGGGCACCCTCATCTCCGGTTCAAGGATACCATCAAGAGAAACCTGAAGCTGAGAGACATTAACACCGACTCATGGACATCACTCTCACAGCAGAGCGCTAAATGGTGAGCGACATTCAAGTAATGAAAGCAGTCTTTGTCACATCGTGATCGACAGCATGATGATGATGATGATGATGATGATAGGTGTTTCACGCCTATGGATGAGAGCAACCAACAAATGGCCCATTTGCCTGTGACGATATGGTTGGTTGGTTGTTGGACTTTTACTTCTGGACAACATCTAGTGTAATATCAGGACAGCTGCCGACTTGAAAGAGTGCACAGTCATGCTAACTTTATAGTGCTGCCCCACTGGTAAATCAGGCTGCCAGGACCATGAACCAATATCCTAACCAATCCCATTATCCTGTCACTGAGTTAACCAGTCCATGTCCTGTCCTATTAATGCAGAGCACTGGGCTAGGAAGCAACAAGTATCAATTTTGTAAGACATTGCTTTGACTCGACCGGGAATTAAACTTCTGATCTCCCGCAGGGAACACCTGCGCTCTGCCGATTCAGCAATCGCACCCGGTCTGCCACGATATGTGTTATGTGAGGAACTGTTATCGCGGAAATCCAAAATATTCCCGATCAATATAGCAGTCAAGATGGATGCAATCGACTGCAATACTTCCAAGTAAATGGTCAATAATTCGGCGGAAACCCATCGTTACAAAGTACTTGATAACAAATTCACAATTAGTATTAGTGGCTGTTATCTCGTTAGATAACAAAATGATGAGAGGCTTCGCACTCTCAAAATAATATCCCTTCAACCCCCAAAAAACAAGACCCCAGAATAAAACCTCTCCGACCGATTTACGAAATGTGCTTCGCACATGCACCTATTGCAATCTCTAAATCACCAGTAAAATACTCGCATTGTTGCAATCTGTGAAAAAAACCATCTGTAAAATTATAAAATAATAATTGCCGTATTATGAAATCTGCGTATTTTGTTTACTTTTTTGAAGGCGTAAGAGGGTAATCGTTTGTGGTAGGAATAATCTTAGAAGCATCAACGCTCCTCCAGTGCGCCAAACTCATAGCACGGGTGTGCGCACAACACCACTAAGAGGCCGAAACACCAATTTACACGCTTGAACTTCCCGCTGTTTCTGTCATAAAAAAAAACTATTTTAAAAATAACAATAAAGAAAATCTTAGGGTGCTGGTGATCAACGCGACACTGATGAAGCGTAGGGCCTCTCTACAACCGGTTGTCACAAGACCGCCTGTTACTAACAATTCACGGTGGTTTTTCGCTTAGCATTTTAACTGATTGAAAACAAAGCGCCCGTCGAAGCCTATTATTAAGCTCCCGTTTATTAAAGTTCCCTAGTCCGATGGTTCGGAGTTACTATCAGTTTTGTGAGAACAATATATTAAGTTGATTATTGTATTCTACCTAATTTTAGTTTGAAGTAAATTTAGTTTTGAATGGCTACCTTTTGAGATATTTGAAATGCAGCCCTGCAAAATTAATGTTGGCAAGCACACCAACACTCTGACACGATAGGCTTGTGTAGGAACATGTTTTGATTAAATTGACTCAGTTTGCAGTATGTGGCAGCAAATGGTTAATAAGTTCATCAGTACGTAAGTTTGATATGTAGAATCAAATCTAGCTGAATGTATTAGTTTTGAAAATGTGATGCTTCATCGGACTATGCAGCTATAATTTAACAAAGATATAAAATTCCTATCCGAATTCCTCTGGGTTTTTATAGAAAGATTTGTTATATATATGTGATGTGTATACATAGTAATACTATTTATATTCTGTTTATGGAGAAAGCTAGTTAAAAGAACTTGGATATCGATGGCTGGAGTTGAGATATCTTTGGTACGTGGGCTGCTGCTGCTTTGGTGGTGGTGTTGGAGGGCGGGGTGGGGGTCTGCTGGGTGGTGGTGTGCGGGTGGCGGTGAGAGGTAGGAGGAGGTGGTGGCGGGTGTGGTGGGCGGTGGGAGGTGGGAGGTGAGGATGGTGGGAGGAGGCAGCGCCGGGGGATGTAGGCAGCTAATAACATGAGTGTTAATTATTTATCGCGTGGATCAGACAGTGATGCGTGGGTCATCAATCACTGTAATTACTAACCTGATTAATGATTGCTCAGTGCGCCGAGTTACGAAACATACCTCACCGGAAATGTGCGCCCCAAAAATAAATCCCATTTTCTCTTGTCTCCAACTTCTTTTATCCATAAGAACATGCATTTCAGGATCCAACTCAAGTTCTGCTTTTGGACAATAACGAGGAATAGGTCCCTATTCATATAAGTAGTTTCAGGTCAGATGAGGTGCTGGCGTTTCATTTTATTTCTGCAGATAATCAGAGAAGTTTTGCGTGGATATTACCTTAATTAACGCCCCGCTCTGCCTTTTTACCCGTCGCTATTTGTGTGTGTATACATGCGCCACGCTGGAGGCCCCCGAACTATCAGCTCTGAGGATCTGCTGCTTGCCTACACCAAGGGGTACAACATAAATGAAGCAGGCACAGTCTGTTTCCGGTTAAGTGGCAGGCTCTATTCTGGGTGGGCCTTGATTAAAGCGCGTCTGCATAATTAAATTATATCGCTGCTTTCGTGCATGGATTAATGCTTTATGAAATAGGGAATGTGCCAATTTTTAATTATATTCTGTGCCGGATGTAAATAAAGTTCCACTCAAAATAGTTAAGGCTGCATATTCCGATGAAAACATCAAAGTGTAGCCAACTTCTAATTATATTAGTTGCTGACTGTGAATAAAGATTCACTCGAAATAGATAAAGCTGCATATTCCAATGAAAGCATCAGCTCTGAGGATCTACTGCTTGCCTACAGCAAGGGGTACAACATAAATGAAGCACGCACAGTCTGTTTCCGGTTAAGTGGCAGGCTCTATTCTGGGTGGGCTATGATTAGAGCGCATCTGCATAATTAAATTATATCGCTGCTTTCATGCATGGATTATTGCTTTATGAAATAGGGAATGTGCCAACTTCTAATTATATTCTGTGCTGGCTGTAAATAAAGTTCCACTCGACATCGTTAAAGCTGCATATTCCGATGAAGATATCAAATTGTGGCCAACTTCTAATTATGTTATGTACTGACTGTGAATAAAGTTTCACTCGAAATAGTTAAAGCTGCATATTCCGATGAAAACATCAAATTGTAGCCAACTTCTAATTCTATTATGTGCTGACTGTGAATAAAGTTTCACTCAAAATAGTTCAAGCTGAATATTGCGATGAAAACATCAAATTGTAGCCAACCTCTAATTCTATTCTGTGCTGACTGTGAATACAGTTTTACTCGAAAAGTTAAAGCTGCATAGTCCGATGAAAACATCAACATTTTAAAACAAAAGCAATAATCTCCATTTGATTCGAGATGTTTAAATTAGGTACTGGTGAATTTATTAAACATTTGTCACCTCATAGTAGGGGATACTGAGGCAATTTCATATAACCTGTGTCTAACTTACTGCAGAAGGATATGGTTTTAGAGTGTTGGTGTGTTTGCCTAAATTAATTTAGCATGTTTGCACTTCAAATATCTCAAAAGTTAGCCATTCAGTTCTGTGAAATATTTGTTTAAGAATTACTGTCACCCAGTTGAAATGGTCTCCGATCATTGCATTCAATGATTCATTGAATGGTTAAAGTTGCATGGTCCGATTGTTTTGAATGCCTGTCATTTTCTGAAATAAATATAATAAGTTGATCGTTAAAATCTATTTCACTATAATTTGATGTAACTTTTATTTGAAATATTTTAGGTATTTTAGGGGCAAACATGCAAAATTAATGTTGGCATGCATGCCAAAACTCTGACCCCATTGGCTTCTGCAGTACTATATTATATTTAATTGTCTCAGTATTCATTTCGATGTCATGCAAATGTTTACTAAGTGCACCAGTATCTAAGTTGAATATTGTGATGGCCTATGGTCTTCCACACTCCACCCACTGACGGACGAACACCAAGATTTAGTACAGTATGCTTCCAACTGGTTTATTACCAACACCTATCCACCCTCCGCGGTGTCAACAGTCAACTGACTCGTCCCCTAATTTGCGATGTCCCACATCGCCTCTATAGGTGGTTGGGGGGTGTGCTAGCCACACCCAGTAGAGGGCAGCCCAGTCGGGGCTCTGCCCGGTGGCTAGCGTGCCACCACCTAGCATCGTTCAGTGTACCTGCTTAGGTGTGCGGCCACTGTGTGGTAGTGGGGCTCATGTACAGACTACTACAATATGTATAATCAAATGTAGGTAATTGTTTTGATTTTGAAATGTTGATATATTCATCGGAATATGCAGCTTTAAGTAAATATACTTGTGTGATTCAGTTATGTGAAATATTTGGTTAGAAATTATTGTTCCCCATTTGAAGTGATCTAGCATTGTATTCTTTGAATGATTAACACAAACGCACACACATGACTGTACATAATTGATCGATTAAGCATTGTCTAAAATTGAGAAGTTCAGTCAACATTCCAAAGCTAGCAATTGGGTATTTTGGTATAAATTGTATTTGCGGTCGCTGATTATGTTCACCACTTTTCTTCTCCGTGACGTCATTTCTGAAATGAAAATGAACTTGGCAGATAGTGGCATTTACTGTTGCGAGAAATACTACCATTGTTATATGGTTCCCGGATGGACTGTTAGATGTGGGTCACCAGGCTGTAGGTGGTGTGAAGGTGAGTCACCAATGACCAGAGCCAGTGGTGACTCAAGTGTTAATTTTGTATCAGGGCCATGTCATACCAAGAAACCTGAAATATATTGATCGGCGCGTTTTTTGTATACATATAATAAAGTATATATTAGACACATACAAATGTACATACATATAAATATATATATAGATATATATATATGTATATTATTGGGGGCAGACAATACTTTTTCCCCACCTTTTCTTCTGTGAATTCCCGACATTTATTATGTGGTTGTACATAACGCATTTATCTGTACTGTATTAATTAGAGTGTGCACATACATAATGACATATTATATATCTATATACTATATATATGCATATATATATATATGCATATTATAAGAGAAGCCCAGCGAAACTACAGTAAGACACCCAATACATCTATCCACTTTCTATATAATATTCCTTACTGTGGTTTCCTTAGGCTTTTCCTTCCTTAGAATTCAACGCGGAATTTTGCCTGGAGGCCAACTGTGATTAGTTTAACAGCTATGCACCATTGCCTGCGGCTAAGGCCAACTGTGACAATAACGAGAAATAACCTTCTCACTCTCAGTCCATATAAGCTCCCGTTAAGAAAGGACCCTACATATTAACTGGGGGAAACGGGCGCCCACGCATGCGCCTTCTGCCTTCTTACACTGCGCCGCTTTCCCGCCACGGCACAGAAGTCGTCTGGGTGGAAGAAGAAATGTGCGCCACGTCGGGTATTCCCAGAAGAAAGGGCGGGAAAAAGGGGATTCCAAGACTAAACGGAATATCTTAGATGCAGCCTAAAACAATATATATATATATATATATATATATATATATATATATGTGCCATTCGCTGTAAATGTCGAGAAGAAGAAACCAAATGCATATGTAAAATATTAATGAACAGCCTGACGAGGGTCTTCGCTCCCATCCATCCCCAAGGCGCAATCTTATAGAAAATGGAGCAAGGACTATCTGCCTTAGCCCATTAACGGCGAAACCTGAATTAATGCATCGCCAGCAATAACACTCCACTTGTATTAATGCATTAATGTATTAATGTGCAGAATCCTGCCTATATGAATGGGTAAATTATGTATCTATATATATTATATTTATGTGTATCCCCTATATATATAGGGGATAGGCATATATATATATATATATATTAATATTCGATTATTATTTTGATCTGATTATTCGAATTAAACAAAAATGTAATGTTGCTGATGAGTTTCTGTCATTTTCTTAGATAACTATATTAGGTTGACAATTATTATTTATTAAATGACTAACCTTTGAGCTATTCAAAGTGCAAACATGCTAAGTTAAATGTGGCATGGATGCCAACAGTCTGACATCATAGGATTCTGTAGTAAAACATTATATTAAATTGCCTCAGTAATCCCTTCTATGTGGCAACAAATGTTTAATAAACGCACCAGTATCTAAGTTAGATATGCATAATTAAATCTAGATAATTGCTTTGCTATTGAACATTTGATGTTTTCATCGGACTATGCAGCTTTAATCAAGCTAGGAAATAGTCAGATCCTGAATCCAGAAATGCATGTATACATACGACAGGACGGGCTATTGCAATCGGGAACAGTGCTGGCTGCATTTCCCCGAGGGAGGAGGACCTGGTTTCGAAATCTAATTGATTCAAACCAATGATTTACCAAATTGATACTAATCTTGGCATTAATAAGTTTGTGTAAGGACTAGTTTGCTCCAGGTCAGAATAATGGGTTCATGCTGCTAGTGACCCAGCCTCCCAGTGGGGCAGCACTATGAAGACGCCATGAGTGTTCACTGCCACAAGTCAGTACCCGACTTGATAATACCTTCGATATTTCTAGGACGCTAAACCTCAGCAAACAAACATCCAATACACATACACTACATATAATATATATTATAATATGTGACGTATAAGCATTATGCGAATATAAAGGCGCGGAAGGGAAATATAGTTATTAGTATCCAATCATTATCACTGTATACGTTAGCTTGTATCGGCTCCATGCTTGCCATCACGTGACCGGTGGCGCCGCCACCGGATCGAATCCTAACCACCGGCGCGCCACATGTCTGAGAAACTAGGTTGGTTGTGTGTTACACGTTTACGTCCTGGAAACATCAAGGGTCATATCAGGACGGGTACTGACTTTTAATGGTGCACAATCATGGCAAAATTATAGTGGTGTCCCACTAGGAGACCAGGCCACCAGCACCATGAGCAGATTCCCCACTCAGTCACATTATCCTGACACTGATCTAACAAGTACTTGCCCTATTCTAATAACGTCCACTGCCTGGCTAGGAAGCTACAAGTTTCAATTCTTAAATCATTGGTTTGACTCGACCAGTCCTCGAACCCGTAGCTTCGAATCAACTCATACCGCCATCCCGTCCCGTCCCCCCCCCCCCCCGAGAATATATTATCTATTTGTACATTGTAAATATGTATGTATGGAAACAAATCCTATCATTCTGTGATTCCAGAGTGGTGTTCTCTGGAAAAATATCGGCAACAATATAAGTACAAACTAATCGGTTGGGAAATAAGAGATATTTCACCACGGACAAACCGACAGATTTAATTAATCTGGATCATGTGTTACTTCCAAGAATGCGGTATCGCCAAGCGTATGGAATTTCTAAATTCCGAATTTCTTAGCACATATTCGATCATCTGACAGGAAATGCATGGCGTGCTTAAAATCTGCCATGTCACTCTTGCACATGCAAATATATATAGGTTAGAGGATCAACGGCCTTCATTTAAACCAACCCAGATATGGCATCCTAATCAGCATTTCCTTGGCTTCCCATTGTACAATCTGGCCACAGAGAACTCAGGTGCAAACCTGCAGATAGATGGACAGAAAAAGAGAAAAGGAGAAATAACTAACAAAGCCACGATTTTCTATTATTTCACCTATATTCCTGTATCTGTCCTAAAACCACAACAACATAGTATTCATTTAAGTACACTCTATAACTATATTATTACTATAATATAGTAATATTATGATTTTTGTTGTTGTTATAAATATAGTTTCTTCATTGAATAAAGTCTTGTGTCAGCACCGTGGCACTGGTCTTCCAGCCATGTGACAATACAGTTTTTACAATATATGTATATGTGGTCTGATATTGTCATCAGCAGCTGGCTCAAATCAGCTGAAATAACAATATTAAACATTCAAAGACTTACATATGGTATAGTTTGACAATTCATATATAAAAATAGTTTGTTTGTTTGTTGTATGTTTGTTGTTGTTTTACGTCCTAGCAACATCTAAGGTCATATCAGGACGGGTAGTTATATGTTGTATTCATACACACTTAGATACATACATGTGTATTGATTAGAACTTTACATTGTACATGTTAACGTAGCATGAGTAATTCACGGGTTGGGACGTGACGGCGACACCTAAGCACAAGCATTGATATAAATGGCCCCCCCCCAACCGGGATTCGAACCCGGAATTCAACCAGAGACTCTGCTACTATGGTGACGCCACCTTGATGCTACCGCTGCATTGAACGGCCACCCCCTCCCCCACAATGACTCCGCCCAGCAATGAGCAGCTCGCTACTCAGCGACCAGACATCAGATACTCAACAACGGCTTAAATTTACCCCACCCACCCACACCTCTGACATGAGAGATGATGGGGAAGGGTTGTAGGCTTCGAGTCCAAATACGGGGCATGGTCCTCGGGCTCAGCTGATGGGGTCGGGAGGGGCCTCTCTGTTACCGGACACAAACCATGAGCGAACCGGTTGGCGACAGTCTATGGCCCGCTTTCCATGACATTGCGGGGAGCCTTTAACCACTCCTTTACTACTACATTGAACTGTTAACTCTTAATTGACATTTCCGGGAAATCCCGAACCATTGTACCACATTGCCTCATTTGTCCTCTTGATTAGACATTAACTAGACTCATAATGACCAAAATTAAACGCCGATATAACCAGTCGTGTCTCCGCCTTAGTGAATTACGGAGTGGTTAGGGGCATTGTTTCCCTTCATAGGTTTGTATGCCTACTGCATTGTGAATTGCAAAATGATCATGTTGTTGGAGATAACATCTTGAGATGGACTGTTAGTAGAATGGCTTGTTTATCAGTTTATTCTGTTAGATAGAGTGTGGTTAGCCTGGAGGGTTATGCTTAACAGGATAATACCTCGGGTGTCTTTTTTGACTACATGAAGGAGTTTGAGTAAGTAGGCTGTTAGTAATGATGGGATAAACAATGCTTGGAGTATTGTACATTTCAGTCATTTAGTAATCTAGTACATACTTTATTAGTGTCTACGTTTATAGCAATATAGTAATTGTTATTATACTATAATATAGATATGCAATAAAATAGTTATATACTAATATAGTTAAACTATAATATAGTTATACTATGAAATAATTATAGTTAGTATACTATAATAGAGTTATAGATTATGTAATTTATAGAATGAACACACTGAATGTATATCTACTGCATTATATTTCAATACACCTCAATACCTGATGACAGACAGGCATAATCTTCCAGCTGAGACATCATCATATCTAAGTTTATTTCCTGTACAGCATTAGCTCAACTCCTGGAATTGAATGTGTGTATTTAGGTTGACGCAGATGTAGATTAAAAGTAGCACTTGTTATCACTTTCCAATGGCTGCCCGTGGGCGAGTTGCAGAAGCAAACTAAACCCCGGGCGAACCATCTTCTCCCAGGCAGTCCCTTGTGGGTGTTGTCTGCTTCCCACTGATGCACACATTACGCTAATCATACCTGACAGTAGCCGAACAAGCTTAAGGTGTGTGCTCTATCTAGAACCTTATATATATACACACCCCATGTATATATATGTATATATATATATATATATATATTTATGGTTCTGTTAAATTTGAAGTAAATAAATACCATTCCCAAGAGTATATGTATAATTATGCATATAGTCTTGGGACTATATATATAGTCAAGAATATATACATAGTATTGGGAATGGTATTTATGTACTACCATTTCCAAGACTATATATATATAGTCTTGGAAATGGCATGTATTTACTTCGAATCTAATTCCAGCCAAGTAGCTTGGAAACACCTTGGTTGATTTGACTATATCTTTGTGAGAATATTGTTGACTCGCTGGGTAATTAGATTAATTTGTTTCTGGTAGTTGGGGGATATTTTAATCTTAGTATTTAATGTACATATTATTAGTTTAACAAAAGGAATGCTTCTAGATCGAACTTATAGTCCATTCTACTAGTGCGGATAGGGAATGTGCACTTTTTGTCGCCAATCAACATGACTTTAAGGCAGCATACTATACGGTTCCACAAGGAAATCATATATTGGGCTACTAGACACGATCCACCACCAGGGAGTGCACCTGGCCCTTGGGGCCTTCCACACCTCACCAGTTCAGAGCCTCTATGACGAAGCCAATGAACCATCACTTAACAACAGGAGAATCAAACTGGCCATGCAATATGTAGTAAAGATAAAAACTAATGCATTGAATCCTGCACACATTGTCTATTCGAGCAACATGATGAAGCCAGGTATGAAGCCAGGTCAAATTACATCCGCCCACTGAGGCTCTGAATGAAACCTCATTTGGAGGCCTTGGGCATGAATTTGGACATTTTGGAGGATGCCAAAGTCCCAGAACATCCCCCATGGTCATTGAGGAAGCCATCGGTTATCCTCCAACTCACGGAACTGAGGAAGTCTGGGACACATCCACTTGAGTACCAATGACTGCATGCAGAGATTCAAGGCCAGTTTGCAGACCACCTCTCCATATACACTGATGGTTCGAAAGACTAAGGCCGGGTAGCTGCTGCGGCAGTCTGCCATCGGGAAAGATTTGGCGTACACTTGCCCGATCAGAGCTTGATTTTCACTGCAGAAGCCAGAGCACTCCTTCTCGTGTTGGAGTGTATTGAGGTATCCAACCACACTAACTATGTTATATACAGTGATTCGTTCTCTTGCCTCCTGGCTGTTGCTGGACTGAAAACAAATCATCCTATTCTAGCAACAGTCATTTATAAAATGAACCAACTGACAACGGATGGGTATGACATCCACCTGTGCTTGGTGCCTGGCCATGCCAGCATACAAGGAAGCAAACAAGCTGATCAGGCTGCGAAGAAGGCCCTGAACTGTGATCTTGAACCATGTCTGATCCTTCACTCTGATCTGAAACCACTAATAGCCACCCACATAAAATCCAAATGGCAACATGAGTGGGATGAAAACATTAATAAACTTAAAGAGATTGAACCATCTGTGGGAAAACCACCACATACTCATGCGGGGGGTCAGCGGGACCAAGTGGTCCTTAGCCACTGCCGTATTGGCCACTCGTGGCTTACACATGCTTTTCTTCTCAAGGGGGAACCTCCCCCTGAATGTATTGGGTGTTGGTCCCCGCTGACACTAAAACACATTTAACTAAGTTGCGTTGATTTGTTGGACCTGCGCCAACAGTTCTACACTGCAGACAGTATGCATGACCTTTTTACTAAGGTAAAACAGGAAAACATTTTAGCCTTTTTGAGGGCAGCTGGACTGTACCACCTCATATAGTTTACTAAATAGCTTCTATCAATTATTAATAAAACTTTTCTTTTTGTATGGGAATTTGTTTCCCTTGACCACAAATATATGATTGTGAGCTTTCTAATTTAATCAGTGTCTATTGGCACATAATTGATTGTCTACTTTTACATGTAAAAGCGATGGTTTGAACAAAAAACAAACATTTCTCGCCATGAATATGGCCTATGCTGCCGACACGGCGTAAAGCAACCACCAAGCAATCAATCAATCAAACATGACTTTAATATGATGATATGGGTTTCTATTATGTCCTGAAGGGCAGTACATGAACAATACAACTTTATTTATTCACAATTATTATGGTAAAATATTTCTCGTCATAATTTATATAATTTGAAACAACCTACTCTAGAGCAGTTGTTTAGGGTTCAACCATGACTGAGAATATTTGTGGTCAAGATGTGGTTTATATTGTAATTTAATGGTCATGGCTGCCTTAAGCGATGTAGGCTGGATAATATTACATACATATAGAGTAGTGCAAACTCTATTCACATATAAATTAAATTTGAAGGTCTTGGAATATGCATTATACCCTAGATACATGCCCCTCTCTGTTCTCTCTCTAATGGCACCATACTCCTAAGAATAGTAACCAATTACTCAGAAACTACTGGTGTTCATCAGAACCATCCAACTTACTGGCTTCATGCCCAGTCTAAGAGTGATCTTTCCTAAAGATAGCTAGAACATTCCCGTACAGATGCCATTGTGACATCATGTGACCAGATCTTTAAAGGAACCTGCCTAGTCTAACCTTCGAACCTCCTCCCATCGATACATACATTGTAACACTACTGTTTTCCTAGCATGCCCGGCTCATGATAACTATGTAACCACTTCAATCCATGTAGGCTATGTTTTTCTTTAATTTTATTTCTTCCAGCCTTGTCAGCAACAACGGTAAAATTCACATCTAACGCACAACACTAGTCATTGCTAGGATAATGATTGAAGGTGCTGCCACCTGGTGAGTAAGTTTAAAGTGTTTTTTTGTTGTTTTTGTTGGGTTTTTTTCTTTGTGAAAAGTTTTTTTTATTTTGCCTATAACGTATAAGCTCCTGTGAGGGTGCTTGTTTTCAACGCTGGACAGCTGTGATACTGGTTTGGTCTGGTCCCGCACTCAGGAGTCTTTACCTGATCTTTCTCGGGCCAACCTTTGCGGTTTTGGGTGTTAGTAGTTTCTATATTAGCTTTTTTTAATTTTCAAGTTTTTTCCTAACCTGTATATGATAACTTAGCCTACTATGTACATCTACGCAGATGACATACAGGCCTGTGGGAGAGGATCCCATCCCATTGTGGTTTGTTACAGCATCCTTTCATCCATGCCCTGTCCTTAGATAGTATATCAGCATGCCAGAACACCCCTGGACCCTTCAGGACTGCGACTAGGTGGGATGGCTGTGTTGTGTGGTTAGCCATTTTGTATTTCAGGGTGATTCGGATGCATGACCATGGCCTGCCTGGTTCTGCTTTGGTTTGTGCCAGTACACATACCCAGACGGGCTGCGCCCTATGGTGATAGTCATTTCGAATTCCCTAGTACTCAGCAGGGCTAGTTTCCGTATTTCTAATATCTACCATCCTTTCCGGCCGGTCTCTTGCTTTTTGTGCCAGAACACAGCAAGCAGTGACCGCACCCAAGATTAGGTGAGATATTGTTTCTTCAGTAGGTGGTTGTGTATTATGTTTTCTTTAAGGACCTTTTATAGTGGTCCATGCTTTCGATTGCCCGTTGTTGTGTAGGTTGATTATTCCAGGCATGTGCCGCATTGGCCAGTACCCTTCTCTCATAAATTTTGGTGTTACTTATTGCTGTCAGTAGCACTGGGGCTGCAATTTGCCTGGTGTCCCTACGGGGGGTTGCTGTGTAGCCTGGTTTCGTGGTGTAATGGTGTGCCAGTATTTTGAGGTGCGTTTCCCTTCTACTCATTAGTAGTGTTGCATTGCATTTTTTGTGTAATTCGATTGTGGGATATCTTTTGTTCACCTGAAGGCATACTTTGAGGGCTCTATTTTGTAGCACCTGTGGTTTGTTTAATAGTTTTGTATTTCCTCCCATGTATACTACATCGCCATAATCAAAGTAGGGGAGGATCATGCCTTTATATATTTTAATTGCCATGCTTTCAGTCATGTAGTATCTCAGTTTAGCCAGTAGCCATATTCTATGGTTTACTTTTTGATAGTATTTGTTATGCAGAGGTCATAATTTAGGTGTCTGTCTAGATCCACTCCCAGATATCGGTAGTTGTCTACTTGTTCTAGTTCGTTGTTTCCAAGAAAACACTTTATTTTCTCGTTTCTTGTTAGCCTGGTACCAAATAGTACTGTTTTTGACTTGCTGTTGTTTATGGTTATCCTGTTTAGTTGGCACCACTCGATTAGTTTTGTTAGTGTTAGATTCAGTTTCGTTTCTATTTCTTCGGTTGTTTTGCCTGCAGCATATACCACAGTGTCATCTGCATATAGCTGGATGTTTTCAATTTCTAGCCAGTTGTTTAGATCGTTAATATATATGAGGAAGAGAAGTGGCCCCAGGACTGACCCTTGGGGTACTCCGCAAGTTATCTTTTCCTCATTGGATATGGATCCATTTACTGTGGTGCATTGCTTTCTGTTTTCTAGATAGCTCGCTAGCCATTTTCCTGTTACTCCCGCTATTCCCATTTGGGTTAGTTTTCTCCTTAGGATAGGGTTTGTCCACCGTGTCAAACGCTTTGCTGAAATCTATGAACGCTGCACCCACTAGGTTCTTTTTATTGATACTGTTTGCAATATCAGTTATTAAGTTAGCAATTGTTTTTATTGTTGAGTGGTATTTTCTGAAACCGCCCTGTTTACTGTTTAATATTTTGTGTTCGTTTAGGTGGTCCATAATATGTCTATGCATTATTTTTTCCATTAGTTTACCCGGCAGTGGGAGTATGGAGATCGGTCTATAGTTTCCCAGTACCTGTTTATCCCCTCCTTTGTGGAGCGGTGTTACTTTGGCTAGTTTCCAGCAGTCCACATAAGTACCTTCTGTGAATGATTTGTTGTATAGCTCACATATAACATCTGGGATGCATCCGAATGCATCTTTCACAGAGTTTACACAGAGCACCTCACTTACTTCACTTTCCCCAAACCCGGAAGCACCGCTGGGCTCCACTGATGACATTTATTTTCATACAACACTCTCCATGTTCTGGTAATCTCCACAGGCCTCTGGGAATCTAGGAGATTCCAGTTCTTTCCCCCGTTTGATGATGTCTTCCCAGCTGGCTTTGAATTGGCTTTATTTGAATTAATACAACCTAAATTCTGGTGAATATTGTATAAAGAATCTGGGACCGAAAGCGGAGGAATTGTGAGGAGGAGAATGGCGTGGCATTCCAGAACATTCCCGCTCCCAGGGAGATTGTGCCTGTTATTGTAACTTATTCAAACCGCTAACGACAAGTTCACCCATGGATTAGTTCAACCAGTTCATTCCCTCCTGCCCTCATTTTCTTCTACAGAACCCCGTTGAGACAAAATAAGTAACATTTCATGTACTTTGTGTGCTTTGATGCGTTTGCAAGCATTTTTTTTTTTTAATGAAAAAGATATATCCAATAGAACAAAATCATCAGGTGCGCGTACTAACACTGTGTCGCATCCATGGAGAGGATTGGGCCGGTGGCGGCGCCACTGGTCACGTGATGGTGGGCTGGGAGACACTCACCGAGAGGATGTACAGTGACAATACTATGTAGTAATAATAACAATTCCCTTCCGCGCCTTTATACTCGCATACTGTTTATACATCACATATATATATATAATCGGTTCATATATATGTATATATAGGTGGATTCTACATATATATATATATATATACGGTTTCATATATACATAGATATGTACATTCTATATATACACAGAGTAATATATATATATATATATATATGTAGATCTATGTGAATGATCTACATGTACGGATACATATATGTATACATCTGCATATATATGTGAATCCCACAAATATATACAAAAGGATCCATATGCACATGATATTCAATTTATATATGAACACAACATGGATATGAATTCACTCTTTAGATATTAACCAAACATATATATGGATAGTGATAATCCCATTATCGCATGTAATACGCTCTGGAGTCCTCCCCCCCCCCCCACTGGGGGGGTTGGGGGTTGGCTCCTCCTCGCTGGCCCCCTGCACGGGGCGCTACACGCTACTCGCTCGAAAGTTTTTGACAATAACCTGACTCTGGCTGCCAGGCCATTGTTACGAGCAACACGGAGCATCAGACCAACCAGTCTTTACTTCAATTTATTTGTATTCTTAAGAAAACTTTCCAATCTTCCCTGGATTGTCTTTTCTAACAGCTTCCCATCAAGAGCAGACAGATAAGTGATGCCTGAGGTCGCTTTTTTTCTCGACAGCCTTTTCAGTCCAGTGTTATGATGAATGAAAGTGGATTTCATAGAGAAACCTGAGTGGCAAGCACATCTGATACGGTGATAGGGGAATACTTGTATCAACAACTCTCTTTTATACTGTCGGGTAAAAAGGCAAACATGGTAGATTAGTTAATTCTGATATTTTTTGAACTATTGGTAGAGTTTACTCAGCTGAAGAATTCTAGCCTCTCTACAAACCTCAAAATATCCTGCATGCCCTTTTAGACATAACTAATAAATTCGCAAGCAGGGAATAAATGGCTCCATTTTTATCTAGACAAGAACACTGCTATTACTATTGTAGTGTGCACTGACCTCTCAGGCATGGAGCCAGTTAGAGAGGTAATCATGGATAGGGTGATGATATCATGGATCCTAGGTGGTGTAATGGCTAGCACACTGGCCCGGAATGCCAGAGATGAAAACGTCCCCTGTGTAAAGTAAACCTCTAGTGAAAACCATGGTGTGTATCTACAAAACAGAACCCAACAAGAAACTCACAGTCAAAGGCCTGTTGCTGGGATTAATTCATTAATGCAAGTGGCGTTCTCAATCGGGTTAATTACTCAGTCAGAACTCGGTGGATTAGAAATATATCATCATGCATTACTACTTTCTAGTGGAACATTCAAGAAGAAAAATGCCGATGTTGTTGTCACACTGGCCCTTTCTGATATATTTTATTGAAGACTTCCCAAAGCTGCGAGCGGGGCAACAATAAGAAACGCACTCTGCCCTGCCATTAAACATGTACCACATTAATATGCATCACCTACATGGTTTACCTAGTCCGTGAGTGTACTCCAGGTGCATTGTAATTCGATGATTTATTTTAAAACAAAAAGATATCCATTCATTTATATATTGATATGGAAATAATAAATAGCAATGTTGAACCACTGATATTTGCATACTTTCTTCTTTTGTTAAAAGAAATTAAATTAAATCTTTTCAATAACAATTTCTTTGATTTTGGTAAACAGGAGGAACAGGAAGTAGTTCTAAAACCGAATTTTATATAGTTTTCTTAAGTGGTGTTTTGTTGGTGTTTGAAACAAAAATGAATGCGAGGATTTCAGTGCAGAATATGTACTGAGAGGGTAAACAAAAAGATGGGGGTTAGGAACAGGTGCACGGGATTTATATCATTCTCAGAATGCACTTACCTAGAGCCAGTCATGGCAGGTACTATTATGGATGGATTTTTTGTCTCACCATTATGTGAAGCCCGTCCGTCAGTTGCCATTTGGCGCTGTGCCTTTCCATAATGCATGACTGTGCTGCGGAGATAATTAATATGAGTGTTTGTCCACAAGGTATGAAATAATGGACATATATATATGTATAACATACATATATATATGGGCATACACATATATGCATATATATATATATATATATATATATATATATACATACATACATATATGCTGTATAAGCAGTGTACGAGTATAATTATTCGTAAACTGATTATCATTTAATGGGGCCTCTGGTTGCACCATGTCTGGAGACCTGACAACTAACAACTCAAGCGAATGGACAGGCCTATATATATATATATGTATGTATATATATATATATATATATATATACAGTGGTGGATCTGTGGAGGTTGTCGGTTAGAGAGGTTTAATTGTATATATGTATATACAATTAAACCTCTCGGTGGTCCATTAGAGAGGTTTAATTGTATATGTATATGCAATTCAACCTCTTTAACCGAACACCTCCACAGATCGACCACTCGATCGATTTATTTGGGTCTGAACAATATCATTGTAAGGATAGTTGAAATCCTTAAACCGACCACCTACCTAAACGCACCACTTCGGTCCACACTCGGTCCCATCGTCGGTCGATTTACAGAGGTTTTACTGTATATTATTAATATGTATATATATATAATTGAAATGCATTGAAATCTCAAGTTATATATAATATATATATGCATTTTCATAATAGGTATGCACATATACATCGAACAATAACTTGGTATATTATCAGCACAATCAAAGCAAATCAGAACTCCTCTGAAATATGGAAATCTCCTATGTATTCTCGTCATCACGAAACCAAAGCCAAGGTTTTCTATGGTGGTTAACTATCATGTAAAGTATTAAAGTATGCCGCCTATGTAGATATATATATATATATGTGTATACTTATCTGCCCCATAAGGTGCTTATAGCAGTATTTTAAAATTCCAGTGAATTATTACCCAACATTGACCTAAAAACATTGACCTAAAAACAGATTGGTTCATATCTGTGCAAAATAAAAACTGGGAACCCCAACTGAACTACACCACAAGGGGGCAACCCAGGGCGGGAAAACCGGGAATATAAAAGCCAGATAACATGTCCAATAACACTATAAATCAAATCAAATCCAACTCAATTACATATTACGTACAAACCTATGGACATGTAAATAAAATAGGCTAGTATAGAATTAAGTAGAAAAAGTGGAAAAATCTTCCCAAGAAAACCCCAAAACACTAACATAGAACCATAAGAAAACAACTACCATAGTAATAAGAATAGAACAAAAATACAATGCCAAGAGGGCCCAAAAAAAACACAACTAACGTAGGCTACTAAGCATACCAACAAACTATGTATCTCCTACTGAAATGCAGGCAATCAAATAATTTATCAGCAGCTACTGTTTGATAAGACAACACCAACATTACAGCTGGCCTGCATTGAAAACAAGCCTGGGTACCCAGGCTTACATGCTATGGACAGTATAAATACAGCCTCAATAAAAACAATTAAATTTAAAAAAAAAATTAAATACATGGTAATATTACCAGACATGTATATACATAATTCAAGAAGCTAATCTACTTTGGGATATCTTAGATAAATATAATTTGTAACATGTCCAGACAAAACCACCTACAAAGGCTTATTTCCAAGCCAGGCCAAAATAAACCATTCTCTATATTCTATATTACCCTATCTTTGTCACTAGAAACCCTTGATTGTGAAGAACTGAGGGTTCCATGCCTAAATTTGATGAAACTTTAAACAGCTTTCTCAATAGTTCATTATGTTCCCTATCCTACCTATAAGGTGCCTATTTTGTGTAATCTCTCTCCATGCAAGCTGTACTCAGTATTACCTTTCATCATATAGATGCTTAACAGCAGCTGTTCACCCCACACATGACAGAAACACTTCCATCCATTTAGCAAGGTCAGCTGACATAGATGCTCTGCGTCTTTGCTGCTGCCTGGAGAGGATTTCAGCCAATTAAAAGAACCTAGCTTTGCAATGACACTGAAGTAGAAAAATAACCCAGACCGAGTATCTGCCTTTACTGGCACTCATCTACATATATTCGCAAAATGACATAAATCCCTCCAACCAGTTACTTAACCCCATCTCGAGTACCCTGTCAGTACCTTTACTACAACACTATTATTCACATGTCCAGACCATACGACTCATTTCCAAGCCAGGCCAACTTATAGCATTGTTTATATTACCCTTCCTTTGTCACTAGAAGCCCTTGATTGTGAACAACTGAGGTTTCTGAGTATACTTTTGATGAATCTTTAAATGTATTTCTCCATAGGACTTACTCATCCTCAGAATACGTACTAGGTACCTGTTTTGTCTCATCTCTCTCCTTGCAAGCTGCACTCAATATTACCCTTCCTCAATTAGATACGGTACATCAGCCGGTCACCCACACATCACACAAAGATTAGCCAGGTCAGCGGAGATAGGAGCCGTGTGGTTTGCGTCTGATGCCTGGAGAGTATTTCAGCCAATTAAACAGAGCCTAGCTTTTGCAGTGACTTTCAAGTAGCAAAAGAAGCCAGCCCGCCTTAACGAGCAGTAAAAGCGGCATTAAAACCCCCCATGAGTCAGGCATCGACCTGCACAGGTGTGCTGGGGCAGAGAGATCACATGACTGATACGAGGCTCATACCTGGGGACGAGGCTAACGATTCCCACTACCAGTGGCGCCCTCTGCTGGGTCACATGAGGTAAGCAGTCCCCCCCCCCCCCGCCGTGAGGATTTGATTCCATAGACGCAGCAGTACCAGGTGACCAAATCCATATGCAGTTTCACAGAGGCTTTTCTTTTCTTCTTATTTATTCTCTTAGAACTCTTTTTTTTTTGAGGCGGGGACAAATGAATCATGACCACAGTGTTACCCATCACCCCTTTACAGCCTCGCTCTCCACCCATCACCTCCCCCCCCACCCACCACCACCACCACCACCACCACCCTCCCACCCCTCCCACCCTTCCCACCCCTCCCACCCTTCCCACCCTTCCCACCCCTCCCACCCCTCCCACCCCTCCCACCCTCCCACCCCTCCCACCCCTCCCACCCCTCCCACCTCACCCACCCATCCCACCCCTCCCACCCCTCCCACCCCTCCCACCCCTCCCACCCTCCCACCTCACCCACCCTCCCACCCCAAACACCCCAAACACCCCAAACACCCCTCCCACCCACCCACCCTTCCACCCCTCCCACCCCTCCCACCCCTCCAACCCTACTCCTCTGTTCCGCGACCAAAACCAACCTATCTGGATATGTAAGGAGCGGACACGTGTGTTTTTGTCATAGGATGGGTTCCTTTGGGCACACTCTGTTGCTGGATCCTTGCCGTCATCGAGATAAAAGTGAATGATGGGTAGCTAGTGGCGGGGGGGGGGGTGGAGGGGGGCTTGGAGGAGGGGCAATGTGCCTAACAAACCAGAAGTGCCTTTCCTTCTCCCCCGAAAATTATTCATACCTTAACCGATAGACGGACACTAATAGACTAGACCATGGAATTATGTTAGATACATAAGTATAATACAAATATAAATTAGCAGTATTTAAGCAATTTACTAGTCTTTAATTTCAACCATGCTTATCAATGAATTGTTGTTATATGCTCCAAATGAGATGCTTTCAATAACAATTTAAAAAAGAAACATTGCTCTAGCAACATCAAACTTCCGACGCGAAATACCTAGGTGGCATATTTGGAGCCGTCTTGTTGAGGCATGTGTCGCAATCGGATTGTTACGCAAGGTTAGGGCGGGGGCAGCGGGGAGGTAATTTTGGTGTATTTGCGGAATAACATTAATAGGAGTAATTAACTAACAGTGAGTAGAATGGACCAGCGGTAGGTGTGCCGTCTCTGCCCGTCTGTACCCCGCGTCAGATCCCCTTAACCACCTTTGATCTGTGACTAATCCCCCGAACGCGGCCTCTGCTTTTGTATCTCTCTTGGGTGGGTGTTTTTTTACTATCGGAATAGGGTAGGAAGGGAAAACACCCCCCGCCCTTTCTGACAACTCGATGCCAACACGTGACAGGGTGTGGGGGTGGGTGGGGGTGAGGGGTGAGTGTGCATGGGGATTTGGGGTGTGAGTGGGTGTGGGTGGTGGGGGGATGTGGGTGTGTCGGGTGTGTAGGGTGTGTGGGGTGTGTGGGGTGTGTGAGGGTGTGGGTTTGGGTGTGTGGGTGTATGTGGGTTTGTGTGTGTGTGTGGGTGTGGGGGTGGGGGTTTGGGGTGGAGATGTGGAGGTGTGGAGGTGTGGGTGTGTGGGGCTGTTGACGTGTGGCGGTGGGGTGGGGTCTGGGTGCGTGTGGGTGTGTGTATGTGGAAGTGGGAGTGTGCGGGTGTGTGGGTTGGGGGTGGAGGGGGATTGGTTCATGTGACATGTTCGGTACAAGTAGCTGCATCAACACCGGGTGCTACCTGAACTGTTACACACACACACACCTCAAACACCTGCGGGTAATATTTCCAATAAACAGGCAGTACTTTTTTTCCAGCAACATCTATCTGCATCCGACTCAACCGTGGAATTAAAACAATATAGAGAAAACCCTGGGACAGATGTGAAAGGAACATCAAATAGTTAAACACACACCTCAAACACTTGCGGGTAATTTTTCCAATAAAAAGCAGTATTTTTTAAAGAAACATGCATTTCCATTGAAGTAAACAGGGGGACTTTAAAAGAAATAGCAAATACATCCAAGGACAAATTTGCAGGGACAACGAAATGGGGTTTAGTTATCTTTCTCTGTAGCAATAAACATTTAATAAGTGCAAGGATATCTACCTAGCATAGAAATAATAATATACAGATATGTGATTTGCTTTAATACATCCGATATTTCCTCGGACAATGCAGCTATATTTATCATAAAAGCGAATACTTGATCACCAATATATTCTGAGGGTATCACTGAAATATTTGATGAACAGTCCTGGATAATATTGACGCAGTAGAATGCCATGATAATACAGTATCACCATGAGTTCACAATAGAACAATGCCCATAATCCCATAAGGAAATGATCCTGAATGCCTACTAATGAAAACGACCGGATTCACTAAGTAGAATTCCTAGAAAACCACTTTCTTGTTTTGGAGTTTGCCGTATATTAAATAGAAAATGATTCATGATCTCAGCATATTATACACTGTGATAATGAGCAATGCGACCCGCTCGAGAATAAGCCCGGTTCAAATATATTATAATGAATGTCTCTATCCCGCCCGCTATAAAGGCTTCGTTAAATATAACAAACTTTCTGACCTGCCCGCAATCCTGTCATTGAAATAACTAAAAGGCCAAGCTAAATCTATATATGATTGATCCCTTTAGGATAGCTACCTCAAGTAACCAATAATAGTCTGTAAGAGCTTCAGGCCTACTGACAATTCTATCATGTGAATATTCTCATTCAGACCAATATGGAATATTGACATAGGATATGCTTGGTGAGGTCACATGATCGACCTTTGAAAACACCCGCCCCTCTGCCCGCGCACACATACCACCATACATACATTGCTTGTTTGGGTCTAAGTGCTGGCAACATCCGAAGTCATTTCAGGACGGGTACCGACTTGTGACATTGCACATTTATGGCAACTTTATAGTGCAGTCCCACTGGGTTACCAGGCTGAGCGCATCACAACCCACATTCCCACTCAATCACACTATCCTGATAATCAGCTACCCAGTCCTTGCCCTATCCTAATAATACCGAGCGCGTGTCTAAGAACATAACAATTATCAATTTTCTACGTCATTGGTTTGACTCTACCACTGGGGTTTGAAAGCATCATGACCTGATTTCCGACTTAATCAGATTGTCCTGTCACTGAGCTAACCAGTCCTTGCCCTGTTGTAGTAATGCCGAACGCCAGATTAGACATTTACATATATAGTTTTTATGTCATTGGTTTGACTCGGCCAGGATTCGAACTTTGGACCTTCCACATGGGAAGCCTGCGCTCTCACTGATTCGATCACTGCGTCCGGTTCTGCACACATTGTTTCTGGGGTTTGTGTGAGACTGTTCCCCAGCGCCTCTCATCGCACCCAGAATCTCGCAACACCCACACGTACACGTAGATTGGTCCCGTCATGCTTTGTAATCATCTCGAGCCACGCCTCCCCACCCCCACACCCCATACCCCACACCACCGCCAATCCTACCGCCACCGGAGCCTAACTCCCACCTCCCTCGCAGCTCACAACCCACGCTCCACTTGCTGTCCGGACCGCACTTCGTCCACACCTCTTCTATCACCTCTCTGCTGTGCCCCGCTCCTCCTTGATTATGTCTCAAAAGAGTTCCAGGACAGGTCGTCAGCCAGCATTTCACTTTCTACCCCTTACTCCATATGTGTCTCCGGCTCGCTGACTGGTCACCATAGGGCAACAAGGCACAGCCCTTTGACGCAACTCTCCTCATTTCTCTCTCCTCTATACTATCCTTTTTTTCTCTACCAGGCTTACTTCTCCCCCTGATCAAGGGAGTTGTTTGCTTGGGTGGGGCCCTGTTCCTTTTTCACTGTTTCACTTTGTTCTTGGCTGCAGATCCCACCTTTTCCAGTCCCTTCCTCCTGAACCATCAGCTACTGGACGTGAGTGCACAGCTACAATCCGACCGGTGATCTGGTACCGTTCCAAAGACTCGTTGTTATTGTTGTAAAGTCCCACCCACTTCTACAACTGCCCCACCTGAAATTAAATTGTCATTCCGAAGAACGGGCCAATTTATTGGTGGCGTTCTATATTGCTGCAGAGCTGCAACCTGTAACCGTCAAGGTTACAAACCACCCAAAAGTCAGTCAACCTACACACCCACACCTCACACTGCACACCCCACCATTATCACTACCCTCACGCCAACTCAAATTGTACACTGCAACACCAAATACATCATACTCCTATGCGCTTTCACTGTCCAACACCTCGAACCCATAAACACTGTCACCCCAACCGCCACTCAGCGTCATCCCCACATCGCATTCCCCACCTCATAAAGTCATAGCCCACACTTCAAAACCCATGCACCCATACACGTCCAACACCACCTTTACCCCCTCCATACCCTTACACCCACGACTTCATGCACCTCCCCTTTCCTTTCACGACGCGTTATCCCACCTACGCACCCACAACATTCATTCCCCATTACACCCGACCTCAGACACTGCGGCTGACGTTGATGGCTGACCTGGCTTTAAGTTTAATTCCACTACTGTATTCTACCTGTTTGTAGACATAATTGCATCGACTTTATTTTTTTTTTTTTTTTTTTTCAAGGTTGAGGGGACACAGGGTGTGCTCTCGCTAGGCAACCGTCGGCTCGGGCGAGGCAGTGTCGTCGATATGGCATATGCACACAGCGCAGGGGGAAAGGGAGGCCGAACAAATCAGAATCTAGTGTGCGTAGCATCGCGTTCCAATGCCCCACGTGTGCATGGCTATTAGTGCACCACAGTTTGCTTCTGTTAAGGCCCTGGCACATTACGATGCATCTCGCAAGCGCGCGGCCAAAGCGTAAAATCACTTTTTTACGTCGAGAAGTGTGGGGGGCAGAGTTGGACGTATACATACCATATACATAGCATAGCGTATGGCCAAAGTATGACCACCGTATGGTTAATGTGCTTCCGGGTGAAAAATGCTTGAAGTATGCTCATGGTACATTCACAGAATGCCTTTGAAAGTTATATACATTATTCGATCACCAGAACTACGCCTCATACTTTGCATATGTCATGACATTCGATACAGTAGACCATAACATACTATTGGAAAAACTAGAATCCATGGGCATAAAATCCAACACTATGGACTGGATAAAATGCTACCTGAAAGACAGGCAACAGAGAACAAAAATAAACAATACACTATCAGACAACCAACCTGTCACATGTGGTGTACCCCAAGGGTCAGTGCTAGGGCCACTGCTCTTTATAATCTACATAAACGATCTTGAAAAATGGTTACAAAACCGAATGCCTCCAACTATATGCAGATGACACAGTCATATATGCAAATGGCACCACAGAAGAGGAGGTAATAACTAAACTAAACAAGCACCTACTAAAACTGGATGAGTGGTGTGAGTCCAACAAAATAACCATCAACACAAGCAAGTCAAAAACAGTTCTCTTCTCGCATAAACAAATGCCAGAAAGAAAACTACACTGTAAGCTAGGAAGCCAAACACTAGAAAAATGTAGACCATTACAAATACCTAGGCCTTGAGTTGGACAGCCAACTAAACTACAACCTATGTATAAACAAAATTGTCCAAAAGGTAAACCACAAACTATGGCTATTTGCAAAGCTAAGAGACTACATGACACAAGAAATGTCAATAAAAATCTTCAAGGGCATGGTGCTACCCTATTTTGACTATGGAGATGTAAACTACATGGGGTGCAAAGAAAGAACTTCTAAAAAAACTGCAAAACACTACAGAACAGAGCCTGAAAATCTGCCTCAGAGTAGACAAGCTGCACCCCACCTATGACATACACAAAAGAACCAAAGTAAAATTGCTAGAAAATAGGAGAATAATTCATCTGAAAACATTAGCATACAGCTATAGTCAAGACAATAAACTCCTAACAAAACCACAAAGGGCAACTAGAGCAAATAATGCGCCACTACTAAAGCAGACCAGAAGCCAAATAAAAGCTCACGAGAGAAGCACGCTAGAAATGGCTGCCAAGGTGTGGAATGCCCAAACAGTAAAGGAACGACAAATTCCTGACCTAAAAACATACAAAAAATATCTGTGCAAAATAAGGCTAGGAACCCCCAACTAAGCTGCACCGCAAAGGGGCAGGTGATACATGTCACGGCCCACCAGCGAGACGCCCAATGGAAGGTAACCATACCAAAAGCACCCAGATAACACACCTCACAGCTGCGTACAAGCCTATGATATGTAAATAGGAGTAGGCTAGTCTAGAAATAAGAGTAGAAAAAATAAAGCACATATATGCCAAGAAAATCCAAAAAAATTAACATAGACTACTATAGTACTAACCAGACCAACCAACTATCTATCTGCTACTGAAATACAGGCAATCAAATACCTTATCAGCAGCTACTGTGTGATAAGACTACAGCTGGCCAGCATTGAAAACAAGCCTGAATACCCAGGCTTATATGCTATGGACAGTATAAATACAGCCTCAATAAAAAAAAATAAAAAAAACATGCTGGAGAAACACTAAGTGTATGTTAGACATACTTTAGACATACGTTATCCATACATTGTCAGTACATGGACTCTATGTTCCCACTGCCTTTAATGTAGGTCAATGTAGTGAAATCTAGTGAACAACATTTGTCTAACGCACAGTGATGTATGCCTAATGTATACATAACAAACGGCCAACATAAAATCCACACATTGTCAAACTTTGTCATACCTTGAAAGTTTTGTGCATGCACAAAACTGTGCCGACCCCCTGATGCACGATGCCGTATCTCGACGAATGCCAACGTACATTGACGTATACCAACGAGTGCCTAATGCGCGTGTAACGCATAACGACGTATCCTGATGTAGCTGGCAAAAATCACATACGTTGCCATACGTTGGTGCGATGCGTCATAATGTGACAGCCCCTTTAGTAGTCCTGCGTGTGTGTTTATGTGTGGCAGATGCGGGGAACGGGGCTTGCGGGTGGGGGGGGGGGGGGGGAGGTCGGGGCTTAAAGAGGGGTCGTAGAGATCTACGGCGCTATTGATTCTAGTATATCGCTCTGATTATGGTCAGTATACTCACCAGTAAATCCCAAGCTGCATAAAATGCACCGCTCTTATTCCATCGTATATAGTGTAGTGCAATCACTCAGTCCTGTCAAGCTTCTCCTATGATATGCTTCGTAGGATTCTGCAGGCAACCACACATATATTGTAAATAAATGTGTTGTCACATGGCGGGAAGCTCAGTGCCCCGGGGCTGTTGAAAGACTTTAGTTAAAGTTACATAATCCGCCGACTCTGAGTTTATGTCATTTTCTGAGTTTAATATATTAGGTTGATCGTTATAAACTACCTTACTTTAGCTTGGAGTAACTTTAATTTAAACAGGCAATCACTTTTGAAACATTTGAAGTGCAAATATATCAAAGTAATGTTGGCAAGCATGCCACATCTCTAACAACATAGGCTTCAAGAGTAACACGTTCTATTATTAAATTGACTTGGTATTCCCATCTATGCGGCAACAAATGCATAACAAGCAATATGTAGACTCAAAATCTAAGCCAGTGTTTTGGTTTTGAAATTTGGGATGCTTTCATCAGACTATGCAGATTTAATGAATAAACTATATTTACAAAAATAAAAGACACCCGCTACACTGCCACCCACTCTAAGCAGGACCCAGATTTCATCTCTCGCTCATTAGTTTGTTCTAATCGTGCCTGCTTATCCGTTGATTATCTTCTAATGAGGGAGATTTGAAGAAATATAATACAATTGCTTTGCATATGGTCACTCCCATTATACCGAGTGCCAATTCGATGAGTAGTCTGTGCTGTTATCTCCTAATACCGCTTTTATCTGAGCGGATCAGACCTGCCTGATAAGGAGTGATTTAATATGCAATTCGCGCCAAATCGGATCAGCTGACACGTTATTCACAGGTGTCTGCGCCCCCCCCCCCCCCCCACACCAGCTCCACCATTATATCCATCCATCTATAGTCGCGTATTTTAAAAGGAGACAACGAGTACATGGCACGCATGCATAGCACGTGTGGGGACCACGTCACAGCATGAATGCATGCTTCATGCACCCTGCTAGAAGACACACCCATCGATAACTGACGAGATCTGCGTCAACTGCCTACAGAAGATGACGGGAGATCAGGGCCAGAGTCAGGAAGAGGCAGAGACAAACCACCGTGCGCACGCGCCATCTTATTTACATCGGCCCCGTGTCACGTGGATCTTCATGTCATTGTCAGGTCTCGCGTGGCGTGAGATCTCGCTAGTTTGTCCGCGTTTAGCAGAGGGGACAGACGGAGGTTGACACAATGAAATACACCCCCTCTCCACCCTCCATCACACCCACATCTACACCTGGCGCCACGACCAGACGGGATCTCGGAAAGAGTTTAGCGTATATCTCTCGTATTGGTAGATCGTGGGATTCGAACCCACGGTTTCGAACTCCGGTCGAGTCAAATCACTGGCTTAAAAATTGATGCTTGTCGTTTCCTGGCCAGGTGCTCGGCATTATTCATCTTCATATGGCTATGACTGGTTGACTCAGTGTCAGGATAATGTGACTGAGTGGGATATGAGGTCAGGCCTTGTCTCTTAGTGAGACATCACTATAAAGTCCCCATGAATGCTCACGGTCACAAGTCAGTACCCGTCTTGATATCCCCTGTTCAATGTTGCTAGGACGCAAAACTCCAACAACCAACCAAACCCGTCGCCACGTCCCTCACTCACCAGGCGCCACAAGCTTCATCGTAACCAGCATCGCAATGCATCAGCGCAAACAGATTGCCAAGCCGAAGAAAGCCGTTATCACCCCGAGGGTATTGCCTTATAAATAAGCCACCGACGGCGCGGGCCGAAATAGACTCGGCCAACTGGGGTGTGAGTATGGATATCCTCGGGGACCTATACTCGCCGGGCAGTGTTCACGTTTCTGCCGCCGCCGCCGCCGCCGCCGCCGCCGGGCCATTGGGCGTGTTGATAGAGGGGCGATCCCGGGGTCCCGGGGATTATCCGCGAAGGGCGGAGGCCCTCCGTAACCGGCCGATCCCCTCCGTGCCCCTTACTCAAAGGGCGGGCATGATTGTGTGGATCGAGGGGTCGGAGGGCGGGGCGGAGGAGGAGACCCCGCCGGAATAAGGGGATCAGGGCCCCGGCCGCCCCAATCTCTGAAACTGTCAAGCGGGTTATCCCCGTACCTGGTTGAAGGGGCATAGAAGAGGTGAGGGAGGGCCCGGGGCTCGGGCGCCGCTATTGTGCCTGGGCCATTGTCATGACTGATAGGGCAAGGACAGGATGGGATGTTGGTAGTGGTGGTGTTGGTGGTGGTGGGGATGGCGGTGGTGAGGCTGGTAGTGCTGGTGGAGCTGGTGGAATGGATGGTAGCATTGCAGGATGGTGATGTGTGTGTGGTAGTGATAGCTGTGTATTAAGTAGAAAGCGGTGTAGTGTTATGGGTAGTGGTGGTAGGAATGATGGTAATGTTGGGGGTGAGTAGCTAATATTCTCTGACACTAAGATAGTCGTAGCAAAGAAGTTTAGGTAATTTCATATCTCTTTGACGAATATGATTCCACGCAGAGCTCGCCTAAAAACTCCGCAAAGTCCTTCAGCACCACCAGCACCACCAGCACCACTAGCACCACCAGCACCACCACCACCACCACCAGCACCACCAACACGACCAGCAACACCAACACGACCAGCACGACCAGCACCACCAGCACCACCAACACCACCAGCAACACCAACACCACCAACACCAACACCCTTAGTACTACCCTCACCACATTCACCCGCCCTTACCACCCTCTCCAACCTCACCACCTTAACCTCGTTCACCATCTTCACCACCCTCACCACCACCCTCATCACCACTCTCACTACCACTCATTCCACCACCCTTACCACCAGCCCTACCATCACCCACACCCCACCTCACCACCACACTAAGGAAAAGCCCCATCACCACCAACACCACCACCTCCATCCCCACGACCATCAATACCATTCCCACCACCTTCGTCATCACCACTCTCATTACCACCTATACCACAATCCTCACCACCACCTCCAGCACGACCAACCTCACCCCCACACCCTAGATAACAGAGTCACCCTGTACTCGCAGTACATGGGTGAATACCACCCCGATATAAAAGCTGTCGAAAAAGCGGGGAAATGAAATGGGAGCCTAAATCCACAATCTAAAAAGCAATATTTATTCTTTATATATGTGTTAATATTTCCCCACTACCTTTGAGTTGAAAAATATAATAAAACATATAGTTTAATAGAATTGAAAGGTGAAATCAATGGTGTTCTATGGCTGGCATCTTTTCTTTTTGCATTCTCTCCCATCTCACCAACTCTGTGCCGATATAAGTACCCATTTGATACTGGAGGCAGGCATTCTACTTCCTGTTCCATACTAAAGCTATTTTCGCCCGTATTTAAACTACGTTGTTGTTCACCCGTGTACTGCGAGTACAGGCTGAATCCTATATCTACCCCCACCTATGGTAACTATTTATGAGCTCTTCAGTGGAGATTTGTGTCGTGAAAAAAACCTACACTTATCTATTAACTCTCTAGCTGGAACCGGGCGCGCTGACCAAATCGGTAGAGCGCGGGCCTTGCTTGTGGAAGGTCGGGATTTCGGTTGCCAGTCGAGTCAAACCAATGACTTATAACATTGATACTTATCACTTTCTAGCCTGGTGCTCTGCATTAATAGGATAGGGCAATGACTTGTTAGCTCAATGCCAGGATACTGTGACTGAGTGGGATATTGGGTCACGGTCCTGGTGGTCTGATTTCCTAGTGGGGCAGCACTATGAAGGCACCATCAGTGTGCACTGTCACCATTCGTTACCCGTCCTGATATGACCTTAGATGTTGCCAGGCCGCAAACATCCAACAATCAACCACCCAACCTTCACTACTCTTTGGTGGAAATGTGTGCCCAGTCATACATAGGACATACACTTATTTATTAACTCTATAGCAAGTCGCTTCCGAGACTGTCTCCCGCTGACCCACGATCCGGCTTCAATTGCCGTCAGAGGGGAACTCCCGGGGTCCCGGGGATTATCCGCGAAGGGAGGACAATGGCGACACCTACCGCGTCAAGATCAAACCACCGACTCCCGGCGCCTCCAGTAATGTAGCCACTTAACAATCCACTGACGACACCACCCCGGCCCCAGTGGCAGGCTGTGCGGCCCGGTCGGATTATCCCCTGTTGTTAGAGCGAATCATTTTCTAATAACCGAATGGGTTTATTCTGTCAGAGACGGGGAAATTTCATTACACCGACATTTTCACACCTCAGACCACTTAGACCAAAATCCCTTGGGGCCGATTTATAATTTAGCCGGCGGCTGGCTTGGTTAACGCCGGCGGTGGCGGTGGCGGTGGCGGTGGCGGTGGCGGTGGCGGTGGCGGTGGCGGTGGCGGTGGCGGTGGCGGTGGCGGTGGCGGTGGCGGTGGCGGTGGCGGTGGCGGGGGCGGTGGCGGTGGCGGTGGCGGTGGGCGGTGGCGGTGGCGGTGGCGGTGGCGGTGGCGGTGGCGGTGGCGGTGGGGGTGGCGGTGGCGGTGGCGGTGGCGGTGGCGGTGGCGGTGGCGGTGGCGGTGGCGGTGGCGGTGGCGGTGGCGGTGGCGGTGGCGGTGTGCGGTGGCAGTGATGGTTGCTGTGGTGGCTGCGGTTTATGCGGTGGTGGTGGTTACGGTGGCGGTGGTAGCAGCAGTATATGTGGTGGTGGTGATAGTGACGGTGGCGATGGCGGTATAAGTGGTGGTGGCAGCGGTCGCGGCTGTGGCAGCGGTGGCAGCGGTGGCAGTGGTATAAGTGATGGTGGCGACGGTATGTGTGTCGGTGATGGCAGCGGCAGTGGTGGCGGTGGTATACGTGGTGGTGGTGGTGGTGGTGGCGGTGGTGGAGGTATATGTGTCGGTGATGGCGGTGGCGGTATATGTGGCTGTGGCATTGGTGGCAGTATATGTGGCGGTGGCTGCGATGGCGGCGGTGGCAGTGGTGGCGATGGTGGTGGTGGTGTCGGTGGAAGCGGTGGCGGAAAAGGTGGCCGTGGCGCCTGTAATGGCGGTAGTTTTGGTGAACCGGCAGCGGCGGTGGAGGTGGTGGGCGGTGGTGGCGATGGCGGTGGAGGTGGTGGGGCGGTGGTGGCGATGGCGGTGGCGGTGGAGGTGGTGGGGCGGTGGCGGCGATGGCGGTGGCGGTAGCGGAGGCTAAAACAATGCACAGCATGCGCCGGCATTGATGGGATCGATCGGAGGGGAGGTGATCCGTCATTCTGTTTCATCGCGGTTGACAGCGGAATGAATATGTCATGTGGCGGCAGCCCCCCCCCCCCCCCCCCTTCTGCTGCCGGTCCCTAAGCGCAAGACGGCAATGCCAAGACAAACAGCGGCCGGGCCGGGGACCAGTCCCGCCACATGCATCATACGCCGGGAACCAGCCCACATGCACCGCGCTCCGCTTGTACCGTCGACGGCGGGAGGGTGCGCCACACCTGCCCGAACCAGCCGGCACTTCCCATGTGATTAAGACGCGCATAAACACAGCTTTGTGTATAAGTAACGGGACAGCGGCGTATCTTCATATATGCATATATATGTATATATATATATGTGTATATATGAAGAGTACAGGTGCAAAATCCCATAAACGCCAATTCACATTGGAATTAAATAACAAGATTTTTACAAGAAACTCATTTTAATTCTCACTAATTCTACTTACTATTGTGATATAATGATTATTGAGCAATGAAGCAAAAATAGGACTGTAAACAAACAATATTTTTGAAGGTTTGATTTCCGATGTTTATCTTATTTTTGGATTGGCGTTTACAAGGTTTTGCGCCTGATCTCTTCATATATATATTTTTTTGTGTCCCATTGCGAATGAAAAAAAAAAAAAAATATATATATATGTATGTATATATATACCTGCTGGAACCAGCTACAGCGGAGAACCTGTCTGAGGCATAATGGCATCGAGATCGACTGTCAAAGCCACCAACTGCTTCTCTCATGCACTGAAACCATGGTCTTTTTAAATTGTATTAACTAGACAGTTTAGTAATCTATTCCTTTAGTAAGCAAGTCAAATTTCAAAGAATTGTGAGTGGTCTTCCTCCTTCCGAAGCCATTTAAATGGGTACACGTCTTTCATAATATTTGTGGTTTTATGTTAACTATTTGGTGAATGACCCTTATTCCAATATACTGCAGCTGAAGTTCATAGCTTAATGTACCATAGCATAACGAAGTTATCCATGCAGGTACTAATGTTGCGTGTAATATTGGTATGACACATTAAGGTGATAACAATTAATGGTCTGCTATGCGCAATAATCTTAGCATTTTGATGACAGGTTATAGGAATTATTGACAGGTTGTACAATATAATTCCTTCTTGATCTCATGCTGACTGTTACAGTATAACAAGTCTGGGTGTGATGGGTGTGCATAGTATTACCCGGACTGGAACACAGAAACTCAAAGTGACATGGTGCGATGAAAGCATCACATTTACTAACGCAAAATATTTCATCATCATCATCATCATCATCATGCTGACTGTCGCGATGCGACAAAGACTGCCGATCTCCATTTAGCTCTCTGCTGTGAGAGTTGCGTCCATGAGTCGGTCTTAATGTCTCTCAGCTTCAGGTTTCTCTTGATGGTATCCTTGAACCAGAGATGAGGGTGCCCTCTCTTTCTGTAACCAGAAGACAGTTGAGAATAGAGGATCTGCTTTGGTAGCCTGTCTGATGACATCCTCATAAGGTGTCCAGTCCACCGGAGATTCTTTTTGATCAGAAGATCTTCCATAGAGGGCAGCCCCGTCCGTTCGAGTATTTCCTTATTTGTCCGGTTGTACATTTCATGAAAGCTGCCTGTAAAAGTGTTGAAGTGCTGCTGGCTTTTGCAAGTTACCAACAGCACTCTCTCGGGGAGCAAATAGAGGTTTCACACTGGCAAGAACATGGCAAGAGAGGCGCAAAACTATTTGTCCCTGCAGTGGCTGGTCAGGAGATGTTGGGAGTTCCATACATCAACCGCCCTTCATGCTGCCACAGTGACATGGTTTTTGTTTAGGGTTTACTCCCTTAGCCTTTGGTTCTGTCAAGAACCTGTAAGACAAGGCAGTGGTTTACAACTCTGCAAGGCAGGGGCGTCAAACTCCCTGAGGTATTGCTATACCTGCAATACCTGCATACCACATAAAATATTATAAAATATTTATAAATCTACATATGATCCTAAATATCCAAGTTATATACTGGTGCACTTAATTAAACATGTAATGTCGCGTAAAAGGACACATTAATTCAATGCATTCAAATTAAGGAGTGCTAAAGCCTATGATGGCAACATCATGATTGTGCTCGCGAAAATTCAAACATCTGCAATGTCAACCATTTATAATAAGAGTTACTTAAAATTAAGGTACAATCGATTATAACAATCAACATAATAAAGCTATCTAGAACAATGCCAGAAACCAAAAACCATCGAACTATACAAGATTAATCAGTAAATTCGTTTATCTTCAAATTGCCTCACCCACTCCATTAGAGTCACTTGGGTCACCCGATGCCCTATGTGTAGGCAACTCATATACCGATAGTATTGTATGCTTGATCGAAGCTATACTGCATTGCTAAAGGCCCTGTCACACATCACCGGATTGGGGGAAACAGACAGAAAATGAACAATGTCCGGTTTGTGTCCGTACAAGTTTTGAACATGCACAAAACTAGGAACGGATGCTGCCAGACTGATGTCAATGGTTCTTGTCCAGTTTGATTTTGTTTCATCCGTTGGCTATCCGTTCATGTCCGTTTCCTGTCCGTTTCCTGTCCATTTCCTGTCCGTTTCAGTCCGTTTGTCCAGCGGCCATTTACCCGATAGCGCAACAATTTTGACACATTTTAATACATTTTGATACTTATCACCACCGGACTAGACAATTATGTCCGTTGCTCAATCCGGTGAGGTGTGACAGCTGCTTAAGGGAAATCATCATCGGCAATGAGTAAATCTTGCTAGGATTCCTGGAAGAAACAACCACTCTGTCTGCTTGCCACCTGCTGAATCTGTCTTAGAAACCACCCCATCACCTCACCTGACAGATGTGCTTGCTTTGAACAAATCACTCACTCCCCTCTCTCTGGCCCACACATACACACATGCTTTGTACCATTAAATTTGGTTGGCGACCTAAATAAGGAAAGAGCAACAATTTTATCGTCTTTATTTAGCTCCTCGAATCATCCACCTATCAATCTATGGTGCAAGCCATGCTTTTACCCCAACAAGTGTTTCACCATCTAATTCTGATGATAACCGCGCCCAATTCGGTTTATATTCCCAACTAAAACTATTGACAAAATTATCGGCAAAATATTTCTCAGTTTTAGACGCTAGGACACGGTATTGGCAAATCAAACTAGACTGTGAAAGTTCACTGTTGTGCATGTTTAATACTCCATGGGGCCGGTACAGGTACACCCATCCACGAATTGGCATTAAAACAGCCGGTGACATTTTTATTCAGGAAATGCATGGTGTCATAGGCGATATACCCAGGATAGGTATAGTGACACGCAACATTCTGGTATATGGGTCAACCATTAAGGAACAGACTGAAAGCAGTGCTTGACCGAGTCAGGTCGGTAAATCTAAAATTAAACAATTCAAAATCTTTGATATGCAAAACAACAGTGAAATATGTAGGTCATCAACTTACCCAACAAGGTGTAAAACCAGATCCAGACTGAATACAGGTGATTGTAGACATGCCAGAGTCGTGTGACAAGCAAGGCATGCAGAGGTTCCTAGGCATGGTTAGCTATGTTCAAAAGTTTATACCAAGGATGTCTGAGATTGCAAAACCACTATGCATGCTCCTTAGTAAGGATATCACGTGGCACTGGCAAAACGAACAGCAAGTCGTATATGACAAACTCAAAGAAAAATTGAGAACCTCTCCGGTCTTGTCATATTATGATGTAGACAAGCCAATTGTCATTCAAGTAAACCCTTGTCAGTCAGGTCTAGGTGCTGTTATCATGCAGGATAACAAACCAGTCACACTCGCATCTCATGCACTAGATTCACCGCAGTGTGGCTATGCCACTATCGAAAAAGAAATGCTTGCAATATGTATCGGATACCAGAGGTTTCATGACTATTTTGGCAAAGAAGTTCAAATTCAAACTAATCACAAACCGTTAGTGGCCATCATGCAGAAGCCGATACATAAGCTATCAGCACGTATGCAAAGAATTTGAATGTGATTGCAAAATTACAACATACAGCTATGCCATGTTAAGGGGTCCTTAATGTTCTTTACAGACATGCTGCCCAGACCACCTAGTGCTGAATTAGATCACACTGACCTCTTTGGTGACACACTCAGCATTGCTTCAGTGGACATGCAATCATCCAGTCTGTTAAGTAAAATTGTCAAAGCGTATGGAGATGATACATCCATGTCCATGATAATAACACATCTTGAAAATGGGTGGGACACTACATGTGCACAAACACCACCATGTCTACAACAGTACTTTCCATACAAAGACAAACTCACAGTAGAAAACAACTTGGTAATTAAGGGCAATTGTGTCGTAGTACCTCCAAAGCTCTGTGGAGAAATGACTGAAGTGTTGCATGAGACACTTTTAGGTATCACTACGTCCAAGCAGCTAGCACCTGCCTGCCTGGCTGTTCTGGCCCAAAATCAATAAACAAATTGAGGAAAAAGTCAGTCATTGTGACACATGTCTTAATAATCTGAAAAGTTTACATACCAAACTGCTTATAAGTCACCCAATATCATGTCAACCTTATGAAAAGATAGGTGCAGATCTATTCAAAATAAATCACGAGAACTACATAATAATGGTAGCTAATTACACTAAATACCCGGAAGTCACTTTGTTGAAGGATACGTCATCCGCAATGGTGATCGAAGCTATGAAGGATAACCTCGCAAGGCATGGTATTCCAAGCCAGTTAATTTCGGACAATGGTCCGCAGTTTAAGAGCCATGAATACTGTATCCCCACAGTAACAACCAAATTGAAAGATTTGTCCAAACAATAAAAAAAATGCTAACAAAATGTGTAGCCAGACAATAACCCAAAGGACATGATTGAATGGGTACATGCGGACATTGGCTAAACATGACCAAAGACTAAGACATTACGGCATTATGTTACTATGTGTTATTCTCATATTGTGCCTTAACCTGTAAAGCCAATGTACATGTAACCATTTTTAAGTATATATGTTTATATCTAAAAAATACTTGTGATGGTGGGATGTAATATATGCGTAAAAGACATCCAGGCACTAGCAGAGAACAAAGGAATATGTAAATGAGATGACATCAGAGGCACAGGGTGCCAGTGGTTCAGGTCCCGGGATGGTGAATAAAGCATTCAGTATCCAGAAATGAAAGTGTTCAGACGTCATACTTTCACACTTACTATTATATATATATACAGGAAATGCACTTACATATACATACAAAGGGTATGGCCAACAACCATGCAACTTATTATTGCAACTGATATTGTCATTTATGTACCAACAAATTGCAATGAACGGCCGGAAGACCAGTGCTCTGGCGCTGACAAAAGGCATTATTCACTGAATAAAATACATTTAGTAAAGAAAACAACATGTAGCTTGTACAGGGTCCTGCTCATGAAACCTGTGTTGTGGCGGTGATGAAAATGGGAAATATTGTACCTAGAGCATGTATCGAACCCACATCTCTTGAGCTAACCATTCCACCAGCTCCCTGATGTTATCATCCTATCCATGCCCAACTGGCTATGTAGCCCCTTGCCTGAGGGGTCAATGTAGACCACTACACTCGCCCCAGCCCCTGGTATTGTATGTCATTTAAATGGTTTATATTCATAAGTGATTTAATCCTTACGATTACATACATACAGACAAGTGTAGGTTCAACAAATATGCAACAGGATTCTGGTCATGAAACCAGTGTCTAGGGTGATAACACTGGGAAATATTGCACCCCGATAATGAATCGAACCCACATCTCTTGCATTCCATGCTAGCCTTCTAACAATTACCCAATCTAGGCTCCCTGATGCCATCCTCCTATCTATGACCACCTGACTATGTGGCTCCTTGCCTGAGACATCAGTGCATACCACTACATTACAAATACTAGTACTAGTAATTCCCCACATCCACAGCGCCTATTACACAAAACATTGGCCGATTATTGTCGTGACCTACTATCTAGGCTACGCTGAGAGAAGTGATCATAACTGCACACAATGGGCCGATTCTATAATATATTACCCTGCTTAGCTGTCGGGGGAATACTATAAAATGTTTGAATTATTTAGACATATTGCCTAGTTCCTGATGATGCTCTAATAAATAATGTCTCCCTATTTGTAATAGGAACCACCATTCTGCTTCATATGTAAGTTCATCATTAGATTGGATAAGACTGTTTGAGCTGTATGATCAGGCCAAGTCGGGGACTCCACCATTAGGACCCGCTACATGTGGTGTGTGTTCAGCCTTCTCATGTGTATCAATGAATTTGAATGCGCTTGTGTTAGCTGCGGGCATCCTGGAAACTGAGCTTCATCTGGTATTGCTGGTAACACCTTTATGCACACTGCAATTTGATTGGTTTCTAATGTAAGCTGACATTGTATTGAACAGTTGAACTCTTCTCACAGAAACACTTCCTTCCTGCTGTGTATTTCTTGATATAATATTAATATATTTCATGAATATAGTCATACAATTGAAATTAATTGTTTACACTGTACTTAATCAAGTGGTGATTTCTGTGGTGGAGTGGTTAGGTTGTCTGACTTTTTTCTAGGTCGGACTCCTAATCTGAAGGTCGATGGTTTGATTCCCCATGCCCCCCCCCCCCCCCCACCTCTGCCAATTTGGATTTCCACCGCTGTGTATAACTTACAGTATCATCAAGGGCCAGTTGCTCTCATACCATATCTATGTGTTGTGGGAGGTTAAAAAGTCCCTTGAGTCGGTAAAAGTGTAGGCTTGGGCTTTCTATCAACAAACTGTCTAATGGTGAGAACGAGTCTGTTCAGACTTATCCATGATAAGCAGTATAAATCTTCAAGAAAAAAAAGAAAAAAATAGCACGGATGTATTTAAAATGTTTTCCTTCATTATTTCTTGGATATACATCGGAACATGTCTGGAAGCGACAACTGAACCCAAAGCAGTGTTATTCTGATGTCTTGTGATCGGAGTAATAAGCAAAGGAACAAAATACATTTTCTACATTGAAAGAAATTATCAGCAAATAGCTGGGGGGTAGCTGATCTCAGGTATCGTTGAATGTAGATCCGATTGAATTATGTGTTCTACTACAATAAATAGTGTACCACAACAAAAACCACTACCATATTCAAGCATTAGCTAGATACCTCACACTTTATAGGGTTAATGACAGACATATTAGTAATATGTCTATATGAATCTAAAAAGGATCCAGTTTGCAATAAGACGTGAGCTATGATTCAGGACATATTAGTAATTTGTCAATAGAATTGCAAAAGAATGGTTCAGTGTGCAATCAGAGTTTAGCTATGAGTTATTACAGACATATTCGTACTTTTTCAATAGAACTGTACAAAAGTATCCAGTGTGAAATCAGAGTTGAGCAGATATAGTAATGCTCTGTCCATAGAATTGGAAATGAAATATGCAGTGTGCGCTCAGAGTTTAGTTATGATTTATGACATAGCTATTAATACTTTGTCCAAAGAATTGCAACAGTAAGATCCATTGTGCAATCAGAGTTTAGCTATACTCAGTGACATCCATATTACTACTTTGTCCATGGAACTGTAAAAGCGAGCCAGTGTGCAATAAGAGTTGAACTATGATTGAGGCCATACATATTAATACTTTGTCCTTAGAATTGCAAATGAAAGCTGCGGTGTGCAACCAGAGTTTAACTCTGATGCATTACATACATATTAATACTTTCTACGTAGAATTGCAAAAGAAAGATCCAGTGTGCAATCAGAGTTTAGCTATGATCTCTGACAATTGACAGACATATTAATACGTTGTCCACAGAACTGTAAACAAAATAATCCAGCGTGAAGTCAGAGTTTAGCTATAAACTTCAAAGCAAGAGCGACGATAATTAGTTTATCCCGTGACATTCAATAGGCTAGAAGACAGTTAAAGGGGCCACCCTACACCCGTGACCTGTCGTCTTTGATGGCCTGAGCCAGTCTATGATGAGTAACTCCTTATTTTGGTTCGTTAGGGACACGCACACAGCGTGCACGGATGGGCGTCACCATGGCCTGTCATCTCTACACTGGGCCTAATGATACCCCCTCCCCTCCCCGCCACCACCGCATCCCACCCCAACCCCCCATCCTAGTTGTTAACCCCTTCTACCAGACCCCAGCAGAAGCCAATCCCATCAGCAGCTATACAGCATTGACTTAAACCTTAAAAGTACCGCTGGTATACCACGTGATGCTGCAAAACCGCCACACACTCCTGACCATTCAGATCCGCTCCCTCAGGCACGCACACCCAACACCAAATGCAACTTAATTATAAAATAACCCAGAAGGGTGCCTGGCGGAACAAAACCTACCTTGTTTTCCACTTTTTTATATTTGTGGTTAAAAGAAGATGAAAAAGATGCCGACTAATAAGCCTGATCCGATGTGGCCCAACGCCCATCTCTTCTGTCTTTCATCTCAAATTTCCCAGTGCCGAATTTTGAAATTTCACTCAGCTCATAATGAAGAACTGTTCTGGAAGCAGGCCAACTTTGGCCGGCGTTCTTTTGGTGCAGTCCCATTAGTGCCGCATCTTTTGTTGGATGTAACTCTACGCTGAGCGAAGGCTCCCTGCATCTCTACGCGGACGGTCTGGCTGCGTTGGTCGTTAGTTCTTGGAAGCATTGTTTCAGCATTCCGCGGAAGCCCAATCTGAGCCAAAATAATATAATATGAGCTGGCTGAATTAGGGACTGAAGAGACGTTCTCGGAACTTATCCGATGTTCTGACCTTCTCAGACCTGTTCAGGGCTGCTCAGTGTTGTTCTCATCTGCTGGCACCTGCACAGGCTTTGTGTTGTTATAAGCGGCTCTCACCTGTTACAATGCTGCTCAGAGCGGTACAGGGTTACTCAAGGTTGCTGAGGGTTGGTGAGAGCTGTACAGGGCTGAATAGCTGCATATATATGCTGAGGGGATGCTGATGGGGTTCGGGGGTGTTGAGGGCTGGGTAATGCTAATCCGGGCTGCTCGGTTCTTTGTAGGACTGCTCAGTGTAGTTCAGGGATGCTTAGCCCTGCTCAGAGCCCTTCAGGGTTGCTCAATGCCCAGAGCTGCTTAGGGTTGTTCATGGCCGCTCAGAGCTGCTCAGGGCTAATCAGACCAGCTTACAACTGCTCAGGGTTGTTCATGGTTCAAGGCTGCTCAGGGCTGCTCAAAACTGCTTACAGCTGCTCACGGCTGCTCATGGATATTTACAGCCGCGCACAACTGTTCTGAATTGTTCAGCACTGGATCGCAAGTTACTCTGACCTGCGTATTTAGCTGCTCTGAGCTGGAAATTGCTGCTCAAGCCTGATAAGGGTTGATCCCAGGTATGTAAGACTGTGCGGGGTTGATCAGATATGTTCACTGTTAGGAAATACTTGTGTGGCCTGCTCAGAAGTCAGTGGAGTCTGTGAGAATTACTCACCATTTCTCCGTATTGCTAAAGAGGACGGCTCAAGTCTATTTGGAACTGTTACTAGCTGCTCAGAATTGGGTATAAATGTTTGTTTCTTGGGCTTGTATGTCCTAACAACATATATAGGTTTATCCGGACGGAAGTAGAGAGGTTACCAGCTTCTCAGTCTTGGTTTGAAATGATTTCGAGGATGCTCCGAGTTTCTCACAACTACTTATGAATCAGGGCTATGCCGACCTTCTCAACATTCTTAGGAACTTCTCAGTGAAGCGTCTACCTTGAGGTGTGCAGGAAAAGGCTGGGTTCTGGTGAGCAGCCAACTCGTAGACCCATCCTAAATGTGCTAAAACCCTACGAAACTATACTGTGATGCGGTATTTGGATGCCTGGATTCTGGGCAAGGCAGTCACTACCACCCCGGAGAAAGAAGACCTGTGGTGTAGCCAAGGATGTTTCCATAGGGACATGGACATCTGGGGTTAGTCTGGCAGGGAACATTGTTAGTTAGGTATTCTATGTTGGCAGACCAGGGATTCTTAATAGAGATCCGCTGAAGGTGTTTTAATTTAGGACTGTAACGGAAATATTGATAGTATATTACCAAATTATGTCGATTTTAACTCTTCATATATTTGACTGCAAACTGTTCCGAATACCCTTGTTTGTGGACACTCGGGAATAGACCGCGAATTACTATTGAGGAATATTAGTTTTTCACATGCCTCTCCTCCCGAACTTCATAATTTCCTCGGGGAGGTTAGGAATAGTGACAAGTACAAATATGTTCAAGTCTTTTCTCTGACTGTCTGCGAATTAATCGGGAAGAGAGCGAGGTAGCCAGTCTGCCATCGTGCAGGTAATGTGGCTGCCATCTGCTGTCATCATCTTCTGCATATATTATTGACTCAGATATATATGAGACTGTCTCAAAAGGTGCTAAGCAATATGGGACAAATCTTTGTCCACTGTAACGATCAACATGCTATCTGATTATGCATTGGCTCAGGATATATACATCTGCATTCCCCCCTCCCATCCACCACCCACCTAACAACCCTTATCCACATAGTCCCTTCCCAGCCACCCACCACCCAGCCAACTACCCTTAACCATTCATCCCTCCTCTTCTTCTCCAACATACCAAAACTCACTAATGCGTATTTTAATTTCGCAGCCTGTTCTCACGCAGAAGACCTGGTTGGGAAATGCGACGTGGCTTTCAACCCGTGTGTAGTGTCAGCTTCACTCTTAAAACTCTCAGCAGATGCCTCCTCATTCTCTCAAGATTTCACCAAAGGAAGACAACAATTTAAGAAAAAGGAGTCTGATTTCAATACCCATATTAATCATAACATTCACAAGCAGAATCCACCAACCTATCCCTTAAGGCTGTGCGGTGGCCATATAACCAGCTGTAAAATATTCCGATAAAACACATTGGTGGGGAATGTGAACTGGTCTATAAGGGATTACAAATGGTCTATACAGGTAAATGATGTATAGGACCAGGGGCATTAATGTATTATATGGTGCTGGTGATCCTTTACTTATATTAAATAGTCATTGTGTATTCTATAAATAGTGTGAGAGGGGCACTACTGTTAGTGTGAAAGGAGCTCAAGAGCTCTACTCACACCCCCCTTCCCCCCAACTGCACACACACAACAGGGCAGGTGAGGCCAAAGCAGCCAAGGCATGGTGGTGGTGGGTAGATCACAATTGTCATGGTGATACTAGAATGCTTACTGTTGATTAGTGGACCTAGAAATGCTTACTGTTCATTGGAGGGCATGGTCAGGTGATATGCCATATCAAGTCCAGAAACCACTATACAATAATAAACCTGAGGGTGCAAGCTCTCTGTCTTCCTGCACACTTTATACTCTGCCTTTATTATACTTGCCTGTAGTGATTTCCTATTAGCCTGCCTACACAACTACAGCTGCCAGACGCCGACTTTACACAGCGATGAGGAAAGACAGCAGCTGCTGTGTACGGCTGTTTACTAGTGAAGTGGGCGAGACTAGGCTGGGAACGCAATGGACTGTCGCAGTCCTATACTTCCCAAAGGAATCACACCGTAGCTGTTTTCAGTCCAGATTCAGAAATGCGGATTCATGCATTTCATATTTTGCAAGCAATATGAAGGCACACTACCTATGATATGTGCCTATGGGTGCGGACAACATATACTGCTTCAGTAGTGTTTTCAAATCGCATCTGATTTGCTTAAACACAATTCTGCCAATGGTAGAGGGAGGTCAGGGCAGGCATCATCCTGTCATGCCCTTTGCATCAAGTTCATCATCATCAGCATCAAATTCACATCTCTTGCTTTCCCGGATAGTATCAATATCTCTACAATTCAGTATAGAACCATTGCAAAAGCATCCTTTATATGTTGGAAGTTGACTTTGGCCTGGTAGTCATGAATAGCCTTTGGTAAAGCCTGCCTATGCATAACAACGTCTTATCGACTTGGGCTACTTGTGCACACTTGTTGTTATGCATGTATCCATTCATCAAATCAGGATAATAAATTGTATTCATTATATCTAATAAACATCCACACACACACGCTCCAAAAATATCACTGCAAACAATGCACAATATTTGTTCAAATACTAAACCCCCATATTATATACCTAATATTCGCACATTCAAAAATAGCTTATATCAATATTAGATCCTATATTTTATTACCCCATTGCCAGGTCACCTAACAGCACAAGCTTCTCGAACAGTCCCCAAGCACTATAATTCAAATCATTATTCTCGAGCATTGTTTCCCCAAACTATGCCACATGTCCTCCATTGCACTTCACTACTCTGAGGTTACCATAAATGTCCACACATACCGAAGTATCGGAGCTTTTCACAATGCTACAGCTCCACACTAGTATGTAGTCTAATACTTCCCGCATCACAGGTAAAACTACCAAAGTCATACAAGTTGTGGTCAGAAGTCATATACGGACTCTCCATTCAGTAGCAACATGCAATGCAAACCGCCATCTTTAGAAACCGTAACACTCGCTCACACGCGTGATATTGTTCACACCATTTCAGCTTCACATCCATTCAGAGAGTTCAAAGGCAGCCATACTTTAAAAGCCAGACCACTCACAGCAGGCAACAATTGCTTAAGTAAAAATTAATACACCTTAGCAGAAGATGTAAAAGCTGTGGCTAATGCCTGCAGGTGTATTGGCGTTTCCTCCTTTTGTAAAGTGAATGCAGACCTCAGTGTGTGGTTCAAGTTGTGAGAGTGCCTGCTGTGTATAGAGCACACAGAGTTTGCGTGTGGGTGGGGAGTAGCATGGTGGGTACCTTGCGTCTGTCCTTTGCCACCCGCACATCCTCCTCACATAGGGCGCTTTGAGGGAAGCATCTGATCAATGCCCCCCCCCACCTCTACCCCTTCCACCCTCCCACCATGCAAGGTTCCCACCCCGCCTACCGTGCAGCAGAAAACCTTGATAGGGTGGATCTCATTTGCATATTGAAGACACTGAGGTGAACTCTGCTAAGGGCTATTTTGTCTTCCTTCCCAACCTGCCTTAAATAACTCGTCAGCTGCAGCTACTATCTAATAGGTACAGCTTTTAGAGAAATATGTCATTCAAATCAAACTTAATAAACGCCCACTTAAGACGTCATATCTGAAGAAATAAAGATGGGTTGAAATACTCAAACGCCATAGCTATGTTAAAATTAGCTAGCAGTCAATTATATTCTCTATAGCCCTTGTCCTCCTGTATGTAGCAAATGCAATAGGGCACCCTCTAGCGGGAGTAGGAAGAATAGGTTCTTTTCACATGAGGTAGATAATCGGCATACCTGCAGGCCCACAATAATCAGGCCAGAAGGTTCAGGCCTACAAACTGTTAGTTTGGTTGCAACCATGCCTACTTCAGTAAGATACATTGAAGATCCATACACAGACTACATGGTGAAATAAGATCATTAAGGTGTATTTGTAATTGAACCAACGCAAAACAAGTACAGTAGTACATAAGTGGCATTTATTCTTACTAATTTTCTTGTTACAGTTAAGTCATGAAGTCTTTTTGATAGTAAAATTTGAGGATCCCAAGCACTAACCCATCAATATGATATTTAGTTGGGTAGGTGGGACGGTTACATCTGAACTAGAGAAACATGTCCTTCCGATCGAAATGCTCTGGTCGAAGTGTCTAGAACTGGAACTGCATCATAGCTCGTTATGGAGAATTACAGCAGGTGGCGCCTAAGTCGGAAAAAACACTACTAGTTCAAAAGGACAATATAGATGGCACCAGAAGTCACATCCATAGATAGGGTGTGCACGTTTTCGCAGGTTCAATTACCCATGTTGATATCAACATCGACAATGCCATACCAGAATATGAATCTGTTTTAGCCAGTAGTCCACAACTGGTTCATCAAAGGTTGTGGTGTGTGCTGTCCTGTCTATAGGAAAGTGCATATAAAATACCCCTTGCTGGTTATCAGAAAGAGTAGCCTATGTGGCGGCAGTGTGTTTCCTCCAAAGAAATATGTCCGAATGACCATTTATTTGATGTCCAATTGCTGATGATAAAGATCAATGTGCTCTAGAGGCTTTACTTTGGATGTCTTAATTCAAACCTTGCTCCAATAGCCAATACACCTCAATTAATTGCTTATATACGATACAAATCACTCTCAGAGAATCCTACCTGTTGATGTGCTTAATATAAAAAAATACATCGGGTAGTATATCCGCAATATTAACAAGCTAATGCAAAGAAATCCTCTCATCAGTAATGTCAGTAAAACATAATTGCATCAAGATTCATATCGTGATATGTCATGTCACTGTATACGGCAGGTTCCCCTGGTCTGAATCATATGCACAGGAAGAATAAGGCTGGGGAGAAGAAACATTCGCTTCGCCTTTTATTCCTTTCGGTCCTTCGCTCTCCGCGGTGCCACAGAAACAACTGACCCGCCACCTGACCAGCCAGGTAGCAAATCACCTCATATTGTTGTGGGTGGCTGCTAAACAGTCACAGAAGGGGACACTCTTTCCAGGGACCACCTCTGGCTAAGCCTGCTGCTGCCTGTTGCTTGTTTGATTGATTGGGGCTTGCTTTACAGAGTGTCGGCAGCGTAGGGCATGTTCACGTCGAGAATTGGTTGTTTTTTATTCAACCATCGCTTTTACATAGAATGGAAAAACATACAGTCAATTATGTCTCAATAGACATTGATGAATATCAAAAGCTCACGAGTTTATAAGTTGTAGCCAAGGGAACTAACATTCTAGATCACGGTTGAAGGTTTATTATTATTAATTAATCAAATGGGTGTTATACACTATATGAGGTGGTACAGACCAGCTATCCTCAAAAAGGCTAAAAATGTCTCCTTTTTTTACTTCAGTAAAATGGTCATGCATGCTATTTGAAGTGTAAAATTGGTGGAGCCAGGCCATTACAACCACACCTTCCCATAGCCATGAATGGACAACAGTGTTCAGCCTAGTCACTGAGCCACCAATTGTGGTGATGCACATTGTGGTGTTATTATATTGAACATCATAGCATCATCTTATTTTTCTATTAGAAGGGATTAACAGTGCACACTCCAGGCGACTTTCAATTGATGCCCCACTGAGATTCACAACCACTGGTACCATAATGCAATACTCCACTCAGTCAGGTTATCATGACACTGAGTCAAACATTTATTTCCCCACCCTACTGACATAATGTATTAATTTACAGAATGAGACACCGACTATTAACTCACTTATTTAATGGTAATTCCTGGCCACTCAACATATAATTAATCTGGGTAAATGTGAGCCAATCATAGCCCTCCATGTTGATGCATTAATATTTCTAGAAGGTAAGAGTAGCTGTGATATATGCGTAATAGACATATGGACCTGTGGTTAATACATGCTAATGAGATGCAGGCTTTGGGGACAAAGATATATGCAAATGAGATGACGTCATGGAAAGTTTAGCCGGCGGGTCAAGCGTGCCCTAGGCCGTGAAAAAACCATTCAGTATCCAGAAGTCAAAGTGTTCAGACGTTGTACTTTCACAGTAGCTGACATCGGACGCATCAATTTGGAAATACTGGGTTAACTTCTGCAGCGACCTTATTGCCAATAGTATTATTACTGGCAAACGCATCCACTTTCTATTGCTGCACCCTTTGACCCCTACAACAAAGAAAAAACCTTCAAATAAGATGCATCAACAAAGGAACCGAACACAACAACTGGCTCTGTTTGTAGTGTATTCGAATTGCACTCGGAAAAAGCGAGTAAGCATATTTTCCATCATATTAAGTTGTTTTTCTTCTAGATTCCCAATATATATAAGGAGGCACACCTCAAAGGTAAAGTAAGGTAAAGTAGTTTCCAAAGAGGCTTCCTCTCTTATCTGGAATAAACAGTGTCGTGCAAGGTTATCCGACTTGGATTTCTATGATCCTGAGCCAAAATATTATTGGATCGATTATTCTACTTTCTTGTCTAAGCTCACGTAAAGTGGTCTGAATCTGAAAGCCTGCCATAGTAAGACCTTGATAATGGATATATGAACGGATGTCGAGCTTGTTGTCCAGGATATTGCTATAAATTATAGGGGATAACAAGTGGAGCAATCTTTTGTTTCAAAATGGTCCACTACTTTAGGATTGCATGTGGTGCTCAGCACGTGCTCTGCTACCATACAGCGTGTCGGTTGGTCAATCAATTTCCTTGTCAAATCTGGCATTCAGTTTTCCTTTCAATCATTAATAACCTGATTGCATTGCAGTTAGTGATAACTTGCTAGAATTCCTCCAAAGTAGTGACTATAATTTGTTAAGTGTATTGTGTTCCATAAGATAATTCTGAGGAAAGAATGTTAATAGGTGCTAAATAATAAAGTATCTGCATATTAACAAGTAAGTGACAATGCCCCACTTTAATAGTACATTGACATCCAGATGGTAGGTGTCCTGCTTAACGGAAATTCGGATACAATACCATGTGTTATCGGACACTGAATAGTTTAAGTCAAAGCTAATTCAGGAACCTAATTTAGCATGAACGCGCTTTTTTCTCAAGGATATTTAATGAACCCCAAGGGTCGCGTATATAATGGGCTTTCACTGTGTACATTCAGTCACACTATTATCCATTCCTTCACGATCCAATCACTGTGTCGCCACCTGGTTGGGAATGTTGTGCTCGATTTCACTTATTTGACATTATAATATCGGGAAAATACAATGATTAACATCCAAGTGGAAGGCAGTCCAAACATAGCCATTAAACTGACAAAATGTGCACCATATATCAGAATGAATAATGTGTTATTAGCAAAATGCTTCAGATCTAATCCCCCCCCTCCCCCACCACCAAAACAAAAAGACAAGACTTACTTCATGAGTGGCGTTCTCTGTGGCGGACTGGTTAGAGTGTGTGACTTTTTTCTAGGTCAGACTCCTAATCTGAGGGTCGGCCGTTCGATTCCCCGTGCCCCCAGCTCTGCCAATTTGGATTTCCACCACTGTGTATAACTTGCAGCTTCATCAAAGGCCGGTTGCACTCATATCATGTCTATGTGGTGTGGGAGGTTAAGAATCCCTTGGGTCAGTTAAAGTGTAGGCTGGGGCTTTCTATCAACCAGCAGTGGAGTGGGGAAGACGAGTCATCTGTGACTGGGATTTCCCCTGCTTGGGACAACTAATGTACCAAAAAAAAAAAAGAGAGACAAATAAGTGTTCTCACTTCCTGTCTACCATTCGCTATATCGCTATGAGCCTTGGATTTACCCATAATTCCCTCGCTACCCATCCCTTAGCCAATCCTTGGGAGCCTTTAAGGTGTATACTGATTTCATTGCCACTGGACTTGCGTTGGCTGATGAGATCATTAGGCGTTTTGTGTATTCACTGCCAGGTATTCTTTTGCATACTTGATCCATTTACTGAACCCTTTATTACCCGGCATACACATCATATTATCATGTCCATTTATACTGCAAGTAGTATGCTATCGCTAGCTCAACTTCCGCCACCCACCCCCACCCCCACTGGTGTTGGTGTCAGCCACTAGGGCTGCCACTATCTGTTTCCCCGAAATGCGCATGATCCTCTCCTCGAGGCAGCTCTCTGTTTGCTGCCCATTTCTCCCTCGATCAATATTCATGCTTGCCCTCGTATTCATTCATGCCGATTATGCAGATTGATGGAGCGTCCATATGACAGAAAGGTATGGCTGTGTTCTCTATACGTTAACGGTGTATGTCGCCGCATGAAGTACCTATTTATATATATATATATATATATATACATATATATATATATATATATATATATATTGACTGTCGAACACAATTGTCGTCAGAGGGGAAAGAAGGGGCTGGTTTCTCCCGTTGGGAGATTTCAGTGTGGAAGGATGTGGTTGGTTATTGGAGTTTGACATCCTGGCACCATCTAAGTTCATTTCAGGATCGGTACCGACTTGTGACAGTGCCCAGTCATGACAACTTTATAGTGCTGCCCCACTGGGAGACCAGACTACCAGTACCATGACCTGATATCCCATTGAGTCAACATTATCCTGACATTGAGCCAACCAGTCTTTGTCCTATCCTAATAATGCCGAGCACCAGGCTAGGAAGCAACGAATATAAATGTGTAAGTCATTGGTTTGACTCAATCAGGGTTCTAACCTGCGGTTTCAAATCCCCTGATTTCCCAAGACGGGAGACGGACGCTGAACTCATTCGGCCATCCCGTATGGTCAGTGTGAAAGGACATACACCATGCAAATTTTGTTCCTATTATATGATGCACTCCACTTCCATGCATGTATCCAACACGAATGGCATTTAATCCAAATCAAATAGCATATTTCAAGCGCTTTGGACTTAAACGTACAATCCCCGAGCTACGTCGAAATTAGCCTCGTTCTGACAATAATTGGGAAGGTGCATATTGGTTACCATGACTAATGTGCACCTGTGGGAAAAGCATGAGTAGCCCACGTATTAATTAATACCCGCAGAACTCTCAGTCATTATTAACATGAACATATACTATCATATATAACCATATTGGGTTCAACTATTCTGGTCCAAACTACTTGCATCACCATCTAAGCCAACCAACACAGCGCTATTCATGGTATTTCTTTCCTCTTGAGGTTTTTCAAACACATATATATTTATATGGAGATTGATAAACCATTTATTGCGTGTAATAAGCTCTGCAGTGGTCCTCCCCCCCCCCCCCCCCCGCCTCTCCAGCTGGGGTGGCGGGGCGGGTACCAGCATGACCCCCCCCCCCCCCCCCCCGCCCCTCTGCGCGGGATGGGGCACGCCACTCGCTCGGAAGCATATGTGATGTATAAGCATTATGCGAGTATAAACGCACGGAAGGGATTATATGTTTATTTCCTACCCTAATACTGATGGGGTGGCTTACTTGATGTATGCCCCCCCCCCCTCCAACCACGTGACCGGTGGCTCCACCTCCGGCACGCCTCTATCCTGGACGCTACACTGTTACTTGCGCCCGAGTCAAACCAATGAGTTACGAAATTGCTGCTTGTTGCTACCTAGCCTGGTATTTAGTATTAGTACGATATGATAATTACTGAATACTGTCACGATCATGTGACTGCTTCAGATATCAGGTCATGCTGCCAGCGGTCTGCTCTTCCAGGGACAACCATATAAAGTCGTGAAGAATGTGTGTGCACTGTCACAAGTATGTACTCCCTGTCTGAATGACCTTAGATTGGTTCGTTGCTTGTTGGAGTTTTACTTTCTGGCAACATCTAAGGTCATATCAGGACAGTACTGACTTGAGACAGTGTGTACCCATGATGATTTGATAGTGCTGCCCAACTTGGCAATCAGGCTGTGGCAACATGACCCAATATCCCACTATGCCCCAATCTCCTGACACTGAACTAACCAGTCTTTGCCTTATCCTATTAATACCGAGCGCCAAGCTAGGGAGCGACAAGTATCAATGTTGTAAGTCCTTGGGTTGACTCAACCAGGAACCAAACTCCCGATCTCCAACACAGGGAGGCCTGCGCTCTACCAATAGGGCCACCACGCCCGGTGTATGACCTTAGATGCATGGACGCAAATACCTGAAAAAAGAAATCAAACACAATTATACATAGCTAAATATATATATATATATATACATATATATATATATATATATATATATACATATCTATATATGTGTGTGTTCGTGCGTGCTTCGCATTGAACTCAACCACCTTGGATCTCTCATCCATCTATCCCAGTTCTAATTCCTTGCATAGTGTCCGCTAATTAACCAGCACTAGTGGTGGTTTCCTGTTGTATACCCATCCTCCTTTGCCTAACGTTATGTCCTTACCGCGTACAAAGGAGTATCATTTTCCTAATGGCAGTAAGTACCCCAACAAAGTAATCTTCCTTTGTGGGCATTGTTTGCCATCTTGGAAGAGCGCTGGTACGTGGGAGTGGCGGCGTGGGTGGGTGGACTATTTACACGAGATTCGCTGTACACATAGTGTCTTATATTGACGGCTTAGTTTACACTGCTCGTGTTCATAGCATACACTGGAGGAGGAGGAAGCTTGGACAACTCAGATCAATCGATGAGCTTCTTCCTACGCGTGAGAGTTTATTAGTGATAGTGGCTGTGATTAATCTGATGTGCGTGTGTGGGTGTATTGGGTTTAGGACGAGGGTAGAATATGACGTCAATATCTTGCGATATTCACCTAGTTATGGTTTGGGACTATAATGGTTAATCTATATATATTTGATAATAAGAATGTAATTCTGGCATCAGTGTGGTTCCAAGGGAGAAGAAGCTGCCATGTCAACCTGAGAACTGTGTATTTCCAGAATGCATGGGAACTATATATGGTATGCACTGACGCAAGTAAACGGAAGTGCGGCCATTGTGGAGATACGACCACAATAACAAACCCAACTAACTCAATGCATTGTCACTGGCAGTGAGCAATCTCAATAGAGAAAAAGTGGAATATCTAAAAGAATACACCACTTAGATACAAACCGTTAGGAACACCTATAGAAAACATATTCAACAAACAGATTATATTAAATTCATAAGGTTAGGGTTCTGGATTTCTATTAATTTGGAATAAAACTAATGTTTTGCACTGCGCGTACTGGCAAACTCCACAGGCTCAAGGCATTGTCAGTGGTCGTGAGCAATCTTCATACAGAAGAAGTGAAAATCTCTACAACCACACCACCTAGAAACAAATCCCTTCGTACAAATAGAAAACATGTTTACCACAAAGATCATATTAAATTGATAAGGCTGGCGTTCTGGATTTCTATTAATTTTGAATAAAACTAACTTTTTGCACTGGGCGTACCCCCAAACTGAAGGCAAAACATGTTTACCAAAAAGATTATATTAAATTGATAAGGCTGGGGTTCTGGATTTCTATTAATTTTGAATAAAACTAACGTTTTGCACTGCGCATACCGGCAAACTGAAGGCATTGGCAATCGTCGTGAGCAATCTTCATACCGAAAAAGTTAAATATCTCTACAACCACACAACCTAGAAACAAATCGCTTCATACACATATAGAAAACATGTTTACCAAAAATATTATATTAAATTGATAAGGTTAGGGTTCTGCATTTCTATTAATTTTGAATGAAATATACATTTTGCACTGCGCATACAGGCAAACTCAATGGGTTGTTTACTAGTTGATATCGCCACAATGGCCGCGCATCCGGCTGGTGACGTCACGTGAATACCCTATACTATATCAATATGTTTTCAAGCTCGCTGTATCGCACATTTCAATTTCCCTGTGAATCCCATCGATCGAGAATCGTGAAGAAATAATTCTAAGTTACTCCTAGTAACAGTCGAAGTTCCTCTCTGAATGGCAATCGAGGGAAAACCCAAAACCCGACAGTGGGAATGTCATGCAAGAGTCTCTCAGATTAGGTTTGTTTGGTATTTGTACAAGTTGCGGAGTCTGACTGATTTTAAATTCTGTCTTATATTTGTTTGATAAACATATCAGATAGAGCACTATGAGCTCCCTTACTTTCCGTTGAAGTATGTGTTATAATCAACGCCTAACTTTGGAGAACCACATAGATGGATACATAGTCGCACGAAGACTAATTTTTTTTTCTGTATGCCATGAATACGTATATATCCCAATAGAAGCATGCTACCCAATAGAAGCACACCCCCCCATTTCAAGATTGAAAGCATGCACAAATGTACGATCATATTCTGACTGAATTCACATACAATAAGGCAATCCCACTTTATTTCAGAGGCATGTCAAACATAAATCCATGAAATTATTGAACTTTGAACAAATTTGTTTTGTTGTTGTTTTACGTACTAGCAACATCTAAGGTCATATCACGACAGGTCCCGACTTGTGACAGTGCGCACTGATGGGGACTTTATAGTGCTGCCCCGTTGGAAGACCAGGCCGCCAGCACCATGACCTGATATCCCACTCAGTCACATTATCCTGACACTGAGCCAACCAGTCCTTCTTCTATCCTAATAATTATATCCTACAAGTACCACAGCGGAAGCTCTAACTCATTCGGTCATCCCGTCTGGTCTTAACTTTGACTTTGACTTTGAATAGACGCGCATCCATGTGTCTGCATTCGCGCAGTGCACATCTATTGGGACATATACAGTATATATATTATTCTAAATGGGTAATTTTGTTAGTGCCGAAGCAATGATCTTCAAATAATTATTTCATGCCAGGATTATTTTTCAAAACTAATATATATTTAATATATATATGTATTATATTTAGATAAGAATACTTGTTAAATACACAATTTGCAACATATAGCAACATGAATTCCTGAAATGTACCTACAAGTACCACAGCAATATGATAACGCTACATGAATATTAAATGAATCAATACGAGTATTTTCATGGCATGTAGAATGTGTGCAGAAGATATCACCGGCGTTAAATTAGGGTTATAGTTGAAGTTATGATCAACTTTAACATAAGACCTGGTGTGGGAAATTAGCCACTTATGGCCCTGTCACACTACGACGTGACTACGTCAGCATAGGCAGAACGTGAAAATAATTATATTACGTCGACGTTATGGGCGTAATATGCAAATTGTGGACGTGAGCGTAACGTGAAAGTAACGTTGGTGTACGTCGTGACCTTAGCTGTAACGTGACAACGTTAGGGGGGAGGGGTAATTGGCGACGTGACCGGGCGTTAGTGTAACGTGAGCGTAATGTCGCCGTAACGGGTGCGACGTGGACGTAACGTGACCGTAACGCCACCGTAACGTGACCGTAACGTGACCGTAACGTGACCGTAACGTGACCGTAACGTGACCGTAACGTGACCGTAACGTGACCGTAACGTGACCGTAACGTGACCGTAACGTGACCGTAACGTGACGAACGTGCAAAACGCTGCCCACACGTTGCTCCCACCCGGGCCGTCGGTCTGATGTGACATAACGTGACTCTAACGTCATTTACGCTGCTATAACGATCGCGGAACGTCTACCTAACGTCATTGTCACGTCATCCCGACGTAACGGCTTCACGTCGAGATACGTCGAAAGTTTTGAACAGGTTCAAAACCTTGACGCGCGCCGACGTAACACGACGTAACATGACGTAGCTCGACGTCACTCTAACGTCATTATGACGTCATCATAACGTAACCCAACGTACGGCAACGTAATGACGAAAAATCGTCACGTTAGGCTCACGTTGGCTCGTTACGTCGTAGTGTGACAGGGGTATTAGTTGGAGTTAGACAAGGCATATATATATATATTACTGTCAATGGGATATGCATATTCTAGTTTTACCGAATTGTGGTTCATTCTGTGAGTTTGTTAGTTACAGTTTGGTGTTTAGTCTTGCTAGTCACTTTGCAGCGATATCAGTTAAGCTGTTCGGGTGGGGTTGTGAGTAATACATGAGACCAGTAAAGTACTGGGACCCACCCAGCCACTTAAGACATTTGGCGTTTTAATAATATATATGGATTGTCACTATCATGTGTTTGTGGTTGACTGGAGATAGAGGAACGGCAACAAGTACTCAGGGAGAACAAACACTTAGGGTTTGGTGTCCAGCCACTTATGACCTGGTAATGCCGTGGAACAACCTTTACTCTGACTATCTAGAGGGCCTCCCCAATCGGATGTTCTCTTAGTGAGTTTTAAAAAGATTCTCGGTAGCAGGTTGCTGCTCGAATTCTGGCTGCTAGGTAGTTACAAGATTCACCCTGTACTTCTAGTACACGGGTGAATGACAACAAAATACGGGCGAAAATAGCTTTAGTATGGAACATGAACTAGAAACTGTGGTTCCAGGATCAAATGGCTACCTATATTGGCACAGAGTTGGTGAAATGGGAGAGAATGCAAAACAGACAAGATTGCGGCCATAGAACACCACCGATTTCAGCATTAAATTCTATTAAACTATATGTTTTATTAGGTAGCGGGGAAATATTAAGACATATAAAAGAATAATTGTTGCTTCTTAGATTGTGAAATTAGGCTCTCATTTCATTTCCCCGCTTTTTTGACAGATTTTATATAGGGCTGGTATTCACCTGTGTACTGCGAGTACAGGGTGAATCCTTTATCTAGCTGCTAGGTTGCTTCTCATCATGCTACCTTGGTAAATCCCTGCTTTACTTAGCTTGCTTTTGGAAGATTTGGGTACTTTAAATAATATTTCTCCTTTTAGCATCTATGTATCATATATCTCTAGGTCTTCTGCACCTAAGTGATAGGAGGTGTGAATATCTTCTGGCCATCAGGTAATCCAGCTTTGTTTTCTCATGCATTCCTTTAACACTTAGTGTTTTGCCCCGATAAATTGTTCTGAATGGTTGCTTTTCGATCCGTTGTACCGTTGTCAGTTGTTGTTTGGTTAGCCTTCCATGAATTGTATCAGTGTTGTTTATTATTTACAGAATTGTTTATAAATATAGCAGTAGGGCAGTGTTTTCACTTATGAAGCTGATTGTAGTCATTTTTAGTGTCAATGATTGAGTTAATATAGACAGTTACTGATTTTCATTTAAAGCAGAATCAATCCCTGCTCCCAGGCACTGATACGCACCTACCTCTTTAATTGGGGTTCTTCCTATATCCAGTGCAGTCGATTGACCTCTTACATTCCCTGCTTAAGAGCCAGATATTTTGTAGCCAGACATTACAAATTCAGTTTCATTGATGTTAAGGGGGTAGTTTATTTTCACTCGAAAACCGATTAACCCTGGCCAACACTGGCCAACCGACCTGCTGCTATTTGTAAATCTTACTCGAGTGCCAAATATTGTGAATGTTGCATAATCTACTAGGAATAAAAGGAGAGGAATAATATGTGGAAGTCCAGTTTTCCCAGTCGGGATGGTGGAGTCAACATTATTAAGTTTTATTTCGTGTTCCGTATTGGCTTACTAGTTTGCTATGAATGTCCATTTCTTTTCTTCCCTTGTCCTTCTTTCTGGATGATATGCAATAGTATTTAATCGGTAATTGTATCAAAGGCATCTTTGAAGTTGAGGTAGACTCCATGGCACATTTTCACATGTTGGTCAATAAGTCATCCATAGCGGAGGTTATTGCTTTTGTTCTTGATCTGTCTTTTCTCAAACCACTTTCTTGGTCGCTTATCTAATTAAAATACTCTAACAATGTTTTCATCTGATCATGTATTACTTGTTCGAAGATTTTCCCAGAAAGAACGAGTAGAGATTTTTAACATCACCCAATAATGCCCATTCAAGGGTATACCTTTAGTTAGCTTCCAAGTGGTTGGGAATAAGCTGGTTATGACCAGTAGGCTATCCATGCATATCAATTCATCTACGAGTGCAGTAATTGATAATGTCATCAGGACTGAGCTTATATCTTTAATCCTAGATGACTGATATGCTGACGCAACCGTGACCTTTTTGGGATTTGCTCATGAGTTGTCTGAGTCAGGTCATATGTATGCTATTTCACTTGCTAACTTTAGGGATTTAAATTAAAGCTGCATAGTGCGATGAAGCATCACATTTCCAAAAGCAAAACAGTCAGCTAAATTTCATCCTACATATCTAGCTTTGATATTGATGGATTTATTAAGAATATATTACCATATAGAAGGGCATACTGAGCCAATTTAATACAACATGTTAGTGCATAAGCCTACGTTTTGGCAACATTAATTTAGCACATTTGCGCTTCTCAAAAGGTAGCAATTTCAATTAAAAGTGACTTCAAACCTAACTAAAGTAGATTATAACAATATATGTAATATATTCATCCCAGAAAACTCACAGAAAGTCTAAACCATCGCACTGTGCCACTTTAAGAAGCGGGTCTTTTATTAAGCCAGGAATTCACGGCGCGCCCACCACCGCTATGCACGGCTAATTTGACTGCCCGTAATCTCATACATACAGGCCCTGAGGCGGCTCTGGCAGGTTCATATAAAGCCACCTTGCCACATTATGCAGATCTAATTAAGTCATTTTGCAGTGATTGATTTGACCCAAGCCCCAAAGTGCCTGCACGGACAATCAACCAGCATTTTTTTTCTTTTTTTCTTCTCTTATTTTCTTTGTTATAGCTTGTTTTGTTGTCCCCTTGCGAGGGGGGGGGTACTATATGGTTGTTTAGCTGTGTGTGACATTATCATTTCATACAGCCATTACTGGCCGATCCCCTGTGAACTTTTTAGCCCTGATGCACTTTTTCATAGGCTGATCCCACACTGATACCCCTCCTCCCGCCCCTACCCCCTCCCCTCCCCATCCCTTCCTATCCCCTATCCTCCTCCCCCCTCCGCTCCCCGCCATTCACATGTCCTCTCCCCTCCCATCTCCTCTCCCATCCCCTTCCATCCCTCTCCCTCTCCTCCCTCCCCTCCGCCAATTCCCTCCCCCTCCCCACCCCTCTCATCCTCTCCCCTGACTCCACCACCATTGTTTCGCGGCGGGGGGGGGGGGTGATGGGGGGGGGGGGGGGGGCAGAGCGGGCGCTCATACATAAGGCAGTGGGTAAGTCCAAAAGACAAGTACGGTGATACGCTGCAGGCTTTTAGCTTTTACAACCGGTGCAGGCATGGAGCATAACGGGCTGCCCCGACATGGCAAAGCACTCGCGCGCCCCCCCCCCCCCCCACCCCCACCCACCCCACCCCCACCCCCCACCCCCCCACCCCCACCCACCCCCGACACCCACCGCCGCACCCCAACCCTCACCCCACCGCACCCCACCCCGCCCAGCCCCGCCCCACCCCGCCCCCCCCCCATCCCGCCCCGCCCCATCCCGCCCCGCCCCCCCCGCCCCGCCCCGCCCCGCCCCGCCCCGCCCCGCCCCGCCCCGCCCCGCCCCGCCCAGCGCAGCCCAGCCCCGCCCAGCCCAGCCCCGCCCCGCCCCGGCCCGCCCCGCAATATACGTCAATTAATTGATGTATTGAACGGCGAAGACAAATGCTAGGCATTGCTGCTAACACCACGCACCAACACGGTTTATGCCTGTATAAGCCCTGCCCATAAATACAGCTATAGTATGATGCTGGGATCGGGGCGTACAAGGGCGGGATGGGGTGGGTGAGGGGTTGCTGAGTGAGTGAGTGAGTGAGTGACTATGTGTGGGGGTGGTGGTGGTTGTGGGGTGAGTGAGTGAGTGTGTGTGTTCGTGTGTAAGTGTGACTCCTTTGCCTTATCCACCCAATTGATAGTTTATGAGCAGATGTTAAATGTAGCAACCCGATTAGCCATATCAGAAGTAGGCAATGCGACAATACAGTGTGGTGAAGAAGGATAACTTCGACACACACTTATTTGCCTTTCAAGAAGTTAATTTACGGTAAGGAAAACTGCTAATTTAATTTGCAAGACAATTCTAAGCAATATGTAAAGTTGCATAATCCGATGGTTTTGAGATTCTGTCATTTAAAAAAAAAGATCGAGATATTGATTTGGCTGCTATAACAGACCAATAGACTATCTATCTGCTACTGAAATGCAGACAATCAAATAACTTATCAGCAGCTACTGCTTGGTAAAACAACACCAAAACTACAGCTGGCCAGCATTGAAAACAAGGCTAGGTACCTGGGCTTACATGCTATGGACAGTATAAATACAGCCTCAATAAAACAAAATATAAAAAAAATCTCCCTTACATTAGTTATCATCTAACTTTTGAGATATTTGAAGTGCACATATGTAAAGTTAGATTCAGCAAGCACACCAACACTCTGACAACATAGGCTTCTGCAGCAACATATTCTATTACATTTACCGCGTGGCAGCACATGCCTAAAAAGTGCATTATTATCTAACTTTGTGATATAGAATCAAATCTAGATAATGATCTTGGTTTTGAAAATGTGATACTTCATTGGACTAATTAGCTTGAAGTTAACAGATGCAATAGCCGAATTGGGAAGAGCAGTGGCTCCATCGGTGGAAAGTCCAAGGTTCGAAAACCTGAGTAATTCCAATCAAAGACTTACACAATTGATACTTGTCACTCACTATTCATCCTGGTGCTCAGCATTTATACCGACCCACCCTCTGGGGAGGCTAAGGACTAACATGTGTACATATATATATACATCAACAATACGTGTATTCATAGAGGTGGGAAATGAAATCACGAAAATCCAGCAAACGGAAACGGAAATAGCCCTGTATGGGCACCACCATTTGTAAACTCATGTTGAATAACAGAATAATCCAAATCCAGCAAACGGAAACGGAAATCACTCATCAAACTTTGCCACGCAGCAAGCAGGGTGGATGACAGCGATTGGTTAATAATATCCTATGGTCTTAATAATACCTTGACGGCGCTCCACCACAGAGTAGCACACACCGAATCAAGGAACAACTACACTGGTCCCTCGGTACAGACCTTCCATATATGGTGCGATGATGTCACTGGGACCAGTGTACCTGTTCCTCTGCAGTACTCTGCATCAAGGCTGTCAAGGCATTAAGTCCATAGGCCCAATTGACGGTATTCAGGGTCAGCGATTGGTTAAATTTGACCAATATGCGCAGTTCAAAACTTTGATGTCATTCAAAATTAAAAGAAATAAAGAACAATTTGGCATAAACATGGATGCACAAATGAAATATTAATAGTTTATTCCGCAGAAAAGGGTCACCTGAGTTGCTAAAATTTCAAATCGAACACTGCCAGTGGAGTAAGAAAATACATGTGGAGTCATAAAATACTTTGCTGTAGTTATATCGGGGGTCGGTCCTAAGAATAGCGTATTCATATTATCATAGGACAAGGACTGGCTAGATCAGCATCGGGATACAATGAGTGTGTGGGATATTGCATCATGTTGCAGTAGTGTTGACATTGTGGGAACATCCGGTCAATGTTTGCAGAGAGATACAGTGAGGGGCATAGCCTCCACATATGCAGGTCCGCACCTGAAATTACAAAACAAAATTAATCTATTTGGTGTTTTTTATTCCATTTTTATTTCATCACGTTTTATTCAAATAACCTTTTATTCCATCGCCAACAAAAAGTCTACATACCGCCTCGAAATCCGAAACTAGGCAATTGAGTTCGACATATATTGTCTTTGTGCAGAACTGCGAAAGACTTCCGTAGCCGAATGGCGCACTTGTGGTGTTGACTGTAACGACGGGACACTTACTGCGCACATAGGGATATGATTACAAAGACATGGCATTGCCTGCACATATGGTTCATATTGCACTCCATCGATCTGGAAGTTGGAACACAATGCACAGTTCTGTGGGTTCTTATATTCAAAGCAAACGGTTAATGTGAGTGTTCGCTGTGGTTGAACACAATGCAGCTTATATATCAAGGATATGTGGCCAACTAGAAAAACAACGATCCTGGTACATTTCATACATCGTCTCTTAGGGACTCGGCATTATTAATATAAGGCAATGACTGGTTGGCTCAGTGTCATGATAATATGACTGAGTGGGGCGACATGTGCTGGGGCTGGTTGCCTTGTCTCCCAGTGGGGCAGCAGCACTATGAAGATGCCAAGAGTGTGCACTGTCATAAGTATGTATCACTCCTCATATGACATTAGATGTTGCCCGGACGTAAAACAGCAACAACCACCCAACCATCCTACATAGTTATATTTCGATATATGCTGTCCTAGCCTACAGGAACTCTGATCCATTTACAGCTCGTCGGGCGATGTGCCTGAATTCAATCCGTTCCTTCTTGTCATGAATCGAACCTGAATATGTTTTGCTAACTACACAAAGGTTGGTTGGTTGTTGGAGGCTTTCTTGCTGGTTACATCTATGGTCATATTAGGACTGGTACTCACTTATGACAGTGGATTTGTGGAGTGTTCGTGACCTAGCGGTCACTGGTTGCAGAACTGCAGCATTGTTTAAACGCCACCATTAAAATGGGCCTTTTTGGTATTTTTTTGTGTTCTCTTTAAACCAAATCTTTGTCTTCTATATTTTCTTCTGTGGGATGGCAGGGGAGTGGGGGGTTCTTCACAGCGTCAGTGTGGCGGTGGTGTGGCCCCGGCGGTGGCCCGGCGGTGTCAACACGTTCTTGGGGCCCACATTCCTGTACCTTCATCACTGGTGATGAAAGCGGGAACCGGTGTCATCGGCAACAGGGTCATGGGCGGCATGTTGGTCCTCCAGTCCCCCATCGCAGGGTGGGCGTTCCAGGGCCAGCAGGCTCCTGGACCATGGTGTGGGTGTGGGTATGGGTGTGGGTGTGGGTGTGGGTGTGGGTGTGGGTGTGGGTGTGGGTTTGGGTGTGGGTGTGGGTGCGGGTGTGGGTGTGGGTGTGGGTGTGGGTGTGGGTGTGGGTGTGAGGTTTAGTGTCCATGGCCCCAGCACCCACTCCATCGAAGCGGTGATCGAAACGGGAACTGACGTTGTGGGCACCGGAATCGAAGCTATCACACCCAGTGAATCCGACACAGCACAGGGCTCCCGTTGTGGGTGTAATGTCCGGGACCTCACACGGCTCTCGCTGTGGGCAGGTTTTAGTGGGTTATGTTTTTTTTTGTTGTTTGTGGTCACGACCGGGCTCTTGGCATAGTGATGTGTTGTCCTGAGCCCTGGCGGGGTGTGAGCCAGGGGTGGTGGGCGGGTTAGGGTTTATTTGTCTGCCGTTATTTTAGTTTTTGGATTTGTTTGGGACTACATAGGGCTCCCTGATGGGACCTCACAGGGCACCCTAATGGGACCTCACATGGTTTCCTGATGGGACCTTGTGAGACTCCTTGGTGGGACCTCACATTGCTATCTGATCTGACCATGTGGTGCTAATGGGACCTCACAGGGCTCACTGATGGGACCTCCTGAGGCCCGCTGATGGGATCTCATAGGGTTCCATGATGTGACGTCACTGGGTTCCGTGATGGGACCTCACAAGGCTTCTTGGTGGGACCTCGCAGGGCTCCCTGATCTGACCACGTGGTGCTTCCGGCCTCCGGGACCGCAGTGGGCTCTCGGGGAGGTCATAGGGTGCAGCTTTGTGCAACCCTGCAGGCAGGTGGTAGCTAGATACCATCATTACTGTCGGCTTCGGAGTCATCGGCAATGGGTTCAGGGCCACTGCCGATCTCAAAGGCGTGGTAGTTTTGTCTATAGAATCTGCTTAGTGGCTCCTATGAGGACTTGGAGACCCTCGTGAGGATCGTAAACGCAGCTCGGTTGTCAGCCAGGTTGTATGGTGGGCCAAGGAAGTCTCTGATGGTGGTCCTGTCAAAGGCCACACATGATGTCCTGGTCACGACAAGGACATCATTGCAATACAGGGGTGTCAATGCACCGCCTGTATCCAGTCCTGATGCACGTGACCGCCTCTTGTACCGAAGAAGAGAGGTTTTTCAGGATTGGTAGGTGCTGCCTGATATTTTTGTGCCAGGCCCAACTGATAGAGTATGGATTCCTGATGGTGTAGCGGTGGAGAGAGATCTTCCACATGGATTTGGTGGCTCTAGCGCAGGTGGTGCAGGTGGCTTTGAGTTTGGACAGGGAGTGGCCTATAATGAGGTCGATATCATGGCGGCCGGAGCCATCCAGAGCAGTTAAGTCAGCCTGGTCATTACCGGATAGCCCTATGTGGGAGGGAACCCAGACTAGCACTGTGTCGAGGCAAGCTTCGTGCCTGGTGGCGATGGTGTTCTGGATAAAGGTGGCCAGAGAGTGGCTAGTTTTGTGGTCCTTGATCTTGTGGGCTGCGTTGAGCGAGTCGGTGACTACTATGCAGTTGTAGTGTTGCAGGTGGGTGAGTGCATGGTGGATGGTGGCGAGCTCTACATCGAGGGTGGAGTAGTCCATGACCCTGATAAGGCATCTAGCCTGCCCATTTGGTATGAAGTATCTGGCATGGCTCGGTTGAGTGAGCCGTTGGTGCAAAACCATGGTGGCTTGAGGGAAGTCCTCCTTGGCCTGATGGCTTCCTGTTCCAGGGCTTTGAGGACTATGGTCGGGTAGTTGCTGTTGCATGAGCAGAGGCTGGTGAGCCTGATCTCTACAGGTTCGGAGTACCAGGGAGGTCTCAGCTGGAGGTCAGGGGCATCAGCGAGTGCCAGCCCATGGAATTGCTTCAGGATGCGGATGGCCATCTTCGTTCCCAGCAGAGGCCGAGGCATCGTCTTGGACCGTTTTTCAGGTAAGAGGCTGTGCTGCAATAGAAGGTTGAATGGCCTGTAGTCAGAGCTTTGCAGAGGTGGTTTGCCAGCAGCTGTTGTCAATGTAGGTGGAGCAGTGGGAGGTTGGCCTCAAGGAGGAGGATCTCAATGCTGGTTGTCCTGCAAGCTTGGTTGATGAGTCGTGTAGCCTGGTATTGGACTCTTTCCAGGGTGAGGAGGTCTTTGCTTAGGGCACTCCTGTGAGTGAGGCGGGATCTATGGTTTTCTCTTCAGTAACCAATCCAGGAAACAGTGTTGGCTGCATAGTCATAGAGGGTAGCATAGCCTGTTTGTAGAAGAGACTGAGTAGTTCGGCTGGGGCTCCCCAGTTGAACCCAGAGATTCTAGTCATCAGAAGAAGTCTCTTGTTCATTCTGGAGGCCAGTTGTTTCACAAATGGTCTCATGGTGAGTTTGTGGTCAAGCCTGACTCTGAGGTAGTAAAGGTGTCAACCCATTCGATGTCCAGACCTGCAGCTTGGAGTGGGTGTGAGGCTGATCAGGGAACATCATCATGGCTTTGGTTTTGATTGAGGATATTTTGCACCCAATGTCACAGCAGGTGTCACTAAGTAGGCGCAAGACATCCACTGTTATGAGTGTGCTCAGGCAATGTTGTCTGCATATCATAGGATCTTGACATGTTTGAGATTGCACTCAGTAATCCCTGTTTTCCATCGGCTTAGGAGAGCGGTGACTACAGCATTAAAGAGGAAGGGGCTGAGGACAGCTCCCTCAGGGACAGCATTTTTTAGATGGTTGAGGGGAGAGGTGCTGCCCTGGAAGCGGACACTGACAGTGCACACTCATATCGACTCTATAGAGCTGCCCCACTGGGAGACCAGGCCAGCAGCACCATGACCTGATATCCCACTCAGTCACATTATCCTGACATTGAGCCAACCAGTCGAACTAACCAGAGGTGAGTCGTGACTTTTGAGCATGGAGCTTGGCTCTAAGGTAGGTCTATTGTATCAATCTCTATTTACTGATTAATGCAAGTCATCATCACCATCATCATGCTGTCGGTCGCGATGCGACAAAGACTGCCTTCATTACTTGACTGCCGCTCTCCTTGCGCGGTTGTACATTTCATGAAAGCTGCCTGCAAAAGTGTTGAAGTGCTGCTGGCTTTTGCAAGTTACCAGTGGCACTCTCTCCGGGAGCAAATAGAGGTTTCACACCGGCAAGAACATGTCAAGACAGGCGCAACACTATTTGTCCCTGCAGTGGCTGGTCGGGAGATGTTGCGAGTTCCATACATCAACCGCCCTTAATGCTGATAGAGTGACATGGTTTTCTGTTTAGGGTTTGCTCCCTTAGTCTTCGGTTCTGTCAAGAACCTGTACCACAAGGCAGTGGTTTACAACTCTGCAAGGTAGGGGCGTCAAACTCCCTGAGGTATTGCTTCACCTGCAATACCTGCATACTATTAGTATTAAAGGGCATCCGATACTTCCATATCATGTTTGGCACTAGTATTTCTTCTCCACTCATGATCATCTGTGCCTCTCTCTCATTTATTTTTCAACATGATAGATACATATATGTGTAGTATAACTATATATTCATGCAAATATTATTAGAAAAGTAAGTGGGTTGGACTAATGGGTCGTATGATGTGTTCTACGTGTTTGTGTTGTTGGAGTAGCCTGCTTACCCCGTTAGTTGTGTTGAAGTAAGGGTAGTATGCTTGGACTGCAGGTGGCCGGTCAGGAATCGATTAGATGGTCGGCAGATTTGATATATTTACATACATATGTACATATACATATCTAGAGATTGGGTTGGTTGTTGGAATTTGACTTCATGGCAACATCTAAGGTCATATCCGGACGGTTTAATATATATATATATAGGTATGCAGGTATTGCAGGTATAGCAATACCTCAGGGAGTTTGACGCCCCTGCCCTGCAGAGTTGGAAACCACTGCCTTGTGGTACAGGTTCTTGACAGAACCGAAGGCTAAGGGAGCAAACCCTAAACAGAAAACCATGTCACTGTGGCAACATTAAGGACGGTTGATGTATGAAACTCGCAACATCTCCCAACCAGCCACTGCAGGGACAAATAGTTTTGCGCCTGTCTTGACCTGTTCTTGCCGGTGTGAAACCTCTATTTGCTCCCCGAGAGAGTGCCACTGGTAACTTGCAAAAGCCAGCAGCACTTCAACACTTTTGCAGGCAGCTTTCATGAAATGTACAACCGCGACCGACTCATGGACGCAACTCTCACAGCAGAGAGCTAAATGGAGAGCGGCAGTCAAGTAATGAAAGCAGTCTTTGTCGCATCACGACCGACAGCATGATGATGACATGATGATGATATATATATATATATGTATATATATATATATATTGCATTAAAACTTGTTATAAGATCATCTGTGGTACACAATGCTGGTTGGTTGTTGGGGTTTCCGTCCTGGCAACATCTACGGTCATAACAGGAGTGGGTGTACAATGTCTCTCGCGGTTAAGGGATTGATGATGATACATATATGCCATTTATACAAATATCATGCGTGTGTGTGAATTCCATGCATATGTACACATATACATATATATATATATATATATATATATATATATATATATCTGTGTGCCATTCAAATATATGTGTTTCGTTGGGGGTGTGGTCTATGAAGTCAATTATAAACTGCAAGTGTACACATTGTGTATAGTGAAGAACCAGCCAAGAAGACACATCCGATTCGGGATAGACAACTCATATGTGATCGTGCTCAAAAAAAGGTTACGGCAATCCGAAAGGGGGCTCTCCAGTTAGGACGCAGATCTGCGGTCTGGCCTTTATCTGCCTCATCAAAGTATCACAGCAACAATAGATCAAAGTGCCGCCTCACCTCACAGGACATGTTCATTACGGCGCACCACATTAACTTTGTGCTCAGTGTTCGAGGCAGTTTACCAGGCGCGGTGGCCGAATCGATAAAGCGCAGGCCTCCCGGGTGGGAGGGTAGGAGTTCAATTCCTGGTCGAGTCAAACGAATGACAATTGGCACTTCCTAGCTTGGTATGCAGCATTGACTGGTAGGCTCAGTGTCAGGATAATGTGACTGAGTGGGATATCGGGATATGGTGATGGCGGCCGGATTTCCCAATAGGGCAGCACTATAAAGTGGTCATGAGGTTGCAGCATCACAAGCTGGTACCCGTCCTGATGTGACCTTAGATGTTGGTAGGACGTAACACTCTAACAACCAACCAACCATCTAGGTAGTTTGTTGTCAGTGCGGTCTGTGCGACGGTGGGACAGAAAGCACGGACATCACTGCCAGCACGCCATGGCAGCACCGGTATCACCAGCAGCACTGGCAGCACCGGCAACAGCGGCAGTACCGGCAACACCGGCAGCATCGGCAGCACCGGCAGGACCTACATCACCGGCAGCACCGGCAGCACCGGCAGCACTGGCAGCACCGGCAGCACCGACAACACCGGCATCACTGACAGCATATGCAGCACCGACAGAACCGGCAGCACCAGCCCAGCAGTACCGGTAGCACCGGCAGCACCGACAACACCGACATCACCGACAGCACATGCAGCACATGCAGAACCGGCAACCCCGGCAGCATCGGCACCACCGGCAGCACCTTAGCACGAGCCGCACCGGCATCACCGGCAGCACCGGTAGCACCAACAGCACCGGCAACACCAGCAGCACCGACAACACAGACAGCACATGCAACACCGGCAGAAATGGCAACACCGGCAACATCGGCAGCACCGGCAGCACCGGCAGTACCGGTAGAACCTGCAGCACCTGCATCACCTGCAGCACATGCAGCACATCCATCACATGCAGCACATGCAGCACCGGCAACACCGGCAGCACATCCATCACTGGCACCACATGCATCACAGGCAGCACCGGCAGCACTGGCAACACCAGCAGCACCTGCAACACCGGCAGCACTGGTAGCACCGGCAAAACAGGCAACACCGGCAGCACCGGCAACACTGGCAACACCGGCTGCACATGCAGCACCGGCAGGACCTCCAGCACCGGCAGCACAGGTAGCACGCCCCGCTATGAATTACCTGGAACTGAGCTTTGGGCTTCCTTCTAGGAATAGAAGGCGGAACTTACCACACAGACCGGGAGGGGTGGCCTGTTCGGTAGAGCGCAGGTTTCCCGTGCAAAAGATGGGGAGTCCGAATCCCAGCCGAGTGAAATCAATTACTTATAAACATGATACTTGTGATGCCCTCGCCTGATGTTCGGCAATAATAGGATAGGATAGGACACGTATACTGGCTTACACAGTATCAGGATAATGTGTGATATCAGCTCATGGTACTGGTGGCCTGGTTTGCTACTGGGAAGTACCATAAAGTCGCAATGAGCGTGCACTGTCACAAGTCGGTACATGTCCTGATATGACCGTAGATGTTGTTATGAAGTAAAGCAACAACAAACAAGACCAACTCTACTCTACACCCCTACCTCTCCACACTGACGCCCAACACACACACACACACACATCTCCTTACTGTGATGTATGTACTAGGTCGGTTCGTGATCACAGCATTACACTTACCACCACCCGAGCCCCACTCAACCCGCCACTCCCCCTTTATGCGTTGACAGTAATGACAATTTCATAAACGACAATCAGGAGCCAGACACTATTCGCTGGAGCCACTTCTGCTTCTGAACCCTACGAAGTAAATGAAGGTGTGAGCCGCTTCCCTCCTCTCCACGCCCCGCCACGCCCCGGCCCGCCCCGTCCACCCGTACCGCCCCCCCCCCGACATACCCACTCCACCCTCACTCAACCCGAGTCCCGGTAATAGACCAGAGGCGCTGCCTACCGGACGTCTCGTGCCTTCCGCCGGTGTTCCCCGACGCCGCCGGGGGGCGCTGCCGTCGCGGGCTGGGACCATTAGGGAGGTCGGTTCATCAGCTTGGTCATAGCGGGCGGCTTTCCGGCCGCTCGTTTAGCCGCGCTGTGAGGGTGACAGCGGGGAGCGTAACGGCGCCGGGCCCACCGCCCCGCACTTCCGCCACCGGTCGCGCCGGGCTCTGATCCGCCTTGACCTCCTGCTCCGGCCCCTATATAGCCGGGCGCCGGGCGCTGGGTGTTGGTCTCTCTTTATCGGCCGTCCCCCTCCCAGGTCCTACCCTCCCTGTCGCTGGCCTCCCGCGGCGTCCACCTCTCGAGCTCTGCCACTCCCCGCGCCCTCCAATTTTCCCCGACTTCCTGCCTCTTGCGACGATCCACCTTCTCCCGTCTATCGCGCCCACCGCGCCTTCCCGCGCCCTCCAGCTCCCGTGCCCTCCCACACCCCGCGACTCCCCGCTTCCTGCGCCCTCCCATCTCCTAAGCCCTCTCACCTCCCGGGCTCTCCCACTTCCCGCGCATCCCTGCCTAGCGCGACTCCCCGCCCTCTCCCGCCCACTGCGGCTACCCAACCATCGCGCCCTGACACCGCCCCCACCCTCCGCCTTAGCGGGTTTCGGTGAACCGCTGCCCGCCTTCTTCCGCCCGTCCGCCTTCCCAACTCTCCCTAACGCCAACCTCCCCTCCCTCCTTCTCTCCTACCATCTTGCACACTCGCTCCCGTCCTCTCTCGCAACCTCTACCCACCCACCCTCTCATCCGCCCTTTTTCCCGGCCTCTCTCAAGCGATCTGTCCTACATTCAAGTCTCATCCAAATACCACCTACATCACACACCATCATCCCGCCCACTGCATCAACACCACTTCCCCCCACCTTATATCACTGCACACCACGTTACCACACCCTCTCTTCCACACTCACATTCCACCGAATCAAGCCCCCACCCCCACACATACCTCTACCTTATATCACCGAACACCCCACCCACACACTCACCCTCTGACACTCAGACACCACTGCATCAACACCCCTTGCACATATACCTTTACCTTTACCCACCCCCACACATACCTCTACCTTATATCACTGAACACCCCCCACACACTCACCCTCCCACACTCAAACACCACCGTGTCAACCCCCCCCCCCCCACACACACACATAACCTCTACCTTATATCGCTGAACACCCCACCCACACACTCACCCTCCGACACTCACACACCACCGCATCAATGCCCCCTCTCCACACCAACCTCTACCTAATATCCCTGAAAACCCCGTCCACACAATCACCCTCTCACACTCACACACCACCGCATCAACACCCCCCCCCCCCCCCCATCACCTCTACCTTATAGGACTGCACACCCCGCCCACAGACTCCCCCTCCTCCCACACGCGCACACCACCGCGTCAACCCCCCCCCCCCCCACACACACACACACATCTACCTTATATCGCTGAACACCCCACCCACACACTCACCCTCCAACACGCACACACCACCGCATCAACCCCCCCTCTCCACACCAACCTCTACCTAATATCCCTGAAAACCCCGTCCACACAATCACCCTCTCACACTCACACACCACCGCATCAACCCCCCCCCCCCCCACATCACCTCTACCTTATAGGACTGCACACCCCGCCCACAGACTCACCCTCCCACACTCACAAACCGCCGCATCAACCCTCACCCCCACCCTCACCTCTACCTTATAGGACTGCACACCCCACCCACACACTCACCCTCCGACACTCACACACCACAGCCTCCCCACCTCCACACATACCTCTACCTTATATCACCGAACATCCCACCCACATACTCACCCTCCCACACTCACACACCACCGCATCAACCCCGAGCCCCACCCTCATCTCTACCTTATATCACTGCAAACACGGCCCACATACTCCCACTCCAAACCTACCTCTAAATCACCGGAACGGCCCGCTCGCCCACTCTTTTGCAGCCACTCACCTCATCCCACCACGCCCCACACTTCCCAGACCCTCCGCTCACCTGCACTGTACCTCATCCGCCCCGCCACCCGCCCGCCCCACCCCCTATCCGTCGATTGCATTTCTGGATCTCTTATACTAAACCGGACTGCCGGGCGATCACGTGTGGCAGCCATCACCTCCGCCAGTCATCACCATCAGGGCCCTCCCTCCCCCGCGTCTCACTCGGCGTCCTATGAATCCAACTTCCGGCCGGATGGTCTAGACATTGAAATAATAATAATCATATATCAATCTCAGAACCTCCAGGTTCAGTCGGAGGAAAACACTTCCATGCCCTTAAAATTTAATTGTATATATATATAATTTTGTTTATGAAGGTTATATGATCGATTATGCTAATATAATTAAAGGTATGGATGTAATGTATTAAGTTTCTTCGCTAGTTTGGTATTATCCTGAGCTTTGTGCTGATGCCAAGCACGCCAGCTGATGTCACTTCCATTCACAAGTCTTGATTCTGAACCGACTAAATCTGGGCATATATATGTGCTCTATAATCTATTATGGGAATATAAACAAGGACACTATCACTTATCAGTTCTCTCTATATTAGTTATTACCTACTGTACTACTGTCATAGGACTTAGTTATTACCTACTGTACTACTCCATAGGGGTTTAGTTCCTGCCTCCGCGACTAGGGTGCCACTCACAGGTGGCACCCTAGCCACTCCTGGCCACCCGGATACCAGCTGCGTCTGGTCACTACCGCTGCCAGACCCACTTGGATGGTCCATGTGTAGCCCCGGATATCTCTCACTATTTATTTTCTCTCCCTATTTCCTTTCTCTCACTATATATTTTCTCTCACTAGTTGTTCAGCAGTAGAGCGAGTGGCGGTTCCAGTGTGGAGGAGTGAGGTGGGGTGGCGCCACTATCGGATTTCGGGTTGCAGAGCCTGGAGCAGTAGTTGACTAGGAGAGACTCCATCAGTCCACGGTGCTGAGTGAGTGATGAGGGAAAGGAGGGATATCCGGGTTATTATATGTGTATACTTCTTATACAACATATATAGGCCTAAATATATATATTAGGGGAATTTTCATACATAGCTGCTACATAAATATATATATATATATATATATATATAGATCTGCATGTAGATACAAATGCAAAGGATATGTATATAATATAGATAAATGTCCGTACATATACATTTGCCAACAACAGGAAAGAAACCGTAGGTCAAATTAGTGAGGCAAACGCAGAGTAGATGAAGCAAGACTCGGACTAGTCAATATTCATTTGCAAATTACCTTCCTATGAGAGAGCAGGACATACATTAATCATACCTTTAATAAAATAGTTAGACATGCAATTTATCCATTTTTCACACACTTAAAGTTGCATACTCCAATGGTTTTGAATGTCTGTATTTTGTCTGAGATAAATATATTAGATCAATCACTAGTATCTACTTTATGTTTGTTCAAAGTTACTTTTATTTTAAATATTTTGAGTGCAAACATGGAAAATTAGTTTTCGCAGGTGTGCCAAAACTCTGACACCATAGACTTCTGCAGTAACAGGTTATGTTAAATTGACTCAGTATTGCCTTCTATGCAGAAACAAATGCTTAATGAGTGCATCAGTATCTAAGTTGAATATGTAAAATGAAATCTAGATAATTGGTTTAGTTTTGAAAATTTGATATTGCATCGGAACATATTGTGGTAAAATAAAATTTAACTTCACAAACATGCATATTTTGTATTTATGGCTGAGTGTCTGACATAGGTCGGGTCGCAGGATAATATCTCTGAGGTTTAAATGTGAGGAGGAATATTCACGTTGGGTCCCAGGCGATCCGATCGATCTAGATGGCAATAATTAATAATAGGTTTATTCTGTGCCGTTGAACAATATGATCCAGATTTGCCTACCGGTGTTCCAAAGTGTTTTTCAGGGCTGAACATGGCACAGCAAAATCCTACCAGAGTATGTGCACATATTACTGCTCAAAATACATGACCTGAGTAAACAAATATATACATGCCCACCCCATATGATGCATATATATGCTATGTAATTTGTTATATTAATAAATGGGTAGTGCTGCGTTACTTGCTTGTCGTTGTTTATTTATTAATATATTATATATCGCTATGTGCTTGACCATTCATTATGTATTGACTGTGGGCCAGCGCCCTGAATTTGATGGTGGCGCCGCCACATGGCGGCTTATACGCATATCTAACCCCGGGGGGAATCAGTCACCAGCATTTGTTAGCTATACAATTGTACGGTAGGACCTGCATTAAACGGTTTTCAGCCACACCTGGGTTCGGTTGTCTCATCTTCTCATATATATATATATTATGCGATATATGTGTTCAATCATGAGGCTAACCTGGAAGGAGAAAGTGAGAAATATGGAAATACTGGAATGGACGTGGCTGCCCTCTATGGAAGATCTTCTGATCAAAAACAATCTCTGGTGGACTGTACACCTCATGAAGATGTCATCAGACAGGCTACCAAAGCAGATCCTCTATTCTCAACTGTCTTCTGGTTACAGAAAGAGAGGGCACCCTTGTCTCCAGTTCACGGATACCATCAAGAGAAACCTGAAGCTGAGAGACATTAAGACCGACTCATGGAAGCAACTCTCACAGCAGAGAGCTAAATGAAGAGTGGCAAAAGCAGTCTTTGTTGCATCGTGACGACAGCATGATGATGATGATGATTAATTATACAAGTATAAAAACCCAGAATATCCCTCCTGCTCCCCAGCACTCCCTCAGTAATCGACTGTTCGAGTCTGGGCTAGTCATCTGCTCTTCCAGCCTAGTCAATCTCAGCTCCATCGTGGTGTCACCACCCACTTCACAATGTAACCGCCACTCACTGTACCACCAACAATATTATGTATGTGTTTTTATATACATCATCATATGAATTAGAATATCATCTATATGCATTATCCACTAGATTTGATCTAAAACCCATACCGTTTTATATATTGGGGACATTATTTTGAGGAAAATGTTGAAGAGGCAAAGCACGTTATTGAATTCATATATACATCTATATCTGTGTCTGTATTATATGGATGGCATGCAGGTATTGTAATACCTCAGGGAGTTTGATGCCCCTGCCCTGCAGAGTTGTAAACCACTGCCTTGTGGTGCAGGTTCTTGACAGAACCGAAGGCTAAGGGAGCAAACCCTGAACAGAAAACCATGTCACTGTGGCAGCATCAAGGGCGGTTGATGTATGGAACTCCCAACATCTCGCGACCAGCCACTGTAGGGACAAATAGTGTGCACCTGTCTGGACATGTTCTTGCCAGTGTGAAACCTCTATTTGCTCCCCGAGACAGTGCCGCTGGTAACTTCCAAAAGCCAGCAGCACTTCAACACTTCTGCAGGCAGCTTTCATGAAATGTAGGAGAGTGTCAGTCAAGTAATGAAAGCAGTCTTTGTTGCATCGCGACCAACAGCCTGATGATGATGATGATTATATGGATAGTGATAAACCCCTTTATCGCGCGTAAAAAGCCCTATAGTGGCTCCTTCCCCAATCCTCTCATGGGGTTGGGGGTGGATGCCCAGCATGCACCTCGCCCCCCTCCTCTGGGGGACTGGTTTCGCCACTCGGTCGGAAGCAATATATGATAGCAGCATCCTTCATGGGGCCAATTTGCAGTCATTTAATTTATGGTGGCCTTTCTTTCCGGGGATAGTTAAAGGAGACAAATTCCAGTTGGTAGATTAGAAAGCTCTTCGCCGATCAGCGCGGACGCTATGGACAGGATTTACTGTAGCTACCGAATAAGGCTTGTCTGCTATTTCATGATGTATGACTATAAACTTCACTTCGAAATTCCAGTCGAGACATGTGAGCAACTGTGCAGACCAATAGAACGAGAATGACCGGCTCCATTTAACCAGTTTGTGTCAGTCTTGAGTCTCATTTACTTCATTTTGTTTTAGCTAGCAATGCTCCGTGGGGTTTTTCGTGTGTTTACAATACTGGAGATGCTATGATAACTGAAACCGTGGCCAGTGAGGCCTCCAATTAAATAAACCTATGGTGAATTGGCAGTATGTGGCCAGGGCTGTGGGTAGGGAGGCATGGTGGTGGTGCTGGAGGGGGGGGGGAGGGGGGGGTCGCATAGAGGGAGAGGGTGGTTGTGGCTGGTCGGTTCTCTGACAAGTCATCGTTGTTTATTGCGCCATAGAGCGTCTTGTAAGGTTGGGAAACTCAATGCGCACTCACCCTAAACGGGGTGTGACGTGACTGCATATACAATCCCTAGGGTACCCTCTATAGTACCATCCACACTGCCAAGCAGAAGCGCAAATTTACCACCCACCGCCGGCCTAAACAAAAGCGAGAGTTGGTGGAATTTGTGTACCTACCTAGAGGGATCTGCATTTGCCTCCCTGTTGAAATTCACGTATGCAGGAAGGCGTGGGTAGGTTAATTGAACCAGGGAACTTGCTTACATGGACTATTGGTTAGCATCCTCTTCGTGGAATGGCATACGCGCGGGTTCGAATCCAGCTCTAGGCATAGTATTCCAATTTGCGTCCAACATATCCAGGGTACTGTTGCGCTTTGCCTGTCATATTATGTGTTCATGAACCATCTTTGTGGTAAAACAATACAAACATGTCGATACCTTTTAATTGATTTTGCCGATGATTTCATTTCCCCTGTTGAAATTACAAATGCTTCGAGCTTATAATAAATATGTATTACCTATGTGCAACTGCAAACTCTGCTAAAGCAAACCTGATTCATGAAAGGCTGGGCTGGGCTGACCTTCTTTGCTGTTGTAGTTTTAGGAAGCCATATATTTGCTGACAGACAATCGGCGTAGCCTAGCAACGCGCGCCGTTCTAAGCGTGAGGTGGGTGTGGGCGGTCACGTCTAGCTTACATAATTCAGGGAAACTGATGGGTAAATGATACTGAGATATGGCCAAGTGATGCCAACAGTTCATGAGCAGCCGCCCAGGCGTAGTGATGAGCTAGTAGACACTGCGATGTAATCTGGAAAGGATGCGGTAAGCTACAAGTCTCACCCAGGTTCTGCTGCTGGAATGATCTAAGCCAGCTAAATCATACACGCATGCGCATAAGATAGCACGCACTGTTGCTAAGAATTGCGCTCACCTGATGCAGGTTCGTCCTCTCCAAACTAGCCGGCATGGCCATAGCTCAGCTAGACACACCCTGCTGAGGTATTCAAGGTGTGCTCCAAAGTCAGATATAAGTAGTATCCATAAGCATTATATGCTGTATGATAGGTTTTTGCTATATAATGCGAGTGTAATAAGGCCGAAAGCTTCCATCTGCTCCTCAGCACTAACTCCTCCCTCAGACATCGACTGGAGGAGCCTATCTATTCACCTACACTTCTATCCTACTCACACTCAGATCCACCCCACCCTCTTACACTCACTGTATTGTATGAGCATAATAACCTGGAATAACCCTCCTTTCCCCCATCTCTCACGCAGCTTCATGGACTGATGGAGTCTGGCCTAGTTATCTACTGCTCCAGCCTCCCCAAGCTCAGCTCCGATGGTGGCGCCACTGCCCGCTTAAACTAATATATATATTTGCTATGTAATGTATTATATGAATATAAATTGGAGTCTACCTTACCATGCTATTTATTTTGTGTTATCTTATGTTATTAATTATTTAGTGCGAGTTACTGCAACCCTTCCGGCTATGTACTATGGTCAGCCTTTTGTGGCAGTTTGCTATCAAGCTGGTCACTTACGGATTGTTACATTGTGTCAGATTAGTGCATTCATCGAAGATTTCTTATTTTATATACGGTTTATGCTCGGCCTCCACAACCCTGTCTCTGGTGCCTCTTTATTAACTGTAAGAACATTTATACCTAAATCAACACATATATGGATATATATGGATATATATGATTATATGTGGATATATATGAGAAGTGTCTAATGCTGCCGGTGGCGACGCTAGTGTCGGATGTAGACAACAGTGAGATAGGTCAACCTGCATTAATACACAATAGTGACAGGGCTATAGTATAAGCATGGTAACAGAATAATGGTAAATTGATCTCTTATTTATATTCATGTGATAATTGTAATAAATTATGTGCCACATAATGTGTGCATTTATGTGAATATCCACTTATTCTGTCACTTTAGTATTGCTTTGGGTTGGGTTATTAGGAGTTGATATCATATCACTCTGGAATGTCATATCCTTGATCCCGACTTCTGACAGTGTTCACTCTTGTAAACTTAATAACGTTGGCTCACGACTCTGGAAATTAATATTCAATAACCTGGTGTCCTGATCCGCAACACTATCCGGACACTGACCTAACCAGTCAGAGACCTATACCTTCGTAATGTGAGCGTTAGTAATGTTAACCCCAATTTTGATTGTGTTAGTATTTGATTTGAAACAGCCGTGGATTGAACCCATTGGGAAGCTTTCATGTGTAGGCTTATATTCTCAATTTGGTATCTAATATGTCGAGGAGATGAGGATTGGTTGACGTCCCCAGTTGATTGTGCAAGGGAGGTGAACCAATTATTATGCTGTCATTGCTACCCGGGGCCCAGAGAAGACAGAAGCAGGGGGTGGGAATAACACAACTTTATTTCCATGACAGACAGGGTGACTGGCGGAGTAGTTCACTTCTACTCCCTGCAGGTATGAGTGGCTGGTAACAAGGCCCAACATGCAAGAGAAGTTATGGTATTAATCAAGTTGACATTTTAATCAGGCATACAGAACATATCAAGGATCAAGACCAGAATTTTATCATCAGTCATCAATAAATCATCAATCAATCATGAAACAATGTAACAATCATCAAATCTACATTAATACAAACATTTCAATCATATTAGCTTCAATTTTTTATCAGGTCAATCGTTTTAGTTTTTTCAAGTGTTTTCGTTCATTTTCGTTTTTTTTTTTAAAGATCGAGATAAGGGCAGGTTGTGGGTGGGTGGGTTAAGAAGAGGTGTTGCTGATATGGTGGGCCGGGTGCGAGTGGCTGTGCCGGGCTCACCGGGGGGATTGTGGGGGTTGTTTAGAGGTTGAAGTTGAATGGTTGAGGGGTTTGTGGGGTTGGCCAATGGGATGGCTTGGTGTGAGTGGCAGGTGGGAGGGGATGCTTCCCTGTTCTCTGCACCCCCATCAATGACAGCAAATGAGCACCACCTGCTCATTTAACCCATTATTCCAGCTATATTAGTGTAATCTATTTACCACAATTATCGCACGCTCGCGCTACTTGTGCCTCCATCATTCATCACTATATCACATCATCTCTCTCATTTTGACAGGAGAAGCCACATACAATCACTCCTATTGTCAAACTCTTTTTGTTCTTCGTTCTGCATTGATGTAATATAAACAATAAATTGCAGTTATGCAAATACGCTTTGGCTAGGACTTGAGTGTTTGCATAAAGCGGAGGAGGGGGGGGGGGGAGAGAGGTGGAGTCCTTGCTCAACCAACATTTTGTTTGCATCGGGTTTCGCAATAATGATCAATATTGGCGATTGTTGATGCATGTAGAGTATCAGTTACATGGACAGATAATTCGTTCTGGATCATATGACTGATCACCACTGCATTGCGCCAAAGTACCACAATATCTCTTCACAAATGCATGTGTAATCCATTATCTCTGTATCAAGCAACATACTGCCTGTATTGTTCTGCATTCTGAATTATTCGGATCAAGCTGGCTGCTTTCAACTACTGAAGGGTGCTTCTCGATGCGGAGTCCAGTGCGGCATCTGTACAATCCCACTTCCGGTTCCGTTGAGATTAAGGGGTCTTTATCCAGTTCGAAATGTATAAATATCACATTTTTATTTTTATTTTTGTTATTGACGCATGTAAGCCTGGGTACCCAGGCTTGTTTTCAAAGCTGGCTAGCTGTACTTTTGGTGTTGTCTTACCAAGCAGTAGCTACTGATAAGTTATTTGATTGTCTGCATTTCAGTAGCAGATAGATAGTCTGTTGGTATGCTTAGTAGTCTCTGTTAGCTTTTTTTGGGGCCCTCTTGGCATTGTATTTGCGTTCTATTCTTATTACTATGTTAGTTGTTTTCTTAAGGTTCTTTGTTAGTGTTTTGGGGTTTTCTTGGGAAGAGTTTTCCGTTTTTTTCTACTTAATTCTATACTAGCCTATTTTATTTACATGTCCATAGGCCTGTATGTAATAGGTGGTTGAGTTATGTTTGTTTGAATTTGATTTGACTTATATTGTTGTTAGATATGTTATCTGGCTTTTATATTTCTGGTTGTCCCACCCTGGGCTGTCCAGGTGGGGGCCGTGACATATCACCTGCCCCCTTGTGGTGCAGTTCAGTTGGGGTTTCCAGTTTTTATTTTGCACAGATATTTTTTGTATGTTTATAGGTCAGGGATTTGTCTTTCTTTCACCGTTTGGACATTCCATGCCTTGGCGGCCATTTCCAGCGTGCTTCTTTCACATACATCAAATATATAACTGGTACATCTAGTGTGAACAATTCGAACATGCGTCGGAATGCAATAAAAGAAACCATTATTAGTGGGGATAAATACGGAATATTCGATGTCAAATATAAATAAATTACCCTTTGATGTGTATACGCCTTTCATGCTGATAGAGAGACTGATTGTCATTACTACTTACACTGCTTATTGCTTCTAACTTTAATTCAGTATGGGTCACGACTATGGAAATCAATACTCTGCCATATGACAAGGCCACCCTTTCCCCCATAATGCACTCTCATCTTAGGTTTCAACGCCCCCCCCCACATCCTAGCCATCAGCGCACCTGTACTTCCCCCCCCCCCCAACACATCCTACCTCCACCATCATCACCATTGCTGCCATCTCGAGACCTGCTTTCAGCCAGCCTAGGCACACATGAGTCTCTATATGCCCCCTCTACCCTCCCCCCTGCACAACTACATAATTCCCTACCCTCCACCTCCACTTTGGCCCCCCACCACATACATCATCCCCTACCCTCCATACTCAATCCACCCACACACATCATGCCTTACCCTTACCCCCACACCTCATTCCCCCACGTACATCATCCCCTACTCTCCCCACTTTCACTCTCCCCCCTCACACCTACATCAGTCCCTACCCTCCCCCTCCACCCTCCATCCCCCCACATACATCATTCCCTACCCTCCCCCCTTCACCCTCCATCCCCCCACATACAGCATTTCCCTACCCTCCCTGCCACCCTCACCCCCCACCCACATACATCATTTCCCTCCCCTCCCCCCTGCACCCTCCACCCCCCCGACACATATATCATTCCCTAACCCTCCCCGCCCACCCTCACCCCCACCCACATACACCATTCCCTCCCCTCCACCCACCCCACATAGATATCATTCCCTACCCTCCTACCTCCACCCTGCATCCCCCACATACATCATTCTCTCACCCTCCCCTCCACCCTGCATCCCCCACATACATCATTCTCTACACCTCCCCTCCACCCTGCATCTCCCCACATACATCATTCCCTACCCTCCCCTACACCCTGCACCCCCCCATCTATATAATTCCCTACCCTCCCCCTCCACCCTCCATCCCCCACCTACATCATTCCATACCCTCCCCCTCCCCCCTCCATCCCCCCCATCTACATCATTCCCTACCCTCCCTCCACCCTCCATCCCCCCACCTACATCATTCTACTACCCTCCCCCTCCACCCCTCCATCCCCCCACTTACATCATTCCCTACCCTCCCCCCTCCACCCTCCATCCCCCCCCCCCACCTACACCATTCCCTACCCTCCCCCTCCACCCTCCATCCCCCATCTACATCATTCCCTACCCTCCCCCCTCCCCCCCTCCATCCGCCCATCTACATCATTCCCTACCCTCCCCCTCCACCCTCCATCCCCCCAGCTACATCATTCCCTAACCCCCCTCCACCCTCCACCCCCCCCCCCACCTACATCAGTCCCTACCCCCTACCCCTCCACCCTCCATCCCCCCCACTTACATCATTCCCTAACCCCCTCCCCCTCCACCCTCCACCCCCCATCTACATCATTCCCTACCCTCGCCCCGCCACCCTCCATCCCCCACCTACATAATTCCTACCCTCCCCCTCCACCCTCCATCCCCCACTTACATCATTCCCGTCCCCTCCTACCCCGCACATAGATCATTCCCTACCCTCCTACCTCCACCCACGCATCCCCCCACATATTCTATCTATTCTCCTACCCTCCCCTCCACCCTGCATCCCCCACATCCATCATTCCCTACCCTCCCTACTACACCTGCACCCCCCACCTACATCAGTCCCTACCCTCCCCCCCTCCACGCTCCATCCCCCCCACATAACATCATTCCCTACACCCCCCCGCCCTCCACCCTCCATCCCCCCCCATATACATCATTCCCTACCCTCCCCCCATCCACCCTCCATCCCCCCATCTACATCATTCCCTACCCTCCCCCCTCCCCCCTCCATCCCCCCATCCCACATCATTTCCCTACCCCTCCTCCACCCCCCATCCCCCGCCTACATCATTCCCTACCCTCCCCCCTCCACCCTCCATCCCCCACCTTACATCATTCCCTACCCTCCCCCCTCCCCACCCTCCATCCCCCACCTACATCATTCCCTACCCTCCCCCTCCACCCTCCATCCCCCCACCTACATCATTCCCTAACCCTCCCCCTCCACCCTCCATCCACCCACCTACATCATCCTCCCCCCCCCTCCACCCTCCACCCCCCCACCTACTCATTCCCTCCCTCTCCCCCCCTCCACCTCATCCATCCCCTACCCACTCCCTCCTCCTCCCCCCCGCCTACATCATTCCCTACCCTCCCCCTCCACCACTCCATCCCCACCTACATCATTCCCTACCCTCCCCCATCCACCCTCCATCCCCCACTACATCATTCCCTACCCTCCACCTCCACCCTCCACACCCCACCTACATCATTCCCTACCCTCCCCTCCACCCTCCATCCCCCCACCTACATCAATTCCCTACCCTCCCCCCGCCACCCTCCACCCCCCACCTACATCATTCCCTACCCCCCTCCACCCTCCATCCCCCACCTACACCATGCCTACCCCTCCACCCCTCCATCCCCCCACCTACATCATTCCCTACCCCCCCCTCCACCCTCCATCCCCCCGCCTACATCATTCCCTACCCTCCCCCTCCACCCTCCATCCCCCACCTACATCATTCCCTACCCTCCCCCTCCACCCTCCATCCCCCACCTACATCATTCCCTACCTCCACCCTCCACCCTCCATCCCCCACCTACATCATTCCCTACCCTCCCCCTCCCCTCCATCCCCCCCACCTACATCATCCCTACCCCCCCCCCCCATCCCCCCACCCCCCCACCTCCATCATTCCCTACCCTCCCCTCCACCCTCCATCCCCCCCTACATCATTCCCTACCCTCCCCCTCCCCTCCATCCCCACCTACATCATTCCCTACCCTCCCCCCTCCACCCTCCATCCCCCAGCTACATCATTCCCTACCCTCCCCCTTCCATCCTCCATCCCCTGACTTACACCATTCCCTACCCTCCATCCCCACATATATCATTCCCTAACCTCCCCCCACCTTTCCACACACGTACATCATTCTCTACCCTCCCCCTTCAACCCCCCCCCCCTCCCCCCACACATACATCATTCCCTACCCTCCAGCTCTCCCTCCCTGACACACCCACTTTCTCCCATCCCCATCCCCAGTCACTCAACTCCAGCCCCATGTGATCCTATCCGCTGCCAGCATTCTGAAAGAGCGCTGGATATTTGACATTCCAATAATTTAACAACGGGACGTCGATAAGGCGCACGGGCAGTAATCTCACCCCCACGCCCCGTGGTGGTGGGCCTCCGACTATGCAGCACTAATATCCGGGGTGTGGACCAGTGTATGCGGCACACACCTGTGTGGACAGTATCCATGTTATGGCCGCTGTCATGTTGACAGTACTCAAGGTACTGGCGCCAAGTGAGACAACAGGTGCGTTGAAGTCAAACTCCAGGTAAAAATTAACCCACCTGCCTCTCCCCACACAACCAGAAACCGCTGCACGCATGCTTCTTCTTACCCCCTCCGCCCCCCCCCCCCACACCTTCTATTCTTTTTCTGGTGAGGGCTTTCATTTATCTGTCTGAAGCAAGCAAGTATTATCTAGATGAAAAATGGTCTCTTGGAATGGATATGCATTTTTATTTGTTGCTGGTCCATTTGTTGTTTAAGCAGGGGAAATGTCAGTCATAGACGACTGGTCTTCCTGATTCCACTGCTGGTCGATAGAAAGCCCAAGTGTACACTTTTACCGACCCAAGGGATTTTTAACCTCCCACACCATATAGACATGGTATGAGAGCAACCAACCTTTGATGACGCTGTAAGTTATCGAACCACTGACCCTCAGATTAGGAGTCTGACCTAGAAAAAAGTCAGACACTCTAACCACTCCACCACAGAGAACGCAACTGCATGTTTCAAGTGTTCTCTGTTCTATTCACAACATATTGTATGTATTATTAAAATAAAACAACCGAACACCGACATGCTTGCGTCGTTCTTGCTAAGTATTAAAAGGTTCCACAGTTTTACATGAAATGACGTTGTACCTTGAATGGCAAGGCAAGTCGTGCGTAATAATTATATTATAATGTCACTAAACATGGAATATATGCTCGGAAAGTTCAACTCTTGTGTTTATGTAATAAAAACCCAAATCCTTAAATGCAGTAATAACAATGTTAGTTTTGAGCTCCTTGACATATCCTGGCAAAGACAACCTCCAGCCTTAGCAGTATCAATTATCAATATGTAAATCATATGATTTATCTTTTATATCCAATCATACTGACCCACTTCAGTTGTTTGTCCTATTTGAAGTGTGACAATTACTGTGCGGTAATGATCATAGAAACCTGTGACGGTTAACAAAACATTGCTCGTTTGCATACCACCTCGGTTGTGGGGCTGTCACACTACGACGCTTCTCACCGGCGACCCGTCAACGTGTGGTGTTTTTGGGCGATAATTAGTGAAATATCGAGACGCGCTGGGGGCGCGTTATGCGCGCGTCGGTACACGTCGGTACATTATCTTTGACGTTGATGGTCGGCGCGAAACGCCGGCGCGCGTTGCTTATCGCCCAAGGTTTTCAACATGTCAAAAACAACCCAACGACCGCCAGCGTGTGCAAATATATGGGTAATAAGGCCCTGTCACACTACGACGTTTCTCACCAACGCGCTTCGACGCGTTGCCGACGGGTTGGGTTTTTGTTCAACATGTTGGTACACGTCCGGCACGTTACCGGCGCGTTGCCGGCACGTTACCGGCGCGTTACCGGCGCGTCGGTACATAGCAACGTGTGAATGGACGCGTCGGCGCGCGTCGGGGCGCATCGAGGTTTTGTGCATGCACAAAACTTTGGACGCACGGCGACGCGCGCCAACGGGTTGGAGGGCGCGTTACGGACGCGTTAGCAACACGTCGACATACGTTGGTGGCGCGCCGGCGGAACGCTGGCAGGACGTTGGTCAACGTTGGTTAACGTTGGCTTTTTTTCCCCAAAAATGGGAGCGTTCCGTCGGCGCGTCGGGAACATCCCATCGACGTGTGGGCATGCCATTGGCGTTGCTCCAGCGTTTCTCGGCCCGTTGGACGTGTTGCCGGCGCACCTGGATATGTTGGCCGTGTGCTGTGGACGCGCTGCGGGCGCGTCCTAACGTGTTGCTGGCGGGTATGTACTGGTTCATGCAATACTAACACGATACCAACGCGCTGCCTCCACGCCGTAAACGCGCCGACAGCACGCCAACAGCGCGCCGACAACACCCCAATAACACGCTACTGACACGCTACATACATCCTAATAACATGCTACTAACGCGCCAATAACGCGCCAATAACGCGCCAATAACGCGCCTCCAACCCGCCACTAACACGCTGCGCCACGTCAAACTTTCTCCCAAAGCGCCGAAAAGTTCGACGTTTCTCGACGGGTTGCAAATATTTTGCGCGTTGCCGGCGCGCCGGCGGAAGCGTCGTAGTGTGACAGGGCCATAAGGACCTTAGGCGCGCGTCTCGCTGCGTTGGACGCGCCGGAATAACGTTATGGGAACGCTAGGAAGACGGCGCGCGCGCGGGAGGGTCGTTGCTCACGCGTTCCGCAAACTGGGCCGTTTTTGTTTTACGCCCTAGCAACATTTAAGGTTAAATGAAGACGTCGCGCCAAACTTTTTTTTTTTCCCCCCAGCGCGTCGACACACGTTGGCCGCGCGCGCATAACGCGCCATGCTGACGCCGATCTTTTCCCCCAAACCGCCGAAATGTTTGACGTTTCTCGACGCGCAAGATAGTACTTTCAACGCTGACGGGTCGCCGAGAGAAGCGTTGTAGTGTGACAGGCCCATTAGTCCCTACACCACAATGCTTTCTAAATGGACTTTTTACACTTAGACCTTGACGCGTTCACCGTACAGCACACTGTTTGTTACTGTTAGCGATGCCGTCGGGTAGTCTCAACCGTGACACTCTCTACTGCCACTCTGTGAACACTTGGGCTCGCTTTGTCATCATTATGGTAAATGGGCCTGTAGGAGTTAGCATTATGTGTTTGTCTGTGTGAATGCAGAGAGCCCCGTCCCATGAGTCTCTCATGGTAACTCGTCACTAACCGTCCCCTGAGGTCGATCCCACCTCCCGACACCATTATGGGTTATTGAGAAGCTCCCTATTAACAACTGTGAGAACTGGATGTAAATAAATAAATATATATATATATATATATATATAAATATATATAGACATGCATATATATATATAACAATTATCTTACCAACATACTGGACGAGATTGCCGAATGAGTTCTCCGTCCGACTCCCGTTTTTGTAGATTATGGGTTCGAACCCTGATCGAGTCAAACCAATGACTACACATGTTATATGTATCGCTTCGTAGCCAGGCACTGGTTATAATTAGGACACGACAAGGACTGGTCGGCTCAGTGTCGGGATAATTTGACTGAGTGGTATATCAGGTCATGATTCTGGCGGCCTCGTCACCCAGTGAGGCAACGCTATTAATTCGCCATGAGTACACACTGTCAGAAGTTGGTACCCGCTCTGATATGACAATAGATTTTGCCAGGAAATAAACTTCCAACAACCAACACAATCTTAGCAAATAGAAAACAGAAAATTCATATTGATTGGGTCAATACAATGACTCTGGCTGGCCATACAAATAAAGCCTACCGATTTCATTCACAGTTGGGTAAAGTTTTGCTGCGAATGGGGCTGATAATCGATCTGCCACTACCGCTACGATGCGGGATTGACCTCTTGTCCGCAAACCACTGCAACCCAAGGTGCTCCGTTCCCATCCAGCCACGAGCAGAAGAGTTCGTTCAATCTTTAACTGCATCAGCGTTGAGCTAGACATATCCACCAATAATATAATTTATATAAGTTATGCATAATATATTCTACAAATATATATAATATAAAAATATGGAAGACTTATTTCAGTATGCATACAAACAAGCTGAAAAATATGCACTTTCCTGTATATATTGTATACCTTGCATACCGTGCATACATTATATATGTATATATATAGTTATATATCTTACCTTCTGAGATACTTGTACGTTCCAGGTGCAAGTGACAATGTTAACACCTGAAGTGTGGTGCGGCCACCAGTACTCGTGTGAGTAATGAGCTAATATATGCAGAGAGCCCAGTGGCTAATAATATACTATCAGAATAATATAATATAATAAACATATAGAAAAACCCTTCCATGGGTTTATACTTGCATAATGCTTATACATCACACACACATATATATATATATATATATATATATATATATATATATATATATATATATCAATATATAGTGTCAGAAATATATAGTGTCAGAAATCCGGATAAATCCGGATCAGCATATATAATGTTTATGTAATATGTACATATATACATGATTATTTGTATATATATACATATGTATGCAACAATTCCTCCATGGTGTGTGGTGGAAAGGGCCCCACCCGTATACAAATCCACGACAGCTAGGAGGGCGGCGGACTCCACCAATGCTCCGATGGAGGAAGTATCGATGTATATATGTTATGGTAGCATTTATACTTGTATAATGCGTCATACATCACACACATATATATATATGCTGTATAATAATTACACGAGTGTAGGCACCCAGAATTCCATACTCGCTCCTCACACCCACCCACCAGTAGTCGGGTGGTGGAGCCTCCGGCTAGTCATTTACTGCTCCAACCTACTCAACCTCAGCTCCGACGGTGGCGCCACCACTCACCTTGCTCATTATCCAGATTCACTTACCGCCGAAAAAATATAGGGTGTGATCGCGCTTATACCGTATACGTGGACAGCGGAAGTACATACACAACACCAGCAATCGTAACCACTTCCGGCCTGGACAGACCACCACCCAGTGTTGATTAACTGCGCATGCGCACTTGATGCAGGCGACGATTATTGAGCGCGGGCCGGTCGCATGCGCATATTGGGTAATATGTAGGCAGTCTATCAGAGGTCAGCTTGACCCCGGGACTCACCCGGATGGGGAACGGCTCATCCGGGTGCCATTTGCTCCTTATTTAGTGGCGGCTGGTTCGGTAAAAAGGTACCTTGAGACCTCACCCATAACTATAATGCCGCGTCCAACCAGCGCCCCGCCCTGTGTCTGAGTGCAATGTAAGGCGCATAGTTCTGTGCGGATGTCACCATTGCGCATTCACACTGTTGTACTTCTAGATATCGCTTGTAGTCCACTGCATTCACATTGCTGTACTTCTCATCTTTCCCCAGGGATCCGTCTGAATTATCAACACTTTCACAAGCATGCAAAGCGGAGGTTGGGGTAGATTGGGTTAGTTTGTTTGTTCTCCTAGCAACACCTAACATCATATCAGGCCGGGTACTGACTTGTGACAGTGCGCATTCATGGCAACTTTATAGTGCTGCCCCACTGGAATACCAGCACCATGACCTGATATCCCACTCAATCACATTATCCTGATACTGAGGCGACCAGTCCTTGCCCTATCCTAATAACGCCGACCGCCAGGCTAGGAATCGACAAGTACCACTATTTAAGTCATGGGTTTGACTCGACCAGGTTTCGAACCCACGACCCCACGATCTACGAACACGGGAGACGGACGCGGGAGACCCACTGTACACTTACATACATGTTTGTCTAATTAAAGTTGCATATTCCAATGGTTTTGAGTTTCTGTCATTTTCTGAGACAAATATATTTGGCTGATCATTAATTAGCTATCATACTTTTAGCTTAACGTAACTTTCACGTTAACTGGCTACTTTTTAGATATGTAAAGTGCAAACATGGCAAGCATTCCAAAACCTCTGACATCATAGGTATCAGCAGTCTTATGTTCTATTAAATGTATCCAATATTCCCTTCTATGCGGCAACAAATGCATAATAATCACACAACTGTCTAAGTTAGATTTGTAGAATCAAATCTAGGTCAGTGTTTTGGTTTTGAAAATTGGTTCTTTTCATCGGAATATGCAGGTTTGAGTATTGCACTCATTCTGGACTACAATCTATGTCGAAAAGATAGGGATACTGATATCTCTGCGTTAGTATGAAGCATAGATTACTACAGAGGGCATTGCCATGTCTGCACAGAGGATATATGAGCCTGTCTCAAAAGGTGATATCTCTTTTTGTTTTGTCCGTTGTAACGATTGACACAAAACAGCACAGAAATGCTTACACTGAAAATGCAATGAATTTGCTTCAAATCTATTTGTATTCTGTTGGGATTATGAAACACCATGTAAAAAACAAATCATTTATCCTGAGCAGATGCATAAGCAGATAGTATTGTAGTAGGCTGCACTGACCTATCAGGCAAGTAACCACATAGACAGGTAGGCATGGGTAGTGTGTTGATATCAGGGAGCCTAGGTTGTGTACCGGTTAGCACACTGGCCCAAAATGCAAAGAGATGTGGGTTCGAGTCCCGCTCTAGGCACAATATTTCCCATTGTCATCACCCCCATGACACTGGTTGCCATGACCATGATCCTGTACAAGCTATGCGGTGTATGGTTTTTGAACCTAGCCTGTGTATGTATGTGTAAGTGCATTGCCTGTATGTATGTCATTGTAAGCATTAAATGACCATTTAAAATACTTACAATTCCAGGGGGACGAGTGTAGTAGGCTGCACTGACCTCTCAGGCAAGTAATCACATAGACAGGTAGGCATGGGTAGTGTGTTGATATCAGGGAGCCTACATGGTGTAACGGTTAGCACACTGGCCCGGAATGCAAAGAGATGTGGGTTTGAGTCCCGCTCTAGGCGCAATATTTCCCATTTTCATCACCACCATGACAGTATGTTCATCGTTAGAATGGACACAGTTTTGGCCCATATAGCTTAGCACCTATTGAGACAGTCTCATATACTCAAATTATTTCCTTAACAACAAAATTGCTCTACAAATAGCCCTCGATATTTCAGAACTGCCTTCTGACACACTACCGACCTCGACAACCGGATCCCACAATCACAGCAACTGGTGGAAGCCGGGAAAGGCGATCGACAGAATTGGATCTACACCCTAAGCTGCAATATCTCCAATTGCTAACCAGTCTATCCAGTCTTTGAGAGAGCTCAGGCAAGTATCCCCACGTTGAAAAGAACGGAAGAAATTCCAGCTCGGCCACGACCTTTTAACCTCCATCTCTGATTTGCAGAGACACGACATTCCACTTGTAGCAAATGGAGGTCAAACCCGGCTTGATCCCGACATGGTTGGACTCCAATTTCGATAATGGTTTCTTTAGAATGAACACTCATAGTATCGTGTATCTTCTAATGCACTTTTACCCTTTTGAATAGGTTCCTGTGCTTTATTTGCGTGGCCTTTGCTTTGGGAGAGGGTGTACATTAGTTTAGTAAGCAGTGTACATTTCAATTATTGGAGAATTATTCTTCTTCATTCCAGTGCTCCTTGCCTGATCCTACCGGGCGCGATGGCCGGATCGGTAGAGCGCGGGACCTCGCGTGCGGAAGGTCGGGAGTTCGGTTCCTGGTCGAGTCAAACCAATGGCTTAGGAAATTGATACTTTTGGCATCCTAGACTGGTGCTCGGCATTAATAGGTTGGACGTGTTAGCTCAGTGTCAATACAATGTGACTGAGTGGGATATTGGGTCATGCTGCCAGCAGCCTGATTTCCCACTGGGGCAGCACTACAAAGTCGCCATGAGTGTGCACAGTCCCAAGTCGGTACCCGTCCTGATATGACCTTAGATGTTGCCCGGACGTAAAACTCCAAGAACTACCCAACTGGCCTTATCATAGTAATGCCGAACACCAGGATAAGTAGTGACAATTAACAATTTGTAAGTAATTGCTTTGACTCGTTCAAGGTTAAAACCACATGACTTTCTATGATGGGAAAAAAACAATATACTAAACAAGAGGCAAGGAGGTTTCAGAAAACTACACCTACATCAAAAACAATAGCAAACTTAACAAGTGATGTGCTGGCATCATTGAACCAAAAGAAATTGGTTGCAGCGGCCTTCCTCGACTTCAGCAAAGCCTTTGACACTGTAGACCACAGCATATTAATAAGAAAATTAAACAAAATGGGCATTACATCCAAATCAATAAACTGGATAAAATGGTACTTAAGCAACAGACAGCAAAAAACTAAAGTAAATGGTACACTCTCAGACCAGCAAAATGTCACCTGTAGTGTACCTCATGGATGAGTCCTGGGACCACTACTATTTATACTATACATAAACGATCTAGAAAAATGGCTGGAGACAGAATGTCTCCAGCTGTATACGGATGACCCTGTAGTATATGCAGAAGGAAGCACAGTAGAGGAGGTAGCAACCAAATTGAACAACCTCCTGGACAGCTGGTGTGAATCCAATAAAATAACCATCAATGCAAATAAATCTAAAACAGTGCTCTTCTCACATACAGCAATGACAGGAATAAACCTACAATGCACACTAGGAAACCAAACAGTGGAAAGTGTAAATCACTACAAATACCTAGGTCTAGGACTAGATAGTCAGCTAAACTACAATCTATGTGTAACACAAATCATACAAAAAGTAAATCACAAACTATGGCTATTTGCTAAACTAAGAAACTATATGACTCAAGATATGTCAATACAAATCTTCAAAGGCATGGTACTCCCCTACTTTGACTATGGGGATGTACTCTACATGGGTGCTAAAAAAGAGCTACTTAAAAAACTGCAGATACTACAAAATAGGGCCCTGAAAATCTGCCTGAAAGTAGAGAAACTACACCCCACTTATGACCTACACAAAAGAACTAAAGTAAAGGTACTAGAAAACAGAAGGATAATCCAGTGAAAGAGAGACAAATCCGTGACCTAAAAACATACACAAAATATCTCTGCAAAATAAAAACTGGGAACCCCAACTGACCTACACCACAAGGGGGTAGGTGATGTGTCACGGCCCACCAACTGGACAGCCCAGGGTGGGAAAACCGGAAATATAAAAGCCAGATAACAACAACAATATAAATCAAATCAAATTCAAACAAACACAACTCAACCACCTATTATGTACAAGCCTATGGACATGTAAATAAAATAGGCTAGTATAGAATTAAGTAGAAAAAGTGGAAAACTCTTCCCAAGAAAACCCCAAAACACTAACATAGAACCATAAGAAAACAATTAACATAGTAATAAGAATAGAACAAAAATACAATGCCAAGAGGGCCCAAAAAAAACTAACATAGGCTACTAAGCATACCAACAAACCATCTATCTCCTACTGAAATGCAGGCAATCAAATAACTTATCAGCAGCTACTGTTTGGTAAGACAACACCAACACTACAGCTGGCCAGCATTGAAAACAAAAAATATTAAAAAACATTATCTGAGGCAGGCGCTCAACGCAAACGACCACCCTGACTGGTTTTAACATACGCCTTTCTTTCCGACCTGCACATCGCCTGAATAAGCCTCACAAATGCAGTTGACATCTTTAGTTATCAATACAAACAAAGGTAATGAGACACTCTTGCTTTCTTTTTCGCCCGTATCAGATCACACCTTCTGCTTTCTCTTATGGCACACGCAGCCCAGTAAGACCAGGTGCATTGTGACCTGTCTACTGAATGAAGCCTTGTCCTACGTAAACTCGCCCTAGCCATCCCAAGTGTATACTTATTGGTAAGGCCAAATAAATAATAAGAAATCGGGATCGTCCTTTGGAAATAAAAATCAGGGTGGGGCGGGCGGTTTTTATTGTTTTTTTGTTTTTTTGTATGTAGACATAATACGTAACCAGACATGAAGGCTTAATTAGTTGAGCGTCCACGTCTCTTGTTGGTAGCTCATGGGATTCGAACCCATTGGTTCGTAACCTGGCCGACTCAATCCGATGAATTAGACATTGATACGAAAGTTGAATTGCTTCTGGCCCTACACATTATTAACAGTTTAAACAAATAAGCCTAAAAATACGAATTCATCGGCGGGCGATTTTTCAGGAACGGGCGCGGATGATAACCAATTTCCTTTTTAATTTGGCCTAAGATGTGGACTGCTCTGCGATGATATATATATATATATATATATATATATACAGCACTTCTACACACAAAAACACAGCGATAGGTCATGCCCTTTTGATCGATGACTGCCTTTCAACCTCATGCACAATAGTTGCACTAAAAGAAACCACTGATAATCTTGTTGCTTGGGGGATTTATGATTTGCAAATGTATAAATGTTACGCTATAAATACGTACCTGTGTGACAATGAACGTTATTATCTGCATCTGATAAGGCAGAGTTTATTATTGTAGATTAGGAACTAGCTCTATTTATTCTTCTAAGCATTCCCTCCCTCTGAATCAAATAACCACCGTTTCGCCATGAAACAACGCACTGTGGAAAGTAGGACTTCTGGTAATTTACTTGGCCAACCTGCTAGCTTAGCTCAGAGGCCATATTCGCGTTTAATTAAAGCTGCATAGTCCGATGACAACATCACATTTTCAAAACCAAAATAATTACATAAATTGGATTATACATATCTACCTTCGATACTGGTGCACGTATTTAACATTTATTGCCACACATACGGGAATAGTGAGGCAATTGAATATATAACCTGTTACTGCTGAATGCTTTGGGGTCAGAATTTTGGCAAGTTTGCCAACATTAATTTAGCATGGTTGCACTTCAAATATCTCAAAAGTTACCCACTTAAACTAAAAGTTACTTCAAGCTAAAGTAAGGTAGATTATGAGGATCAACGTAATGTATTTATCTCAGAAAATGTCAAATTCTCAAAAACCATAGGACTATGCAACTCTAAGTTGATAGGCTCTATAAATACATTTTCATACAAGGAGCATAATTTTGGCTGATATTATTATTCTATTTCTGTCCACACAATAGCCATTCATTGCCAATTGATAGCACATAGCATGTATATATAAATATATAAAAATATGGCATCGACAACGTTGGAAACATATGGACTAGCGGAGTACTGGATTAAAACTCTTGTGTGTATTATTGTAGAGAGGATGGCTCAGACCCATATCATGTAAGAACCTTTAGTGTAAAATATCTTAATACATATATACTTTTTCTAACAGCGAATCTTTTTGAGAAAGCCTCGTCACTGTAGCGTTGCAGATGCCTGACTTGATATGGGGCACCACTGGGCATCCCAAGCAAGTATTCCCTGATTACAAATACCTTCCGTTAATTTATATTTGTACAATTCTTATGCAGCATATATATTCACATATGTATAGATATCATTTTGGAGCGAGTGATGCAGGTGTGAAGCAGAGACAGGCGAGGAGGATATGGCAAATGGCGCCACCTGGAGAGGGAGAAGGTCTCACCAGTAGATGACTTGAGGAGTGTCAGTTAATCGCATAGTGTCAGGTCGATATGAACTGTGTTCATCGAGAATCGGTTTCTAGATAATTATACTCGTGTAATTGCTCACACAACACATACATATGACCTTTCGACCAAGATGGACGCGTTTTTATTTTTTTTAAAGTAGCGGTATTAATTAAATGTAACCACTCCTAGTCCTACAAACCCCCTCCCCCCCCCCTCCCCCCCCCCCCCCCCCCCAACCCCGCCAACATACTCCTCACACCCACACACACATCTACCTTATCGGGCCCTTTGCCACCTGGGAAAGGACAATCGTGCACAAAATATCCATTTTCTCGGTACGCCCGATCCGGCGTATATGGACCATTCGATGGCTAATGAATCCCAATCCAATATCGTCGCCGTACAATGGGGGCCGTGTAATCAGGACCGGTGGAGGGCCCGGGTCTCCCCGGCCTGAGACTCCGGCAACCTGCGCCCCCCTGCGGCGGAAGTGATAACTGAGAGGTTAATCCCGTCTGGGTGCAATGATGCTTGTGGCAGTGGGCGGGTTCATTAACAGTTAGCCTGCTAACTCTAACTTCTTTTCAGACGACTCTTGTAATGGATGGGCTACTATTTTTGAGGTGTAATAATCACTATCTCTGTTTTTCAATCCACCATCTGACTGGCTTTTTCCTTAGATCTGGGTGCAATGATGCATGTGACAGTGGGGGCGGGTTTATTACCAGTTAGCCCGCTAACTCTAACTTCTTTTCAGCCGACTCTTGTAATGGATGGGCTACTATATTTGAGGTATAATAATCACTATCTCTGTTTTTCAATCCACCATCTGACTGGCTTGTTCCTAGGTCTGGGTGTGATGATGCGTGTGGCAGAGGGCGGGTTTCTTAGCAGTTAGCCTGCTAACTTTAACTTCTTCTCAGCCGACTCTTGTAATGGATGGGCTACTATAGTTGAGGTGTAATATTCACTATCTTTGTTTTTCAATCCACCATCTGACTGGCTTTTTCCTTAGGTCTGGGTGCAATGATGCGTGTGGCAGTGGGCATGTATATTACCAGTTAGCCTGCTAAATTTAACTTCTTCTGAGCCGACTCTTGTCATGGATGGGCTACTATATTTGAGGTGTAATAATCACTATCTCTCTTTTTCAATCCACCATCTGACTGGCCTGTTCCTTAGGTCTTGGTACAATGATGCGTGTGGCACTGGGCGGGTTTATTACCAGTTAGCCTGCTAACTCTAACTTCTTCTCAGCCGACTCTTGTACTATATTTGAGGTGGAATAAACCCTATCTCTCTTTCAAGCGACCCTGTTTTGCTGGTTTGTTCCATAAGGCATGCTATTCAGATTGAGGTTCATTGCACGGAAATATCTGGCATACTAGAACATGAACGATGAAGAATCTAAATAGGCATATGGAAGTATCACTTTTTCAAGACAGAAATAAACACATATATTTGATCTAACTTAGCTAATGGCCTACTAATACTCCATGTGATGCTGCATCGATCAAACGGAATATTAAGTCAATTTAATCAAACATATTACATTTGTATCCTATGTGTTCACCATCCTGATATGACCTTAAATCTTGCCAGGACGTAAAACTCCAACAACCAACTAACCTATGGGTTCTTTGATTTCGGTATGCGCGTCAAAATATGTCTGCATATGTTCACTTCAAATATTTTCCAAATGTAACCCTTTAGAAATGCTATATTTTAAACCTAAAGCAATGGAGATGGCATTTATCAACATAATATCTGTATCTAAAAGGAATGGCAGAAACAAAAGAACACCAGACTTGTGCAAGCTTAACTGGAATTCTATTGCTTTCATTGTCATAGTAAACTCATATAGGCAAGTGTCATTCTGGATATGAAGCAATAATGCACCTAGTACGCAAGTGCTTGTTTCAAAGGTTTGTAGGAGCTGATTTTTTAATCCAAATTTCCAGCATATCAAGCGTTTATTATACGTAGTGTCTACCCATACGTGACCATACGGGTAGAGTTGAAGTCTAGGCGTACGTGCGTGCGCTGCACGCGCATAGATCTGTCGGGTTAGGGTTAGGGTTAGGGTTAGGGTTAGGGTTAGGGTTAGGTTTAGGGCTATTTCCACCAAATTAAAATCTTAATTTATTATATATATTTAAGCAATGTGCATGTACGCCTAGACTTTGATTCTACCAGTTCAGTCACATACGCTTAGCAACTGCTAAAGATACGTGAGGAACGACCACGCATGCGCACGTACACCTAGACTTCAACTCTACATGTATGCTCACATATGGGTAGCCATTGCCTTTATTATATCGCAACCTTACTATAAAAAGGTTCTATCAGACAAAATGGTGCTTTGGAAATAATGAGGACTGAAGCTGTTTAACTGCATGATAGCAGAGCATATAGAACACTATTATTTTTAATGTATCTCAGTGAAAAACACCAGTTGAGAAACAGTTGTGTAAATGCATGATAACATTTTGTAGATACAACATCTTTACATCCATAACACCAATTCGGTCACTTTGACAGATAGAACCTTTTTGTAGTAAGATCACAAATTATATTATCCCAATGAATGCAATTCTAATCATAGTCTGTCGAAAACATATTCAACGTCTAGTGATCCATCGGGGGAGTGTGTGTGGGTGTGCGTAGAGGAAGGGCCTCGCGTGTGGAAGGTCGAGAGTTCGGTTCCCGGTCGACTTAAAAATTGACACTTGTGGCTTCCTAGACTGGCACTCGGCATTATTATAATATGGAAATGACTGGTTGACTTAGTGTCAGGATAATGTGGCTGAGTGGGATATCAGGTCATGGTACCGGCGGCCTGATCTCCCAGTGGGGCTGCACTATAAAGTCGCCATGAGTGCACTGTCGTAAGACTGTACCAATCTTTCTTTTTTTTTTGGTAAATATTTTTATTCATCTGACTACATATTTTGTCAGCGCCGGGGCACTGGTCTTCCAGCCGTCGGAGTGGTCGCATTTCATCTGTACATAGTGGAAGTGGAATGTGTTGCATTGTGTGCAGCACAACCCATTCTGAACATAAAAGAAAGTGGTGGAGCAGCCTATGCTGCATAGTGTACAACATATGTACTGAACATAGTGCAAGGTATATGCATCAAGATAGAGTGTGCAGTAATCTACACTAGTGGTTAAATCATATGCTGTGTTTGTATGTCAGTTAGATTTGGTTTTAATAACGGTTAGTCTTTAAATAGTGCCATGTTGTGCATGTATAGTGGTTTATATTGTGTGCATTGCTGGTTGAAGATGTAGTTATTCAGTGATGGTAATGGGTCTAAAGTAGGGGTAGTGGGTCTCGAGTCATTGAGTTATAATAGTTGTTTTGTCAAATGTGGATAGGGGGGGGGGGAGAGGGGTCCATGGGTAGGGTATTGATATGACCTTAGATGTTGCCAGGAGGTAAAACTCCAACAACCAACCAACTCAGCCATGCCATCCATCCCCTACTAATATGTCGGTGTGTGGCTATTTCTGGCGAACATCGGAGGAGTGGGTGTGGGTGGAGGGGGGGGGGGCGGAGAGGGGATGGTGGAATGTGAGGATGAGAGAAAAGATGGCGTGCTGTGAGGTACTGTTGTCTGCTGACCACAACACCGAACGCCAACATTCCTGCAGGATCCATACAGCTGAATCCTATTTTTTTTAAAGGAGAGTGTACGGCAATCAGATAGGGCAGCACGTAATGACGCGGTTTAAGTTGAGTCAGAAGTCGGGTCATCCAGTACATACGGCCGAGCTGTTTCTGATGAGTGCATGGCGTGCTTAAACTGGGATAGAGCAGCATTTCAGAATTTATTGCACCACTGAGGTAGAGCGGCGACGTTTCGGGTGCGCTAAGCGTGTAGTCAGTCAATCGATCATTTCATAGCAGTACTGATCCAGTTAGACTGGTGCTACTTTTTAGAGCTAAGTCCTGTTGAAAGGATACTCGGTTAGTACTGCAGCCAGTCTGTGATTGGTGCCTGAGTGCCTGTGTGGTAGTCTACTAGTCACGCCTGCTTGCACCAGCGGAGACGGTCACTAATAGATGGTTATATGTGGGGAGTGTTTGGAGTGGTGCTTGAACCCAAATGTCTGCCATTCCAGGGCAAGCTTCCTACCCATTAGACTATCCGTGACGTATTCAACCTAGCCATACTTTTATAGAATTGTAGCATCGCACCGATATATATGAATGGAACTCGCTAACATCATAATGTATCTTAGTTCTAAGTACAAATACACCAACAGCACATCACCATTGTATCCACACTGCAGGTTTATACCCCACCACACAACACTCAACAAGGATATATTCATGTAGACTGTTGCATTACTCGGGAATAGCCTGCCAGGTTGGTTCGTTGTTGGAGTTTTACATCATTGCAACAAGGTGATACCAGGATGGGTACCGCCTTGTGACAGTGTGTACTCATTGTAACTTCATAGTGCTGCCCTACTGGGAAACAAACTCGAATCATGACCTGCTTTCCCAATCAGTCTCATTAGGGGGACTCAGACCCACATATCTGTCATCCCAGAGTGGACATCCTATTCATTATAGGTTATCTAGGCTACCTGTTGTAGTGCCTCCTTTTGTGCCTGCTTGGTCCAGTTCACCTATATGAGATTATTATACAAACAGTCTACAAGATGCTGCAATATGCAAGACACTCGGACTATATAAGCAATGCTACTTGAGTTCACAATTTACAGGAACTGTTTGGAAAATGGTTGACGACCAGTAGTCATGAATAGTACTGAAGTACATGGCGGGATACGGCTAGCGTTGGTGGGTGGTAAGCTATGCCTATAGGACTGCGGTGGGCGAGAGCTAATTTAGTCTTGAGTTAGCAACGAGGAAGTTTCCAATCCCTTAGTCAGAATACCATAGTCAGACTAGGACAGTCATTGAATTGCTCGAAGTGTTGGTTCAAATCCTGATCGAGGCACACTCTGTTATATTTTCTTCGCCCTAACAACATAAGCATGTATATGTATGTATCTATCTATATATATATATATATATATCTACATTTCATCAATCAATAGTTCCGTCCTCTAGTCGAGGGTTGGATGCAATGGTTCTCCACTTGTCCCGATGGTGTGCTGTTCTGATAGACTGTGAATAATTCAAGCCTGTCCACTGTGAAATATTTGTAAACAATGATGTTCTTGGTCTCCCTCTCCCTCTGCTGCCATTCACCTTCCCTTCCAACAATGTACGGTATATTGAACTTTGATGAATGATGTGGCCAAAGTAAATAAGTTTCTTTGTCTGCATAGTGGCAAACAAGCGTTTCTTATTTTTATTTTTTCTGAGAACTTCTACATTTATATTTACATTGATATCTATATAAATATATCTATACATATAGCTATTACATATACGTTTGTACACGTATTTGCATCTGTATGCATGCATATATATGTGCATGTCTGTGGATACCTGCATATGTCTGCTTAAGCCGGCATATATATGTGAATGCCTGCTTATGCATGTGTATACATATGGATGCATGCGCTTGCATATGCATGTGTATACATGTGTATACCTTTGCATTCCTGCGTACTCATGCGCATATATGTATGTATCTGGATGTGCATGCATATATGTTTATGTATATGTATGTATATGCATGTATATATATCTACACATACTTATGTGTATGTGAATCCATATTATGTACATTAATAAGTACATGTACGTGTATGTGTATACAAATTGTATATACATATTTAACGGCGCCTACAGAGGTGATTCAATATTATTGCCACGTATTCGCAGTACACCTCATTCACCAGAGCACCACAGCCCCCACCCCCAACACCACCACAACTACCACGACGCTCCTCCTTCAGACATACCTACCTCATCATCATCATGCTGTCGGTCGCGATGCGACAAAGACTGCTTTCATTACTTGACTGCCGCTCTCCATTTAGCTCTCTGCTGTGAGAGTTGTGTCCATGAGTCGGTCTTAATGTCTCTCAGCTTCAGGTTTCTCTTGATGGTATACATTTCATGAAAGCTGCCTGCAAAAGTGTTGAAGTGCTGCTGGCTTTTGCAAGTTACCAGCGGCACTCTCTCGGGGAGCAAATAGAGGTTTCACACCGGCAAGAACATGTCAAGACAGGCGCAAATCTATTTGTCCCTGCAGTGGCTGGTCGGGAGATGTTGGGAGTTCCATACATCAACCGCCCTTAATGCTGCCACAGTGACATGGTTTTCTGTTTAGGGTTTGCTCCCTTAGCCTTCGGTTCTGTCAAGGACCTGTACCACAAGGCAGTGGTTTAGAACTCTGCAAGGCAGGGGCGTCAAACTCCCTGAGGTATTGCTATACCTGCTATACCTGCATACCTACCTCACTGTCCTCAATATGTCTAATGCCTGACCACACCATCCCCAGTCCGCCACGCCATGGGCGATCCTCCCCCCCCCCCTCCCGTCCCTCGCCCCCCCCCCCACACACACAACATCCATCCCAAACCCACCCACCCAGCAGAGCAGAGTTATTGACAGAGCACCACTGAAATATGAGGGGTTGAAATGCTGTTCACTCAGCCGTGACGCCGGAAAGACCTACTCCGACCAGAAAGCCAGAGTCGGGCGCGCTTGAGTCGCTCGGAGGCGCTCGGCCTAATAACATCATGACCCGCTTCGGGTTGGAGAGTAATCAAAGGGGGCGCGACTGGTTGACCTGGCGTGACCTCTCCTAACAGCCGGGTGAGTGTTAGACGTCAGTGTCGCGGTCATGTCGTCACGTGGGCCAAACGCGATACAGTGACACCAGGGGGCGCCGCGTTTGGTTTAAGTCGATTGCCGGTGAGAATTGCCCTCCTAGCCACCCTCAGCCAGCCTTCGCCAACCAACCAACCAACCAACTAACGGCCGGACGCCCACACCCACCCGCATACTGACACTACCGGTAGCTTCACTTATGCAGACACCTCCGTCTGTTTATCGACCAGACCATATGGCCGAATGAGTTGAGCGTCCGTCTGCCATTTTGGTAGATCGTGATATTTGAACCCATGGGTTTGAACCCTCGGTAAAATATTCTGATAACACACATTGGTGGGGAATGCAAATGGTCTATAATGGAGTACAAATGGTCTGTTAATGTAAATGATATATAAGGCCAGGTGCATGAATGTATTTATGTAGTTGCTGGTGATCCTTTACTTATGGTCAGTAGTCATTGTGTATTAGGTAGATAGTGTGAAGGAGGCACTAGTGATAGTGTGTAAGGAGCCTCAAGAGCTCTACTCACTACGCCCTCCCCCCCTACTGTTAGTTACGGATCACCACACACACACAGCTCAGGCAGGTGGAGGCCAATCACCCACACTGCATGGTGGTGGTGGGCAGATCACAGTAGCCATGGTGACACAAGAATGCTTACTGTTCATTTCTGGAACTATAACTGCTTGTTGCTGAGTGGAGATAATGGTCAGGTGGTATGCCATACCAGATCCATGTACCACTATATAATAATAAACCTGAGGGTATAAGCTCTCACTCTACTTTCATTCTTTATACTCTTCCTTTCTCTTCTTGCCTGTATTGATTTCCTATAGCCTGCCTACACAACCACTTATGCCAGCCGTCGACTTTAGAAATTGGTGACCATGACGAGACTATAGTCATAGCCACCAATTTGTAAAGTCATCGGTGTTGAGTTAAACCGATGCCATAAAATGTTATCATTGTAGCTTCCTAGCCTGGCGCTCAGCATTATTAGGATATGGCAAGGACTGGTTAGGTCAGTGTCAGAATAATGTGACTGAGTCGGATATCAGGTCATGCTGCTGATGGTGGCCTGGTCTCACAGTGGGGCAGCACTATAAAGTCTCCATGAGTGAGCATTGTCACAAGTCGATATCTGGCTTCATATGACCTTAGATGTTGCCAGGACGTAACACTCCAACAAACAGCCTACCAACCGCTTGTTTATCTGATTACTTACAAGAGGTTCACTTTGTTGCGCTAATAAAAGGCGACATGGGAGAAGAATTGAATTGCGACTTCCCATTGACGGCAGTGCCTGGATCGCACAATAGCTCAGGTTCTAGTCGGGACTGCCAGCTTGGAGCTGACTTATCCATCCTACCCGGACTACTGCTTTACCATTTCTGTCGCGCCTGGTGGTGTTTATGTGAACTAAGTTGTGTAGATAGCCCTGTCTATTTGAGTGCTTCATGCAAAGTGACATAGCGGTAAAGGGGCTGTCACATTAGGGTTTTTTGCGGGAGCGTATGGCGGCGTAAGCGCGTTACGTCATATACGTCGGCATACGCCGTATATGCTACTCATACGCTATGCATACGCTACTCATACGCTACTCATACGCCGCCAGATGCCGCCAGATGCCGGCGTATGTGAAGCGTATGAGGCATACGCCGCCATACGCTTTCATAAATCCGTCCGTCCAAATTTGTTTGTGCATGCTAACAAAAAACCGACCTATGAGGGCGTATGGCCCATACTGTCAAAACATGTCACAGCACGCTCCCATACGCTCCCATACGCTCCTCGTACGCTCCTCGTACGCTCCTCGTAGGTTCCACATACGCTCAAAACCACCCGAAAGGTCACCAAATGTCATCATAGGCCGGCACGCGCAGGACCTACGTAGGTTTTCAATACGCTCCCGCCATACGCCGTAATGTGACAGGGCCTTAAGCAGACATGTACCTGACATGGCTGTTGACTGTAGAAGTCGTTGGAGAAACCACCTACATATTCTTTTAGTATTTGACATCCTGTATAATAAGGGTACATATCTAGCTGGGCTGGTTGTAATTGAGAACGTTCTCATTGCCACGGCTTGAACACTACCGAGACAATTATATTAAGCATATATCACCTTCAATTGTTTATATTAAGCTTAAATCACGTTCAATTAACTTAATATTCTTTCTAGGCAGCGATAAATGTGAATAATTGCACCGGTATGTGTGTTGAAAATGTCAGATACAATTTGTGCCAGTCCTTTTGGTTTATAAAGTTTTATAGTGTCCGCGGGTTATACAATTTTAATCCGGCTACTTGTTTTAACGAGTTGGTCACATGATTTTACCATTTATTTGTGTTCATGAATATTCTCTATAAACCACTAGGCAATAAGGTTAGACAAAGCAGAATTGGGCTGAGTTCTTTATTAGTTCTCTGGCTGGGACTAATATGCCCTACCAAAAAGAAAAATGCGAGCGAAGTGACAGTGGTTTGAGTCATTTCTGCACCAAACATTTGGCGCCGCAATCGCGCGCATATAACGGGGTGGGTGCGCAAATCCCGAATACACGCAAATAATCGTACACGGAATATGATATCAATAATGGAATTGCTCCATTCCTTTATATTATTATAATACATTATAATACACATATTTGCTCAAAATAGGGAATTTACAGTAATGGTGAATGTGTTGTTAGCCGTTATTATTATTATTATTATCATTAGGAATAACTCTAACAATGGATATTGGTTATTAGAGCCTCAATGTACTAATGACCACATCTTGATCATAATGAGCCCCATCACAGGAGAGGAGAGGAGAGGAGAGGAGAGGAGAGGAGAGGGAGGGGAGGGGAGGGAGGGGAGGAGAGAGGAGAGGAGAGGAGAGGAGAGAGGAGAGGTGAGGAGAGGAGAGGTGAGGAGAGGAGAGCAGACGATAGGAGAGGAGAGGAGTGGAGTGGAGAGAGGAGAGAGGAGAGAGGGGAGTAGGAGAGAGGAGAGAGGTGAGAGGAGAGCGGAGAGAGGAGAGAGGAGACTCAGATGGGTGAGCCCTCAATAACTTGCAGAGAATATGCAGTTTTAAGGTATCCACAACACGAATAATATTAATGAATGAATGATAAGTGTCAATAAATCAAGTTGTGTTGTTCATGGCACTGTCCCTTTAAGATCATTACAATTGATCTGAGAGTAGAATCTAAGACCTACTTCATCCATATTTAATGGTTATCTATTGTAACCTGTTTGAGCGTATTCAAAACCTTATAGTAACTAAAGTAGTTAATGCAGTGCAACTGGAACCTGACACATTGAACATGGTCCTTTCATTATCTATACCTAGAAGGCTGAATAAGCTACTTTAGATTTGGGGGATTGTGGTGTTCCTCCTATACCACAACCCATGTCGCCCTGCCATAACCTGTGAACTCGCATATGGCATGAGTTTCCAATTCAGATTTGATATTTTCTCAGCACGGTATCATCAAAGTAGTAGAACGCAGATGCACATCGTATTGGTTTTTTTTCGAAATTGAATAGAACGGTGTTGTTATCAGAATTAAGAAACTCAATACAGGAATATATATATATATATATATATATATATATATATATATAAAGTCTTTGCAAAAGAAATGTCCAGTGGACGACTTACAGTATTCGCGGCACTGGTAGCCGGGGGGTGGGGGGATGGCGCCAACTGTCCCACCGTGAAGAGGGGGGGGGCATCCATAAAGTAGTACACAACATAAGGGTGACCAAATAAGGAATCTTCCCTTATATGCCTTTATAGTCGCATAAGTTTAATACATCACATACTATCTAGAGCTGGACGGTAATTGAGGTGGCGAGATGGCTATCCCCAGGACGAGGTGGGTGGTGGTTACTGCAGTAGTCTGCACTAACCTCTCAGGCAAGGAGCCGCATTAGGCGGGCGGGTATGGATAGGGTGATGACATCAGGGAACCGAGTTGGTGTAATGGCTAGCACACTAGCCCGGAATTCACGAGCTGTAGGATCGAATCCAGCCCTAGGCGCATTATTTCCTATTTTCATCCCCCCCCACATTACTTGATAGCATGACCTGGATCCCATATTTGATTGTTGAACGTACCATGTGAAGGCATTGTCTGTATGTGTGTAATTGTAAGCATTAACCGACTTATGGACGTAAACCATTTAAAAGACTTACACTTCCAGGGGACGAGTGTATTAATCTGAACTGACCTCTCACTACTCTGAGGCAAGGGAAACATAGAAAGGTGCATATATGTTGGGGTAGGATATCAGGGAGTCCCGGTGGTCTAATGGTGAGCACACTAGCACGAGGTGTCGGTTTGAATCCTGCTCTATGCTCAATATTTCCATCAGCCCCCCGCCCCCCCCCCCCCCCACACACACACAACAGTAACCACACGTAGCTGTGTGGTTCTAGTTGTTCTCTGTAGGAACTGTGTTCAATGAGTACAAACGGAATAGTCTCTCCCTTGATATTTGAGAGTATCAGGTTACTGTCCTCAAATAGATATGTACCTTCATGTAATAATAGCCAAAAGGCCATTCTCTATTCTCCTGCATGGGTGCATCAATGACATGTCAATAGGTTACATCTTGAAAGCTACTGATTCGCGCAGGGAAGAACCGGAAATGTGATAGTTATGGCCTCGGAACTATTTCTATAGAGTCCTTTAATTGATGAAGGTGTAAGTAGACCCAGAAGGGAGCTTCCAACATTAAAGTTCCATAGTCCAATGGTTTTGAGTTTCTGTCATTTTCTGAGATAAATATGTTAGGTAGGTCATTATAATCTACCTTACTTTCGTTTGAAGTAACTTTTACTTTAAATGATTCACTTTTGAGATATTTTAAGTGCAAATGTGCAAAATTAATTTTGGCAAGCTTGTCAAAATTCTAACACCATAGGCTTCTGCAGTAATAGGTTCTATTAAATTGACTCAGTATTCCCTTCTATGTGGCGACAAATGTTTAATAAGTACAGCAGTATCTAAGTTAGATATGTAGAATCAAATCTAGATAATTGTTTCGGTTTTGAAAATTTGATGTTTTCATCAGAGTATGCAGCTTTAAGTTAAGTAGTAAGATCAATTGGATGGCTTCGGCGAGGGGTGATCTTCCAGCCGAGCCAGCATTGTTATGCTAAATTGTCCATGTTGCTCACAACGTGGGTAATTGAGCGCATGAGACTGTACACATTCAGTAACTATGAAGCGACTACTGGCACCAGCTATAATGTCCTTTGTAACTAATAAATGGTTGCTGCCTGATGCGACATCTAGTGTAATTCTTTGCAATGAACTATGACGCAGTACGAATCTAGACACTTCGACCAGAGACTTTCAATCGATCGGATGTGTTGTTCTTTAGCTTAGATTTACTGTCCCACCCAGCCCAACTAATAAGGTACATTGATAGGGTTAAGTGCCTGGAAACCCCAAACTCTAAAACTCTAACATCATGACTGTAACTGTAACAAGCTGAATAGAAATAATAAATGGCACTATATACTGTACTTGTCTTGCGTTGGTCAATTAAAGTTCATGCTCATGCAAAATAGATTATTGCAATACAACCGCAATGGAAACATTTACCTAGAATCAGATAGGGGGTATATGGACCCTACAACTGTAAGGAATTGATTAAGGTTATTTTATTAGGTGCATTGAAAGAGTGTGGTTAGATAATTAATATCACATAGACAACATGGTCTCCAGGTTGTTGCGTACACACCCAACTTCCGGTTACTAGCATCCCAGCCTGTGTGTGGGTGTCGGCCCAACATCGGAATGCATCGGATATCGGAAACCTAGCATCGGTTAGATGTTGAACAATGATCGAAAATTATACACCAATAGCTTATGTTTGTAGATCTTGCAATCTGATATTGCAATATGATCGGACTGCAAATTTGGGACCACACGCGAGCCGATATCAGGACGATATCAAAGTGACGTCATGATGCGTGCTGGGATTGGCGTAACAAGTATATAGAAGGAGACGCGTTCTTTCCTTGGGTGTAATTAAAGCACACGAGCCAGACAAGTATGTAGAAGGTGGCATTTATTTTTCAGTTTTAGTCAAGTTTAGTCATTTCAGGTATAGATATCATGTTACGAAGGCACTTAACCCAACCCTTCTAGTCCGAAAAGCTAGGGTGGGTGGGATGGCAAATTAAGCAGCCTGAAGAAGTATGTGTTATCTAGTTGAAAGCTAAGTGATAATATCTTAGTTATTGTAATAATGTTTACATGTCTTTAAGGCTAGACGGCGTGTCAATGGGCAGCCATTGATTGTTCTTTTCTAACAGTACAGGTGGCACCTCGTGTGTCCTTAGTAACGACTGCAGTCTGCCCGCATGCCTAATTACCCATGTTGCACAACATGAACAATTAAAGCACATGAGACAGACAAGTATGTATAAGGTGGCATTTATTTTTCAGTTTTAGTCAAGTTTAGTCATTTCAGGTACATATATGATGTTACGAAGGCACTTAACCAATTGTGTGCAAGTGTCTTCGGGGCTGATGCCAGAGCATTTTTGGTACATAAGTATGTACCGCTTGTGACTTCCAGTCGCTAATTGTCATTATGTCGTCCAGGGACGTCCCAAGTCTTGCACAGGCCTGCGCTGCAGCGCGGCGCATGCTGTGAAGTGTCACGGCACCTGGTGCTGGGTGGCCCATTGGAGGTTGCTGTGTCTGAGAAGTGTGAAATACCCCCCGAGGAGTGCCGCCGTGAGCACCAGTCCATTAGGTCCTATGGATCTAAAGAACATAATCGCATTCCTGATGTCGATTGGGTTAAGGTGCGGGGCTTGAGCCGATACATGTGTGGATGCGCTCTGATTCCCCTTTTTAGGAGTTTCACTGGGTAGGTGTCAAACTGGTATTTGGAGCCAGCAAATGTTGTTACCCATGTTTGTGCTCTGCTGAAGTAGTTCATGATTGCTGACGGTGATTTGAGGTGGTCCTGCAGGTGTAGGAGGTACGACATCAGTTGGTATTGGCTCGGTTGCAATGGTTTAGTATGGTGTTCCTTCATGTACTTGATATAGTCTTGAGCTGTGCAATGATTAGTTGCTTCTCCTGCAGCGCACTCGAGTACTGAACCCCAAAGTACTGAGTAGGTGAGTGCGCTCCCCCTCCCTGCAGGGAGGAGTCACACTCGATGACTCACTCCGCACGTTGTTCAACCGGCAAGAGGACGAGGCCATTTGAGCTTTCTGCATAGTGTGTGAACCAGCCCACATCTAGGGCCAGTTCTGTTGGTACTGTGTGCTTTCCTCGATATGGCAAACTCCTTAGCGCAGCAAGTATCCTGGTCATGAAGCCGAGTGCCGCCTGGATACATTTTGCGACATGGAGTTTGCCCACTAGGTGTTGCAGGTCCTTCCTCGAGGCCAGTACGTTACGTTTCCATGCCTCACACTCCTTGACAACCTCTTGTAGTTTGTCGTGTAGTATTTTTACCGTCATCTCTGCTGAGGAGATGACGAATCCCAGTCACTCCACCTCCAATGTCGATGGAACACATTTGCTGGGGGACAGGTCCAGTCCGAGTTGGTCCATGATGATGAAGAGGTCCGGGTAGGCCTTCTTCGCCTCTCCGCGGGATGCAGGCACCCCCTCAAAATCATCCAAGTAGCTCAGCACATGGTGTCAATTTTTTCTTATTAGGTACACCACCGCGTTGGTGGTCTGGGCGCATGCCATTGCATATGTTCTGCACCCGAAGGGTGGTGCTATATCAATGTAGATTTGTTCCTTTTAGTGTTATGCCAAGCAATGGCGTGGACAACGGGCAGGTCCTTAGCTGACGATATGCCTGCACCAGTTCTGCGAACCAGATGTAGGCTCCACTTCCAATGCATGTCACCTCGTCTGCTAGATGCAGGATCCAAGGTAAGGCACATATTGCAGGGTGCAACTTGGTATTGAGCTTTGCATATTCCTCTCAGATAACTCAGGTCCACAATAACACGCTTTTTGTTGGGGCCTCTCTTGGGCCTCGTCATCAATGGACTGATCTGAGTCCAAGGCTTGAAAGGGTTGTCATCGAAGGGGCCCATCATGTCTCCGTGATCCAGTTCAGTCTGTATGTAATCCTCCATTTGGGCGACATTCTCCGGGTCTGAGTGGTGATTCGCAACTGATGATACAAGTGGGCGGTCAGGGGTATAGTCCGCCGGCCAGGCATACTCCAGAAAGTCAGGCTGTTGCTTATCATGGTAGTCCGCCAGGAGTGTTCACCATGCCATCATGTTGAGGCCTGACGGTATCGGTATCCTCCGGCCGAGGTAGTTAGGTATCGCTGTGATGCTAACTCGCATGTATGTCTCGAGGTAGTCCATTTGTTTTTACCAGAGCATTTGATCAGGGAAGGGCCAGATGTTTATGAGTATATGCATGTATGTTGCTGGTGTGTGGGGAGGGTTGTACTGGACCAGGGCCGCGTTCAGGCTCCGGCTCGGAGGCGCCTTGGAGATGGCCGTAACGTCACACTAGTCTGAACGGCAAAAGCAGTTTGTTGTCTCAAAAATGGTCGCCCCCATAGGCAGCGGATATTTGCAATGGAAAAGCTGCGCTGTCATTGGCTGAAACCACTCAATGTGGCGGCCATTTTCAAGGCGCCTTTCAGCTCCAGAATGAAAAGGCAGGCATCTCCGAGACGTCGTTGAGACGCACCCTGAACGGAAATAGGCCAAAAAGCATCGCCGAGACGTCGCCGAGGCGTCTCCCAGATGGACCCGAACACAGCCCTGCTGTTCCTCCGGAATGTTTTCTAGTATGTATTCTACATCATCATTGTATGTATGCTCCTCTATGAGTAGCCTGTCAGGTGAGCGATCGTCACGTCTAAGTTTTGATATGCCACATATTTTTGTTTCTTCGTTTTCATAGTATTGTTCCATCTCTTTGATGTTGTATCTGAGCATTTGGGTTGTGTTTGTTTACTTTGTAGTTTGTCATGATGCACCCGTGTGCTGCTTCCTCACTAGTTTAACTTGTTGCCTGTTGATGGGTTTCGTATCCGTCGCCCACCATCTCCTGGTTGATGGTGCGACAAGGCCTGGGGAGAGATGTGTATGATCTGTCATCTGTGTTTGGATCTTGTTCAGATTCCCTACCATGTTGTTGTATGACAGGGTTTGGTTCAAATATGAAACGCCGTGTGATATCATGGAGCAGTCACACTACGACGTGTTGCATCAACGTTGGACAACGCGTGGGAACGTGTTGGGTTTTTGGGCGAAACGTCGGAATGCGTCGGAACGCGTCGGAATGCGTCGGAACGCGTTACTGGCGCGTTAGAAACACGTTACGGGCGGGTCGGTACACGTCGGTACATGTAGATTTTGATACAAAACGTCGGCGTGCGTCGGCACGCGTCGGCATGTGTCGGCCAGCACCGAAAGTTTTGTGCTTGCACAACACTTTCGGCGCTGGCCGACGCGCACCGACGGCTTGGCTAGCGCGTTATGGGCACGTTTGCAGGACGTCGATACGCGTTACCAGCGCGTAGCCAGCCCGCTTGTAGCGCGTCCAGAAACATTGAGGAACATCGTGGAATTTTCCCACACTTCCGACGGGCCCGGCATTGCGTTGGTAACGTTCTATCAACGGGATTGGGGCGCGTTATTGGCGTTACTCCAGCGCGTCTCGACGGGTTGAACGTGATGATGGCGCGTGTGGACATGTTGCTGACGCCTCTGAACCTGTGGCTGGCGCATGTTAACGTGTTGCTGGCGCATTGCTGGCACGTTGGCAGCGCATTGGTGGCGCATTCGCGGTGGTGCGCCAGTGTGCTGCTGACGCTTCGTCCAGCAGTGGAGCCTTATTTATATCAAAGCACCCGATCTAGAAACCCGATGCTGAAGCGCCTTCCCCTCGCCTGCAACGCGCCAGCAATGTGGCAGCAACGCGCCGGCAACGCGCCCGTAACGCGTCAACAACGCGTTGATGACACGCTTGCAACCCATCGACTTCGTGGGAACCCGCCGATAACACGGCGATAAGACGTTGATAACACGCGGCCAACCCGCCATCTGTGACTGACGCGCCGGCGAGATGCCGGTAACACGTTGATAACACGTCGATAAGACGCTATCAGCCGTGGGAATGCGGCGCAACTTTTGAGAAATTGGGTCAAGCGGCGGGGGTTTCTTTGTTTTCCACCCGTGCAACACGCTGGCGGCGCGCCAATAACACGCGAGTAACGCGCTGGCAACACGCTGCGATGTTTCGACTTTTCGCAAAACCCGCCGAAAAGTTTCTCGACGCGTTGAATATATTTAAGCGCGTTGGCGGCACGCCGCAATACACGTCGTAGTGTGACTGCTCCATGAGGCACAACAAAAACAAATCCATGAAATTCCTTAACTTTGGATAGACGCGCAGCCATGTGTCTGCACTAGCGCAGCGTGCGTCTATTGGGACATATATATAGTAGTCCTGCATGGTTCCTGTCTTTAACTGATATTGGTAGGGAGATTCAGTAGTATAGGGCTGTTGTGTCTGTAGCTAGCAAGATTAATATGGCGCGGATGTGCCTATGTGCAAATGCTGGGAACCAACTACAAGAAGTGAAGTGGCTTCATGTACCAAAACATGCATTAGAGGCTATTTCCGCTAAGATAAGCGGTGATATAACATAATAATATATCTCAGTTTTTATCCGAGGTATTCATAATAGTACACTAGGTCAAATAAGACATGTCTATTCTCATCCAAGTGTGCAGGGTAAGGATTTGAGTAGTTATACAAACAACATGTTATATATCATATCCCTAGAAATAGATAGTCCTGCTTTGTAGTGAATTGATTAGATTATTTTGTTATGAACATAATCATACCTATGTATATCCCTATATAATGCAGAAGGTGCATATATATATGAAGAGTTCAGGGGCAAAACCACTTAAACGCCAATCCAAAAATGGAGATACACATAAGAATCAAACCTACAAAAAGTAAATTATGTTATATTCCTATTTTGTTTTTCATTGCTCCACACTCGTATGATCATCGGAAAAGTGCAATTAGTGAGAATTACAATTGTTTTCATGTAAACATATTTTATTTAAACTACATTTTTGGATTGGCATTTACCTGGTTTTGCGTCTGAACTCTTCATATATGTGTATATATATATATATATATATATATATATATATATATATGTACACAAGAGACCATGTACCTAGTTATTATTATATGTATATATTTATATTGTGGGGTATTTTCTGTGGTTGAATGCACATGGAGAGACTATCTGAAAATTTAATTTCTTTTCCTGTGATTTCCTTTGCGAAATGCGTGCATACCTATTCGCGCCATAACAGAACACGCCATTGTCATATCTGGATCCTTGCAGGGCCACTGCCATTTTTATGCCACCTTTTATCTCGCGGTACTAGCCGAAATGCGAAGCCGGAGGTATATGTACACAGCTAATGCCACGAAGCATGTAAAATAAGCCGGATCCCGGTATGTGATGACATTCCTTGCGTGGGTGTCTGCAAGTATGCTGTGGTGCTCCGGATTCCCACCTGAATCTACTGCCTCAGCAATATTATGTAGTTCACATTAAGAATGGAAATAATAGAATAAAATTACCCCCCCCCTCTTCCCATCACCGTCACCCACAGAGTAGATCTCACTTGCGTATTCTGAACACTTTCAGGAACAGATAATTGACGCCAACAGTATTGCATGGGTAATGTGGTCTGTAATTAGTATTGCATCCGGACATGTAATTCGCTGTTTGTCCCACCATATCCATATTCTACTTAAATGGTTCCCTAATTATAAATCATTAGTATAATGACGCAATTGGAATGGAAGCAGGTTATTGGAAGAATAGTGTTGGAGTTTTATGTCCGAGCAACATCTACGGTGGAATGGCTGAATGAATCGAGTGTCCGTTTCCTGTGTGGCAGGTCACGGGTTTCGAAATCACCGGGTTCAAACATAGCCCGAGTCAAACCACTGCATGAACAAATCAGACTAGTCAGTACCGACAATAGCAGGTCGCATCAATTAGATGGAGCAGGGCGAACTGGAAGTGGCAAGAGCAATTGTCCATAACTGAAATTTGATATTGGTTTATCAACCAATGTCAGAAGAACAACACCTGGAACAAACCCTATGACACCTTGGGTATTATATACCAGTGCGAGAAAATAATTCAGTTGAAATTGGGCCGGATTCAGTAACCCTCATATATTGAATACTCCTCAGCTTGGTAACCTCCAACCGAAACATTACTATACATGAAAAGGACAGGCCCAGACAAGGGGAAGGTATGTATTCTATATATTCCATTGTAAGCTGTCATACAGTATAAACTAATTGCCTTGAAGCCTGCCAATAAGGAATACAGGACATATATGATTCGAAGTCCATCCAGCTCTGTGACATAAACCTTAGGTGTTGTGTGTGACGTCATTTTGAATGGCAAACCTGGAATGTGTAAAGCCGCTATTTGACTTGGAATAGCAAGAATGGAGTTGCGAGCTCTGGCCTTTAGTGCTCCATCCTACTAACTATTTACTTATATAGTGGTTTTAGCACAGAGAAGATAACATAGGTAGCGCTTTTACAGAACCACTTGATAGAGACAAGATCCTTATCCCCAGGTGGACGATGGTTTTGGAGCTAGTAGAGACTCAAATTAAATATCTGGAATCAAAATGGGGGTTCCCAAGCATTGTGGTATAGGCAGAACCGAGCTAGATTTAGCTAGACCGAAAAGTAGACTGAATGATCTGATATTACTGATAAGACAAGTTGAAACACTAGAGAGGGTGCGGTTTGAGGTTGGGCCTGTGATGAGGACTGCATGACGAGGTGGTCTTTGACACATTTGGATAGATGTACTGACAGAAATTCTGCAGCCTTATTCCATGGCTCTATTCTATGTTGACATACTTTTTGTTTGTATTTTTGTTTATATGCGAGCAAGATCATGAATTCATATCAGTTTGGTCACTTGATAATTTACAGCTGGAATATATACGGCACGTCAGATAGAACAAAATTAAGTTCCATCAGCGAAAACAACCAGTTAATGAGCAGGGAGATGCCATTCCTTTGATCTTATCTCATGACGATATCATATTACTTTATTAGCTTCGAGGCAAAGAGTAGATTCCCAGGTTTGGTGAATAGAAAACTAACCAGATGGCAGCAGTGATTATATTGAATGAATAACCTACAGCAGTGCATCTACAATGGTTGCCAATGACTGCATTGTCTACACTCACATCTCCTATTTCATAGAATAGAGGGGAGCAATACATACCATTCACAATGAGCTCATCCTCCCTGGACATTTCTATGGCGCTGAACAGTATAAATAACCAAGTTCTCCATGTACCCCAGTGTAGTGAAGTAATGCAGTACAGCTCTGCAACCATTGTTGTTGCGCAAATTGTTAAAACAAACAACAAAATACCGTCTCTATTCCTTTAATTCTAAGCAGTCCTAACGTGGGAATTACCGGTGTCGCAGTTTCAATGCCCGGTCAGTTTCCACCGCCCGTATAGACTCAAACTCAAGGCATTGTCAATGGTTGTGAGCAATCTTCATACAGAAAATACAGCAAAAGTGAAATATCTCTAAAACTACACCACCTATTAACAAATCGCTTGGTACACATATAGAAAACATCTTTACCAAAAATACTGTATTAAATTTATAAGGTTAAGGTTCTTGATTAGTATTAATTTTGAATAAAACTAAGGTTTTGCACTGCGCGTACCATCAAACTCAAGGCATTGTCAATGGTCGCTAGCAATCTTCATACAGAAAATACAGGAAAAGTGATATATCTCTAAAACCACACCACCTAGAAACAAATTGCTTTGTACACATGTAGAAAACATCTTTACCAAAAACATTATATTAAATTTATAAGGTTAGTGACGCTGATGTTAGATTTTGATGCATGCGCATGAAACTGACTGGGCGCTGAAACTGACCGGGCGTTGAAACTGCGACACCAGCTTTATTGTTCCAAGGGCCTAATTATAGCAAGGGCCGTGACAAAGCAGGCACAGCCCCTCGCTTGCTAATGCTCACCCAATTAGGCGGTGGGTGGGTGTGTGTGGGGGGGGGGGGGTGATATTCACCTTCCCCTAGGAGTCATACTGGGCGGCGACAATAGGGCACAGTGGCAGTAGCACGCCACTGGTCCATAATCTACGGTTCTTCACGATGTGGGCCATTCCCATTCCCATTTCCACATTCCTCATTCTTAAGGCCCATAAATATTTTTAGTCGCTGAGATGAATCGCGCCGCAATGGATGGTAAATTTGATCACCGCCAACTGACGGGAACGAAGGCTGGCAGTTGCAAACAATTCCGGTAGGTGTCCTGGGGATGTGTGTGTGGGGGGGATTGGGTGCTGGAGTTTTACGTCTGTGTCTCAGAGAGAGAGAGAGACAGATGCACAGACACAGACAGACGGAGGCACATACAGAGACAGAGACACATACACGGACAGAGACACATACAAATACACATACAGAGACAGACACAGAGACAGAGACATAAACACAGACATAGACAGAGACACAGAGACACAGACAGAGACACATACAGAGACAGACACAGATACACAGACATAGACACATACACATACATACACAGAGACACAGACAGACACACATACAGAGACACATACAGATACACAGACAGAGACACATACAGAGACAGACACAGATACACAGACAGAGACACAGAGACACAGACAGAAACACATACAGAGACACATACAGAGACAGATACAGATACACATACACAGACAGAGACACAGACAGATACAGAGACAGACACACATACAGAGACAGACACAGATACACAGACACAGAGACACATACACAGACACAGAGACACAGACACAGAGACAGAGACACAGACTCAACACTTTTATTTTATTTTCAACGCTGACGGGTCGCCGGTGAGAAACGTCGGGAACCAGACGGGATGGCCGAATGAGTTAGAGCGTCCGTCTCCCGTGCTGATAGATCATGGGGTCGTGGGTTCGAGTCCCGGTCGAGTCAAACCAATGACTTTAAAATTGATACTTGTCGCTTCCTAGCCAGGTGCTGGGCATTATTAGGATAGGGGAAGGACTGGTGTGCTCAGTGTCAGGATAATGTGACTGAGTGGGATACCAGGTCATGGTGCCGGCGGCCTGGTTTCCCAGTGGGACAGCACTATAAAGTCGCCATGAGTGCGCACTGTCACAAGTCGGTACCCATCCTGATATGACCTTAGATGTTGCTAGGACGTAAAACAACAACAACAAAACAAAACAAAGGAAACGTTGTAGTGTGACAGGGCCATTACTGGCGGCAGCGGCGGTTTGTTTACTGTACGTTCGTCGATTCGAAAATATAACTATTAATATCGCCGCCAATGCGGCGGTAGCCTTAATAATGCTTCGAATATAGGGTTAAGTTGATCAAATTTCACTTATTGGGTATGTAATTCTGTTAAATATGGTCGCATTTAATAGATTTGAGCCTAATATATGGCTACAAACGCAGAGGGATTTCCCAAATCTATAAATAACTGCTAGGGTACCTACCTCCTCGCCGATTTGGCTTCATGCATATCCCGTAACCCATTTCTAACCCCCGGAGGTAGCAACCCCAAACTCGGTCCTTACCACTGGCGGCGATAAATATTTCTTCATGCATACGGGCCCTGGAGCCAGATGTGCAAACTAAATGCGCATACACAATACAGATGATTTAAACAAAATATACAGATGACACTCTTTTTTTTAGTTTCCTGCCCTGAAAATAGAGGGCGTTGTCGGTAGAGGGCGGGTTTATTAAGGGGCTGTTGATTATTTCTCCCCGCCCCCGGATCGGGCGTACATGATCCAGATGGCTGCCATCTAAGGAAAAGGTTCCGGGGGGCAAAGTGGAATCACCCATCACTTGTATATATGACCTCCTGTCATATTCCTGTATATGCTTTGCATTTGCATTCCTTTGACCTCCGCCTAAACCCATCATTGTCTGGCACAGTGTGCTAAGTGGTAATACCTCACCCTGCGCACATATTATATAATGGCATGGATGTATGCTTTGAATACCAGCATGACAGCTGCCACCTGGCCCTGTCAGGTTTTACTACACAATCCACTAAATGTGATATTGGTTGATGCTTCTTATACCACCAGTGGATAATTTCAAGAAATGTATATGCAATTCTCCTAAATTGTGCACTAAATTTGGAACCTAGAACTAGAAGTGATGTATCAAAGCACACTTATTCTGTCTAACACGCAGCGGATGAACCCGATGTCCGATCCGGTGTAAAATATTCAACTACCACATAATAAACCAGCCCTCTCCCGACAACGCCCTCTCTGTGCAGGGCAGGGAACTAAAACAAACAAAAAAGTTGTTTGCCAATGCTCAACGTCTCCTCTTGTCTCCGTCACGCGGCGCTACTTGTCGTCACGTCTACGTCACATCCACGTCACGCCTACGTCAGGGGCGGCGTCGTGGTCAGCCCCTCCAGAGCCCCTCCATGACCGGACTGAAGGCTCCTCCAGCGGCTGAATGGGCCCCAGGGGAGGGTGTGCGTGTGTCTGGGGGGGGGGGGAGTGTGTGTGAAGCGTGGCGGCACAAGGAGAGTGTGTGAGTGGGGGTGTGAAGGGTGGCGGCCCAGGGAGGGTGTTTGAAGGGGGAGAGGGGGGCGGTACAGGGAGGGCGTGTGTGTGTGTGAGTGTGTGTGTGTGAAGAGTGGCGCCACCTCTCGGGGCCCCACACGTTCACGTCTGTTCATGTTGCTTAAATATAAAGAGGACAAAGACCACGCCGAACGCCACGCGCCCTTCTGCCGGTGCCGCCGCCCGGTGGGTGGCTGCCGCCCGATACGGGGGGGGGGGGTGCCTCCAGGTGCCGCCCCGGTGTCTGCTGGTGCCTGTCTGGTACCAGCGGTATGCGGTGTTAATTGACATGCCGAGAGCAGGTGCAATTCATAGCGGCGCACGGGTCATGTCGATACATATGCATGCTACTGGTGATATGCACGTCACATCACATTCATGTCACGTGGTGTAGCCGTGCCCGCCGTCCCTTTGGGTGGGGTGGGGGTGGGGCTGGGGGGGGGGGGGGTGGATGGGGACGGGGCCGGGGCAGGGTGGCAGTGTGGGGTTGGCAGGTGTGGTTGCAATGGCAGACGGGCTTGCGGCTATGTATATCGCGAAAACAATTTATATCTTTAAATAAACAACATTTTATATCTTTAACAAATAAATCGCACCAACATCGGTCATCATGAATGGCAATCAATGTCGATAAGGTGTCGACACTTTAGCCACAAAAGAGACACATAGGAGATATATATGAACGATCTGCGCATATATGATATACGCCCCTATTATCGGCGGTTTATGACATATTTTTTTAGAACCATAAGTGTAAGTTTTCCTTGCAATATCTATCACAACAGGCCCTGTCACACTATGACGTAACGACATCAGCGTAGGGAGAACGTGAAAAACGTCGAACTTCTCGGCATAGTATGCAAATTTGGGCACAAGTTGAACATGGATGCAACGTAGTTGATGTGGGTGTGACATCGCCGTGACGTCAGGCTAGCATATGGTGTCAACGTCATAGTAGCGACACTCCAGCACACTCAACGCTGGGCTAGCGTGACTCCAATGGTGCTCTAACGTCGGCGTAGCGTGATCACGTTTGCTCGAACCTTGGAACGTCTGACTCGACCATTATAGCCTAACGTCGCCCTGATGTCACACCAACATCGGCAGCATGATTACAGTGCGTCCTGACATGCTTGACGTAATGGGAACATGGCCCAACATCAGTCAAAGCACCCGAACCACCCTCACCTTGTGTATGTACGTTGGCACCATGTCCAGAACACGTTCGAATGACGTCATCGACGTTATGCACACACTAAAGGGTCATCGATGATGTCAACGACGTTGACTATGTCGGGACATGTTAGCGAGGGCGTTGGAGCAATGTTCGCCACGTGTCACAGACTCGTTCTCCTGACGGTAGAGCAACATTGACTTAACGCTGGCCACACTTTCCTCCCCGACTGTGCGTCGCTCTGACGTAATGGGTCATGGATCTAACATCACCGATGCAGCTGTGACAGTCACCTAACGTCGGAGTGACGTCAGCATGAGGTCATCCCAAAGTAACGGCTTCACGTCGTGCTACGTCGAAAGTTTTGAACATGTTCAAAACCTTGATGCGTGCTGACATAACACGACATAACATGACGTAGCTCGACGTCAGTCTAACGTCATTCTGACATCATCATAACGTAACCCAACATACACATCAACGTAATGACGAACCGTGAGCCCGTCAGGCTAACGTTGGCTCATTACGTCATAGTGTGACAGGGGTATAAGGATTCTTTCCCACGGTTGATGTAAAGTGTATTTAAAAGAGACAATCATAATACGGGCTATGGCATCAAATTCTTTCGCTAGGACTCCCCACAACTGTTCGCATGCATTATCAACAAGGTTCTTTAACAGACACCCACATCAAAATTCAGGTCTATATTTCTGCTATTCAACACATTTGGCAAAATATCAGCAGGTACTCAGTGAAAGTGATGGGCTCCCATGAAGAAGGTTGAGGAGTTGAATCCTGGCTGAGTCAAACCAATGACTTGAACATTTGATATATGTGGATAATTAGCCTGGCACTCAGCATTACTAAGACATGAGAATAACTGGTTAGCTCAATATCAGGATAAGTTGACTCAGTGGCATGATATTGGGTCATGGTTCTGGTGGCCTGATCTCCCCGTGTGGCAGCACTATAAAATGGGGATACCCGCGTACTATTACAAGTCGGTACCGGTCTGATATGATCAGAGATAACACATAAACAAACCTCAGATGTTGCTGGGATGTAAAGCCCCAAAGAAAGAACATGCGACAAGTACAATTCTGGGAGCGCTTTGTGTGTGCATCCTAACCATAACCAGGTCATGTCAAGACTGCTGCCGACGTTTCACACTGGCCACTTATGTTAACTTCATAGTGCTGCCCAGGTGGAATAGCTTGCCTATATCCCTGTATCCCAATCAATTTCATTATCCTGACAACGAAGCAGTCACTCCTTCCCGCATCACAGCACTGCTGAACATCAGAGGAATTATCAGCTTTAAACACAAATGGTGATGGGTGTATTAATGCTGTCCGTAAGGGTTAAGTCCAATGACTAGTTTTTGCCGTTATGATGCAGTCACACTATGAGGCTTCTCCTGGCGACCCGTCAGCGTTGAAAATAAAATCTTGCACGTCGAGAAACGTCCAACTTTTCGGCGGTTTGGGGAAAAAGTTGGCGCATTATTTGTGCGCGGCCAACGGGTGTCGACGCGTGAGGAAAAAAAAAAGAAGAAGTTTGGCGCGACGTCTTCATATGGCCTTAGATGTTGCTAGGGCATAAAACAGCAATGGCCCACTTTGGCTCAATGTGTGGGAACGACCGTCCCACATGTGCGGCGACTGCCTAGCATTCCCATAACGATATTCCAGCGATGGCGACGTCCTTCTGACGTCGCCATAATATTGGAACCCATGCGTTGACGCGCGCTGACGGTCGTTGTTTTTTTTTTACATGCTTACAACCTTGGGCAACCGGCAATGCGCACCGACGTTGTCCGCCGACCATCAACATCAAAGATAGTGTACCGACGTGTACCTACGCGCTCATAATGCACCACCAGCGCGTCCAGACGTTTCACTTATTATCACCCAAAATCACTACACGTTGCCGTGTCTCCGGCGAGAAGCGTCATAGTGTGACTGCACCATTAGACAGTAATAGTCTTGTGGTTCACCTTGTTTAATCACATTCAGTTGTTGGGTAGCTATTGGCTACATGCATTCCTTCTCTATTTGTAAGCATTCTCCCATATCCCACAACTCTGTAAGTTTGTTAGTTCTACAATTGGATAGTTGTTTGGTTACCAATAGTTCCTTCGCCTTGCTGTCTCAATGGTCATTCATTTTTGATTTTAGGTTTAATATCTCCCTCCTCTATATATCATACCTACTTGGATGACCCACCAACATATATGCGCGATATCCGGATTGTGACTATGGGATGGTGTTCTGTGACGTCACGCAGGCACAGCTGTCGGCCATTCGTGTCAATAGCGGAGACGCTGCCAATGGTATGCTGGATCAAGACGGAAGAGCATCAGGTTGTATGTGTAAGGAGATCGTGTAGGTCGAGGCCAATGACTGCAGCCAACAATAGGTCCAGGTCACCTGAGCACTGGTCCCCACTGAGTCACTCACCGCCCGACCCGACCCATTGATCAGCTGAACACTGAGGCGCTGAAAGGAAAAGAGTCGCTCTGACACTGGGAGCTGGGGGGTAGTGGGTGGAGGGGAGCATCCTTATCGCTAGTACTACAAGCAAAGATGCATGCAACGATATAATGATCCATATGGAGATTGACCTACTCAGCGGTTAAATATGAGGGGTTCCGGTTGTGAGGTGCTGGTCTTGTCAATATTCATTTGTTGCTTGCTGTTTATTTCCCAATTGAATAATATATTGTTAATTATTGTTGACTGATTTATTGCTGATTGTTAAATATATTTGCAATATGTTAATCTAAAGTAAAGTAGTTCATAACGATGAAATTAATATATATAATTATATCTAAACAAATAACAAAAAAACACAACCAGGGCCCTATACTACTTTGAGGAACATATCCCAATCGAGTGTTAAATATCTATTATGATGGGAATCCTATGTCTTTAGTATGCAACATAGGTTAATTTCTTAAATATATTGTGTTGTCTCCCTAGTTTTCTCCCTAAGCGAACGATCTCCTTCAAACAATCCTATATACGAGCGCTACCTACTTTGAAACTGTGAATATTTCGCATTGTGTTACTTCAAAAGTCATTGGCAGTGCCCTATTAGAGACTTTGTTGTCAAAGTTATTCACATCACATGATGCTATTCGCCTACGATCAGAAGGTGCAACCTGCAGACATTGACACAAGAGTAGGTGCAATTATTTATGTGACAAAGACTCTAAAACAATAAGAAATCAATCTGCCTATGATTCCCCTCTTGCCCTTTCAGAGAAAATATTCTATTTTGGGCTGTCGTGTAGTATTACAGCACTCGGGCCATAATGCCAAATGGCACAAAGTGTTTACTCCCGGTATATGAATACAAATACAATTATATATATATATATATATGAGTCAGTCTCACGAAAATAGGCCAATCAGAGAAAGTTGTCAGCGTCGAGCATTGGATGTTGGCGTCGAACAGCATAGTTATAGTTTAGCATTGACAAAGGTGTTGGAAAGTTCTAAAATTTATCCTGAATGTAAAGGGAGAGCAAATACAACAACCCTGTTTGTTTCTAGGATAATTTAATTTGAAACAAAGAAAGCTCTCCACTGTAACAATTGCGATGCCGACATGTGTTAAAGATGTCGGCATAGACTATTTGATGTTGCGTTCGAATGGCATAATTATAGTTTAGCATTAACAGAGGTGTTGAAAAGTTCCTAATTTATCCTGGATATAAAGGTAGAGAAAATACAACACTATTTGCTTCTAGGATAATTCAATATGAAACAAAGAAATGCACTACACTTTAACAATTGCGATGCGACATCTTAAATTGACCACCAATTGGCCCATTTTCGTGAGACGGACTCATATATATATATATATATGAGCAAGCAGCGAACAAACAAAGTGAACTATTACATGCTAACCTCTCATAGTTAGTGATGGGTAGCTAACAATAAACATGAGAGCACGATTCTTGTGAAGCCGATGTCCGAACTTGCTTCACATTTACTTTTAAATAACGCGATTATAATTACAAGTTGTTACCTTCCATAGGATAGTTAGGGACCCCATACAACAAAAATAGTTTGAACCCTTAAAAACACACACATAGAAACAAAAAAAAACCAGAAGAGTTGCGATTGAATGCTTCACATACACTCACCATCTATTTGTCGTAAGGTTTGGTTGAGTGCTGATGGATTATGCTGTGTTTTTAATACAGTTTGTCAAAATAGAACAAAATGTAATATAAATATACATGTACAATTACAGACTAATTGTTATTAGGAACTCAATGTAGTCATTCTTTTGGGTAAAGAGCTATCGCATGTTATTCGTATTAAAGCATGCACATATCCTGCAAATCATTGAGGTTTGTGATATACCATTGAAAGCGATGTTTGATTATCGATATGTTGGAATATTTTCTTTAATTATTGTACAGGAATGCAGTTGGACTAACAACATACTAATTACAAATCACTTAATTGGTGCTAAGTAGAAATCTATATGGTGATCTATATGTTACTTGGTTAGCGGATACTCCCAAGGTAGCGAATGAGGTTAGCTGCTTTCAGCGTGCATATCATTGTGTATCTGTATATACGGAAGAACCAGTGTCAATGAATCCGTTCATGCGAAGCCACCATTTAAGGAGAAATGAATTACAGGGGATTGCAATGAATTTTGAAATATGTGTAGCCAATCAACGATAAACTAAATATGCTATGTCAGCGAAAGAAATCAATTCAACACCAGTACCACCTAATCGAGAATACAGAATGAGGTTAGTGGAAGTGGTCCATACACTGCCGCGATACAGAGCAGATTGCCCCCAAACCTGGCAACTCATCACCAACATTTCCCACAGGTGGTCCTAATGTAGGAAAAATAGGATGCATTACCCATGTTATACCAATATGACTTGTTTGTAAGGCCTATATGTGTTTAATTCACGGTGAGGGGAGAGTTCCTCCTCCGCCAATCTCTTCTCGCTCCTCGGCTCCTCCCTCGCCCCACCCCGGCTTGCACCTGGGGCGCCCCATGCCCCTACCGGCTCCCTCGCTGCCACCCGTCCTTCCTGGAGTCACTCCTCCAGCTCACGGCCTGCACCCACCTCCAGCGTTTTCCACCCACCCTCCCTTGCTCTACTTCTTTCTTATTGTCTTCTTTTTCTTTTTTTGTATTAATCATTATTTATTTTTTTTTTTCATTTTTCATTAATTATTAAGTATTTCCACTTCCACTCTTCGTAGGGTGCAGGGCTCTTCAGGGCTCTATTTATCTTCCCTTGTTTGTGGCTGAATAAACTGACCCTTTTTTTTCACTTCCAGCTCGCCTCCACCTTCTTCGCTCGCTGCGTATCATTCATTGGAAATATGTCAGGAGCAATGTGCATACATATACATGCAATATATGCTCTGTTTGGATTGGTTTTGTGACTACCTCCCTTGACTAGTAATTGCATGCGTCTTGTCAGACGCTTGCTATAGTGGACACCCTACACCATAGACGAGGTCAAGATGATGACCCCAAATGTCAACAGCTCCAGCATCAGTTCGGCTAACCTATGCCATCTTTTGAGCAAATAGTGAACTAATGAGTTTCATCCTATTGACACAAATCCTCATCACTCCGAGCATTCAAAAACAGGTCATTCGCTCTTCAGCATATCTAAGGTTATTTTGTGTGAGCTGGGATCGTCAGATTTGACGATGAAACATTGCTTTACCATGAGGGTTCTCAATACATGTCCGCATAGGCGACCAGTAATGCTGCTAGCTCATAAAGTAGAATGCAGGTAGATGTATTACATCGCGGGGCCTAGGTAGTGTAATGATGTGGACGCTAGCCCTGTAATGACAGAAGTAGGCATTCCAGTCCAGCTCTAATCATGATTTTCCTGTCATTCACAACAACAAAATCCCACTGCCACAACAGGAATGCTGTGAGGAGTGTTCTATATATGTTCGATACTGGCCCGTGTTGCAGTTTGGCTGTTCATGCATTGAAAGTGCATTGAATGGATATTTGAAGAGCTCAGGCGCAAAACCATGTACACACCAATCCAAAATTGGAGATAAACATTGGAATCAAACCCTCAAAATCTGTATTTTGTTATATTCCTTTCTTTTGCTCTATAACCATGTTGATCATATGAAAAGTGGAATTAGTGAGAATTAAAATTATTTTCAGCTGAACATATTTGATTTAATCTACATTTTTGGATAGGCGTTTACATGGATTTGCACATGAACTCTTCATTTATAATTAGATCTTTGAGAGTTACAATTCCAGGAGGAGGAGGATAGTGCACTGAACTCATATCGCCAAGTGAAATGCCACATCCATGAGTAGGCATCAGTAGATTCATTCAGTGCAGCATTAACCCGTGATAGGCTGCCATACAGCGCGCTACTTGAATTGGATCAGGATCACAGAAAACAGTGGCGCTGGGGTGATGAAAAAGGGAAATATTGTGCACAGAGCGGGAATCGAACCCACATCTCTTGCATTCCAGGTCAGTTTGCTAATCTTTGCACCATCTAGGCTCTCTGATGTCACCACACTACCCACGCCTACCTTTCTCTGTGGATTCCTTGCCTGGAAGATCAGTGCGGACTACTACAGTTTTGGATGTTCATCCGGTACTAGCAGAAATCTGGTTTCGAATTTGTCTCTCGGTGCTATGATTCTATCGCTTTGCAACCCTCGGCTACAAGAGGAACCCTCAATGCGGCAACTGATCCACAAGGCACATCAAGAAAACAATGTGAGAATCATATAATTGAATATAAAAGAACAGGATGACAAATAGAGATGTGAGAAAAGTGACAACCGTCACACCTCTGCTCCTCACCACTTCGTTCTGCAGATAAGTTTTTGAGCATATCTCTAATAGCCCTCTCACACTATGACATATCTCACTGGTGCACCGCCAACGCGCAAAATCACTTTTAATCATCGAGAGACGTCAAACTTGTTGGTGTCAGTGCAACGTAGTGGTAGCATGCGGCCAACGTTGTGTTAAAGTTTGGTGCGCTGTCCTGATATGACCTTAGATGTTGCTAGGATGTAAAACAACAAAAGGCAACAGTTTGGCCCAATGTGTGGGAATGATCCTCATGCACGCGCGGCATCTGCCTAGCGTTCGCATAACATTATTCCAGCGATGTCGACGTGCTTCTGACATCGCCATAATGTTGGCACCCGCGTGTTGTTGCGTGTTGCCGGTCGTCGAAAGTTTTGTGCAAGCACAAAACTTTGCCGATCCGATGACGTGATGTCGGCCATCGCCGTCCATCAATGAATACCAACATGCGCCTAACATGCACCTAACGCTTCCAGACGTCTCCCGACGTTTCGGCATAAAATTACACATGTCGACGCGCATTGGTGAGAAACGTCATAATGTGACAGCACCATAAGAGTAAGACTGATCATCAGCCTACCATACTGCACCCACCTAATATTGCCCACCATAAAAAAAACCACTAAGATAACCATAACCAAAAATGTATTTTTGTTTGTTGTTGTTTTACATCCTAGGTCATATCAGGGCGGGTACTGACTTGTGACAGTGTGCACTCATGGCAACTTGATCGTGCCACCCCACTGGGAAACCAGGCCATCAATACCATGACCTGATATCCCACCCAGTCACATTATCCTGACACTGAGGCAACCCATCCTTATCCTATCCTAATAATGTCGAGCGCCAGGCTAGGAAGCGATAATTAATTAATTTGTAAGTCTTTGGTTTGACTCGACCAGGATTCGAACCCACAAACTCATGGGTTTGGATCTCCGGATCTCCCAAAACAGGAGACGGCTGCTCTACTCATTCGGCCACCACATCTGGTAGCCAAAGATGTACATGGTGATTAAAACCCACGCTGTTGGTTTGTGATGTATGAGACCACCGTCGCAACCAATAAAAACCAATGCATCATCTCGCGACTAGTGATGGTTGCAGACATTTTTTCTTTAAAACACAAGCACAATACAGACATCCATAAGTCAGCACCCAGCCTTCAGCTACAGGTAATATTCCAAGAACAGAATGTGGTCACACCTTACCGCTACTGCATAATTTTTTTCTTGAAGATTTATACTGCCTATCATGGATAAGTCAGAATAGAATTGTTGTCACCATTAGACAGTTTGTCGATAGAAAGCCTGAGCCTATACTTTTACCGACCCAAGTAATTTGTAAGCTCCCACACCACATAGATTCAATTCAATGAGAAAATGGCTATCCGATTTCTGTTGCCACACCCAAGAACCCTTATGTCTAACTTTGACTTCCAACATACTTCAGTTCCATTTCTTGTCAATGCCTTGTTAAATAATCCTAAAGCATAACTGCCTTGGTAAACCGTGAGAATTAGGCCTTCTGGGTAAAACGTAGGTTTATCCAGTACAACCCCGTTAAACCAAGCTCGGTTAAACCAAACGATCTGTTATTCAAAACCTTTTTCAGTGGCCCGGCAAAATCCTACAATTCATCATATACAAAAGTTGGTTAAACCAAAGTCAGTATCGGTTAATCCAAACAAAATTGTCGGGCCCCAGGCCACTTCCGGTATGGTTAAATCAAACTTGCATGTGGTTATAAGGTCATCTGAGACTTTTTTAGATGATAAATTGTAGTATTTTGCCGGACCACCAAAACAAGTTTGGATTAACCGATCGTTTGGTTTAACTGAGCTTGGTTTAACTGGGTTATACTGTATATACATAAATAACAATGATCAAAGTGTCCACACATATTGTATATTGCATTCATAATGCACCTGCGTTTTTGCCAAAGCCAAATCAAAGTCGAAACCAAAACTTGGTTATACCAATAATCGGTTAATCCAAACAAATGTATATGGTCCCTCTAAGTCTGGTTTAACGGGGTTATACTGTACATTGAACTTGAATAAACTTTCAAATAAAAAGAAAAAGGGTGCATTCATAATGGATACGCCGGCATCGGATACTCTCTGTAATGGCAGTTCTATTTAGTAGCCGACGTAGCTGAGGGACTAGCTCTTTTCATGTCTAATTAGAGACTGCTTGGCCATAGAGATGTGCAGTACTTAGCTATACAGAACACTCTATGTAAAGAAATATGTTCAAACCACAACACCTGTATGATCTTGTAGATTGTTGCAGTTTTTCTTTCAAATCGGTCATGCACAATGCACTACTCAGGCGGGCTAGGACATCAGAGAAGTGATAGTTTTACTAGTGGCAGGTCCTTGTTCAACAATGGGGAGTACAGTACGATGTATATAGAAAAAGCAGTGTGAAGTTTCACATTCCTTATAGTGGCCTTATTAGAGTGTTGCTTATTGACTAAGTGTAAAATAGTGTAGTTCATTGAACGGTTGGTTGTCGGAATGTTACATCCTGGCAATATCTAAGGTCATATAAGGATGGGTAACGAATTGTGACAGTGCGCCACTCATGGCACTTTATAGTGCTGCCCCACTTGGAAATCAGGCTGCCAGCACCATGACCCGACATCCCACCATCATTGAGCTAACCGATCATTGCCTTATCATGCCAAAGCTGAGTGCGAAGTTTGGAAACAACAAATATCAATTTTGTAAGTCATTGTGACTCAACCGGCAATCAAACTTACAATCTCCCACACGTGAGGCCTCTGCTATGAGGTTCGGCTACCGTTCCCGGTGTAACTGAACTGTGTATTTATACACATATACACATATATATCTGAGTCAAACCAATGAATTACATATGCATATATAGGTATAGATAAACCCCTAATCACCTGTGGTAATCAGGCAGTGGTGATTGGCCTTCCATTTCCATTCCGGGATGCTAGTGGTCGCATCTACCCTCCACGTCTTTTCCAATAGCTGCGTTACAAGCCCCTACTCCTTAGAACAGACGGGATGGCCGAATGAGTTAGAGCGTCCATCTCCCGTGTTGGTAGACGATGGGATGGTGGGTTCGAACCCTTGGCAAGTCAAACCAATGACTTAAACATTGATACTTGTTGCTTCCTAGCCTGGAGCTTGGCATTATTAGGATATGGCAAGGACTGGTTGGCTCAGTGTCAGGATAATTTGACTGAGTGGGATATCAGGACATGGTGCTGGCGGCCTGGTCTCCCAGTGGGGGAGCACTATAAACTCGCGTTGAGTGTGAACTGTCACAAGTCGGTACCCGTCCTGATATTACCTTAGATGTTGCTAGGACGTAATACAACAACAAACACACCTAGTCCTTAGCCAGGACACTAATAACATTACAATATATTATGTTTACGTGTTATTTTTGTTAACAAACAAGCAGGCTTTATGAGTACAGAACTTTGTCCTTCCATGAGTGACTTTGTGGGTTCGTTTGGTTGGTTGTTGGAGTTTGTGTACGTCCTGGCAACATCTAAGGTCATATCATGACGGGTACTGACTTGTTACAGGTCACACTCATGGCAACTTTACAGTGCTGCCCCACTGGGAAACAAGGCATGTGGCACCATGACCTGATATCCGACTCAACACATTATCCTGACACCGAGCTAACCAGTCACTGGGTTCGGTCATGCTAAAGTGAACATTAAAACCAGCAGGTTTGATGCTTATGCACTGCTCATGTTGGCCGAGGCTAAGATGGGTAATTTGCTCACGAGGCTATGTCTATTTCTGTCTTCCTCACTCCTGACTGTTCCCCTACCACTCACTTTCACCCTGTAGTACACTTCGCTATCCCGCCCACCACCCTCTATCTTAAGGGGGTGAGCGCTGATTCATCTTCCTTTGCCTGCCTACTGGTGCTCAGCTACGAATACTGAGGTCTTGCCTCGTTCCTGCTCCTGTCAGCAATTGATGAACATTCGGGTCTCTGCTGCCCACTAGCCATGAAACTGCTCAACCTCATTGGTTACGATTACTTTGATTAAATTCCTTAAAAACACTTTGTCTCTTACTTTGTCTCTTCTTTCTTCTGTTAGCCGAGTGTAGCGAATTACTAGGACAGGGAACGGAGCAGTGAAATCGGTGAGCTAGCTGCATAATTCCATAAAGCATCAAAGCAAATATTATAGTAACTCAAATTCATCGCAGTGTGCAACTTCAATGAATAGATCGTCGGAAACTACAACAGCCCAGAATATCACCAATGAAAATCAGATTCCCCACTTTATTGAATTACGATCTCCAAAACCATGCTGATGTTATTCTCTTGTAACATTTTAAAGCTGCATAGTCCTTTCAAAACTTCAAACTTTCAAATCCAAAACAATTATCTGGATTTGATCCTACATATCTAACTTAGATACTGATGACCTTATTAAACATTTGTTGCCGCATTGAGGGAAATTCTGAGTCATTTTAATAGAATCTGTATCTGCCCAAGCCTATGTTGTTGGAGTTTTGGCATGCTTGCCAACAGTAATTTTGCTTGTTTACACTTCAAATATTTCCAAACTTAGCCATCTATAATACAAGTTACCATAACCAAAATTAAGGTAGATTATTACAACCAATTTAATGTATTTATCTCCGAAAAAATGACTGAAACTCAAAAGCTTTAGATAATGCAATTTTAAATAGTGAAGTGCTCCACACCGCCCGGATGACCAGTATACAGACATATTAGCCACAGACAGGTGCAGCCACCAACAGAATAATAGTCTATAAATATCTCCAAAGTATGTCATTTAAAACAAAAAAACTGCCTAAAACCAAATTAAGATATATCATAGCTATCAACCTGATATATATAGAAAGATTTCTCTCAGAAAATGACAGAAACTCAAAACCATCGGACTACGCACACAACTTTCACTAAAGCCCCAGACTCTTTTTGTACTGTCATGTCACAACCAACATTTGCCAATAGTTCACTTTGAAAACTTCACACTCAAGCAGTAGCACCGCCAGCCGTCATCATTGTGAAGAAACTATACAGACACTCGGCCGCTGCCTGCACTTCACTCCAGCCCCACTTTGATGTGATGCCTAAGGAGCTGGAAGAGATAGCTGCCGACGCCAAAATAGGCGCCACATGTTTGATCAATAGAATAAATTTCAGCACAACTACGTGTTCGCCTTCCGCTCGCCTGAATAATGTATGTATATTGAGCAGGTTTAAAATGCGCATCAATTCAATCTAGCTGGTAGTGGTGCCAGGCATGCAACATAATGGACATAATTTGATGTAATGCCATTGCTATGCTGTTCAGTGCTAGCCATGTTGTCACCTAAATTAGCGAAACGCTCAACTGGGTGCCAAATGAGGTGTATATATATTTAGTTTTTGTTCGGTTAATGTCATGTTGATGACCTCAATTAAGATGGGCCTGATGATTACTGAATGCGCATGCGCTCAAATTTTGGGTAATAATAGGATGGGACGTGCTTCTCAAAATATGGTAGGTAATCATGGGTAATTAGCAGGCGCGGTGACCTAATCGGTAGAGCGCGGGCCTCTCGTGTGGGAGCTCATGAGTTTGGTTCCCGGTCAAGTGAAAGCAATGACTTATGAAATTGATACTTGTTGGTTCCTAGACTGCCGGTCGGCATTAATAGGATATGGCAAGGAGTGGTTTGCTCAGTGTCAGGATAATGTGACTGAGTGGGATATCGGTTCATGCTGCTGGCAGCTTGATTTCCCAGTTGGACAACACTATAAAATCGCCATGAGTGCGCACTGTGACAAGTTGGTACCCATCCTGATATTATCTTAGATGTGGCCATGTTGTAAAACTCCAACAACCAACAGCTTAGTTAGGGCAGTTTAGCCTCTTAAGTTCTTCTAAATGTAACTGTTCAAATAAGAACTGCGTTTAGAATATATATGTGCATATATCATGAACCAACCGGAAGTCAGTGAGTCCGTCCGCAAAGTTCAGTCATTAGAACTTAGGTTCTAGAGAGACATGTGACCGTCAGCTCGAGAGAAATCCAGTAAGAAACAGGACATTTGAGATTATAATTAGCTAGGATATAATCCCTGGAAATAATGCTTTGCTTTTATTACTTTTCCCGCTTGCCATTCATTTGTGGTCCTACAATTCTATCGGCACAGAGTAATCGGCATTATGGAATGAGAACTCTTTGGGGTTTTAACATATAGCCGATTCAGTTTAATTCCGGAGATTGTATGAATCCACAACTCTTGCAATAAGCAATGTATCGAGTACGAGCCGGTGGAGCTAAAATGATTGCATATCTGATAATCCTTCATCCGTGTCATCAGCATGACATTATACTTACCGGTAAAATAGAATTATTGATAAGTTCCTCGACCTATCACAATCTGAAAGCGTATGATTATTATCTTTAAAAAAATAGCCTTTACTAAATCCCCATGAATTAATAAAGATATTTGAAATATGCACCAGTATTATCGGCGTTCGAACTACTAATTATGTACACACATACATATATATATCTATACATAATATACATCTGTACATATAATACGTATATGAATATACACATATACACATATATACATATACCCATATATACATATACACATCTACATATATACATATACACATATATACACAGCTACATATCTACATATATACACATATACATATATAAAATATTCCGATATTCAGCATACAGGGGAATGCATATGTTCTATTTTTTTTTGTGTGACAAGTTTTTTATTCTGCCCATAACGTATAAGCTCCCGCAAGGGTGCTTGTTTTCAACGCTGGATCAGTGTACATGACCAGGCGCATGCATGTATTTATATGTACGGAGTGGTTGTGCCTGAGTGGGATGTAAATGGACATAGAGGTCCTGGCAGGTCTGTGTGTTATTGCACTCAGAGCCTAGCCCCTCTGCTGGGATAGGAATCACCACACTCAAAGGTCGAGGTTGGTGGCAGCCATGGGGCCTAGAGCTTGTGGTGGTGGGCAGACCACTGGTGTCCATGGGGACCAGGAATGCTGGATCCCTATTGGTAGGAACAAGAATGCTTGTTTCCCATTGGGGAAAAGGGGTGGGGTGATACTCTACAATGAACCCATGTAACCATATAAATAATAAACCAGAGAGCTGGACTCTCTCTTCTTCTTTACACTTTATACTCTTCCTTTCTCTTTGTCTGTGTTGATTTCACCATAACCTGCCTACACAGCCACAGGTTATTGAGACACTGTGCTAATTTAACAAGTATAACCCTGCTGGCCAATGCTCGTTTGGGGCGTTGTGTAGGTAGTGATTTGTTCTACTACTTTTGACTGTGGGGTTTGACATTTATTCAGAATTTGGTTTGGCAACGATTATTTCTGACAATACTTCTATTTTAGAAGGTCCGCTAGACTTTATTGATGGTATGTCTGTAATGTGCCATCAGTGAAGCCTTGCGTCGCCACTAAAATATTTGTTGTTTGCATGACTAGTTACAGCTTTTCTTTAACCTTGACATGGAGGGGGAGCGTAGTAATACACTATGTTGTCTTTTTACTATTTCTTCTACTTTACAGACATATCTATACTTGGATTCAATTCTGCTAAATCTTTTTTACTACCACATACGACATCAGCTTTAAGATGCCGCTCACAAGTGCAAAGGAGGAATTCCTGGGTGATGAGTTTCAACATTGGTTTCAAGGTCAGTGTACACTGGGAAATTATTCTGCTGAAACGGGAGCATTAGAAGCATGGTCTAAATTTATGGCACTTAGGCTAGACATTCTTAAAGAGCAAAATGAAGAGCATTTATCTGGGACAGGATAAAATTACCGGAGGATAGAGAAGAACGTAGAGAGGGACATGAACTATTACAGGTTGAGCATAGAGAGAGAGAGGTACAAAATACATCATTAAGCATATGGCAAGGCTGTGGTTCCCCTACTAGATGTGTCAGACAGAGGGGCATTATATAATTGGATTGACTTGATCGAACATATCGGGACTCTTGCAGATGTTTCAGACCTAGACATTATTCGCTTTGCTTTGTCAAATTCAACAGGAACTCTGCATGAGGTTCTTTTCACCGTTTTCAGCATGAAAATGCTAGCTCCTGGATAGAAATTAAGGAAATGATAGCATCTACTCTTTTGACAGCGGATGAACAGTCATTTTAAGGGGATAGTGATGGCTATAAAGCACGAAGAAGGGGAAATAGTAGCTGTATACTGTCAGCGGTTTAAGACTGCTTGCATCAAAAGGTTGGGCTCTTCCGAATGCAGTTTTTGGCAATTATACCTTTGATATACTCCTTTCGAGATTTCTCGTCTCCTTACTTGATAATAATACCATGTGGTAGGTAGAAACAAACCAACCAAAAACTCTTGAAGCAGCCTTCAAAATGTCTATTCTCAGTGATAGGTCTGTTATTAGGCAGCAGAGAGGTGCTAAATCATGACTTGGTAATTTACCTAAAGTAGACCTAAATTTACCTTAATTTACCTAAAGTAGACATAAAACAGCTATTACTACGCATATTGGACTGGTTCAATGTAGATGCATGCAATTTAGATTAACTAATGCACTGATGTTTTCCAAAGAATGATTAATGTTATTTTCTCAGAGTATTTGGGAAAATGTTGTTTGATTTATTTAGATGATGTTGTGGTATCATAGTCAATGAATCTGGACCTGTAGAGCGAAAATATGATTCAGGATATATTGTAGTTAGATAATAGGGTTTCGTAGTGACTGTGGTAGGGCCAAAGAATGATAGAAAAATTGTTCATCGAGAAAAGGTTTGAATAGTTGATTCTAAAATTAATTGGGATGATTTGGCACCTAGATTAACTCGTACGGAGGGGCTACTGGGTAGTATCCAATTGTTTCTGGCCAGGATGTATTTTTGGTTGATAAATCAAAACAAAAACTCAAGTAATACATTCTCGTGATATTGTTCATATAACAGAACGACTTGTTGCTATTTGTACTGTAATCAACAGAATTGACCAATCACAGCAAAGAACACTGCAGAGTGATCGATGGCAGCATGGATGGCAAATTGCTTTGGCTCTGCCGAAAGGTAAAATTCTTTGTTCGGTGCCACTAATTGGGAATGATTGCGCCATACCTAACCATTGCACTAATACGAAGCATGAACTAAAAATAGTGCAAGTGGAGAGCTTTTGAACTGATCGACAGGGTTTATGAGGTTTAGTCATAAAACATGTTTATGTTCCAAACTAAACTTGCACCATAGTTTGCTCACGCGCACATGCGCACACACACACACGCGCACACGTGCACATGCACACATGCACACACACAGACACATGCACACATGTGCACAGGCACACACACACATGCACATGCGCACAGGTACACATGTGCAGATGCACATACATGCACACGTGCACACACGCATGCACACACGCAGACGCACACGCGCAGACGTGCACACACGCACACACGCGCACACGCACATGCGCACACATACACCTACACACATGGGCACACATACACCTACACACACACATACACACATACACACATACACACATACACACATACAAACATACACACATACACACATACACATATACATATAATATATATATGTATGATATATATCTTGGTGGGTGTTGCTTTAATATAGCGGACTGATTCCCTAATGAAAACGGGTTTTTCTTCCCATGTGAGAGAGCCTCAGATCAATCATTGGCCTAGTCAAATACACCACATTCACAATTCGAATTGGCGCTACACTGACATTACCATTGATTGAGCAATACCAATACTCTATAATTGACCTGATCCCCTGCTGAATCAATGAATCTAAATTGAACTTCCTGGTGGTATATGCCGGCGTGATTGACTTTTAAACGGCCTTCCTACACTCCAATACACCATTCTTCCACCATTCACACACACCCTTTTCTTTTTTATATAATCCTATGAGTGGCATAGGAGAGCGATTCGGGGCGAAAGCACTTTTTCCTTTTTTTCTTTATTGCCACGTGACCTGAATACAACGCCCTGATTGGCTCCGGTGCACCGTCAGCCGAGAGCCGCCCTGGAAGCTGGTAAGCCATTAGCTAGTGCCATGGGTTCCCCCATAGTGGATACTGGTAGACCTGCCGTCTTCACCTCAGCGCAGAGACGCTGGGTCTGTCTCTATAAAAGGGCTCTCACACTATGACGTAATGAGCCAATGTAAGCCTGACGTAGCTCACGTTTCGTCATTACGTTGAGGTACGTTGGGTTATGTTATGCTGACGTTAGACTGACATCGAGCTACATCACGTTATGTCATGTTACGTTGGGGTGCGTCAAGGTTTTCAACATGTCCAAAACTTTTGACATAGCTCGACATGATGCTATGACATTCGGGTGATGTCACACTCGCATTATGCTGATGTTAGGCATGCGGGTGGGCTGTGTGGGCTACGTTAGATCAACGTTGTGTTACATCATAGTGATGCACAGGGAGGAGGACTTTGCGGCTCACTCCGGCAACATTGGACTTATGCGAGCCTCTTGGATGGTCGACGTCGACTCACATCATGACAACCTTAAGTGACACTAAGTGGCTGCTACTATCACCCTAGGCTGATGTCGCGTGCTGGGTCGCAAGCCTCGTGTTTACATAATAAATAATTCGTTTGACCTCTCTCGTTGGCACAACGCTTTACCAACGTTACGCTCAAGTCAAACTACGGGGCAGTGATGTCACAAATTTGCATTTTATGCCGAGAAGTTTGATGTGTAGAATTTATTTTCATGTTGTCCCTATGCTGACATTGTTACGTCATAGTGTGACAGGCCCATAATGAATGAATTACAAAGTTTTATCCTTTTGGACTCTTTGACAGTTTGTTCCTTTCTTAGATGAGCCACTGGCCAGTATTCGATGTTATTAAATAAATGCATAGGCGGTTATTCACTATATATATACTTGTGGTTGGTTGTTGCAATTTTTCATCCTGGCAACATCTAAGGTCATATCAGGATGGCTACCGACTTGTGACAGTGAAGACTCATGACAATTTTATAGTGATGTCCCATTGGGAGACCAGGCTTCTAGCACCGTGACCTGATATCCCACTCAGTCACATTATCCTGACATTGCGCCAAGCAGTCCTTGCCCTATCATAATAATGCCGAGTGCATGGCTAGTATTTTCTTGGGTTGGGGGGGTATTTACCCTGTCCATAACGAGTAAGTCGCATTGAGGCTTGTTTTCATCGAATCCCACGATGTACCAAAGTGGATGACGGACGCACAACTCATTCGCTCATCCCATCTGGAATAGAATTGACCACATAGTGTTGCTTTCAGATCATACTGCTTAGATGTTTCACGTTGACTTACCTGATAATTCAAAGCCTCGGATAAACAGCGACGTCGCTAACTGAATGAGCATAGGCCTTAGTACAACTGGTCATTTGATATGTTTGTCCTGTTCTTCTTCTCATGGCTCTTCTGCCAATGCCACCCCTTCGTACCTGATTGGGTGTTTAGTACCTAACCCATACTGAACCTCTATGCTATGCCACAATCACGTTTGCCATCGTAGGTTCTTGTTCATTCACCTCTAGTTGCGGGTGATACAATAAATATGTTAATATACGCATGGATTTTGGTTTGCTTTCCCTGTCTATTCAATGACAGTGCACCTACCATGTCAGGACACCATTGGTCTGCCTGCAGAGTTGTCCGTTGAAGAGAGATATCCATGGCGATACTACTGCAGTGCTGAATATATATGTGTCTATCGGAATATGTGATCTATTCAATATGACTGCTAATGCTACATACACCATGCTGACATTTGTCGGTCACACAGAATACAAACCATGTGTCTGGCACCGGGAAATGGACAACCTAATGTATGTCGAGAAGCATTCATCTCGGAAGCAGACAGCTTCCGCGAATCTATGAGTGAAAAGGCATTTATCTGCGAACACCTATGTAACATATATGTCTTTGGAGTACATATATATGCCTTTCCATGAAGCAGCCACACTGTCTGGACAATGAGCGAGCTGGAGGGAATTAGGTGAACCACAACCTGGCAGCTGGAATATCTCATGCACAAGGTGTTGGCCTTATTCATCTCACACAGACCAAATTCTCCTTGGAACCGATGGCTTGTGCAAATATCACCTGGTACAAAGTTGACCTTTTCCTATACTTATGTAAAAGTATCGTTGCCGTCGTTTACCACAGTGAACTTGAGATGGAGGCGATCGGTCTTTGCATGTAAATGAGGAAACACAAAGCAACTTCTGCTTAATGTAATCATGCACAACCTGCTTTCTTGTGGAGCTATGTAGTTACTCCCTCACCGCCGCAGGCATTGTTATATGATACCCCACTCTTATCATGGATCGACTGCACTGAGTACACCTCTACCTGATTGGGTAAATGTTTTGTTTGACTCGGCATTAAGCTGAGATTCCTTCTACGCGGCATGCGGCATGCGGCATGCGGCATGCGGCATGCGGCATGCGAATGGGAAGATTCCTTCTATGCGGTATACGGCATGCAGCATGCGGCACATGACTGGCTATATTTAAAAAATAAAAATAAACAAGTATACTCCTTACTGCACTGTATATGACCAAATATTGGATTTATATGTATGTACTTGTTTGTAGGTCACATGGGGGTTCCAACCTTTATTATAACCAAATTATAGATAAGTATTCATATTTCTGTGCATATGGTAGCATTTTTAGCTTTCCCCTAACCGTATGTCTCCCGGTGCCCAGCTCACCATGTGTTTCCAATTAGCACCCCTCTGTGAGACTGTTCCGTAATGCTCAGTCGCCTCTCCTGGGGTTAAACTAATGGACACATCAGACTCAGGTTTCTATTCGCACCCAGCTTGACGCATACCGCATGCCGCACCGATCGCTACAGGGACCGATCGAGTTGTCGCATTCGCATTCGCATTCGCATTCGCATTTGCATTTGCATACCGCATGTAAGGGTTGCAGCCCGTTGACTTCAAGGCGTTTCGATTTGTTGCCGCATTCGCATTCGCATACCGCATACCGCATGTAAGGAATCCTAGCTTAATACCGAACCCAGAACGTTGCACATGGAAACATAGGGTCTCTGGATAAGCAGTATTCTGCGGTATATGAGGGTCCTCTAATAAAATATGCAACGCAAAATGCCTCTGACGATGCTATGTGCTTTGAGGCCGTCCGGGAGTTGGAATACCACTTGCGTCTCTTCAATGTGGGTACCACCCGCATTTGCCCATCTCCACAGTTGGAATACCACCTGCGTGTGTGCATCTCCACAGTTGGGGTCCCACCTGCATTTGTGTATTTCCACAGTTGGAGTACCAGCTGCATTTGTGCATCTCCGCAGTTGGTGCAATTTTGTCAATATTGCTTAGCACCTTTTGAGACAGTCTCATATACATCATATGTAACCATATATAATCATATGTAACCATGTGTGATCATATGTAACTATGTATAGCCATTATGTAACCATATGTCAGTATGGTTATGGCCCTGTCACAATACGACGCTTCTCGCCGGCGACCCGTCAATGTGTGGTGTTTTTGGGCGATATTTGGTGAAATATCGAGAAGCGCTGGTGGCGTGTTATGGGCGCGTCGGTACACGTCGGTACAGTATGTTTGACGTTGACGGTCGGCGGCGAAAGTCGGCGCGCGTTATTGGTCGCTGAGTGTTTTGAACATGTCAAAAACCACCAGCGACCGGCAACGTGCGGGAGTAAATGGGTAAGAACGCTAGGCGGACATTAGGCATGCGTCGCGCTGCGTTGGACGCACCGGAATAACGTTATGGAAACGCTAGGAAGACGGCGCGCGCGCGCGGGAGGGTCGTTGCTCACACATTGCTGTGTGTGTGTCTCTGTGTGTGTCTCTGGGTGTGTCTGTGTGTGTCTCTGTGTGTGTCTCTGTCTGTGTCTCTGTGTCTGTCTCTGTATGTGTCTCTGTGTCTCTGTGTATGTATCTGTGTGTGTCTCTGTCTGTGTCTCTGTGTGTGTCTCTGTGTGTGTCTCTGTGTGTGTCTCTGTATGTGTATCTGTGTCTCTGTGTATGTCTCTGTATCTGTATCTGTGTGTGTCTCTGTGTGTGTCTCTGTATGTGTCTCTGTATGTGTCTCTGTCTGTGTATCTGTGTCTGTCTCTGAATGTGTGTATGTGTCTCTGTGTATGTTTCTGTATGTGTCTATGTGTGTATATGTGTGTGTCTCTGTGTGTGGCTATGTGTGTGTCTCTGTATGTGTCTCTGTGTCTGTGTGTGTCTATGTATATGTATCTGTGTGTATCTGTGTGTGTATCTGTCTGCGTCTCTGTGTCTGTCTCTGTATGTGTTATATGTATGTGTCTATGTATGTGTCTCTGTCTGTGTCTCTGTAGGTGTATCTGTCTGTGTCTACGTATGTGTCGCTGTGTGTGTATCTGGGTATGTGTGTGTGTATCTGTGTCTCGGTGTGTGTCTCTGTGTCTCTGTGTGTCTGAGTCTATGTGTGTGTCTCTGTGTCCCGGTGTGTGTATCTGTGTGTGTGTCTATGTCTCTGTGTCTCAGAGAGAGAGAAACAGAGACATAGACACATACAGAGACACAGACAGAGACACAAACAGAGACACACACAGATACACAGGCAGAGACACATACAGAGACATACACAGAGACACAGAGACACATACAGAGACAGCCACAGAGACACAGACAGAGACACACACAGAGACACACACAGAGACACACACAGAGACAGAGACACAGACAGAGACACAGACAGAGACCCAGGCAGAGACACAGACACAGAGACACAGACAGAGACACATACACATAGACACATACAGAGACACAGACACATATACAGACAGAGACACATACAGAGACCCAGATAGAGACACAGACACAGAGACACAGACAGAGACACATACACAGAGACACAGACAGAGACACAGACACAGAGACACATACAAAGACACATACACAGCGCGCTGATATACGTTACCACACCGTTGGCCGCGCGCTACCCACACGCTGACCGAACGCTGTCGTACCGCTGACGACACGCCGCGCGCGCCATCCAGTCGCGGCGCCAAAACGAGACATCGCATTTGTTTTTGTTTTTCCCACGCGTCGACAAGCGTTGCCCGTGCCCTACCAACACGCTACTGAAACGTTCCGCCAACGTCCAATTTCACCATATTTCCCCTAAATCTTTAACGTTTCTCGACGCGCAAGATAGTACTTTCAACGCTGACGGGTCGCCGAGAGAAGTGTCGTAGTGTGACAGGGCCATTACATGGATATATGTAAGTATGTCAGATGTAACCATGTGTAAGTATTGGTAATACCCCTGTCACACTACGACATAACAAGCCAACGTGAGGCTAACGTGGTCATTTTTCGTCATGACGTTGGGTTACGTTATGATGACGTCAGAATGACGTTAGAATGACGTCGAGCTACGTCACATTACGTCGTGTTACGTCGAGCTACGTCAAGGTTTTGGACATGTTCAAAACTTTCGACGTAGCTTGAACGTAAGGGTTTACGTTCGCCGTACGTTCTGTTCACGTTCAGTGAACGTCAATGACGTTAAACGGACGTTATTAAAACGTTAGTCACTACGTTCAACTACATTGCACTACGTTGCACTACGTTGCACTACGTTGCACTATGTTGCACTACGTTGATCCACATTAAACCCGGTGGAAACGTCCACGCGGCATAATGGGAACGTCATGATAACGTCAGGATAACGTCAGGATAACGTCAGGATAACGTCAGGAGAACGTCAGGAGAACGTCAGGAGAACGTCAGGAGAACGTACGTTCAACGTTTCGCCATCAGATAACGCAGTTCTGGCGATGGAATAACGTTCATAACGTTCCGTGAACGTAATGAAGTGGACCTCTCTCGTTGAATGACGGTATCACTACGCTTTACCGACGTTACGATCTCGTCCACTACGCTGCATCCACGTTCAACTTGTGCACAAATTTGCATACTACGCCGAGAAGTTCAACGTTCTTCACGTTCTCCCTACGTTGACGTCATTACGTCGTAGTGTGACAGGGCCTTAACAGTACTGTTGGGAACTCGATCTCACCTCGCATTGTGTACCACACAGGTATATATGGCTTGCCTGTATGGCTGACTATTCATTTTCTGTAGACCCCGGCATTACCCGTACAGCTAGCGCACACATAACGCTGTCCTATCTGTCTGGCATACAAATCTCCACTAGATCACACTAGCAGCCTCGCAAACCGATGCCTGATGATGCGTTAGTCATATAGTGCTAGCCCATCAGCCATGTGGCGTCCTCACTTATGCTTGGCAGTGCGAGGAAGATGTCATAACAGTGGAGGCTAGCGCCTAATTATTTGCCTATGCATTGGGCGGCGGTGGCAGCTGTGGGCGTGATGGGGCTGTCACACTATGACGTTTCTCCCGGCGACCCATCAGCGTTGAAAGTACTATCTTGCGCGTCGAGAAACGTTAAAGATTTAGGGGAAATATGGGGAAATTGGACGTTGGCGCAGCGTGTCATGGGGCTGTCACACTACGACGCTTCTCACCGGCGACCCGGCGACGTGTTGCATTTTTGGGGAAACGTTGGCACGCGTCGGCACGCGTTAGCGGCTCGTTAGCGGTGCGTCGGTACACGTCGGTACACTAGTTTTTGACGTTGACGGTCGGCGGACAACGTCGGCGCGCGTCATTGGTCGCTGAGTGTTTCACATGTCAGAAAAACCCAACGACCGGCAGCGTGCGCAAATATATGGGTAAGGACGTTAGGCGCTCGTCGCGCTGCGTTGGACGCGCCAGAATAACGTTATGAGAACGCTAGGAAGACGGCACGCGCGCGGGCGGGTCGTTGCTCACACGTTGCGGCAAACTGGGCCGTTTTTGTTTTACGCCCTAGCAACATTTAAGGTTAAATGAAGACGTCACGCCAAACTTTTTTTTTTTTTCCCCAGCGCGTCGACACACGTTGGCCGCGCACGCATAACGCGCCGCGCTGACGCCGATCTTTTCTCCCAAACCGCCGAAAAGTGTGACGTTTCTCGACGCGCAAGATAACATTTTCAACGCTGACAGGTCGCCGGGAGAAACGTCGTAGTGTGACAGCCCCATTAGTAGCGCGCGGCCAACGTTGTGGTAACGTATATCGGCGCGCTGTGTCTGTGTCTCTGTCTGTGTCTCTGTCTGGGTCTCTGTCTGTGTCTCTGTCTGTGTCTCTGTCTGTGTCTCTGTCTGTGTCTCTGTATGTGTCTCTGTGTATGTGTCTCTGTCTGTGTGTCTGTGCCTGTGTCTCTGTCTGTGTCTCTGTATGTGTCTCTGTATGTGTCTCTGTGTATGTGTCTATGTCTGTGTGTCTGTGTCTGTGTCTCTGTATGTGTCTCTGTATGTGTCTCTGTCTGTGTCTCTGTCTGTGTCTCTGTATGTGTCTCTGTCTGTGTCTCTGTATGTGTCTCTGTGTATGTGTCTCTGTCTGTGTGTCTGTATGTGTCTCTGTCTCTGTCTCTGTATGTGTCTCTGTATGTGTCTCTGTGTATGTGTCTCTGTCTGTGTGTCGGTGTCTCTGTCTGGGTCTCTGTGTATGTGTCTCTGTCTCTGTCTCTGTCTATGTGTATGTGTCTCTGTATGTGTCTCTGTCTGTGTCTCTGTGTATGTGTCTATGTATGTGTGTATGTGTCTGTGTCTCTGTATGTGTCTATGTGTATGTGTCTCTGTCTGTGTATCTGTGTGTGTCTATGTGTGTGTCTTTGTATGTGTCTCTGTATGTGTCTCTGTATGTGTCTCAGTCTGTGTCTCTGTCTCTGTTTCTCTCTCTCTGAGACACAGATACATAGACACACATATACACACATACAGATACACATAGACACAGAGACACACACCAAAACACAGAGACACATACAGAGACTCAGACATACAGAGACACAGAGACACACACATACACAGAGACACACACAGAGACACATACATATACACAAACATAGACACATACAGAGACACATACAAATACACATACATATACACATACATATACACATACAGAGACACATACACAAACATAGACACATACAGAGACACATACAGAGACAAATACAAACACACATACAGAGACACAGACATAGACACAAACAGATACACATACATAGACACAGACAGAGACACAGACCCAGAGACACACACAGAGACATACACAGAGACACATATACACATACAGAGACAGACACAGATACACAGACAGAGACACACACACAGACACAGACAGAGACACATACATAGACATACACAGAGACACAGAGACACATACAGAGACATACACAGATACACAGAGACACATACAGAGACATACACAGAGACACACACAGAGACACAGACAGAGACACACACAGAGACACACACAGACACACCCAGAGACACACACAGAGACACACACACAGCAACGTGTGAGCAACGACCCTCCCGTGCGCGCGCCGTCTTCCTAGCATTCCCATAAGGTTATTCCGGCACGTCCAACGCAGCGCGACGCACGCCTAACGTCCTTACCCATATATTTGCGCGCGTTGTCGATCACTATTTTTTTTTGACAAGCTTAAAACCTTGGGCGACCGGCAACGCGCGCCGACGTTGTCCGCCGACCATCAACGTCAAAGATAGTGTACCGAAATGTACCGACGCCCCGGTAACGCGCCCCCAGCGCGTCTCGAGGTTTCACTTATTATCGCCCAAAAACACCACAAGTCGCCGTGTCGCCGGCGAGAAGCGTCGTAGTGTGACAGCCCCATTAGGAATCGGGTCATATGGGCCCAACTCGCACCGATTCGTATGCGGGTGATGACGGTCCCCGCCAGGGGCTCTCACACACCGGTAACCAGAGGGCTTAGGGGAGCGTTGCAACGGGTATCGGCCGACACCGGAAACACAACCGACCGCATCTATACATCGGCGCGCGGCCTTATGGGTAATACATCGCCAAAATGGCGCCCCAGGTCACCATACCCCCCTCCCCCCACCCACCCGTTCTCCAGCGTGTGCACATTTACCTTGGCCCGCCAGTCTGGCGAGACAACGGCGACGATGGAGATGTTCTCTTACTGGCTGAGGTATGAACGGTCTAGTTATATACGAAGAGTTCTTATGCAAACCCCCGTAAAGCACCAATCCAAAAATTGAGATAAACATTGGAATCAAACCTTCAAAAGTTAATTTGTATAACATTCATTGTTCCATGATCATTTAATTACAAAAGAAGTGGAATTAGTGAGAATTGAAATTACATTCAGGTACAAATCTTGTATTTGAATTAAATTGTTAGATTGGCATTTACGGGGTTGTGCATATATATATGCTGTATAATAATTATATGGGTATATATAAACCGGAATATCCCTCCTGGCCCTCATCACACATTCAGCTCCATGGACTGTGGGAGTCTCTCATAGTCATCTACTGCTCCAGCCTGCCCAACCCCAGCTCTGATGGTGGCGCCACCGCCCCTGCACACTGTAACCGCCACTCACTGTACCACTGAAAATTAAAGATATATGTGATGTATAATGTATTATGGGAGTATACAAATACAAAAGTGAATATTACTTTCTGGAAAATGGTCTATTGAATGTGGGTTGGGCTGGTAGCGGGGGCGGGGGGGGGGGGCGGGGGCGGGGGGAGGCCGGAGCGTAGGGTCGCATGAGCCTCGACGGGCCCACATCTACTTGACTCATCAGGGGCAGCTACTGGGACACGATGATGGCCACACGGTGACGTGCATAAACAACTTCTTTTATAGACTATAATACTGTGGGTGGCTGTGCCCGGCTGCGGGTAATATGTATGTATGCTGGTCACCGGGCGGTAGGGGTCGGGGGGGGGGGGGGTGGTCGGGGAGCGACGCGGCCCATTGCTATATTTAAAGTGGCATAGTCCGATGGTTTCGATTTTCGGCAATTTTCTCTGAGATTAATATATTACCTTCATTGTTGTAATCCACCTGACTTTTGTTTCTGGTATCTTTGATTTGACTCGACTAATTTTGACGATATTTGAAGTGCCAACTTAATTTTTGGCAAGCACACCAAAACTCTGAGACCATGGGCTAATGCAGTAACAAGTCAGATTAAATTGACTCAGTATCCCCTTCTATGTGGCATCACATAATTAATCAATGCATCAGTATCTAAGTTTGATATCTAGAATCAAATCCAGGTGAGTATTTTGGTTTTGAAAATTTGATGCTTAATCGGACTATGCAGATTTATGTGTGCACTGAGGCCGACTCACTGGCGCCATCTAGCGGATGCTGGTAGGGATAGCGGTACGCTGAGCAGAGCAGCGCGATAGTTGGTGGGTTGTTGGAGTTTTACATCCTGGCAACATCTAAGGCCATATCAGGATATGACCCAATTTCTGACAGTGCGCAGTCATGGCGACTTTATAGTGCTGCCACACTGGAAAATCAAGCCACCAGCATCATCACCCGATATCCCACTCAGTCACATTATCCTGCCCCTAAGCTAACCAGTCATTGCCCTATCCTATTAATGCCAAGCGTCAGGCTATGAAGCGACAAGTATCATTTATTTCACTCGACCTGGAACCGAATGCCCAATCTTCCGCATGTGAGGCCCGCGCTCTACCGATTCAGCCACCACGCTCGGTATGGTCCGATGAGAGTGGCTTCATAGTGCCCCGGTATTGTCCATTTGTATTTGGCAGCCGTCTGTTAGGCAGGCGGTCGTTGGTGCCATACTAAGTCTTGCAATGCTAGGCGTCCCCACTGGTCAATAATTGACATCGATGCACTCGTTGCAAATGGTATTGACATTATGCAGAATAACGGATGTCCCAATGTGTTCTGGTACAGCTTAGGTGGAATTGACAGTGTATGTAGGATACATGTATATGTGATGCATAATGCATAAATATGATTATAAAGATGCGGAATGGAATTATTATTGTTATATACTTCATTATTCTACCGATTGTTCCTGTTCTGCGTCCTCCACACCATTTTGACTGGTGGCGCAATTATTGCCATGCCTCCTTCGCCCCCAATGGATGTGGGAAACCTCACTCGCACTGGAGGATTTTAATAGACAAATCAATTTTCGTTGTTCACTCTACAATATAATGAATGTTTACGCTTTCCAGTTGAATGAAGTATATCACTTGGAGATTGAGTAAGGCATTGTATGGTGGATGTGACAGTGAAGACAAACATGGACTTGGCCATGTGAATGATAGCGGCTTCTGCTGAAATGTAATACTAATAGTCATGGTTTCATTTTGAGCCAAATGCTGCTTGACAGTGTTTGCACTTGTATCCTATATATGTGGTGTTTACCGTAGTAGGCGGATATAACGGTGAGGACGGGAATTACAATTATATATATATATGTAATATATAATATGTGAATTGTCCATGATGTCCTCAACATGGGTAATTGATATCGTGAGACTGTGTTTATTCCATTGATCAGCGACTTTGGCGCCACCTATATTTTTCATTCTGAACTAGCAAAAATGGTCGCCGATTGACGCGCCATCTACTGTAAATTCGGAGCAAACCTATGATGCACTGCAAAGCCTAGACACTTCGACCTTAGCTTTTCAATCGATCGGATCTGCTTCTCCCTGTGGATTTGCCGTCCCACCCACCCAACTAATGACATAAATCGATAGGATTAAGTGCCTGTAATCCTCGAACTTATCAACATGTCTATCTTTAAATCTTAATGTAACAAGCTAAACTAGTAAGAATAAATGCCACTATATGTACAGCTGTCTCGCGTTCGTTCAATTATGGCAGCTTCAGTTGAAATTTGTCTGCCATGGTTTCATTTTGATTCATATGCTGCTTGGCAGTATTTGCACCTGAATTCTATATATGTGTTCTTTAGCGTATTAGGCGGATATAAAGGTGCGGATGGAGGGTGAAGGGGAGCCATCAGCACAATGCCAAATCTGCAGGAATCTGCAATGCGCAGGAATCTGCAATGCTGTTTGGATATTTTAATCTCTCACTATAGCAGGCCCTCGTCGCTGAAGCCCTTTAACCACATTCAAACTGCACCACGTGGTGGTTTTCCTCGAATATTCCGCAGGGATGCAATTCTGTCACGGCGATGAGTTTCAGATTCAATATGCATTTCTCATTTATAGATATTACATCACATATTCAAGAGCATTGCTCTAAATATAGGATTGCTCCAGATTCAGGATCAATCCTGTTATTGCTCGACGTGAGGGTTGCAATCGTGAATATGCCATTTCGCATATTAATTGATCGACACAAGGAGAATGTCTAATGTCGCTCTAGAGAACAAACCTTTTTTAAAGAAGTCATGGGTTTTATTTTAATTCAATGTTCGATAAATATTGCTATTTATTTCTGGTTGAAGGGCATGAGGAAGCCTAATCAGATGGTGTTTTTCGTTTGTTTTGTTATTCTCCTCTTTTGATCAATAGACCTCAAAACATTGACTCAAGCCACTTTGCCATCTTGATTATTCTGGAAATGACAGTACATATTCGAACAAAATGCCAGACCTGCATTAAATCTTATGTAAAGGCCCTGTCACACTACGACGCTTCCGCCGGCGCGCCGGCAACGCACAAAATATTTGCAACCCATCGAGAAACGTCAAACTTTTCAGCGCTTTGGGAGAAAGGTTGACGCGGCGCAGCGTGTTAGTGGCGGGTTGGAGGCGCATTATTGGCGTGTTATTGGCGCGTTAGTAGCGTGTTATTAGGATGTATGTAGCGTGTCGGTAGCGTGTTATTGGCGTGTTGTCGGCGCGCTGTCGGCGCGCTGTCGGCGCGTTTACGGCGTGGAGGCAGCGCATTGGTATCGTGTTAGTATTGCGTGAACCCGTACATACCCGCCAGCAACACGTTAGGACGCGCCCGCAGCGCGTCCACAGCGTGCGGCCAACGCATCCAGGCGCGCCGGCAACACGTCCAACGCGCCGAGAAACGCTGGAGCAACGCCAATGGCATGCCCACAACATGTCGATGGGACTTTCCCGACGCGCCGACGGAACGCTCCCATTTTGGGGGGAAAAAAGCCAACGTTAACCAACGTTGATCAACGTCCTGCCAGCGTACGGCCGGCGCGCCGCCAACGCGTGTCGACGTGTTGCTAACGCGTCCGTAACGCGCCCTCCAACCCGTTGGCGTGCGTCGCCGCGCGTCCAAAGTTTTGTGCATGCACAAAACCTCGACGCGCACCGTCGCGCCCCGACGCGCGCCGACGCGTCCATTCACACGTTGCTATGTACCGACGCGCCGGTAATGCGCCGGTAACGCGCCGGCAACGCGCCGGTAATGTACCGGACGTGTACCGACGTGTTGAACAAAAACCCAACCCGTCGGCACGCGTCGAAGCACGTTGGTGAGAAACGTCGTAGTGTGACAGGGCCTTTAGTTGAGCAAATATCGGCTGTTAAAATGTCAGCGGATCCATAAATTGCTGGAAAATACCGAACGATGTGAGATGATGATGAAGACTGAAGGTGTGTGTGTGTGTGGGTGGGTGAAAGTGTGTAAAGTGATTGGGTGGGTGTGGATGCAATGATCTATTGCCCGAATTGAAGTTCCTATAAATACTCCATTTTCCCACCGAATCACATACAATATATGACAAACGGTGATTTAATTCCAAAATCCGCTTCGCATTCCTTGCCCGCATCGCGAACTAACTCTATGTTGGCTCCTTCATGGAAGGCAATGATTTTTCTCCATCCATTTCCCCGTTGAGCTCTGGTCCATAAGCGACGCCTACCAATCAGGCTACGTGTCAGGACTTCCTAATAGCTTAGTTGTCGTCCTGGCACCCTGGCCACTCAGTGGCCGCATCTGAGGTAATAAAGTGGAACGCATTTTTCCTCCGGTCAAACCCCCCACCCTGTCTCCGATCCCTCCTTCCCCGAAACGCCCAATCCCGCCGAACTCCTCCCTCATCACGCCCAGATCTATCCGCTCTCAGGCCGGCAGATACTGAGGCTGAGGCGGCGTCACCTCCGTCTGACCCCCGCCTACACTCTCCCCCACTCCTCCCCCACCCCACACTCCTACATTCCCCAACTACCTCTCCCACACCCCGGCACCAAAATAGGCCCTACACTCTTCTTTCCGCCTCTGCTACCAGGCGCGGTGGCCGAATAAGTAGAACGAGGTCCTCGCGTGCGGGTGATCGGGAGTTCGGTTCCTGGTCGAGTCAATTTGTTTGTTTGTTGTAGTTTTACGTCCTAGCGACATCTAAGGTAATATCAGGACGGGTACCAACTTGTGACAGTGCACACTCATGGCAACTTTATAGTGCTGTCCGTCTGGAAGAACAGGCCACCAGCACCATGACCTGATATCCCACTCAGTCACATTATCCTGATATTGAGCCAACCAGTCCTTGCCCTATCCTAATAACGGCGAGCGCTAGGTTAGGAAGCAACAAGTATCAATCTTTAAGTCATCGGTTTGACTCGACCAGGGTTCGAACCCAGGAGTGCCTTAAAAACTCAGCACTCGTCATTATTAGGATAGGGAAAGAACTGGTTGGCTCAATGTCAGAATTATTTGACTGAGTAGTATATCAGGTCATGGTGCTGGTGGCATGATATCCCAGTGTAGGCAGCACTATAATGTCACAATGACTGCGCACTCTCAGAATGACCTTAGATTTTGCCAGGACTTAACACTCCAAAGATCAACCATGCCGCCTCTCCTCCTCCACCTCCATTCCGACGTATCCGCCCGGTAATGTCTCCACCCCCCCCCCCCCCCACAACACACACCTCCCCCCCCTCCCAACCCCACTGCGCGTCCTTTGGAACCGGGCATACATGTGCGCGTGAGTAGAAGTTAATTAAGTAGTACCCAGCCCTGACATCAGGACCCATGGCTGAAGGCCGGATGCTAGATGGGATAGCGGGACGATATCAGATCAGCGCTTCTTCAACAGCTTCCGCGGTGACCGAATCGGTAGATCGCAAGCTTCCCGCGCGGGAGATTGGGAGGTCGGTTCCCATCCAAGTCAAGCCAATGATGTATACAAATTACAAGTGATAGTTGTCGCAACCTAGCCTGGTGTTTGACAGTAATAGGATAGGACAAGGGCTGGTTATCAAGGTAGCAGGATAATGTGACTGTGGGATATCGGGTCATGGTGACGGTGGACAGGTCTCCCAGTGGGGCAGCACTATGAATCTTGCCATGAGTTTGCACTGTCACAAGTCGGTACATGTCCTGCTATGACCTTAGATGTTGCCAGGATGTACAACTCCAACAAACAAACAAGGAAACAGACAGCTTCTGGGACCAAGGTTCATCAGAATTCACCCGGCTACTGCGCTTTGTGTGTTCACGGATAAAGGCATCATTTCGGAGTCATACCGCTCAACCATCCTACCTCACGGCTGGTAAACCACTTGAAAACGTAGATGAACACAGCGTCTTTCCCCACTCAGAACACCGCATGTTATTGCACAAGTTCAGCGCGTTATTTCTACATCCACTTCTAAAGGACGCCACTAAAGCGGCTCATTGTACTTTTGTAATGTATAGCATATCGTAAAATATTCCGATATATGGCAAAAGGGAAATGCCAATGTTCTAATACTGATCAGTGAATGTGTATGTGACCAGGCGCATGTATGTGCATATGTAAGGGCTGGTGGTGCCTGAGTGGGATGTAAATAGACATAGTGGTGCTGGCAGGTCTGGGTGTGGGTGTACTCAGGGCCTACCCCGTCTGCTGGGATAGTGATCACCACACTCAAAGGTCAAGGTTGGTGGTGGCCATGGGGGCCATACAGCTTGGTGGTGGTGGGCAGACCAGTGGTAGCCATGAGGACCAGGAATGCTGGATCACTATTGGTAGGGCCAATAATGCTTGTTTTCCATTGGAGGAAAGGGGGGGGGGGTGATACTCTACAATGAACCCATGTAACCATATAAATAATAAACCAGAGGGCTTGACTCTCTCTTCTTCTTTACACTTTATACTCTTCCTTTCTCTTTGTCTGTATTGATTTCACTATAGCCTGCCTACGCCACCACAGATTCGAGCTTTAGCCATTTTGCAATATGCTGGAGAAGGGAAACCAGTGTGAAATGGCATTGAACAATAGCATATCAAAATATACTGACATTTACAATTCAGTTTGGTATAAATACTCAAACAGAAGGGGCTGCCCTCGATGGAAGATATTCTGATCAAAAAGAATCTCCGATGCAATGGACACGTCATGAGTTGATCCTCTATTCTCAACTGTCTTCTGGTTACAGAAAGTGAGGGTGCCCTCGTCTCCGGTTCAAGGATGCCATCAAGAGAAACCTGAAGCTGAGAGACATTAAGACCGACTCGTGGACGCAACTCTCACAGCAGAGAGCTAAATGGAGAGCCGCAGTCAAATAATGAAAGCAGTCTTTGTCGCATCGCAACTGACAGCATGATGATGATGATGGTATCTATTGTTGCTTGGTTATCGCCTTCATCCCAATCACCATTCTGATATATCCAGTTATTGTGCATCACCTGACTAGTAAATATGGAATATTTGTAATCTTCCCGAAAGTATCAACTACTGCCTCAATTTGGACAGTGAGTTAATCCTCTATTTCCTGAAATAATGAAATACCACAAAGAAGATAGCAATTCCACAAATGTATCTAATGTCACACAGCAATGAACCACCATGGCAGCTTATCTTCGATTTCATCCTTTATTCTTGCAATGGATTATCAACCCTGTTCAGTTGTGATTGTCAACATATAATACCGCTAAAACCACACAGGTGGCGGTATTCTATACAGCACCGATCGAATACTGACAGGTAGGCTAGTCTCACAGCTCCATGCACTTACAGTTGGTCTTAGAGGTGATGACAGCTATTCCATGTACATATCAAACATATTGATTTTCTGAAAATCGATTTACATGACTGCCTTAATCTTTGATCGAGTGCAGGGCGAGGCAGTATCGCACATGGGCGTGATGACTGGTACAGTACAGAACCTAAATACCACGTTGGATGCATTAAGGCACCAGGCAGTGCCACTGAATCCTATAATGACTGACAAGCTGTCATAGAATAAGCACTACACCCGCCATAGTGATCAATACCTGTTTTCAATTTTAGATCCATATATCACTATTTGCTGTAATTGTTATCTGTACACATATATACATAGTAGTACTCATGTAGCATTCAACATCTGTTATGTATATATAGACTTTGCAAATTGGAGACCCCCCCCCCCCACCCACCCCATCCTTACCGCATTGAAGAAGACACAAATGGCAAACAACACATCGCTGAAGGATGCCACCTGTATTGATGCATACCTGCATCAACACACCTTCTTCATTTTCACAAAAAGGACCTCCGCGTTGCGCATATATTCTGCCAATGTCAATGTCAGTTAAAATTGCGAACCATAAATGAACTTCTGAAAATATGAAGCATGACTAAAAAGAATATTAAAACATTCGACTATTACAGTTGCATAGTACGATGGGTTTGAGTTTCTGTCATTTTCTGAGATAAATATATTATAGTGATAGCTATACTAGCTTACTTTAATTTTAAATAACTTTTATTTTAAATAGCTAACCTTAAAGATATTTGAAGTGCAACCATGCTGTATTAATTTTGGGAAAGCACACAATTTAAACTGGGACAGTATAGGTTAATGTAGTAACAGGTTCTATTAACTTGCCTCACTAGTCCATTCAATGTGGTGACACATGTTTAATAAATGCACCAGTATTTAAGATAGATATGTAGAATCAAATCTATATACAGTATAACCCCGTTACACCAAACGTGAAGGGACCCTAACAATTTGTTTGGATTAACCGATCATTGGCTTAACCCAGCTTTAGCATCGACTTTGACTTGGCTTTGGCTTTGGCAAAAACGTGGATCCATTATGAATGGTTAAACCAAACAATCGGTTAATCCAACCTTTGTTGGGGGCCGGGACAAATGTATAACATTTATCGTATAAAAAAGTCTCAAATGACCTTATAACCACATGAAAGTTTGCTTTAACTGTACCGGAAGTGGCTTGGGACCCGACAATTTTGTTTGGATTAACCGATAATTTGTATTAACCGACTTTGGTTTAACCACCTTTGTTATATGATAAATAGTAGTATTTTGCCGGGTCGCGGACAAAGTTTGGATTAACCGATCGTTTGGTTTAACCGAGCTTGGTTTAACGGGATTGTGCTGTAATGGTTTTGGTTTTGAAAATTTGATATATTCATCAGACTATGCAGATGTAATAATATATACCCGTCATTACACCACATGTCACAAATGTAATAGTCAGATTAGGTTTCAGTTTATCCGAATCATCCATATGAAATCCTTTTTATTTATACAAGTCTGTATTATGAGAAGTCAGTCTTCTAGGATTCGAGCTAGCGCCAATCCCTGGTGTATCCTAGTTTGTATCCTTCACAACAGACTCACTATTTAAACCCACTTTGCACTTATGTTTCCTGGTGACCAAACTTGGCATGGCTATTCCAATCAAGTTGCTTCTAATGGATATTGGAGTGAAAATACCCCATACAATATTGTACTCGATATAAAATACTACTTCCAATATCACCTCTCATGGTGTAGGCATATTCAAGTTGCATAGCTTTTAATTTCTCTCATTTTTCTGATATAAATATATTAAATTAATTGTTTTAATATACCTTGCTTTGTTTTGAACTGGCTAACTTTTGAGATAGTTGAACTGTAAAGATGTAACATTCGTCTGGACAAGCAGGCCAAACTCTAATACCGTAAACTGCTGGAGTAACAGGTTTAATTAAATTGACTCAGAATTCCCTTCACTTTGAAAATAAATGCTAAATAAATGCATCAATCTTTAAATTAGATATGTAAGATTAAATCCAGATAATTGTTTAGGTTTTGAAAATTTGATCCTTATATCATATTGTGGTAGCCCACGGTTTAATTCCCTTCTATTTGAGAATAAATGCTAATTAAATGCATCAATCTCTAAATTAGATAAGTAAGATCAAATCTAGATAATTGCTTAGGTTTTGAAAATGTCATCCTTATATCATATTGTGGTAGCCCACGGTCTTCACACTGCCACACACTCATGGAAGAACGCCAAGATTGAGTAACAGTATGCTTCAACTGGTTTATTGCAAAACCTATCCACTCTCCGTGCCCTCAACAGTCAACTCTACACCCCCTAACTCACTAGGTCCCACATCACCTCTATAGGTGGGTGTGGGGTGTGGTAGCCACATGCAGTAGAGGGTAGCCCAGTTGGGGGCCATGCCCGGTGGCTAGCATGCTGCCACCTAACGCAGTTCAGTGTAACTGGATAGGTGTTTGGCGTCATGTCTGCTGCCAACGCATGGTAGTGGAGCTCATGTACAGACTACTACAACATTATTCCGCTTTAAGCAATACTCCCACCTTCTGGTTGTTTGCTGTAGCTGGTAACTGGCATGCCAGGTTTCAGTTTCAGTCCTTCCTCTGTAACCAGTGGAAGTGGGAATATCTCCATCAGGTCCTGCTCAGTGATGAGTTCTTGTTCTTGTCAGCAGTATTCTATTCCTTATCAGTAGTCCATGTATGCAGGTATTGTAGGTATAGCAATACCTCAGGGAGTTTGATGCCCCTGCCCTGCAGAGTCGTAAACCACTACCTTGTGGTACAGGTTCTTTGCAGAACTGAAGGCTAACGGAGCAAACCCTAAACAGAAAACCATGTCACTGTGGCAGCATTAAGGGAGGTTGATGTATGGAACGCCCAGCATCTCCCGACCAGCCACTGCAGGGACAAATAGCTTTGCGCCTGTTTTGACATGTTCTTGCCAGTGTGAAACCTCTATTTGCTCCCCAGGAGAGTGCAGCTGGTAACTTGCAAAAGCCAGCAGCACTTCAACACTTTTGCAGGCAGCTTTCATGAAATGTACAACCCCACAGGAGAGCGGCAGTCAAGTAATGAAAGCAGTCTTTGTCGCATTGTGACCGACATCATGATGATGATGATGAGTCCATGTAGACAAGTCACACATTGCAAACAGGTTTATCGATGTACCGGCACACTCCACATGTTGCAGGTAGTGAAATAAGCCTAATCTCAACACGCTGCTATGACACGGTTACACTATACTGACAAGTCAACCACCGGCGACTAGCAGAAAGGCTCAAAGCGAAATACAAATCACATATTATTTTCACACTAATTTCATGTTGCACCACATAACCTTTCATGCTGATCTGAAATGGGGATTACTTACGAAACAAAATAAAACCAAATATTAAACAATGAGGAAGGGTGCCTATTTAAAGTAGCATAGTGCGCAGGTCTTGACTTTTTCTATCAAAAATATATTAAATTGAATGTTATCATCTACCTTAGTTTGAAGCAACTTATTTCAAATGGCTAACTTTTGAGATATTTGAAATAAAAACATGTACTATTAGTTTCGGCAAGCATACCAGAACTCTGCCACCATAGGCTTCAGCAGTGACAGCTTCTGTTAAATTAGCTCAATATCCCCTTCTGTATGGCAATAACTGCTTAATAAATGTATTAGTATTTAATGTATATATGTAGGATCAAAGCCATATGATTGCTTTCGCTTTGAAAATTCTCCATTCTCCATCAGACTGTTGGATTATATTTAAGTAATATCTTAGATTAGACAATCTGATGGACTAAGGAGCTTCAACTTTAATGCTAATCCCCAGATATAATTCTCCCAGTGCGCTGTTAAAAGTATTAGTGAATGGCGCTCTTGTGGCGACATCTCTCTGTGGGAGACCCGGTTGCTGCCCTAGCGGCGACACATTGAGTAATTATGCCCTTTGCGAATCGTGTCGTTCGAAACTATCTGTGCACACCCGGGACCTTTTAGAGACTGCTGTCTCGGCGTGGTGTCCTCAGGTCCTCGAGTTCCTGCCACATGAAAAGGTACGGGCACCGGGGCAAATCTAATAAAGCCCGACCGTATTTTAGCCACAAGCGCCGCCCCCAGTGTCCCCGGCCTTGTTTGGTGTTTGTGTAGCAACATCCAAGGCGCGTGTCGGCGGATAACATTGCTGATCGCCGTTGTATTGGTGGAAGCTGAGGGTTGGTTAGATAAATAATTCACCCCATACTGGCAGTACACGCGTGAATACCAACCCTATATAAAAGCTGTCGAAAAAGTGGGGAAATGAAATGAGTGCCTAATTTCACAATCTAAGAAGCAATAATTATTCTTTATATATGTCTTCATATTTCCCTGCTACCTTCGAGTTGAAAAATATAATAAAACATATAGTTTAATCGAATTTAAAGGTGAAATCGATGGCGTTCTATGGCCGCCATCTTGTATTTTTGCATTCTCTCCCATTTCACCAATGCTGTGCCGATATAAGTACCTATTTGATACTGGAGACAGGCATTCTACTTCCTTTTCCACACTAAAGCTATTTTCGCCAGTATTTAGACCAAGTTGTCGTTTCATTTTTGTATTAAAAGTACCAGGTGAACCTGTTATCTAAGGGTTGGTTAGTTTCTTGTTGGAGTGTTACCTGCTGGGAACAACTAACATCATATCACGACGGGTCGTGACTAGTTACAGTGCACATTCATGGCGACTGCATAGTCGTGTCCCACTGGTAGACGCGGCTACCAGCCCCATGACCTGATATCCCACTCAGTCATATTGTCCTGATACTGAGGGAACCAGTTCTTGCCCTATCGTATTAATGTTGAGAGTAGGGCTAGGAAGCGAACAGGATACATTTTTATATCATGAGTTTTACTCGACCAGGGTTCAAACCCGTAGGTTCGAATCCCATGATCTACCAACTCATTCGGTCATCACATCTGGTCGGAAGGAAGCTGGCGGAGGTGTTCAGGTAGGTCAGTCAGTGCTCCTGCGATAATTGGTCTGCCATGAATACGTCGTTCATATATATATATGTGATGTATAAGCATTATCTGAGTATAACGGCGGGGAATGGAATTTATTATTATTATTAGTAGTATTCATTATTATCCCTTTGTTATCCCTGTATTACGGACTATTACTCGCAATGTATATGCTCCGTTCCTGAGACCGGTGGCGCCACCATCGGCACAAACCATTACTACGGGCGCGCATATTGTCATACGCGCCAGAGAACCATATGTATGTGATGTATAATGCATTATGCGAGTATAAATGCAAGGATAACATGTACATCCTATATTTCTTTGTGCACATTGGTGGAGCACCCCCCCCCCTCCCAGCTGTAGGGCGCCCCTTTGTGTCACACGCTGATGGAACTGAGCCCATCCCGGGGGCAGACATATACATAATAGATATATATATATATATATATATATATATATATACATATTACATATCTTAATAAAAATATAATAAGCAATGTAATATGTATTACGTAATTTAGTCTCAACACTGAAACCTGGGATACGGTGGCCAAGGATAGGCGTTCATGTAATGCTTGTATTAGCTAAAGCACATCACAGTTTGAAACTGATCACATAGCCAGAGCTGAACAAAAGCATTGGCAGAGGACAGAGTGCCTCCTAGACCCATTACACTCTCCCACTGCAAGTATACACACATGGGCAATGTATCACTACACATTCCAATTACAAATTAGTCTCATCATTCTTCGATGAGACTGGTTGGCTCAGTGTGGGGATAATGTGACTGAGTGGAATACCTTGCACCTGAGCCTCCTGAACAGCTACCCGACTGCAGAGCTCTATCCTGGTCATATTGGCTCAGTGCGCTCAGTGAGGGAATGCAGCTGTGCCGTGCTATTTAACCCAACTTGCCACCCGAACTTAGGCTTTAATTAATTAACAATACAGACTCTTCAAGGGTGCCAGAGTTGTTATCATCCTAGCTGCTCATGTCCTAGGATATGGGTAATATTTGCCTGATGAATTATAGTAAAAATATATATATATATATGATGTATACTAATTATACAAGTATAATAACCCGGCATTCTATACTATCCTAACACCTATCCACCAGTAATCGGGTGGTTGAACCTCGGACTACTTGTCTACTGTTCAGGCTTCAAGTCCGACGGTGGCGCCACCACTCGCCTACTCACTGTCCTACTCACTTAACACCGAGCATTTATATATATATATATATGTATATTGTCTGCATGTCTACGTATGTATATATAGAGACAGTGCGAGAGTGACACAACAGTGTTTCTAGTAGAACAGTTGCCAGGCTATGGAGGAAGGATGGGGGGCTCTCCAGTCTGTCAGTCTATGCCTGCCCTACACAGCGGGGGAACCATCCTCGAGGCTTGCAACATCTCGGCTTATCAGCGCCTCCGGCTCCTATCTCACGCTTAGAATTGGGCTGTTGGTCCATATTTAGGGAGCATAAGAAATATGATGGGCCCCTCTGGGCTTTGACCCGGGCCGTATTGAAGGCACAAGCCGGTCACAGGAAGTCGATATGCATGCTGGGAATCCTATCGCAGCGCAGCCTGCTGTGGACGTGCGGAACGACCACGTGACCGCGACCAGTGTCACATGGCCCGGGAATTCTTTGCAGATCATGGAAGAAGTAGGGAATGAATTCCGCCACCCCCTGCTGCGATGTATTTCCAGGAATGTTCATCTCGCCGAATACCCATTTGGGGATTCTGTTATTTGTGGGGAATTTGCAATTCTCTCCTCATGGAAGATTTATATATATATATGTATATATATATGTATATATATATAGCCATGTATATATGCACGCATATATGCAGGTGTAAGGAAAGCGCACTTTCATGCCCCCCAGTGTTTGCGGGGGAACTCGCGTATTTATGCACGCGTATATTTGGGTGTAAGGAAAGCGCACTGTGCTACCCCCCGGTGTTTTGCGGGGGAACTCACCACTCTTTTGCCTGACTGCCACCAGGTGGCGCTCGATGATGTGCACAACCGATAGCTGAATGAGCATTCCCCGCCCGCCGCAATTGGCTCGCAACACTGCTACACTATAGACCTACTAAGATTTTTAATTTTTACTCATTTTCTCTCTTTTTATTTTCGGTAGGGCACTTGGCCCAGCCAGATGCATTGTACAACTTGGTTTTGTAATAAATGATGTATTGACCATACAAGTCTTATGTTGTGCACCCATTACATATATGTATATATATGTATGTATATATATTTGTAATGTGTGGACCAGACGGGATAGCTGAATGAGTTGAACGTCCTTCTCTAGCTTTGGTAGATCGTGGGATTCGAGCCCACGGGTTCGAACCCTGGTCGAGTCAAACCATTGACTTAACAATTTGTACGTGTTGCTTCTAGCCAAGCTCTCGATATTATCAAGATAGGAAAAGGACTGGTTATCTCAGTGTCAGGATAATGTGACTGAGTGGGATATCAGGTCATGCATACACGTGGCTTTATATAAGTAGGACTATGACGATAATTCGATATATTCATTTAATTATTTATGTGGTTCCTGTATGGTCACCTCATGTAAAAATTACTTAATCCAATGTTTCTTAAATTTCCGCCATGGCGTTGAGATAAATATATTATGTTGATCATTGTAATCAATGTTACTTTAATTTAAAGGAGCTTTTATTGTAGAAGGGTAACTTTTGGAGATATTTGAAGTGAAACCAGACAACATAACTAATTGGTATACACAGTGAAATGCTGGGCACCATATGCTCCAACTGTACCAGGTGATATTAAAATGACTTAATATTCCCTTTTGTACAACAAAGACATGCTTAAGGATTGCATCAGAATAGCAGTTGGAAAGTTAGATTATATTTAAGTAAGTATTTCAGATTAGACAATCTGATAAGTGCAAGGACGAAGCAGCTTTAACTTATCCTTAATTGGCAGAGTTCTGAAATCATCTGCAGTAAGCAAGCCTTATGTGTTCAGTATTGTGCAGTCTCCACTAATCGCAGATCTAGTAGCCATACACTTTATTTGTCAAATCCTTACTAGGTGAATTAGGAAATTCAATTTGGATCCACCGCTAGAAATCTTTGAACCCACACATGAATAAATTGCATAGAAGTTACAAGACACTGGAGAATAAATTACATTTAAAGTTTGTTTTAATAAGGATTTCATTCTCAGTCGAAGCACAATGGGTGCAAGAAGGGAGAAGTGGAATGCGAGTATGTGCCACATCAGGGGTAAAGCTAAGATTGCATACTCGGTATGCGGTATGTGGTATGCGGTAGGGAAATGCGAATGCGTATGCGGCAAAAAATCAAAAAGCATTTAAAGGCACAGTGCTGTTTCTTTATGTCCAGATGTGAATACGAATGTGAATGCAAATTTGAATGTGAATGTGAATGCGAATGCAGAAAATCAATCGCTACATTGAGCGATCTGCACGAATGTGAATGCGATATCTGCCCAATTTGCCATAGGGCAAACAGGAAGTTTGACTTTCTTACACAAATTTAGAGCAAGAAAGACTGAAAATGGCATGCAACATTAGCATTCGCATTAGCATGCCGCATACTGCATATATGGAATCTTAACTAAGGCTTTATAATTATATAATTGTGTAATTGCCTGGGTCGCCATAGGAAGACTCATATACCAACACTCACGGCTCTTACATTAACTATCAATGGCGTTTTCCTATCTGCGTCTTCACTAAACCTAAGCCGGGGGAAAACAAATGGGCATGCTTGGTGTAGATTCATATTTGTTACCGCAATAACCACAGCCAGAGCCACCTCCAAGCACCTGCTCCGACAGCTTTTGTATTGGAAGAGACAGTACTACTAGCGCCACTTATTCATGGCGGCAATCTCGGCAGCTCTCCGTTCTCAGCTACAGACATACATTTGTGTGTGTACATACAGCTCTAGCCATCCACAAGCACATCCCGCACCCAGCCCCCGTCAGCCCCCCCCCCCCCCCCCCCCCATGCAGCGCGCCCTCGACCGCTGGCGGTCGTTAGCTCGCCGGTCCCCGAGGGCTGATAATGTCCGGTTAGTTCTGCGGCTGCCGCTAGAGGCCGCCAAGTAGCCCGACCCTGACAGAGGGGGTTTGCTGCGCTCTCCGAGAGGGGCTGGGTCAGGGGACTTGCACCGAGGGGCATGCCGGTCTCAAAGGTTGGGCTGAGAGGGGGATGTGGGGCTCGGTGTGGGGGGTGGGGGCTGTGTTGCCGGTAAAGATCTGTTTGTGAAGCTGTTGATGGCGAGTAAGGCTGGAGGCCGGCGAAATGGCGCAGCACTGTTGTATGGAGGAATAGGAAGAAGTGACCTTAGAATTCTGGCGATCTGAGAATCGCAATTGTAGAATTGGGGAATAAGTATATATGTGGCTGTTTGCGTGGTCTATTTTCCAGAACAAGACATGGAACGGCTGGAAGACCGGGACCTCGGAACTGACAAAATATGTATACAGATGAATAAAATATTTACCATAACAAAAAATGAGGCCGAGTTTTCAGAGAGACTATATTGAGGGGAAAGACATGGAGAGAAGGTGGGGGTCAGCCTTCGGACATTTTTTGTTGAGTTGTGTGGAATACATGGGTGAGGTTTTGGCAAGCTTCTCTTGAGGTGTTAGATGTAGAGTGAGGGTAGTTAGAGGGCCAAGCTCATGTTAACACTTTAGCAGTTGGTGAAAGACAATCATAATAATATAAGTAATAAAAATGGTGCCAGATTTATGCGGAGATTTTTGGCACGCCTCTCCCTAGGTATGTATCGTACACTGATGGTGAAGATTTAGCAAATGTATCCTAAGATGCAATACATGGCATAAGAGGTTGGCAAGGTTCTGTTACGGTGCAAGACATAGGGTGAGTTTGATCGTGTGGGTGACACCTCTGCAACTTTCTATTGTGATGACAGAAATAGAGTAAGGGTGATCCTGATGGTGAGGCTTTGGTAAGTGCTTATTGAGATGTCTGAGGGAGTGGGTAGGATTTTGCAACATTCTATTGATGTCAGCGAAAAGGCTAGATGGATTAGAGAGGGGCTTCTGAGAGATAATGCACACTGTCACTGTTTCAGGATAATATACCAACCAGTCATTGTCCTATACAAGTAATGCCGAGTGCCAGGGTAGGTAGCAACAAATCCCAATTTCCCAAGTCCTTGGTTTGACTCGGCTGATATTAGTAACTATCTACCTTCCGCACGGGAACCTGCGCTCTACCGATTCGGCCACTGCGTCCGGTAGTCGATTAAGACAAAGGGAATCATAAGGGTTTGACGTGTTGAACACCTATCGATATGCAACGGACAACAATTCTAATAACATATGACGATGTTGCACCATGAATATTGCGTACCAGGCACTCAGCAAAATTATACATGCTTTCATATTAATGCTGCAGAGTCGGATGAAGCATCAACTTTTCAAAAACCAAAACAGTTGTTTGGAATAGATTCTACATATCTAAATTAGATACGGATGCAACTATTACCCATTTGCTGCTACATATATGGGAATAGTGTGGCAATGTAATAAATATAACCTGTTAATGCTAAAGCGTATGGTATCAGAGTTTTGGCATGCTTGCCAAAACTAATTTTAAATGTTTGCACTTCAACTATTTCAAAACTTAGCCTTTTATAATAAACAAGACGTGAAACTAAAGAAAGTAGATCATAACAAGCAGTTTAATATATGTATCTGAGAAAAGTAACAGAAATTCACAACCACCGGACTATGCAACTTCAATGCCCAACACAACGTGAAGTAGCATCAAAGGCCAAATTTAGGTACATGTAAATCATTGGTTTTAGGAATCGAACCCACGATCTCCCACGCACGAAGCAAATACTCCACGGCTAAGTCAATCTCGGCCTGTGCCTAGTGAAGAGTGAATGAATCTGTGGTATCCCACCGTCTCCCTGAGTGAGTAGTCAGACGGGGAGGGAGTGCGGCCGGGGCCCAATCTCGATGATGTAGGACGTCATGAAGACCGGCTGACCCTATCTGATATCGGGGATTGAATGCGGTTGATCTGTGATCAGGAAGTCCATAAATAGCTCCGGGACAAATAAAGTTGTTATTCACCTCTAACCCATTGAGAAGCCGGGCATGTAGGACGGAGGTCTTCAATGGGGTGTGAAGAAGGTGGTGTCATGGCTTAGCAAGGTGGTGTCATGGCTTAGCAAGGTGGTGTCATGGCTTAGCAAGGTGGCGTCATGGCTTAGCAAGGTGGCGTCATGGCTTAGCAAGGAGCTGGCCATTTCCGCATTGGATCATACGGGTTAATACCTGTCTCACGCGACTTGGGTGGGAGTGTGGTGGGGGGTGGTGGTGTGTGGAGTGGATGAGTAGTGTGGGGGTGGGGGTGGTGGTGAGGGGTGCGGTGTTTGTGGCGGGGACTGGCTTATGGCATCAGGGCACTGGTCATATCGGGATGGGATCATATCAGTTGAACTCTCTGAGTCATGCCATGTAGGGTGTGGTTTAGAGTGGTACTAGGGTGCTGGGTTAACTCAGAAGCAAGAGGTGATGAAAGGTGAAATGTAAATCATGCAAGTAATGGAATAACCACATGTATAGAGGCGGTGATTTTTAATATTAATATAGGGTATAATCTGATGTGAAGTAAGGTTTAATATAATTAGATGGTTGAAACTGGGGAGCAGGGGTGATGGAAGTTCAAATACAAATCATGCAAGTAATGGAATAACTACATTTATAAAAGCAGTGATTTCGAATAGTAATATATGGTATAATCTGACGCGAAGAAAGGTTTAATATAATTACCTGGTTTAACTGGGGAGCAAGGGTGATGGAAGTATAAATACAAATCATGCAAGTAATGGAATAACCACATTTATAAAGGCTGTGAATTTGAATAGTAATATATGGTATAATCTGACGTGAGGTAAGGTTTAATATAATTAGCTGGTTTAACTGGGGGGGGGGGGGCAGGGGTGATGGAAGTTCAAATTTAAATCATGCAAGTAATAGAATAAGTCCATTTATAAACATAACATTGTTGAATAGCGATATAAGTTATACTGTAATCTGAATGAAGTGAGTTTTAATATACAGTATGGCATCATGGGACCAACTTTGTGGCCCTGTCACACTATGACGTAAGGCGTCAGCGTAGGGACAACATGAAAATAAATTAGATACATCAAACTTCTCAGCATAATATGCAAATTCGGGATGTGAATGCCACGAAGTTGACGTGAGCATAACGTCGGGAAAGCCTAGTGATACTGTTGTTCAACGAGAGAGGACAACGTAATTACACTCACGGTATGTTATATACGTTATTCGATCACCAGAACTATGTTAACTTATGTTATGTTACGTTACATATGTCATGGCATGGTGGCAAAACGCTAAACTTACATTGGACTTATGTTAGGCGCATGTTATCTATACGCCGTCACTATGCGGGCTGTACATTCCCACTGCCTTTGAACTAGGTCAACATAATGCAACGTAGTGCAATATAGTGAGCAGCATTTGTCTAACATACATTTAACGTCATCGAGATTCATCTAACGCATACATATCATGAGTGTGACGTGACCCGAACATCAGAGCATCACGTCGAGGTACGTCAAAAGTTTTCAGCATGTCCAAAACCTTGACGTAACTCGATGTAACCTGACAGAGCTCAACATCGGTCTAACGTCATTCTAACATCATCATAACGTAACCCAACGTACCTCAACGTAATGACGAAAAGTCACCTATGCCAGGCTTATGTTGGCTTTTTCGTCGTAGTGTGACAGCCCTTTTAAATCGTCCATTTAGGGACATGGTCGGCTTAGGGAGCTTTCTTTAGCATAGCAATGGGCGAGCATTTGGGACTGAAATAAAGAGATGTATATAGGGGAGTGGTCGATTTGTGGAACTGATCGGTTAGAGAGTTTTACTGTAATTAGCCATATCGGTGTGTGTAGGTTGCATTAAATAGGAAGCCCCGACATACATAGGGCAATAGTAATATAGAGTATAATCTTATGCGAGGCAAGGTTTAATATAATTAGCTATATTGGTGTGTGCGTAGGTTGCATTAAATCAGAAGTCCCAACAGATATAGGGCAATATTAATATAGAGTATAATGTTATGTCATGCAAGATTTAATATAATTAGCCATATCGGTGTGTGTAGGTTGCATTAAGTGAGAAGCCCCAACAGACATACATCAATAATAATATAGTGTATAATCTGCCATGAGGAAACCTTTACTATAATTAGCAATATCGGTGTGTGCAATGGGCGAGCATTTGGGACTGAAATAAAGAGATGGATATAGGGGAGTGGTCGATTTGTGGAACTGATCGGTTAGAGAGTTTTACTGTCATTAGCCATATCGGTGTGTGTAGGTTGCATTAAATAGGAAGCCCCGACAGACATAGGGCAATAGTAATATACAGTATAATCTTATGCGAGGCAAGGTTTAATGTAATTGGCTATATTGGTGTGCGCGTAGGTTGCATTAAATCCGAAGTCCCATCAGATATAGGGCAATATTAATATAGAGTATAATGTTATGTCACGCAAGATTTAATATAATTAGCCATATCGGTGTGTGTAGGTTGCATTAAGTCAGAAGCCCCAACAGACATACATCAATAATAATATAGTGTATAATCTGCCATGAGGAAACCTTTACTATAATTAGCAATATCGGTGTGTGTAGGCTGCCATTAAATCAGAAGCCCTTACCGACTTAGAGCATTCTAATATAATTAATACATGTCTCTTCCTTCAATAGCGACTAGCTTTCCTTCACGTGGGAGAGTGGTCACATACATCAAATGTCACAGTACGCAAAGGAATCACTCAATAGATCTCCAAGAATATAACAAAATGTGAGGCATACATAATAGCCCTGAGGGATTGACAAAGTGATTCTCTAATTGTCCGTCAAGTTATTAAAACCCACCTCGCCGCGCATGAACGTGGACTGGGACAACATAAATTGGTCCTGGTTCATTTAAGAGCACTTCCGTCATCCGCTGCGACTACTACAGTACCCTTCTCATGAAAACATAATCATGCCTTTATATATCAGTATGTCAATAGAGAATAATCCTTCAATTTGCTCCACTGAGAAGCTACGAAATAAGGTTCTCAGAAGTTATAGTTATTACACAGCCTCTTGCATATGGGGCGGCGTCAGGGATGCGTGGGGGGGGGCAGGGTGGGGGGGTCGGGGACTGGGGGCTGGGGTCGGGGGGTAGGTTGGGGGGGGGGGGGGGCGGCTGGTGTATAGTGATGTCGGAGAGGAAGAAGTGGAGAGGGGAGAGGTAGGAGAGGAGAGAGGAGACGGGAGAGGGTGGGGGGGTGAGAGAGGAGGAGAGACGGCGAATGAGGAGGGGAGAGGAGAGAGAGAGTGGGGGGGGGGGGGGAGCGGACAGATGAGAGAGGGGAGAGGGGAAGACGCAGACAATGGGACAGTGGGGTAGAAGGCGGGAAAGGAGACTATGAAAGAGAGGAGGGAGGAGGAGAGGCGGAGGAGGTGGAAAGGGAGGATGGGAGCGGGGAAAGGGAGGAATAGGAAGATGGAAGGGGGAAGACAGGGAGCAGAGGAGGGGAGGGGGGAAATGGAAGAAGGGGAGAAGGGGGATCTGAGTAGAAGGGGCGGAGTGGACGAAGGGGATGAGGGGGGAGGGGTTTAAAAGGAGGTTGGAAAGAAGGCGATGAGGGGGCAGATGGAGGGGTAGACTGTGCGTACGGCTAGAGTCGAACAGAGGGAGGGTGAAGGTTGCGGGGGGGGGGGGGGGGGGGGGGCGGGGGGGGGGGGGGGCGCCGAGTTTGCCGGGCTGGCCGCGGTTGGGGGCCGATGGCCGCGATGACCCAGCGTCCCCATACATCACGTGACCAGTGGCAGGGCGCGCGTCGACGCGTCCACGCCTGACTACATTATCAGGGCGGCAACACCGTAATCGGAGCGAGGGCCCAATGTGCACCCACCCACCCACCCACCCACACTAGTGTCACCCCCACCATCACCCATCCACCTCCTCCCACCCCGAGGTTTATGTAGCGGGGAATGTGAAGCGGCAGCAGGACCACGGTTCCCCGGCGTGACACACCATGTTCCACTTTCTCTGCATCGTTGGTATTCTCATACTAGGGAGGAGCAGGGGTGAGGGTAGTGGTGGCTGTTTTTTTCGCCCGATCTTTGATAGAGCACCTTTGTCGATATACCCAACTCTCTGACTCGCAAGTCACACATTCCGACATCTCCACCGACCAACTAGGCAATTTGTTTCTCCTAACTGATCTCTTCAATAAGAAAGTCAATGCTGGTTGCCTTAGTAAGACAATGACCTTTCTTTATATATCTATATTTCGACACGTCCTTATATGACCTTTGATGTTGCTAGGACAAACAAAACAACTGACAGTATTTCTCGGAATCGAGGGTCAAGGTGTTCCTCGATGTCCACCAAATACTAAACTCATTTCTATTATTAGTATTAAGTGATCGTTTTGATAATACAGTGAATGCCCATTGCGTTGGTAACACAGGGGCGGGTCTCTGTACGGCGTGTCCACCACCCTTCCCATCCGCTTGCACCCACTCCCCTTCCCCGGTGCCTTTTCCTCCTACCCCGGCGCCCCCTCCCACTCCCCCGGTACCCCCTCCCCAGGCTGCCCGTCCCCGTCCCACGGCGCCCCCTCCCCCGACCCAGGGCACGACGACTCCGGCCTATGACATACGGACGGCGGTCAGGTAATCCACGCACCCTCCACCTCCCTCCTCTATCAGCGCGGCTCTAAAACTCCTATTGCCTGTCAAAGGAGCGCCCGACCCGGACGGAAGAAGGCCGCCGCGCCGTCGTATCTCAGCCGGCCCCGGGCGCGATAAAGCTGGAAGGGGTCGGGCCCCTCCGCCCCACGCAGCTGTTTAGACTAGGGTTCTTCGGGTGCAGCACAATAAGTAGGTTATAACTGGAGATGTTGGCACAGTCATCTAACATTGCGTTAACTGACTGCAATGACCCATTCAATAAAGCTCCAGTCACACTAGAGCTTGGAACCGCTTTGTATCAATTTGCGACCACATTGGACCAACGAACCCAGAGTTACCAGCGACCTCCTTGCGACCAAAACAACCTATAAAAATGGTCGTCAACCTAAAAGCGCCAATTTTGGTCACAAGGAGGTTTGTACTGCAGCAGCTGCAACTTCCTTGTGCCATAATGGTCGCCAACTGCATTGCGACCACAAATGATCACAAACAGGTCAGATACCACTGAGGATCACTTTGTGACTCCCTCACTGGTAACCAATTTGCGACTATTTTGCGACCATTTCTGACGTCTTTGCGAAGAACTCTTTTTAGGGGTCGCACATTGATCGCAAGTGGTCGCAAGCAGCAATGCAATAGTGTGAGTGGGGCATAGGCTGTACTGCTCGAACAAATAAACCATCACATATTAAGAAGTTCTGATCAAATTCCTGGTACGAATGATAATACTCTGGAAGATGTAAGATTAGGCAACTACATTGTGTATATGTTGTTGCCTGCATGAATGTAATTGTAAGCATTACATGACTGATGCAGTTTAGGTGATTTAAAAGGCTTACAATTTAAGTGGGACTTTTCCAATTGTCTGCCCTGACCTCTCAGGCAAGGGACCACATAGTCAGTTAGGACTGGATACAGTGATGGCTTTAGGGACCCTGGGTGGCTTACTGGTTAACAAACCAGACCGGAAACGGCAAGATGTCTGGGCTCGAATTATTATTAAGCCCACAAATTGCCAGGTCATCACGCTAAATAAGTAAAGCAATGATGGAATCATATTAAACAATCTGTGTACACTTTATTGTTTCTAACACGTTGTTTATGCTAACAGTATTTGCCACTAGACTGAAGAGTAGCCATGCAGCCACGGAATGGAGAACATATAGATGGCATTGCAACCGGCTTATATTAAATCATCATTAAACCATCACCTCTAAAGGCTCAGTCACACCTTACCGGATTGGGAGAATGGATAGAAACTGGACACTGTCTGGTGAAGTATGTCAATGGCCGGTTTATATATGGTAGGCATCCGGCGTTTCCGTTCTCTGTCCGGTGGTGTCCGGTGTGAACGGTGTCAAGTTTTGAACATGCCCAAAACTTTTACTTGACACTGCTGGACTGACGTCTACGGTTGGTGTCCGGTTTAAGTATGTGTAGTCCGTGTTGTCTGGTTCATCTCCGTTGTCCATCCATTACGTCCCTGGTTTGCTTCCTGCATAGTCCATTGATGTTGTTGCAGGAATTTGGTCAGTATATGTTTTTGGCGCATCCGTTACAGTCTGGTACATGTCCGGTTGATGTTCGGTCCGTCTGTTAGACATTCAGTTGTTATCCGGTCTTGTCCAGTTCTCGTCCGTTGGCTATTCATTTATGTACATTCCTTTTCCGTTAAGTGTTTGTTTCCTCCGGCGGCCTTTGACCCGATAGCCCAACATTTTGACACATTTCAATACATTTTGATACTGAACACCACCAGACTAGACAATACTTTGTCCGGTTATGTCCGTTGCTCAACCCGGTAAGGTGTGACAGGAACTTTAAAAAAACAACGTTTTGAACAGAAAACATTAGTCTGTTTGGTCTATTCATCAGCGATTAACCATAATTACAATAAATACTCAGCAAAAGGAAGTCCACCATATAAATGAACTGTCCCTCTCAATTAAACATCATTACAACACACATATTACAAAACACGCAACGCCCATTGCAGGCCCATTGGAACAATGACAAAAAGGGTAGTTATTGCCAAATAGATAACATTATTATTAATGCACTTCCAAATTGCATTACAAAACTTAAACTGCCAATTCAGTGTTGGGACGACGTGATTCTGTCTTGTGCCCTATGCCTTAAGGGCTGATTCCTTACACACGGTATGCGGTATGCGAATGCGAATGCGACAACAAATCGAAATGCCTTGAAGCCTATGGGCTACACTCCTTACATGTGGTCTGCGGCATGCGGCATGCGGCATGCATCAACTCGATCGGTCCCTGTAGTGATTGGTGCGGCATGTGGTATGTGGCATGCGGTGTGCAAATAGAAATATCAGTCGCACTTGTCCATTAGTCTTAGATGAGGAGAGGCGACTGAGCATTACGGAACAGTCACACACAAGGGTGCTGAGGGGAAACATATGGTAGCGGTGGTGGTGGTGGGGTTCAGTTAGTCGCACTTGTCCATTATTTTTAGACGAGGAGAGGTGACTGAGCATTACGGAACGGTCACACAGAAGGGTGCTGAGGGGAAACATATGGTAGTGGTGGTGGTGGGGGTTTGGGTTGGTAATAATGCTACCAGAGCCACAAAAATATGAATACTTATCTATAATTTGGTAATTATAAAGGTAGGAACCCCCATGTGACGTACTAAGCGGTACATAAATATATATGCAATATTAGGTCATATACAGTGCAGAATTGAGTATACTTGTTTATTTTTATTTTTTAAATATAGGCAGTCGTGTGCCGTATGCCACATGCCACATGCCGCATGTAAGTAATCATGCCATTCGCATACCGCATGTCGCATTCGCATGCCGCATGCCGCATACCGCATACCGCATACCGCATGTAAGGAATCCGCCCTTTACTGGTTGTGAATCCCGGGTGGTAGTCCTTGGCGTTGGGTGGTTGTTGGAGTTTTATATTTTGGCAAGATCTTAAGTCATATCAGGATGGGTGACAGTGCATCTTCACGGTGAGTTTAAAGTGCTCACCCACTGGGAAATCACGCCACCGGCACCATGAGCCAATAACCCACTTAGTCACATTATCCTGACACTGAGCTAACCAGTCCTTACCCTATCCTATTAATGCTGATCACCTGGCTAGGAAGTGCCAACTCTCAATTTTATAAGACATTGCTTTGACTCGAGCGGGAACCAAATTCCCAATCTCTCATATGGGAGGCCCACTCTCTACCGCGCCTGGTCGTCTTTGTCATTGGGGAGGCTATATCTGTATTTTCTCTTTGGCGGAATGAATTACAAATTAATGAATTACTCATCAATGCTACGATAACGAACGTACCGACTATATTTTTGTTTACGGGACAGGGACTGCTTAGCGGAACTTCACATGTGATCATTATCGATATATAAATATATACTTGCAAAAAGGTTTGACGCCTTCCACCCTGAAGAACGCCCCTCCTGTCCTTTTTTAGGGCCATATTTTCGTTTGCCTATCAAGTGCGGGAAACTGTTGGTTGCGCGGCGCCCCCTGGCGTAGACCCTGGTGAGACGCCCTCATACGTCACCGCGTAGATGGTGGTTCAATCAGCAGTCACGGAGCCGCGCAATCGCAGTGAGAGCCAATGATGAGGGTGGGGGTGGGGTGGTGCTACGGGGGAGGGGATGGGTGGGGGAGGGGATGGGGGAAGGGGAAGGGTTGGGGGGGATGGGAGAAGGGGAAGGGTAGGCGAGGGGATGGGGGAAGGGGAAGGGTGGGTGAGGGGGTGGGGGAAGGGTAGCGGTGGGGGAGGGGATGCGGGAATCTGGGGGCGAGGGGTGTGAGGGAAGTGGAGGTGTGGGGGAAGGGTAGTAGAAGGGGTGAGGTTGAAGGTGGGTCTTCTGCGAGAAGGTGGGCAGTCGGGGAGGGCATGGCGGATGGGACGACGGGTGTGTGCGCGGGGGGCGGGGGGGGGAGAGGAGATGGAAGGGTGGATGAGAGTGGAGACGGGACGGGGTGTGAGTGAGGCGATGGGAAGGGGAGATGCAGGCCTGGAGCTTCGGGGAAAAAAGGGTAGAACTACTTCAACGAGTTGCTTATATTACATACTAATCCTCTGTCAGGCACACATTCACATCAATTATATATACAGTACAACCACTCTCTACCGAACCCTCCAGAGATCGACCACTCCCCTATATAGATCGCTTTATTTGGATCCCAACAATACCATTGTGAGGATATTCTAACTCTCTAAGCTGACCACCTCCCTAAATGGACCACTTAAAGTCGGTCACATGGTCGGTCGATGTCGAGAGGTTTTACTGTATATGACATTGCATAGGTCAGACTCATGAACGAGTATAATGACAGTGATGCATGACTGTATTTCCCTGATATGTTTCTTTTTCTGTTGAGACATTCATGTAGCTCGACCGATTTAGCTGGTCATGTTCTATATTTATACTGGTCTCCTATAAAATACCTATCCATGGCTGTCCAAGGACCACAACACATTCCTTACCCGTTGAAGTCTATGCATATTGCATTCATGCCAAATCAGTAAAAAGTGTGTTCCGTACCAAGACGCTGATGGACACATTATGCCAAAATCAAAATGAATGTCCAACAATTTAGTTTCTCGTTGAAATTACTGAAATCATCCAAAATTCTGGTAATCTTGATATATATGTCATGTATTTCGAATACAATATTCGCTAATATTTAAAGTGTAATCCTCTGTTTTGGTGTACGATGTAATCATGTCTTGCAATGCCTATCTGCTGTTGTTGTTGAAGATTTATACTGCCTATCATGGATAAGCCTGAATAGGCTTGTTTTCACCATTAGACAGTTTGTCGATAGAAAGCCTGAGCCTACACTTTTACCGACCCAAGGGATTTTTAACTTCCCACACCACATAGACATGGTATGAGAGCAACCGGCCTTTGATGACGCTGTAAGTTATACACAGCGGTGGAAATCCAAATTGGCAGAGATGGGGGCATGGGGAATTGAACCACCGACCTTCAGATTAGGAGTCCGACCTAGACAAAAATTAATGGGATGTGATGAGGTTCCATTTTCAGTTTGGGGATATCTAACATGAAGTAAAATATTCCCATATTCGGCATATGGGCGAATGCAAATGTTCAATTACTGATATGTGTGCATGACCAGGCGCATGTATATATAAAGATATGTGTGGGTTGGTGGTGCCTGAGTGGGATGTAAATAGACAGAGTGGTGCTGGCAGGTCTGGGTGTGAGTGCACTCAGGGCCTGTCCCCTCTCCTGGGATAGGGATCACCACACTCTAAGGTCATGGTTGGTGGTGGCCATGGGGCCATACAGCTTGCAGTGGTAGGAAGACCACTGGTATCAATGGGGACCAGGAATGCTGGATCCCTATTGGTAGGGCCAAGAATGCTTTTTTTCCAATGGGGGAAAGGGGTGGGGTGATACTCTACAATGAACCCATGTAACCATATAAATAAGGGCTGGACTCTCTCTTCTACATTACACATTATACTCTTACTTTCTCTTTGTCTGTATGCGTTTCACCATAGCCTGCCTACACAACCACAAATTCGAGCATTGGACTTTACAAAGCTGGTGACCACGATGAATGGATGAGGATATCAGAGACATGTGCTCGCATCCCCTACTCTACACACATATCGAATACTGTTGCAACGCCCCCCCCCCATCACACAGAAACATGTACATTTCACTGTTCTTATTCCGAAGCCATTCTCCCACACAAACTCCTCTCCTATGTGTACATTTCAACAGAAGCACCAACCACTTGTTACTGACGCAAACACCACAACAACATGGGATTGTCCTACTCGGAAATAATTCCAGGGCAAATAATCCAATGACTCATCGCATTTGGAATAAAAATAACTAAAGATATGATATGAAAGTGTTGAGCTATGTCAACTCAGTTGGTTTCCTTTTGCTCAACTTGTCCCGTCACTACATCTGTATACCCGTAGGGAAACACGCATGTTCCTAATACAATGGAAATTTGCAACTAATTGCGATATTGTGCAGGAAGAATGTTTTCACTGCCGGAAACCAGCAGCGGAAGTCGCTGTGTTGTACTTCCGGTTGGTGACAATCTCAGCGTATATCCCCTTTTACATGGTCGAGAAAATCCCCGAAATTAGTCCATTAACGTTGTGTCTTGTTTTACTGTTGGCATACACAAAGTGACTTCTGCGGATTGTGTCTCATTAAGACAATAAGTATTTGCGCGATTAATAGAAGCAAAATTCACGTGACCAAATTGAAATCCGGCCATCGCGGTTCCCGGGGTGTAAATGATGATATCTCAGTTTGTTGTAGAGGTTGCAACTTTAATGCGCTTATCACGAGGAGTAGAAATAAATGACCACAACACATTCCTTACTAGTTGGACCCTATAAATATTGCATTCCTGCTTTGGTGAACACATGTTCCTTTCCAAACGCTGATATACACACTGTGCTGAAATGATAATGAATGAAAAACAATCTAGGTAGACATCTAGTTTACTGAAATTATCCGAAATTCTAGTAATCTTGATATAAATGTCATATGTTTCGATTGCAGTTTGCGGTAATATTTGTCAGAATAATTCTCTATTTTCGTCTCCTATTGAATCAAGTCTTCCAGTGCCTATCTGCTAACAGTACTGATAAGACAAAAGAGAAGAGGGCATTAGCATTAATTGCTGAATGTATTCAAATCAATATTAATTTCCTACACAGTCTAGCTTTCAGTGAGGCAACTTTTATCATTCTGAAGCAAAACCTTTCAGCATAGATTAGCCAATATATCACTCTGAAGGTAACCGCCAGCTAAGCTGGCAATGGCAATGGTATGGGAATTACCCTAATTATTACACCGTATATACTACTAAGCCTTCGCATACATATTTAATACTGAAACATAACATCATTCTCCAATGGGGACCAGCCATGTTGCTAATTTGCCACACTCAGTCAAATGAGAAGGAGGCAGGATTATTAATCAAGATTGATTGAATATAATTAACAATTAATATTCAGTCATGTTAACATAGGGTGCCATAGGAGGCGAATGAGGCTGCCTCAAGAGTTCAGTGCTGGATGGGCTGATGAGTCTGGGTCAAATGGAAGGCGGCTGGGACCTTGAGATCATGGAAGGCTGGCTTCCAAGGTATGGAGTTAGTGTTCAAGTAGCTAGGCATACTTGAGATGAGTGAGTGCTTGGAGTGAGATAAGCAACATGATGAGAAACATACAATCAAATAGATAACAGTCAAGCTCAGCACTTAACCCAACATTGAGGCAAGTGCCGAGGGGGCCCGTGTGATCGGGGTCTGGGTCAGATATGTCTTAACTCAGTCACGGGACCAGGAGCCGGCCTGCTGGGTGTTATGGAGGGGAATATTAGCTACGAGGGAGGCCTGGGCTGCACCACATCTGAGACTATGGAGTGTCAGGGTTGGTGTATCTGGGAGGACTGTGGAGGCTGCGAGGGTTAGGATTCGTGAGAGGGTCCGGGAAGTGAGAAAATCTCCGGAGGGGAGGAAAAGGTCGGGAGCATGGCGAGGGGGGAAGAGATCACAAGCGTAATCCTTCCATCCCCTCGGCTTTCCCTACATCCGCTCATTAGGTGACCCAAGAGGCGATGTTTGGGGAAGCGTCGGGAGCAACCCGGAAGTGATGTGGTGAATGTTCGGTATAGTCAAGCCAATGACTAATAAAATTGATACTATAACATACTACGCGCTTCCGAGCCTGATGCTTGGCATTAATAGGATAGGGCAAGGACTGGTTAGCTCACTATCAGGTCATTGTGACTGAATGTGTTACAGGTCATGTTGTTGGCACTTGATTTCCCAGTGGGGCAGGACTATAAAATCACCATGAGTGCGCACTGCCACAAGTCGGTAGGTTTACCCATCCTAATAAGGTCTTAGATGGTGCTAGGACATAAAGCTCCAACAATCAAGCAATCAACACTGGGGCAAGTAACTCATGTACCAGAGGCTACCCGCTTCCAGTTCTTGTTTGAAAAACTACCACCAGTGTTATCGATGTATTGCATTGAAAGTTAACATTTCTTTGTTAATTTTATGAGGGGCTTAGGTACTAACACAATCTAAGGTCATAGTGGCACCGGTGCTAACTTGAGACAGTATGCAATCATGGAGGAGTGTATAGTCCTGCATCAAGGGGATATCATGCCGCTGGTAATATGATCCGATGTCCCACTCAGGCAGATTATGCAGGAACTGAACCAATCAGTAATTATCCTATCCTATTAATGTCCAGCAATAGGAAATGGCCAATTTTATAAGCATTTAGTAAGATGACTGGACTAATCCAATGATATCTCACATGGAAACAAATGTTCGGTCCACTTTGCATTCAAGGCAAGAGTAGGAGGTACTATAAATATACCCATATATAGAGACAATGCAATACCTGCAATACATGCATACCCCATAGATATGGGGTATGCAGGTATTGCAGGTATTGCAGGTATAGCAATACCTCAGGGAGTTTGATGCCCCTGCCCTGCAGAGTTGTAAACCACTGCCTTATGGTACAGGTTCTTGACAGAACCGAAGGCTAAGGGAGCAAACCGTAAACAGAAAACCATGTCACTGTGGCAGCATTAAGGGTGGTTGATGTATGGAACTCCCAACATCTCCCGACCAGCCACTGCAGGGACAAATAGTTTTGCGCCTGTCTTGACATGTTCTTGCCTGGTGTGAAACCTCTATTTGCTCCCCGGGAGAGTGCCGCTGGTAACTTGCAAAAGCCAGCAGCACTTCAACACTTTTGCAGGCAGCTTTCATGAAATGTACAACAGCACAAAACACCATACAGGCTCGGTCGTCGCCCGGGTTACCAAGGACTGCGTTGCAGGAGTTCATCTTCCATCGACAGCGGAAAATCAGCTAGGCAGAACACAAAGCAAACACAACACAACACAACTACTGACAATTGCTCAGAAGACCAAATCATGGATGCAACTCTCACAGCAGAGAGCTAAATGGAGAGTGGCAGTCAAGTAATGAAAGCAGTCTTTGTCACATCATGACCGACAGAATGACGGTGATGATGATATAGAGACTAAATAAACCAGATCAGAAAACGGGATACCCCATTAAGCACAATATTAACATTCTACTTTCACAGACTAGGAAGTGACAAGTACCATTTGTATAAGTCATTGGATTGACTCAACCGCGAACCGGTGAGTTTCAAGATGACAGTTCATGCATGGCTGTAGGGAGTGTTCTCACTCTACCCCTGATATCCTTTACGTCACTTATTAAAAGAATTTACGTCACTTCCGCGTTGCTCCCGACACTTCCAGAAACATCAGAAATTAGGTAACTAGTTTAGCAAAATACTATTTTATGCCACAGGTGTGGTGTCTACAAGAGACTATGGGTAGTTATATTTCGGTCGTGATACAGTCCTGAGCTACTAGGTGGCGCTACGACCAACGATACAGGCGGTCCTTGTAAGCATATCAATTTGGTTGGTTCAGTGTCAGGATAATTGAAGGAACGCGAGACAGCTGTACATATAGTGGCATTTATTCTTACTAGTTTAGCTTGTTACATTAAGATTTAAAGGTAGACATGTTGATAAGTTTGAGGATTACAGGCACTTAACCCTATCGATTTATGTCATTAGTTGGGTGGGTGGGACGGCAAATCCACAGGGAGAAGCAGGTCCGATCGATTGAAAAGCTAAGGTCGAAGTGTCTAGGCTTTGCAGTGTGTCATAGGTTTGCTCCGAATTTACAGTAGATGGCGCGTCAATCGGCGACCATTTTTCTAGTTCAGAATGAAGAATATAGGTGGGGCCAAAGTCGCTGATCAATGGAATATACACAGTCTCACGATATCAATTACCCATGTTGAGGACATCATGGACAATTGAAGGAACGCGAGACAGCTGTACATATAGTGGCATTTATTCTTACTAGTTTAGCTTGTTACATTAAGATTTAAAGGTAGACATGTTGATAAGTTCGAGGATTACAGGCACTTAACCAAAATAGTTAGTAAGTGTTCTGGGAGCCGAAGAAACGGATTGGCTCGGAACATAGTCATGGACTGCATCGGAGGTCCAGTGACCCAGTTGTCTGATGTTGTGTAGTGACGAGCCTCATAGTGCGCAGGCCTGTGCGCCACCGCGTCGCATGCTGTGTAGTGTGATGGCCGCAGGTGCTGGGTGACCCGCGGCCGAGAGGGCAAGTCGTACGGCTGCAATGAATGCTGAGGCACGTATCGTTGAACCATCGGCTGTGATGAAAGCCGGTCCGTCCGGATGTGGCGGTGTCCTGGACAGGTAGTCCCTCCAGGCATGTAGTGGGCAGAAGGGCGAGCCGGGTATTGCCGGTATGAAGATGTCTCTGGGAGACGATGATGTGAGTTGCGTCTTGGACGACCTGACACGGACATTGATGCCCATTGGTGTTTGCTTCAAATCCTTGGCCCGAAGTGAGTGGCCTGGGTCGTACCTGCCGGGTCTCGGGAACAGGTTTGACTGCCTGAGCAGCGTGAAGTATGCGATGAGGGTGGCGGCCACCAGCACGCGGCCGTTTGGGCCGACTGTCCAGAAGAAACGAACGCCATTCCGAACATCCTGCGGAGTCATGGGTGGTGCTTGAACAGGGACGTGGCATGATGCACGACGAACGCCTCTTTTGAGGAGGCCCACGAGGTAAGTGTCAAAGGAGGAGGTTCTCGCATCGAATGTCAGTACCCAAGTAGCCACTGATGTAGTTTAGGACGGCACCCGGGGACACGAGACGGTCCTGGAGATGGATTATGTAAGACATGATGTGGTACTGAGATGGTTTGAGTGGATCCGCGTCATGGTCAGTCATATATGTGTAGTACTCTCTCGCCTGGGCCGCCCTGTTTCTCCAGGTCCCAACCGCCAGTCCCGCTGCTATAGCATCGAGGAGCCGCTGCTGATGGCGCTGTGAGTAACCTGGAGAGAGAGGCAAAAATTATAGGCGAACCCAGGTTACAGATTGAGAGTTAGTGCGTTGTCATGGTTGGCAGTGAGTGGCTTCAGGCCACCTTCAGCGACGAGGTTCTCCGCCAGCTCCTTAGCACGGGGGTCGAAGCACATGCGGCTCAGCGCATCTGCAAGGACAATGTCTTTGCCCGGTTTGTGGCGAACCAGAATGTCAGCGCTCCTCCGTGCGGCGTAAAGCCAGAGCTCACGGGCGCAAGCACAGATCACGGGGTCGCGACCAGCACCAGTGCTGAGAACCTGCTGAGATGTGGTGTTGTCGGTATTGATGACGATTGTGTATTGATGAGCCCGGTGAGGCGAGAGGCTCTTGAGTGCAGCAACGAGGTTCAGAGCCTCGAGTTGTGCGATGTTGTAGTTCCTGTCTCGGATTTGCTGTGAGTATTCCTGAGCGAAGAAGTGAGTGGGAGAGTGGGCGCCACCAGCACGAAGCGATGAATCACACTCAATGACCCAAGGTTCACGCTCAGCGGGGGGAAGGAGGACCACGCCGTTGGAGTGGGCAGCATATCGTGTGAACCAAGCAACATCAAGTCCGAGTTCCGGGGGCACTAGGTGCTTGCCCCTGTATGGTGCGTTCCTGAGGGCGGCCAAGATTCTGGACATGAACCTCCTTGCCGGGCCAACACATTTTGCGACGTGCTGCAAACGCCCAACCAAGCGCTGCAGGTCCTTCCGTGATGCGAAGACTCTGGTCCTCCAGGCTTCACACTCTCTGACGACGTCTTGGAGCCTGTCAGGTGGTATTGTGACGGTCATATTGTCAGTAGAGACCAGGAAACCGAGCCACTCGAGCTCAGTTCTGGGCGGCAGGAATTTTTGCAGGGCAAGGTCCAGACCAAGCTGAGCCACCAGACCAAGTATGTCGTGGTAGGCACGCTCTGCCTCGGGTAGTGTTTTTGCTGCGCCCACAAAGTCGTCCAGGTAACAGAGAACATGGTGACCACGGGTTCTCATGAGGTAGACCAGTGCGTTTGTGGTACGCGCGCAGGCCATTGAAGAAGTGCGGCAGCCGAAAGGAGGGGCCAAGTCGAGGTAGATCTTATTATGTAGAGTTATGCCAAGGAGAGGGACTGATAGCGGGCAAGTCCTAAGTTGTCGGTATGCCCTTGCCAAGTCGACACACCAGATGAACGCTCCCTTTCCAAGGCGGGTGACCTCGTCTGCCAGGTCAGTTATGCCTGGAAGCTTGTAAGTCATGGGGTGTCCCTGGTACTGGAGCTTCCGAATACCTGAGTTGACACTGACACCTGGCGGGTAGCTGAGGTCAACAATGACCCTGCATTTACCAGTCCCACGCTTCAGACGGGTCATCATGGGACTGACCTACGTCCAAGGCCGAAATGGGGGAACATCAAAGGGGCCAATGATAGCACCATGCATAAGCTCTGTGTCGATATAGTCCTGCATGCAGCCCTGATTGTCAGGATCGGTGTAATGATTTTCGACTGAGGCGATTGGTGGGCGGTCAGCAGTGTAATCGACCGGCCAACCATATTCTAAAAAGTCAATAAGCTGCTTGTCGTGATAGTCAGCCAGGAGATCTCTCCGGACTCCAATGTTCAAGCCTGAGGGGATGGGGATCCTGGGGCCGATATAGTTTGGGAGGGCGCCAGCCCTAACGTGCATGTAGATGTCGAGATATTTGAGATGTCTAGCCCAGATGTTGTCAACTAGGTGAGGCCAGATCTCATCGAGGATATGTCTGTAGGTAACGGGTGTGTGTGGTGGGTTATAAGGAGGCAGTTGGTCGTCCTCGATGTTCATGAGGACGTATTCGACATCATCAGTATCAGTGTGCTCGACCACCAAAAGTCTATCAGGCAGTTCATCACCACAACGCACCCCAACATGGTCAGCAACAACCATGTTTGGGGGGTGTCGGTTACTGATTAATGGAATAGTGGCAGCGCGAGTGTCACATGTCGATTGTTGATATCCAGCAGTCAGCTGTTCTCGGGGCAGGAGCGTCTCATCACCCCCGCGACCACCACCCGTAAGAGAGTCACGGGCCAGATGTCGTGACTCAGTGGGAAGGGAGGGTTCGCCCCAAGTCACACTCCCAGCAGCCAAATCAAGTCCAGTATCAGCGGCTGATAGCACAGCATGCACAACAGTTTGATTACAATTTGAGCCGCCAGGTTGGAGAGGTTTCCCATGACCCAACAAATCCTTATCAGGGCCAGGGTGTCGGTCCCCAGAATGATGCAAGGCACCGCCCGCGACAACAGGAGCAGTGTGGACGAAGCAAGCGGGTTCAACTCGTCCACTTAGTGAAAATCCTTATCGTGAGGCTTATCAGTCGAACTAACCCGGTCCTGGAATCTCCTTTTATTCTGACAGACCTTCTCCTGATGGAGGTGAGCTTTCTTGTTCTTGTTTGCGCACCATGCGCAAAGGTGGCAGCGCCTATCCGGCTGCAGGCCATGGGAGGTTGTGAAGCCACAGTCACCTCCGAGGTTCCAGGGGAGGCATGGCTTCCCATCGACATCCTTGTTGTATTCCGGGCGCGTGTAGTCACCCGTCCTGCCAGCATATTGGGAGCTGGCCGAGCCTGCAGCTGCTGCGGGCAGGTCGGGTCGACGGACTCCACGGGCCAGCCTCGACCTGTCGAGTCGGGTTCCTAGCGCACAGACGTCCCGCTGGACATCCTTGATAGCTGAGGGAGGCGGCCGTCAGCGATCATAATAAAAACAGACTCTGACCACTGACAGCAAGTATGCCAGTCCCAGTTCCCAGCCATGGTTAGGAGCTGGTGCATATGTTCAAACACAGAGCGGGACCAGTCTGCGGGCAGTTTTTTATCTTTACACATTCGACACAGGGCCGCACAATACTCAGACCATGTGGCCTCCTCCATACCGATACGGTCATTCCTACTACCGCGTATAACATAACGATGTGGGGCAAGGATTTTATTACCTCTTTTCTTGCCAAGCGCAGATCCCGCGGCCACTAGAAGCTCATTGACAGCGTCCTCCCTGTCATCGTCACGACCGTAGGCGGGGGACATTACGTCGAAGCTATGGCGTGGTCCAGGCTCGACACACGCGCGGCGCCCGTCACCGAGAAAGGAATAAGATTCGAACTCACGGTGTCGAGGAGAGTGTCGACGACGACGGTAGGCAGGATCGTGGGAAGTCTCAGAGCGGTGGGACGAGGCGGTACGACGCCTTGTCGGTTCAAAGGAGCTGGCCCTTACCGAATCAGCGAGCAAGGTGTCATGGCCGCCGGCACGCGTCATGACGTCATCACCCCTCCGGCGTGGAGTGAGGGATCTGGATTTTCGCCTCTCAGCAGCCTTCTGGAGCTCGTCGATCCTCGAATTTATGCCAGCGTTAATGTCCGCCATTTGTTTTTGTATTGTAGCCAGAGCCACGGTTAGTCCAGCCTCATTAGGGCCGTCCTCGTCGGTGGTTAGTTAGTTGTCGCTGTCGAGTCGCCGTGCCTCGCTCCGCTCCTTGGCTCGGCTTGAACGAGATTGAATCATGGGCGTCGTATCGATGTTTTTAGCCACTGACTTCGGCCCAGCCTTCGCTTTCTTCCTGCTGGTGGAGATAGTTTGTACGTCATGGTTAGCTGTGCTGCGTCGCTTTGACTTGTTGTTCTTTGCCGCCGGCATTTCTGTCGTAAAGTCCAAATCCACAGGGAGAAGCAGGTCCGATCGATTGTAAAGCTAAGGTCGAAGTGTCTAGGCTTTGCAGTGTGTCATAGGTTTGCTCCGAATTTACAGTAGATGGCGCGTCAATCGGCGACCATTTTTCTAGTTCAGAATGAAGAATATAGGTGGCACCAAAGTCGCTGATCAATGGAATATACACAGTCTCACGATATCAATTACCCATGTTGAGGACATCATGGACAATGTGACTGAGTGGGATATCGGGTGGTTTTGTCTCCCAGTGGAGCAGCACTATGACGTCGCCATGAGTGCGCATTGTCACAAGTCGGTACCCTCCTGATATGACCGTCAATCAATCAATTAATCAATCAATATGATACAGCTATAATAGGCCTTGGACCTGTTAGCTGCTCTTAATTAATATAAATGGAGACAGTTCTTCAGATGTGGTGGATTGTAGCAACTGTCAATGGCTCCAAGATTTACGTAATGCTTGACCAGTATGCATCCAGTTGGGACTTGAAATAGTTCACCGACTCTGCTGCTACAAACTCTCCGGCAAGTCATTTCACAGGCCAACCACCCTAAAGCAAAAAAAGTTGTGTCACAGGTCCAGTATGGAGTACTGCTTCCTCACCTTCAGGGAGTGTCCTCTGGTCCTGGTGTTGGACTCTCTGATAAGGGGCTGCCTGTTTTGTAGATACCATGGAGATATTTGAATACTTCAATCATGTCTCCCTGGGCCCATTTGTAGTAGATGCTTGGGATCTTCAAATGACGCATACATTGTTCATAGATGTTGCCAGGATGTAGAAATCCAACAACCAACCAACTAGACCTTATAATGTGTTACTTTAAAGAGGACCCATTTCGCATCATCATCTTTGTTGTTTGTTGGTATTTTGGTGTCAGAATTTACATACAGAGACTTATATACCAAAAGAACACCACTACTGATGTATTGATCACAGTCACCACAGCGATGTCGTGGCAAACAGCGAAGGCTAATGGTGGATTATTCGACAAAGTGGAACACTTGAGTCGATGCATCGTATACAAATACATTACTGGGAGAAAGGGTGTGGTGCGTTCGGAATAGACTTTATAGGTGTGGCAAAAATGTTATCAAACATAATTTGAAATGTCCCTAAATACTAAAGTAAAGTACTTGTATGCTCAGGTAAAAAAATAACTGCCACACACAGGTTTGCTTACAAATACTGGCGTTCTGCCCAAGGGGGAGGTGTGTTATTCAGTGTATATGTATATATTACAAGTAGTCACCTTTTGTATGAACAAGGAGGTTATATATGCAGATAATTGTTAAGAAGTATAGCATCGAATACATGTTTATGGATCATTATTTCATATACAGGTGAGAGAGAAATAACCTAGAACTTAGAAGTCAACCTGTGCCATAAGATTAACATTATATGCCTGCCCCATGATTGAAATTCTGGATTAAGCATTCACTCTTTCTAAATATCAGGAAGCTGATATGGTGCTAGTCATGTAATGTCAAGAAGTGTGGGTTCGAAACCTGCTTATAACCACAGTCGTTCCCAGTTGTATCACTCCCACGACAGTAATATACATTATGTGTCTACTAAATATACATCCTTGTTCTGGCTTGGAGGCTTATTCCAGTTGTCAAAGGTACTGCACAGATTCAGGGATGGAAGTGATATATGCTCAATGTGGTGACAACTCTTTACAGAGAGCACAGTGCTTCAATAACAAATCCAGTGTACATGACAGTTGGTTGCGTGTCATTAACCGCAGATCTGGAAGCATTATAGAGAAAACACATATTATACTCAGTCCATCCCTATGGAGATATAATTTGAACGCTGCCAATGGGACTGAGAAAACGGGCGGGACCAAACCAACGGGAGGGGAAAAAACCAAGAAGATAACACAATCAATTCATTGCTTAGAGAAAAACCTAAGCGGTGACAATACTGACGTGAAGAATGAACACATGCGCGTTCTGGTATCACGTGATAAGCCAAGCAAAGCGGAAATCAGGGTACAGGGGAGGGGAGGTGAATTGAAACAGGATTGCAAGATATAGCACAGCATATTCTCTAGTTTGGAAATATGTTACTATTAGTATGCCGAACATATCATCGATGAAATTGTTAATTGTTCACGACTGATGTAATTCAGAGGATTTAGGAAGTTTGTGTTGGGTGAGGGCAGGCACTTTCCGGATAGTAGTTTTGCGTAGTTTCTAGCTTACTAATAGCCCTGTCACACTACGACGTGACTACGTCAGCGTAGGCAGAACGTGAAAATAATTATATTACGTCGACGTTATGGGCGTAATATGCAAATTGTGGATGTGAGCGTAACGTGAAAGTAACGTTGGTGTACGTCGTGACCTTAGCTGTAACGTGACAACGTTAGGGGGGAGGGGTAATTGGCGACGTGACCGGGCGTTAGTGTAACGTCAGCGTAACGTCGCCGTAACGGGTGCGATGTGGACGTAACGTGACCGTAACGCCACCGTAACGTGACCGTAACGTGACCGTAACGTTACCGTAACATGACCGTAACCGTGACCGTAACGTGACCGTAACATGACCGTAACGTGACCGTAACGTGACCGTAACGTGACCGTAACGTGACCGTAACGTGACCGTAACGTGACCGTAACGTGCAAAACGCTGCCCACACATTGCTCCCACCCGGGCCGTCGGTCTGACGTGACATAACGTGACTCTAACGTCATTTACGCTGCTATAACGATCGCGGAACGTCAACCTAACGTCATTGTCACGTCATCCCGACGTAACGGCTTCACGTCGAGATACGTCGAAAGTTTTGAACAGGTTCAAAACCTCGACGCGCGCCGACATAACACAACGTAACATGACGTAGCTCGACGTCATTCTAACGTCATTATGAAGTCATCATAACGTAACCCAACGTACGGCAACGTAATGATGAAAAATCATCACGTTAGGCTCACGTTGGCTCATTACGTCGTAGTGTGACAGGGGTATAAGTCGGTAGGTTTTGCTAATGGGCCGGCTTTTGGAAGTAGGCAAAGGTGGATCAGGTAGTTATGTGCTCAACATATCTACCTGATACTGCATGAGATTCACTTGTATAAACTGATAATAAAGCCAGTGTGGCTAATGCATTCTTTGTGATGTAATGTCAAATAAGCACTGCGTGCAGGAAGCAGCCCACAAATATTCCATTCCTATGTAAGTGCCAAATATTGTTAAGCTACGGCATGACAAATATAAGGAACGCTTGTTTGATATAACGAAGCCTCTAAATGACATTGATTTTCATCATCGACTATTGGACGTCAAAAATATGGCCATTCTGACATATTTCTGTGAAGGAAACCCGATGCCGCCACATAGGGTACTCTTTCCGATAAGCAGCAATGGGTCTTTTATACACACTTTCCCACATGCAGTACAGAATATATACCACATCCTCTGATGAACCAGTTGTGGACAGCTGGTTGGAACGGAAAATAGCCCAAACAGCATGGGATGACCGACACCTCCACAGGTGGACACTCTACCACATGAGCTCGGTCCAGTTCCCAAGCTACGACATGACATGGGGAACCAATGTGTATGTGGGTACTTGCTGTGGCGTAGCAAAAAGGGTTCAGTTAGTGCAACCTAAACCGAACAAACAGTTCCTGTTCCACTTCCTGTTGAGTTTTATTTTTGCAGCGGAGCACACATTTCTCATTATGTATATGTTCAATCTGACCGCATGTGCAGGTCTGGCGGTGGTAGTGAACAGATGCAGCCGGTATCAGGGTAGCCAGGACCCACTCACATGGGGCACCGGTGTGGGAGAAACAGGAACTAACTCCTCTATATATATTGCCAGCCTACAGATTACATGCAGGTAAGTGGTTTGAAATGGTCAATACGGCTATCGATCATTCTCTACCATATTGACACATGAAGTGTTCAAGAAATTAAACAACGTATTCCCTAGTCACACTACAGATTGCGACCACTTTGCGACCACCTTAGACCAAATAACCCACACTCACCAGTGATGCCCAGCTGTTGCCAACCCTTGTATTGGTTGCAAGGACGTCACTGCTGAGTGTGGGTTCTTTGGTCTAAGGTGGTCGCAAAGTGGTCACAAACTGTAATGTGACTGGAGTATGAGTTGATCACTTAGAACATGGGCACCTCTCTTTATTTTAACCATTGAATTAAAAAGATACCCTGGATGATACTGTTGTGGGGGGTGATGAAAATGCGAAATATTGTGCCTAGAGCGGGACTTGAACCCACTTCTCTTTGCATTCAGGCCCAGTGTGCTAACCATTACACGATCTATGCTCCCTGATATCAACGCACTATCCACACCCACCTGTCTATGTAGCTCCTTGCCTGAGAGGTCAGTGCAGACCACTACACTCGTCCCCCTGGAATTGTAAGTCTTTTAACTGGTGTGCCGCGGAAACTGCAACACCGCAAAACAAATAACTCACATCAGGACTGGTCTGAGTATGTGAGTGAGAGAGACAGCAAGGAGTGTGGTGGGTGGGGCAGGAGGAGAGGAATTTGTGAAATCGCTCAAACTTATGAAGATGGAAGCCACGAGCGTCGAAATCGGAATGGTCTTTGTTGGGTAGGTGGGGATGGGGGTTGGGGAGAGCAGGGGAGGGGTAATTCACGGTGCCATTTTCCCGGCGGCTAGATCACGTGTACGGGGGTCACCCACCTCGGGCGGCCAGTCATAGGCACGTATGGTTGGCTGACAGATGGGTCGAGGACCCCCCAGCCGAGTGGCCGTCGTGCGGGCCGGTGTCGGAGGCCGTATAGTCAGCAGTTCACTGATCCGACATGGGGCGCACCATTCAAATAAGCTACTGCCGGAGACGGATCTGCTGCAAAGACAAGGCCCGCTCAATGTTTGTTTATTGGCGATATGCGTATTGAGCACGCACATACACGCCCATAAGCACACACATGTAGACGGGTATGAGCATACACCCCCACAAACATACACATGGGTACATATATACGGGTACAAGCATACACACCCACACACACACACATGGGTACATGTAGACAGGTACAAGCATACATGATCACAAACACACACACAGGTACATATAGACAGGTACACGCATACACACCCACACACACACATGGCTACAAGCATACACGCCCACATACACACATATGGGTACATATAGACAGGTACAAGCTAACACACCCACACACAGACATATGGGTACATATAGACAGGTACAAGCATACATACCCACATACACACACACATGTACATATAGACGGGTACCAGCATGCACGACCACAAATGCACACACACAGGTACATACTATACGGGTACAAGCATACACACCCACATACACACACGGGTACATATAGATGGGTACAAGCATACACACCCACAAATACACACACAAGTACATATAGACGGGTACAAGCATACACACCCAGAAACACATACACACACGGGAACATATAGACGGCTACAAGTATACATGCCCACAAACACACACGGGTACATACATGCACGCCCATAAGCACACATATGCACGGGTACAAGCATACACGCCCACTCGCGCATGCGCGGAGGAATACAGTGCACCTTCTTATAGCCCCAGATGCCTAATTCTTTACCCACACCCATTCCGTCTATCCCATTCTCACTGACTCACTCACTGACTCACTCACTGCACTCTTGATCGATCCACAAAGTCCTCCCCAATAAGTCCTCTCCTGTCCTGCTCGCAACCCCCTCACTCACCAAGCATCCCTCGATATGGCCTGATTATCCAACTCCTACCAATCCCTCCAGTATGTTCTAGTTCTAACTTATGCCCACTCCCCATCCTCACCCATTGACCTCCCCCCGACCCCCCCCCAACACACACACACAGTCAGTCACCCGACGCGGGTCGCCCAATGGAAGGTAACCATGCCAAAAGTAGCGAGATAGCACACCACACAGCTACATACAAAGCTGTGATATGTAAATAGGAGTAGGATACTCTTGTAGTAAGAGTAGAAACAAATAAATACACATATATCCCCAAGAAAATCCAAAAAAAAGTAACATATGCTACTATTTACTAACCATAGCAACCAACTGTCTATCCGCTACGCAAATGCAGGCCATCAAATACCTTATCAGCTACTACTGTGTAATAAGATAACACCAACACTACAGCTGGCCAGCATTGAAAACAAGCCTGAATACCCAGCTGTATATCCTATGGACAGTATAAATACAGCATCAATACAAATAAATATTTTGTGTTAAATGTGCGCACCCAATCCTTCCCTCCAGTTTCTGCGTCGACTGATTATCCATCCACTCCCCAGATAGCGTGTTCACCGAGTCCCCAGGCACCGCCAGGTGGTGCGTGCAACCATTCCCCCACCTTTCCTCCAGGTGGCGCTCCCAGCCATTACCAGCCCTCCCTCCAGGTAGCGCGCCCACCCACTTCTTCCCTCCAGTTGCCGTGTCAACTGATTATCAACCGTCTCCCCAGGTGGCGCATTCACCCATTCCCGACACACCGATATATGGTAGGTTTAGCCAGTCCGCCCACTTTCCCTCCAGGTGGCGCTTCCGGCCATTACCAGCCCTCCCTCCAGGAGGCGCGCCTGCAGCGGAAGACGGCGTCGGTTTGGGGTCAAATGACTCACATTGCATTGCTCAGATGCAGAGACTTGTTCCGTGGGCGATGCCAGTGTCTGGGTTGAAGGCGTGGACAGATGTGTCTGGGTGTCGTGATGGATGAGAGCGCAGCCCTGGAGAACATCACTTCCGAGAAAGTAAAGTTGCTGATGTACTGTCTTTCAAATCAGCACCTACATCGGTTTATTTCCACGTCACGGTGGAGGCTGGGTTGAAACACGCTGCTACAGTGCATCCATACACATCCACACCTCCACATACAAGATTGTTATTTGTAAGGGTTTCACGTGCTAGCAAATTGCAATGTGATAAGGAGAACCATTTAGGGAGGGGGTAGGTTTATGGACTCTTTTTATCATTACAATATTATTGTATGGGCGATTGTTTGGGACCCAAATAAAGCGATCGTTATAGGGCAGTGGTCGATCAGTGGAGGTGGTCCGTTAGAGAGGTTTTACTATATAAGGACGGGGACCGATTTGTGACATTATGTACTCATGACCACTTGGAGACAAGGCTGCCGGCACCATGACCTGATATCCAACTCATAGTATCCTGGTACTGACATCACAAACATTATCCTGATATTGATGTAGGCAGTTCTTACCCATTCCTATTAATTCTGAGCGCCAGGCTAGGTAGCAAGACGGATCAATTTAGTAAGTTATTGGTGCGAATTGAACCCTCGACCTACCGTACGGGAAACCAGCTCCCTTACTGATTGGGCAAGCGCATCCGTTCCCATTGACATGCAGGTGGTGCTATTTTATTCAATCGGAAATATGTGTTAGCTCAATACCACTGCAAGTCAATTCAGGATCAGCGAAGTTTCTTGATCATGAACCATGGGTAGCTGAGTTAAATGTGGTTTTGAAGTAGAGTTTATATAATGAAGGATATCAGTGCCAGGGTGGGGGAGGGGGAATCTCTCAACCCACTGTCTGGTTTGGTAACATGCCATGGTGTAACTTCAGTCCCTCCTCAGTGACTCGTAGAGAGCACCTGGGAAGACCCATTATTGTGTTTGTATGTGCTTTCTTCAGACAGTGTCCGTCATAACATGACTTTATATGTTGCTAGGACGTAAGACTCCAAGAAGCAATCATGGTTGTTAACAAGCCAATGTGTGACTTCAGTCCCTCCGCAGGGAATATTCGAGAACAACTCGGACCACCCACACTGTTAGTATACATTACATGTGCGTTCTACAGACAGTTCCCTTGACGTCCAATAGCCGATGATAAAAATCAATGTGCTCTATAGGCGTCGTTACATAAAACAACCTTTCTACAGAGAGTTCCCGTCCTGAGATGACCGTAAACGTTGGCAGGACATACAACTCCAAGAAAGAAACAATCTGCAGACAGTTTGGCCGCCCAAGTGTAGCTGCTTGCCGGAAGGTGGCGCTAGCAGCCTACTTTCATAAGTAGAGCCCACTCATAATGGAGTGGGTTACGATTACAGTTCATGTCCATATTTGATAGATCACTTGAAGGTTAGACACACCGAAGTACCTTCACGGACAAATTACAGATGGCGCTGTGGGGGCGCAAGTAGCGTAGGTTCTCATTCATAATCAATGAGCAGTTCCAGATATTACTAATATTATTAGCGCATCTCTATGTAGGAGGAATAAAGTTGCATTATTTTCAACCACGCATTATTTGCTTAGTTTCTGCTTGACCGAATTTCAACGAGTTCCCACATGTGGGGCCCGGTGAAGGATGTATGCACGGCTCTGATATGACCTGTGCCCTGAATTAAACCGCCATTTGCGACGTAATAGAGCCTCTGCCCGGAGTAGCGGCTGGGAGGGGGGGCGGGGGTGAGCGAGGGAGCGGAGGGGTGTGGGGTGAGGGAGGGCAGGGGGGACGTTGGGGGAGTGGGGAGGAAGGGGCAGTGGGGGAGTGGGGAGGAAGGGGCATGGTCAAATCAAAGCCTCATCGATAATATTTCGGATCAAGTGGGGCCGTGCAGGGAATATCAGGGAGAGAGGCGACCAGTGGGGGCGGGGTGAGGGGCCGGGCTGTCATTCTTAGACGAGGCTATTTCTGGGTCAGACCTGCAATGCCGTATCCACGAGGGTGGGGGTCAGGGGTCAGGTTAGTGGACGGTGCGATAAGGTATGTGGGTCCGCCGGCCACCCCGCCTCCCACCCACCTACCTCCGCCCTCACCCATCTCCACCCCACAATCCCACCCCTACTCCCACCCTCCATCTCCCAACCCCTATTCCCACCCCCTATCTCCCACCCCCACTGCCATCCCCCTACTCCCATTCCCCTACTCCCACACCCATCTCCCACCTCCTACTCCCACCCCCTACTCCCACCCCCTACTCCCACCCCCATCTCCCACCCCCCATTCCTACCCCTTACTCCCACCCCCATCTCCCCACCCCCTACTCCCACCCCCTACTCCCACCCCCTACTCCCATCCCCCTACTCCCACCCCCTACTCCCACATCCCTACTCCCCCCATCTCACCCCCCTACTCCCCCCATTTCACCCCTACTCCCCCCTCATCTCCCACCTCCTATCTCCCCCTCCCTACTCCCACCCGCATCACCCCACCCCCACCCCCACTCCCACTCCCAATCCTATCCTTATCCGTCTAACCCGGGCTTCCTCTAGCCTCCCCCGGCACAACCTAGCTCCCTCCCCGCCGGCCCACCCACACCTACACACCGCCAGAGAAACACGCGCGCACACTTTGACCACCAGCCGACTATAAGCATCGATCGTCGTCCTGGCTTAGGAAAACGCCGTCTGGCATGGTCCTCAATTTAACCCCGTTCAAAAAAGAGTCGGCCTATGGGGAAAACCCGCCTGCCATAATGTCCAGTATGTTAGTGTTTAAATTACACACATCAGCTTACACTCTGGATGCAGCGACATAGACAGGCAATATATATATATAGATATCTATATATATACATATGTATATATATATATATATATGTATATATATACACATATATATAACAGGATAAATATGAACAGTTCAGGCATAAATCCCCGCAAACTCCAATCTACAAATTGCAATCCACAACCTTTATTAAAATACAAGATTTGTGCCTGAAGGCAATTTTAATTCTCACTAATTCCACATATCTTGTGAGGAAATGATTATGGAACAGTGAACAAGCAAATACGAATTTAAAAGAAATGAACTTGTTGAAGGTTTGTTATCGATGTTTATCTATATTTTTGAATTGGCGTTTACAAGGTTTTGCACCGGAATTCCACATATATATATATAGTGATATTAAAGTTGCATAGTCCGATCATTTTGAGTTTCTGTAATTTTCCTGAGATAAATATATTCAATTGATTGTTATAATCTACCTTACTCTAGTTTGAAGTAAATTTGATTTTAAATGACTAACTTTTGAGATATTTGAAGTGTAAACATGTGAAATTGGTTTTGGCAAGCACGCCAAATCTCTGACACAATAGACTTCTATAGTAACAGATTCTATTAAATTGTCTCAATATTCCCTTTTGTGTGGCAGCAAATGCTTAATAATAGCAGCAGTATCTAAGTTACATATGTAGAATCAAGTCTAGATAATTGTTTTGGTTTTGAAAATGTTATGCTTTATCGGACTATGCAGCTTTAAGGAAAGTCGCATACTACACGATAATCGGCGATCGAAAATCAGATGTCCCATTTCGTGGCTCCAGTCAAACAGAGAGTTGGTTGTCTATGGCGATCCCCTTTCACAATTTTTAAATGTAGCCAACCGAATATTTCTTTTGCAAATACCAAACGGCATTCTTTGCACGTTCTGGGGTACAATTTAAATTATTGCACACTGCCATTTTAGTTTGTATCACGATTAGTTGCTTGTTGGTGTTTTACGTCCTGATAACATCTATGGTCATATAATGGTAGGTGATAGTGTACACTCATGGTGACTGGATAGTGCTGCCCCACTGGGACACCAGACCGCCAGCATCATGACCTGATATCTCACTCAGGCACATTTATCCTGACAGGGAGCTAGCCAGTCCTTTCCCTATCCTAATAATGCAGAGCGCCTGGCTAGGAAGCGACAAGTATCAAGTTTTAGGTAATTGTTTTGACGCGACCAGGGTTGGAACCAATGAATTCCAATCCCATGATGTACCACCACGGAATACAGGCGCATCCGGTAAGCTAGTCTCGTGGTATTGTTGTTTGCTTCATGTTCCCTTTTGGTATGACCATATATATTGCTAGGACGAAAAGCCCTACACATAAATAGTTTTCTTCATTTAGAGATGCTTACTCCAATGAGACGATAACTAACAAGTAATAACATTACCTAAGTAGATTGATTGTACATATCGACTTAGCTTCTCTTGCCCCAATTAAATATGCGTTGTTGCCTAGAAGGGACTGAACAGTCAGTTTAATAGAAACTGACACTGTTGAAACCATCGATGTCCAGAATTTCGGTGGGCAGATCAACATTATTAGAAATGCGTTCAGTTGTCACCATTGAGTCTGTTAAAGGAATGGAACAATAACTGCAATAGAGAAATATGTACTAATCTATACTAAGCTAAAATCGTCATGCGAATCAGTAAACAGAGGCCGAGTCAGCACCGGAAGTGACGATTGTGCCGATCGACACTGGGCAAATAATATATGGTCAGGAGGCAAATATCACAAATTAGCGTATCACAGAGGAATACATAATTAAAAGAGCAGCACCGCCCATGTATATACATATAATACTTATATTACACATAATGTATCATATAAAACATATTTGGCAGTGTCCGGCAATGCCGGTCAGTACTGACTAATGAGCCGGAATCACAAATGTGGCGCCACCTGTTCTGTTTACTGAATACCTTGTATGATAGAAGAGCTGTATAAGAAGAGTTCGGGCGGAAAACTCCATAAACCCCCATCCAGAAAATGAGATACCCATTGCAATCAAAGGTCAAACCTTCAAAAAATTAGTTTTTTAAATTTGTTGTTTGTTTTTTCATCGCTCCATAATCATATCATCACAAGAAAAATGGAATTAGTGAGAAGTACAATTATTTTGAGGTAAGATTCTTGTATTTTAATCAAATCTTTGATGGGCTTTTACATGGTTTTGCACCTGAACTATATATTTTCATTCAATCGAAGGTATCGGTATTTATATTTGCATAAATCCTGATACGTTACATCTTTCGATCTATAATTGTTATTGCATATAATAAGCTAGTGCGGATCTTCAATCAATATAATCATATTTTTTCTTGAAGATTTATACTGCCTATCATGGATAAGTCTCAATAGATTTGTTTTCCCCATTAGACAGTTTGTCGAACGAAAGCCCGAGCCTACACTTTCACTGACCCAAGGGATTTTTAACCTCCCACACCACATAGGCATGGTATGAGAGCAACTAAACCTTGATGATGTTGTAAGTTATACACAAGAGTGGAAATCCAAAGTGGCAGAGGTGGGGGCATGGGGAATCGAACCACTGACCATCAGATTAGGAGTCCGACCTAGAAAAAAAGTCAGACTCTCTAACCACTCCACCACAGAGAACGTATACACATATACGCCACAGAGAATATATACATATGCAGTAAGCCAATGCATGTTTCAGTGAATCCGCCGTATTGAATATGTGTCAGGTATAGATGACAGACCTAGATTTGAAATATTGAAGGCTTTAAAAGCAAGCGCTTCAACCCGACTGGACACATCGCTGCATACCGGCAAAAGGCTGAGGTAAGGCGGGCAGATAGGACGACTGATAACTACGGTAATTAGCTGAACACTGTGGCCGGCCTGAATAGTTAACCAAAGGCAGGGACATGTTTCAGAGATCTGAAAGAATTAAGCATGCATAACATTAAGCATGCAAGGTGTAATCGAGCTGGGGCTGGAGCCAGCCAGGAGGCAATGTGCATAGTCTGTCAGACTAGGGGGGGGGGGGAGTCGCAGAGGAACAGCAGCAATTCATTTCCTTTATCCACACGTGAAGAGTTCAGGCGCAATACCCAGTAAGCTCCAGTCCGTAAAATCTATTAAAATAAAATATTTGTGCCTGAAAATAATTGTAATTCTCACTAATTCAACTTTTCTTGTGACGACATGATTATGGAGCAATGAACCAACAAGTAGAAATGTAAACAACACAAAGTTGTATGGGTTTGATTCCAATGTTTATCGTAATTTTTGGATTGGCGTTTACAGGGTTTTGCACCTGAACTCTTCACATGTCTGTTGTCTGTGTTTGCCTGTATGGTGTGTGGTTGTAATTGTCGTGTGTTGGAGGGCTGTCTCTCTGAGCGTGTGTAAAAGGTGGATATGCTTCCCCGGTGAAAACAATCGGGGAATATGAATAATGTATTGTGTAATATTTATATTGTGCAAGTGTTATTTATCTGCAGGCGAAGGTAGCCGCCAGATTTGGGATGGTGCCTATTTTCCACGTTGGTACATTCTTAGTCGGCGTTCCGGTCGGGCGGGAGCAGCCTGGTTGCCCCAGTTCTGGACCGTGAGTTTAAACCCAGGTTGGATGGTGTGCTACTGATTGTAGTTTGTGTCTCATTTTGCATTTGGAAATGATTATATTAGCTTATGCCATGCCACCTAGCATAATGCCAGCATGAACCCTCACATTATGATTGACTGGTTTCTGACTATCGTTATGTGAGCTCGCATTCCCTGAAATAGTATTCATACTCCAGTCAAGGACAAACGCATCCATATTAGGTTTGGATCCAGACATTATCTGGCTGTATCCACCAAAAGACCCATTGCTTGTTTATTTACACAGATTTAGTTCTAATGGAATAAGGGGTAGCAACTGGGGTGTGTGCCTGCACATGGCCCATCCCTGGAGACGGATTGGTCAGATTGTATGCATGTAAGCAGTTATCCAGGTTGCTCTGCAGTGCTCCAAACCACTCATCAGCACATGTGCCGAGGGTAGAGAAATAGCCAATGTGAGTGGTGGAACAAGATTGGAACACTGTTGATCGAATAATATTTGCATACTATAGTAACGGCACATAATGCGGTCGACTAAATTGGGGAGACAAATAGCTTATATCAGTTTAATTTTGAAAATGGATGATAAAATATATTGTTGGTGAATATAAGTTATCTCTAAGTAATCTGTACTTTCTTTAGTGAAATCATTTATCTAACCCTATGTAACTCCCAACATCTCCAGGAAGACCAAAACAATGGTTATAAGTAAAAAGACAGATAAACCAAATGTCAATATAACCATAGATGGCACAAACATAGAACAAGTATCCGAATTCATATATCTCGGACAAAAGAGTTACAAATGATGGGAGATGTGAGGAAGAAATTAAAAGAAGGATAACAATAGCCCGAACAACATTCTCCAAAATGAATAGAGTGTTAACATCAAGTAAGATATTAATACAAACAAGGAAGCGTATTCTTCAGTGTTATGTGTGGTCTACTCTAATGTATGGGGCAGAGACATGGACAATCTCTAAGAAAATGTACAAACGTTTAGCAGCATTTGAGATGTGGACTTATCGAAGGATGATGAAAATATCATGGACAAAGAAGATCACCAACAAAGAAGTTCTCAGAAAAATTAAAAATAAGAAAAGCTTGTTTGCCACTATACAGACAAAGAAACTTATTTATTTTGGCCACATCATTCGTCAGAGTTCAATATACCGTACATTGTTGGAAGGGAAGGTGAATGGCAGCAGAGGGAGAGGGAGACCAAGAACATCATGGTTTACAAATATTTCACAGTGGACAGGCTTGAATTATTCACAGTCTATCAGAACAGCACAACATCGGGACAAGTGGAGAACCATTGCATCCAACCCTCGACTAGAGGATGGAACTATTGATTGATTGATGTAATAGATGACATTCGCGTTTTTGAAACTAGGATCACTATCACCACTTTTTTACAAATTCTACTTGAAGTAAAGAGTAGCACCGATCAAAGCGTAGATTGTTGCCGCTATTCTGCAGAGTCGTGTAGCATCCAGCAGATCCCCTCAGATCCAATTTACATTAGACTGTCTCAAAAAGCCTGACCCTCTCTGTAGTCAGCGGTAACATGATGCTTAATTAGAGTGGGCGTACATATTAGAGATGGTACGTACAAGTGGAGGATTTCTGTGTGCAGGGGAAGCACGACTAGAGCACATAGGTAGAGCAGATAGGTAGATCAGATAGGTGGAGCAGATAGGTAGAGCAGATAGGTAGAGCAGATAGGTAGATCAGATAGGTAGAGCAGATAGGTAGAGCAAATATGTGGAACAGATAGGTAGAGCAGATAGGTAGAGCAGATAGGTAGAGCACATAGGTAGATCAGATAGGTGGAACAGATAGGTAGAGCAGATAGGTGGAACATATAGGTAGAGCAGATATGTAGAGCAGATAGGTAGAGCACATAGGTGAGACTGGGTGGGCAGTGTGAGCAGGGCTAGACCACATAGGTGGGGGCTGGGTATGAGACAGAGTGGGGAATTCTGAAAGGATACAATGGTGTTTGTGTGTGGATGGGTGAATGACGTGAGGTGGGGGAGATACAGGTGGGGTGGGAAAACTCTAAAGGGATATGTCGGTGGGTATATGGGCATGGGTGGATGAGAGCATCCTGTGTGTGGGGAGGAGGCTGACGGGTATGAGTTGTCACGTTGTTCCAAATAGTATCTAATGATATTATATCTATGTATATATGTATATATATATATATGTTTATATATATGTATATATTCGTATATAAATGTATATATGCATATGCATATATGTTTCTGGTTACAGAAAGAGAGGGCGCCCTCGTCTCCGGTTCAAGGATACCATCAAGAGAAACCTGAAGCTGAGAGACATTAAGACCGACTCATGGACGCAACTCTCACAGCAGAGAGCTAGATGGAGAGTGGCAGTCAAGTAAGGAAAGCAGTCTTTGTCACATCGCGACTGCCAGCATGATGATGCTGATGATATATAACTATATATGTATATATATATATGTTAATATATGGATATATGCATGTCTATGTTTTATATGTCTATATGTATATATTTCTACCCTGAGCGTGTCTATTTTCTACCTTCTCTTGCTGAAGGGTAATCTAATGCGATAATTGGTTGAGGATTGTGTAAACATTGCCCAATTTTGAATAATACAAGGACGAAATGCGAAAGGTTTCTATTACGAATGTAAAATATGTTGCAACTCATTTGAAGCTGTTTATACTGTAACACTGCCCGGATTAAAATGATGAAGTGCATATTGGATATATATATATATATATATATATACATGGATATATAGATTTCCTATACCTAGGTGGAGCCAGTGGCTTGAGTAAACATTGGCAGGAAATGGCACTATGCCAACCCAATGTGTGTGGATACACTGATGTCATTAGACTACACATAGAACAATGCATTAATATTGCATGTGTGTTTGTGTTATATACATTGATGCTATCAACAATATGTGGAATAACAACTGGGAATTAGGACTTGCACCACGGAGGCCCAGAAACAGTTCTATCCCATATTCGGGTTACTTTTGTGGGTTAAATGAGCCAACTCTGTCAGTTCAATGCCAACAGCGACTTCTACTTGAATAAGCTTTCCAAACGTATTACAGTATAACCCCGTTAAACCAAACTTAAAGGGACCCTAGAAATGTGTTTGGATTAAACGATCATTGTTTTAACTACACTTTGGCTTGGACTTTGACTTGGCTTTGGAAAAAACGCAGGTGCATTATGAATGCAAAATACAATGTATGGTGACACTTTGATTATTGTTTGTGTATACAGTACAACCCAGTCAAACCAAGCTCAGTTAATCAAAACTTTTTTCGGCCCGGCAAAATACTACTGTCATGGGGGGTCTCGAACCCACATCTCTTTGCATTCCGGGCCAGTGTGCTAACCATTACACCACCTAGGCTTCCTGATATCAACACACTACCCATGCCTACCTTTCTATGTGGTTCCTTGCCTGAGAGATCAGTGCAGCCTACTACACTCATCCCCCTGGAATTGTAAGTCTTTTTAATGGTCATTTAATGCTTACAATTACATACATAAAGGCAATGCACTGACACATACATACACCGGGTAGTTTCAACACCCATACAGCTCATAGCCTATGCAGGATCCTTGTCACGGCGCCAGTGTCATGGGGGTTGATTAAAATGGGAAATATTGTGCCTAGAGCGGGACTCAAACCCACATCTCTTTGCATTCCGGGCCAGTGTGCTAACCATTACACCACCTAGGCTCCCTGGTATCAACACACTACCCATGCCTACCTGTCTATGTGGTTACTTGCCTGAGAGGTCAGTGCAGCCTACTACATATATATATACCACATGAATATAAATAGTAAAGGTACTTACCACAGGTTCCCTTGTGTAGTGCCGCTGCTACTTCGGACTACAGCCAGCCTCGTCCTCTCCTATTTTCGACCCGTCAATCATGGACAAGTATTGTTAGCCCATATATCATATATATCCCATGTAAAAAGGAGCCTCCATGGTACCTCCGGATGTGGACATATTCCTATATATAATCCCTAGCACTGTACCCTTGTGCAAAGCTGTGTATTATTTGGTTGCTTGTATTTTCTTTCGTCCTGGCAATCATCATCATCATGCTGTCGGTCGCAATGCGACAAAGACTGCTTTCATTACTTGACTGTCGCTCTCCATTTAGCTCTCTGCTGTGAGAGTGATGTCCATGAGTCAGTCTTAATGTCTCTCAGCTTCAGGTTTCTCTTGATGGTATTTCATGAAAGCTGCCTGCAAAAGTGTTGAAGTGCTGCTGGCTTTTGCAAGTTACCAGCGGTACTCTCTCGGGGAGCAAATAGAGGTTTCACACCAGCAAGAACATGTCCCTGCAGTGACTGGTCAGGAGATGTTGGGAGTTCCATACATCAACCGCCCTTGATGCTGCCACAGTGACATGGTTTTCTGTTCAGGGTTTGCTCCCTTAGCCTTCGGTTCTGTCAAGAGCCTGTACCACAAGGCAGTGGGTTACAACTCTGCAGGGCAGGGGCGTTAAACTCCCTGAGGTATTGCAATACCTGCATACCCGTCCTGGCAATATATAAGGGGATATCAGGTGGGTACCGACTTATGACAAGGCACACTCATGGTGACGTTATAGTGATGCCCCACTGGGAAATCTGGCTACAAAGAACCATGACCCCATATGCCATGCCGTCACATTATCCTCAGACTGTGAGCTACCCAGTCTTTGTCCCTTCCTGTTAATGCTCAGCTCCAAGCTAGGAAGAGTCACGGCAGATCTGCGCTCTACCGATTTTAAGATGCGTGGGGATCTTCCGGAATAGGCTGTGTGTCAAGAGTAGGATGGGTTGCAGTGCCTAGATAATGGACGAGTCTCTGATACAAGGTATCTCCTCTGAGGACCCGTCGCGGATGCCTACAAACTAGTGATGCAATATTTATCAGCAGTCAGTGTTCATTTCATAAGGCACCACGCCCCCTCCGCCTGTGTTATTATTCCCGCGAGCGTGCGCCCTCTACATTTATAATAGCTGTTCTTTTTACCCGCCTTGCTGCTTGTGTGTGCATAACAGAACCCTAATTATAATCGCTGTTGTTCCCTTTTATTTACCTTCAATGCTCTTTTTTTTTCTATATCTGTTCATACATTTCGATATTTCCAATCTTTCCCAATACCTGTTTACTTTAAGACTTCTTCCCTTACAATGTTGCCTCTATTCTGCACTTGGCATGCACTACCTTCATGATCAAATGGGAATAGACAATTTGAATCGGTTTAATGAGATCAAGGTGGGCATCAGCATATCTTGGAGAATTTAAAAAAAACTGTGTCTTGTCAAATAATACTAACAATTTTCATCGAACCGTATACACGCATGAAGAGCTGGGGAGGATAACATCCCATTTTCGTAGTTAAATTGGGTATGCATATTTTAGTATGAATTTGATTATAAATATGGAAATATCATATATATTTACTGGTGATTCAACTAGAAGTGGCTGTTGGCATTGAACTAACAGAGTTGGCTTATTTAAGTCACACATGTAATCTGGATTTGGGTTGTGCGTATGGCTGGGCTTCCCTGGTTCAATTCCTAATTCCCAGTTTGTATTGCACCTAATGTTGATAGCATCAATTTATATAACACAAATACACAAGTGATATTATTGTGGGGTTCTATGTGCAGTCTAACAACATTGATGTACCCATACCCATTAGCTTGGTTTAATGCCATTTCCTGCCACTGTCTATTGAATCCACTGCTGCCACCTGGCATATGCCATTATATATAGTATGCTTCCTATATTAGTTCATTAGTCCCAGGGATGTATGCATCAATAGCAAAGATAGAAGTAATAGCCGAGTCCTCTGAATTCATGTGCATCATTCTGACGGTGTTGTTATTTGACGTCCTAGCAACATCTCAGGTCAAATCAGCGTGGGTCTCGAATTGTGACAGTGTGCATTCATGGCTGCTTTAAAGGGATGTCTCACTGGGCGACCAGGCCGCCGATACAATGACCCGATATCCCACCCAGTCACACTATCCTCATATTATATGAACCTGTTCTTGTCCTATCCTATTAATGCCGAACACGAGGCTAGGTAGCAACAATAACCAAATTAAAGTATGTTCGGTTTGATTTAGCTGGGATTCGAACTCCCGACCTTCCGCATTGGAAGCCTGCACTGTACCCATAACGCCATTATGAAGCCCTGTGTATAATGACTATTTGTCAGAGAGACTGAAGACATGAGCACATGTAACGGATATATTTTACACATGTATGGGGATCCTTATTTGGAAGTAAATTTGATAATATGTGAGGTGATTTTTACTTTGATTTTTGCGTGCTATCATGTGCATGAGGTCTGCCTTTCATTTACGAATACCAGAAAAAGTATGGACCATTTCAGTCTGCTGTACTCAGATCCATAATGCCTCATGTTGTTGTTGCATTGGCCAGTTGTAGTACGGATGAAATTACTGCCTCTCAATTCTACTGAGATAACAGGCTCCACCTTTCGCATAACCTCTGCTCTCTTCCTTGTATCTCAACATTGCAGTGTAGGCAACTCAAGCACCACCAGCAACACAAGCAACACAATCAACACAAACAACACAAGCAACATAATGAACAGCAGAAACACAATCACATATGATCGCTTGCTATCCGGGCCACACTTCGTCCACACCTCTCTCTATCTCCTCTCCACTGGCCATGGTCCTCCTTGATATTGTCTGAAAAGAGTTCCAGGAGGGGGAGCCTGCCAGCATGTCACTTTCTACTCTACTCTGTCTCTGTCTTTGCCTCGCCGGCTGGTAACCATAGAGCAAAGAAAAATGGTCCTTTGACTCAACTGTCCTCATTTATCTTTCCTATACTCTACCCTTTTTTTTCTCCCAGGCTTACTTCTCACCCTGATCAAGGGAGTTGTTTGCTTGGGCAGGGCCCTTTACCTTTACATTTCTCTCACTTTGTTCTCATTGCTGGAACGGCTGGACCCATCTTTACTGGTCCCTTCATTGGAAACCCTTGCTGCTGTCTGCTGGATACAAGTGCTGTGCGACCACTGGACTGGAGTGATTCTGGACGGCCCCAACGACTCATCGTTTAATCGTTGTAAAGACATCCCCAGCTTCTACAACTGTCCAACCAGAAGATTATTCTTCAACCAAAGATTGGACCGATTTATCAGTGCCTCTCGATAATGCTGCAGTTCTTCAGCCAGCAACCGTTGTAAGGTTACAAACACCCCAGAAGTCAATCACATATGATCCATTGACATACACTGCAAGACTCCATGATGCGTCCCTACATATATCATGCCTAACAGATTGTGTATCTGATGGAAAGCTTATTTTATCTTACTCATAGTCAACACACTAAGCATTGAACTGCCAGCCACCAGGTCCGATTGCTGCTCAATTACTTCATCCTAAAGTCTGTACCTTATAAGGTACTGCCAAGTAATTGAACATGCATTAAAGCTGGCAAGTGCGATGAAAGTATACACTTTTCAATTCCAAAACATATATCTAAATTTGACTCTACATATACAAATTAGCTTCTGATTTACTTATCCACGGCAGATTGGTGCATATATGGTAATACTCTGGCAATTTTGTTAAAAGTCTTATTGCTGAAGATCATGGTCTTTTTTCGAGGTTCATGCAGGAATTAATTTATCATGTTATTTTCTTCAAATATATCTAAACCTGGGAATTTAGAAAGGATGCTACTTCAGACTAGTAATGTAGATTGCAACGATCAACTTAATGTGTGCATCGAACATAATGGGGAAACTCAAAAGCTGCGAAGTGTGCAGCCTCCTTAAGCTTGTTAGCAATGTATTCTAGCTTCCAGTCTGCTATTCTGCTTACACCCTGTCAGTATTCCTGGGTGTACATTGGCGGACCAATGTCATACCGAATGTCAATGCCTGCTTCAAAGATAAAGTGAATGGCGTTTCAAAGTCAAATGATTTCCACTTAAATTTGGGAAATATATGTATAGGTATTGCAGGAATTCTGGCAAAACAAGCTAATTTTCAGGGGTCAATAGATAGCAGCTTCTGGATCCTCAAAAAGTTGGATATACATGGATTGTCAACCTCAGGAATGTCAGCGTCCAATCTATGTAGTCGGCAATAATCGCACACATCTATGGCTATCATATGGCGGATGCCAAACATAGCGTTTGCTACCCACCGCAAACATATCCTGCAATATCACACCCTTCTTAAAGTTGCATTGCTACTTGTAGGTACCAATCCCCACCACCACCCCCATCACCACCCACCTTCGACGAATACATCACTGCGGCGCCAGTCACCACCAGGAGGCGCCACTCAGCCCTAGTCAGCGCCACTCAGCAGGAGTGAGCCACACTACCAGCCATCAAACCACCTCCCCAACCCCCACCATCCCCCGGCTCAATCCTCCCCTCACCCCGCCGCCTGCTCCCGCCGCCATGCCCCGCCCCGCCCCCTACCAATCACCTGCCAGGCACCACATCTCACGCCTGGCCCCGTTTCTCGTGGGCAGGACTACAGGGGTAGTTTAGCCCGCTGCACTGTTGATGGCTGAGGGAGCAATGAGACATATTCGGCACTGCCACAGGAACGGCGCCTGCAGGGCTGTTGCCAGGGTGGGCGTATACAGAGAAACTGTTTCACAAACACATGCACTGCTAATCTTTGTACCAATATGTGTTACTGACCTGACGCTAACCCTGGGGTCCCAGTAACAAAAATAACAAAAACACTGAAAAACTAAGGGGATCCGGGGGCATGCCCCCATCCCCTAGAACTTTGGTTAAAACCTACAATTAAAATGGGGTAATCTGGCACATTCTTGCAAATATTTAGGAATTTAAATTCCAGCTGTTTTATGATTTCAAATTTTCGCTGAAATCTGCGATGTTGCTGAGAAATGGGATAGCTTCCTAGTAACTTTTCTAGATCTCTAGTCCAGCTGCGTGGGTTCCCAATGCTGCAGCACTATAAACGCGTCACTTTTGTACACTATCACAAAAGATTGCTCATCCTATGTGGCTAATACGATACACTGTCATACGTCATTGCTCATCCTAAGCTGGCGGTAATACCACGAAAATGTCCAATTCCACCTGATGGTGATTTTTTGATGATACCCCTCATATATCGATCCCAAGCTAAATGCAATATATTGATCCCGTCCTTACATGGGAAAACAAAATTGGTATTATCGTTTCTCGCCGAATTAATCTCATCTCCACCCTTAAGACTGTAACGCCTGTATTTATGCTGGTGATAGCAGACTGGGAGGCGTGTGGGTTAGTAAGCTAATACCCCCTGCTGTGGTTTGCACAATAACTATCTCGCCAGGGGGGCGACACCTTACGGTGGTCAGGGTAAACCAGACACAGACTGAGCGGATATAGCAATTGGCGCCGCCCACGGGCGTTCGCCGCCGGCGGTTGAGGGTCCCCTGGCCCATTGAGGTGCCTATCCATAACCGGCTTCTCCTGCATGGTGGGTCGGCGTGAGGGGGAAGAGCCGGGGGAGGCTGGGGTGTGAAGGTGGAGGTGTGCTTGTGTCGGTATGTGGGTGTGTGGGAAGGTTGTTTTTTTTGTCCACGGGGCTCCGCCACCGACGCTCAGTCACCACACCAATTCCCACTCCCATCCCCAGACTCCTCTGTGAGCTTCACTCTCTACATCTGCCTTCTTCCTTTCTCCCCATCATGCAACACTTTCACCATCCCCACAACCACCAACATCGCAGATCCCTTCCCGCTCTGCACTCTCACCTCCCCCTCCCCCTCCCCCACATACACCCTCAGTACACACACCGTCAATCAAATCTCCCCCGTCTCACGTCGCTATATGTCCAACACCATCCTTATGAGCCAGTCCTTTTTTGGCCAGTCCAATATACGGTTATCCGAGCAGACAGCATTGCATCCCGGGGAGGGCCCACGGTTACTCCGCCCTTCGCCCCCTCCCACTTACCCCCCCCCCCCCCCACACACACACACTTCTCCCCCGGGTGAGTTTAGTTCGGTAGAGCTAGTCTTCAGCTGATGTACCCTTCTCTCAGCACATGTTTAGTAAGTGCTCCATTCGATGTATAGGCCTATACACGCGCACCCCCATATGCTATATATACATACATGTTATTGTCCCAATTAACTTTCATTACTAAGCACTTTTTGTATGTATATATATATCTATATATATTATTTATATGGATTAAATGATGTCATCAGCGCTAGGGCAATACAATATCAGGCATGTGGCAATGTATTTATTCATCATTATTTATATATATATGTCATGGGGGTGATGAAAATGGGAAATATTGTGCCTAGAGCGGGACTCGAACCCACATCTCTTTGCATTCCGGGCCAGTGTGCTAACCATTACACCACCTAGGCTCCCTGATATCAATACACTCCCCACGCCTACCTGTCTATGTGGTTACTTGCCTGAGAGGTCAGTGCAGACCACTACACTTGTCCCCCTGGAATTGTAAGTCTTGTAATGCTTACAATTACATACATACAGGCAATGCACTAACACATACATACACAGGGTAGGTTCAACAACCATACAGCACAAAGCTTGTACAGGATCCTGATCACGGCAACCAGTTTCATGGGGGTGATGAAAATGGGAAATATTGTGCCTAGAGCGGGACTCGAACCCGCATCTCTTTGCATTCCGGGCCAGTGTGCTAACCATTACACCACCTAGGCTCCCTGATATCAATACACTCCCCACGCCTACCTGTCTATGTGGTTACTTGCCTGAGAGGTCAGTGCAGACCACTACATATATATATGCATACATGTGAGGTATAAAAAATTATGCAAATATTATTCATATATGTAATTCTCCTGCTTTCTTATTGTGTTTCTATTATCTGTGTCTACTTCTGTAACCTCCTCTTGATCTGTGCTTGGGTAGTTGGATTACTGGTGGTGGGAGTGCAGCCAGGAGAGCTGGAGGTCTGCCCTCAAGCAGCTGCCTTAATTCCACTCCTGCCCTCCGGGTGGCGCCTCACCCCCCCCTACCATCTGCCCATTTCGACCCCGATTTTGCTGAACTGTAATTGAAGCATACCACATACTTACAGATGCCTATTTAGGGTGGCTTCATTAACAAGTAAACCTGTAGTCATACCTTGCACAGGATCATGGTGACGAGAACCAGTAAGATGATTGTTTGTTTGTTGTTGTTTTACGTCCTAGCAACAGCTAAGGTCATATCAGGACTGGCACGACGTGTGACAGTGCGCACTCATGGTGACTTTATAGTGCTGTCCCAGTGGGAAACCAGGCCACCAGCACCCTGACCTGGTATCCCACTCAGTCACATTATCCTGACACTAAACACACCAGTCCTTGCCCTGTCCTAATAATACTGAGTGCCTGGCTGGGAAGTGACAGGTATCAACTTTTAAGTCATTGGTTTGACTCGACAAGGGTTCCAACCCACGATCCCACGATTTACCAGCAAGGGAGATGGACGCTCTAACTCATTCGGCCATCCCGTCTGGTCACTAGTAAGATGAGGATGATGCATGCAAATGGTACATTGTCACTAGAGTGAACTTCAAACATCATAGTGGGGTCTAACATCCTAACTATTAGACAATATTAGCTAACGGGCAGTGGATAACAGTGGGACGTTGAGGAAACTGATTGCAAAGTCATATGTGTAGTAACCCAACAATGCTCGCGGATAAGACATTGATGATGGTGATGATGATGATGATAATGGTGATGATGAAAGTAACTGATGCAGCTTCTATAGGTCCTACCTGTCAATATGATGGTTCCTTGCCTTGGAGAATAGGAGAGACTATTGCAGTAGCTCACTAATGAAGTTATTCAATTGATCAAATGCAGCTTCATGAGCTGTGCCTATCTCAAACCAGCTGTCTTCCACTGCTACAAGTTCAGATCCTGCTTGGGATAATACAGGCTGATTTAATCAGACACAGCACAAGAATCATGCATTATTCAAGCATATACAGGCATCAGCACTCAACATGAATGGAGGGAACAATAACAATGGCAGCTCCAACAGAGACATCCTACACACGCATCCTTGAACCACCGGTTATATAGGAATAACACGGAGATAATACACCACTCTGCTGGAATAAGATATATCAATCAGTATTACCGTTAACTTCTTCACTGCACTGACTGATTGAATGCGGACTGTGTTTCCCCTATTAACTCGCCGAAGGCTTTCTCTCAAACGAAGCTACTTTTCTGTTCTCTCTGCCTTGGGTTTTTGTGACTCAGATGTCAAGACCGCCATTTGGACTCTTTGTTCATTTTCGTAGAGCCCATTTCAGCTTGTCATAATGATAGCCGTACTGAAAGCAACCTTTTATTTGCAGTTCTTAGTTTTCTTTTAAACCTACATCATTTCCCTTAAAAGGCATACTATTTTATGGTTTGATTGATTGTGTATGAAGTCCTTCTGTTATCTAACATTCGTGCACGATCACGTGTTCACGTCCAAGGAAAGTGATAATTAAACTTGAATTGCTTACGCCATTGTGCGATCATGATGTACGCGGATAAGTAGGTTTGTTTAGTTGTTTGTTGGGGTTTTACATACTGGCAACACCTAAGGTCATATCAGGATGAGTACCGACTTGTGAAAGTGCACACTCATGACTAGTTTATAGTCTTGTCCCACTGGGAGACGAAACCACCAGAACCATGCTTTTAAATCCCACTCAGTCACATTATACTCTAACTGAGCTAACGACTCCTTGCCATATACTTTTCTTAGATATATATATTTTTAATTATTCAATATCCTATCAGTCCGTGCGTCAGGTTTGATAATGACAAATATGAATTGTCTAAGGCATTAGTTTGATTCAGCCTGGATTCAAACATCCCACCCTCCACAGGGGAATCCAATAAACTTAGTGTTTCGGCCAACACGTCCGGTTGGATCAGTAGGAGTGTAAATATGTGATCGGATTACTCACTTTTATAAATCACAAGTAATGTCATCATATCTCTGGTGAAAGGATGTTGTCTGTTGAATTAACCAATGCACAGTGTGCATCATTTGAGTAGACAACTGCTACCGGCAGTCAGTCTATTAACCTTACTCCAATTTAAAGCAAAGTTGTAGCCATCCATGTTGCTGGCTAAGCGTCTCTAATACTGTTTTAATGTGTGTTAGTTATACACGAAAATACAACTTACATCAATATGAGTATACAGTAAAACCTCTCTAAGCGATCACCTCAACAGATCGCCCACTCCCCTCTATCGATCGCTTTATTTGGATCCCAAACGATCGCCCATACATGCCACGGTAACGATACAAACAACTCCCTAATCTCACCACCTCCCTAAATGGACCATTTAACGTCGGTCCCGTGGTCGGTCGATTTAGAGAGGGTTTACTGTATCTGGGTTTTCGATATATGTTACTTGTTTTATATTCTCCTTTCTAGGTTACTACGACATTCGCGTCAATTGCCAATTGAACAGCCTGGTCATTAAATCTGTTGAACTCCTCAATCTAGCCAGATCTGGACATGATGGCTGAATGGGTATATCACCCAGTCTTCATAGTGCAGGCCGTGGAATTTAAATATTGTGTTGACATCCCGGCTGAAGGATATGCATGATTTAAAGCGGTGTAGTCCAATGAAAATATCATATTTTCAAAACCAAACTGATTACCTAATTTGATTCTACCCATCTAACTTAGACACTGGTTCACTTACTAAGCATGTGTTGCCACGTAGAAGGGATAATCAGTCAATTCAATGGAACCTGTTCATGCAGAAGTCTGTGGCGCAATAGTGTTGGCATGCATGCCAAAACTAATTTAGCATGTTTGTACTTCAAATATCTCAAAAGTTAGCCATTTTAAATCCAAGTTAATTCAAGCTAATGTAAGGTAGATTATAAATGTCAACTCTATATATTTATCTGCAAGTTTAAACTGTGTACATGTTCTTCCCTAGTTTGAACCTCGACATCACTAAGATAGGGAATGTTATTAAAATTTGACAACATATTAAAGTAGGCCAAGGAATGCTGACGTACAATTGTCTGAGATGCAAATTCCACATGTTTAATCAACAAATGTAATAATTTGCAATACAATATTGGCAGTGCCAACTTAGGGTAGAACCTAATTTAACATATGCATGCAACATAGAAAATGCTATCCATGTATGCAAATGTCTGGACAATTCAATATGTTCAATATTGGTGTTCTGAAGTACACTCGGGCAGTCACTGAGGAAAGACTAGCTGCGATCCAACATGTTTGCGTATGTGAAGTTGGCCTCTCACAGATATACAGAATGTCTTCTTATTTTGTTGGGGGGATGGTCTATTTACCCTGTCCATAACGAATAAGTTGCATCGCCGCTTGTTTTCCTCGATTCTTTTATACTTTGATTTCACAACAAACCATGCCAAACTTGATAGGTTATTCCCATACTAGCTGCAATTGTCATTGCATATATTTCATATGAAAACTATCTTCCTGTATTTATCAGCAACCCACAGTATTCATCAGCAACCCACATGTTGACCAACCCGCAGAACGACATAGTGTTGACTCCGATGACCCACATCCTATCTGAAATACTAATATGAGTATATCAACATCCACCGAGCCAAATTAGGTTCGATCCCAATTTAGAATCTGCAAGCAATTATAATAAAGCTGCCCAATGTTTGAAACGGTCTAAACAATTCAAACCCAACTCAGTGTATCCATCCATCCATCCAGAAAGCCAGGCGAATGATTGTTGATACGGTGATAGTCGCTTTCATCACATGAACAACACATCCCTACCCATGGAATAACATTTTTAGTTGCTCTGGCTCCATCAGCGAAATGGTTGAGCAGCTCAGACGGTGGCTGGTGGAGTATGGGTGGGTGGCGGTGGGTATGCACACCACGGGACCCATCACACTAGTTTCGGCAGTAGCGTCCAGGTGGCGTTAGTGCATCACGGTGGCCCGCAGCGAATAATGAGCAGCTCCTGAGCCGCTCACATCGCAGGGTAGGGCCGAGTTAATGCAGCTGGAACACGATTAGGAAGTACATCCACACAGTCCCATAGAGCGAGAGGCGAGGCGGCGGGGAGGTAAGGTGGGGGAGATAAAAAAAGATGAAAAAAAGAGATACATACAGAAAACATATACACCCAACCCTAATACAAGTATAGCTAAGTGAAAAGACAACACTGGAAACCGGTGAGGAGGGCTGGAGGCTGGGATGTACGTAGCGGATTGATGATGACCCAGTTAGCAAACATGTAGGTCAGGGGAGTAAGGTCTGTTACTTGGCACATATCAACGGTGATGAGGGACGATATGACTTGCCAGGCAATTGAGCAATTCCTGCACACATCGCAGCAAGAATGAGCCACGCCTGATTGGTCAGATCATTAGGACAACCATGTATTGGTTACTTATATATACGCTGCCAGAAGCAGCGTGAGATTTGAAGTAATTCGGGAATATACTATTCACACAGGCTTATATATTGTCTAATGTGGCAGACAAATTGTACATAGTCTGTATTAAATAGGTAGCTCCCCCATATGAAACTGTGATATAAGTGTCTTCATTATACAGAAGTAACAGGTAACAGACACCAAGATATTAGCAATTCAATATTCCCTTCTATGCAATCCATTACAAAAACCTTCATTCATATCGGCACCTTAAGGACTTTCTTAACTGGGATTCGGATATACGATACTTTATTTCCCCATATTTGCAACACCTTAATTTCTATTCTATTACATGGCTTGTTTGTATTGCCATCTATAGTTATTGCTATGGGTTGTTGTTTTTCTGTGCTGCATATCATCTTTTGGTTTTGCTTCTGCTATGGACACTACCTCGACCACCTGTGCTTAAGGCAGATAAGAATGCACGGCTATCAGTACACCGTCTAGGCGGCCCACTTCTCATATATGACATCGGGAGGACCCATACTGCTGCAGGGATGATATAGGTTACGGATATCCTGTAACTGATTAAAGCGTTCGTGGCTCCCCTGCCCCGATAAAGAGAGCTACCCTGTGGCTCAGAGAGAAGCAAACCTTCATACTATCCTCCATCTAGAAGCCAATAGCATATTCTCCTTACCTAAACTGGATACCTATACAGGAAGTATTACAGAACATGGAGCCATTGTAGATGTTTGTTTGTTGTTGTTTTACGTCCTAGCGACATCTTAGGTCATACCGACTTGTGACAGTGCGCACTCATGGCGACTTTATAGTGCTGTCCCACTGGGAAAGCAGGCCACTGACACCATGAGATGGTATCCCACTCAGTCACATTATCCTGACACTGAGCACACCAGTCCTTGCCCTGTCCTACTAATGCCGAGTGCCTGGCTAGGAAGCGGCAAGTATCAATTTTTAAGTCATGGGTTTGACTCGACCAGGGTTCGAACCAACGACCCCACGATCTACCAGTAGAACCGCCCAGCTAAAACGGATAGTAGCCCACCTAATCTGAGAATAACAGCCTATTAGATGACTGCATACCAAGAGGCTAAAGTAATGCATAGTCAAAAGGTAGCATCAACATTTAAAAGAGAGTAACATCAATATTACAGTTCCTTATTTAGAAGACTGTAATATCAATAATTTCAGAAAGTAAATAGCATAGACATTATTATCATACCTATGCAGACATGAACAAGCATACTACTACTAGCGTATGTATTCCAGGGCCCTCTAACCACACATTCTCCGGCCACAATTATATACATATTAGTTAAGGCAGCTTCAGTTTGACGTATATGCATTATCTGCTTAATTATGCGTATAGGCTAGCTGATAGAGTTTTAGGTCCTGTCAACATCTAACGTCATATCAGGACTGGGGTCGCCTTGTGACAGTGCACACTGACTGATTTTATAGTGCTGCCCCACTGGGAAATCAGCCCACCAACACCATCACCACACTCAGGGACATTATCCTGGCACTGACCTAACCCAGTCCTTGCCCCTGCCCATTAATGCTGAGCGCCAAGCTAGAGAGCAACAAGTTTCAATTTGTAAATCGTTTTGTAGAGTGGGTGTCCGAGTATGTGGCTGTGTAGGTAGGCTAAAATGAAAAAAAAAATACATGCGGAGAGAAAGAGAGAAAGTAAAGCAAATGTAAGAGTGTAATAGAGAGTCCAAGCACCTCTGGTTTATGATATATAGTAAATGGATTCTTGGTATAGGATCATACCATTCACTCCAACCAATAGGGACACAGCATTGCCAGTTCCTCCAATAGGGACTCAGCATTTCTGGTTACAAACCACCAGGGCCCATAGGTATGAGCCCGGGTTAGCGGTCGTAACCCTGGATCATGCGGATTTCCCGGGTTAGCGGCCAAAAGTGTGTATGTATGTGTCGGGGTTAAACTAACTCGGGGAGTTTAAAGTCGCCTGAACTAACCCCATGCGAAAGGAGGGTTAAAGGTGGGGTTAGGCACCGACTCGGCCAAAATCTATTCAATGCGACCATATTTAACAGAATTAGATATGCAATAAGTGAAATTTGGTCAATTTAACCCTAAATTCGAACCCTCCTTAAGGCTACCACCACATTGGCGGCGATATTAATAGTTATATTTTCGAATCGATGAACGTAAAGTAAACAAATCGCCGCTGCTGCATCGACGTCGTTTTCCATACTGGCAGCGGCGGCGGTCTGTTGACTGTATATGGCTACAAACGCAGAGAGATTTCCCAAATCTATAAATAACTGAAAAGTTAGCTAACTCAGGCGTGTTTTGGTCACATACATCCCCCGTGACACATTTGGAACTCTGGGGTTAGCTAACCCAGCACCCTCCTTTAACCCTGGTCCGGTTACAAATTGGCTCATACATATGGGCCCAGAGCTGGTTGACCTGTGGCCACTACCACCACCTGTGTGCATTGAGCCTACCTCAGCAGAGAACCAGGCCCTGAGTGCACTCACACCCAGACCTGCCAATCATCCCTATGTCTATAATTACCTGCCTTAACCAATGGGCCAAACCATATATATGTACACAACATACATATACACACACTCTTGGCCGGCCACACATAATGTGATTTCCATTTTGGCCCCTCTGCTGATTATCGGAATATTTTAGAATTTGCTTGATTCGTCCGGAGATTGAACTCCCAATCTCCCGCGCGTGAGGTATGCGCTCTACCCATTCAGCCACCGCGTCCTGTGTGCATAAGAGGTTATTCATCATACATGGTAGGTATCCTAAAATAGGCAATACGTGAGCAGCAACATGCACATATGTATTCAGATTGCAGTATAACATAAACAATATAATAACTAGGCAGATGTTATTGGCAGTAATATGCATTTTGCAGTAGGTATATACAGTAAAACCCCGTTAACCCAAACTCGGTTAAACCAAACGATCAGTTAATCCACACTTTTTTCGGTGGCCCGGCAAAATACTACCATTTATCATATAAAAAAGTTGGTTAAACTAAAGTCCGTTAATCCAAAGTATCGCTTAATCCAAAAAAAAGATTTCGGCCACAGGCCATTTCCGGTACAGTTAAACCAAGCTTTCATGTGGTTTTAAGGTCATCTGAGACTTTTTTATATGATAAATGGTAGTATTTTGCCAGGTCGCCGAAAAAAGTTTTGATTAACCGATCGTTTGATTTATCTGAGGTTGGTTTAATGGGATTAAACAATATATACATAAAAGACAATAATCATAGTGTCCACATACATTGTACATTCATAATGCACCCCCGTTTTTGCCAAAGCCAAGTCAAAGTCAAAGCTTGGTTAAACCAATGATCAGTCAATCCAAACAAATTTCTAGGGTCCCTTCAAGTTTGGTTTAACGGGGTTATACTGTATTGAGAAAACAGAAACCAGCTGGCAGTGACATATAACTTCAATGCCTCGGAGCATAGAAAGCCGACGACCAGCAAGATCCACATTTATAGCACACACACATACACAATCACATCACTCATTCCACTACAAACACCCCGCCTGCTTACTTAGTGTCGACCCCCTCCCACAGTGCTGAAACTGTGCAGAAGAAACTCCACGGAATACAGCCTCAGCGGCCGATGGGCCTCCGCCTAAGGCCTCGGCTAGCAGCTGTGTAAAAGCCCGGTTAAACCTGCAAATCTCGCCGGCAGGATTCGGAGACGAGGCCACACTAAAAGAGGCGTAATTAACGCGAGAACTCGCCACGGTAGACACGGGAGAATAACCATGTCCATAGCTAGGAATATGTGTTTGTGGGAAGATGATTCATTTTAGGAACGGATGCTGGCCAAAGGCAGTCATGCAGTCTGGGGACATCTCAAACCTGCCCTACCTAGGCAATTTTGAAATCTGGAGGCAGTAACATGCCATTTTCAGCCATTTATGATGGGTTAGATAATGTCGTGGATATGATGAAAATGGGAATTATTGCGCACAGAGCGGGAATGGAACCCACATATCTTGCATTCCGGGCCAGTCTGCTAGCCAGTACAGCACCTAGGCTCCGTGATGCCACTACACTACCCACGCATGTATATATGCGGCTCGTTGCATGAGAGGTCAGCGCAGCCTATTTTATTAAGACTACTTAAAACAAAGGTAATTTGTCATATTATTTGTGTTTATTCTTACCTTGAGGTTTTTTGCATTTCTTTCGGGGTGGGGGGGTTGAGGTTTTTTTTTCTGGGGGAGACATTTCCCTCTCTAGCTACGACCCTGATACCACCCAGGAAAAGTGCTGACAATCGATGCCCTCAGGAAACGCAAAGGGATCTGGCCGGGTGCGAGTTGACACTGCTGAGTTTGGGTGGATGGTGGTAGTATTTTTTGGCTAACACAAAATAGGAGGAGTTGGCTTGCAGGACAACACCCCAGGAAATCATAGCGGTTCTGCAGGGGAAAAGAAAATAAAAACACACAGAGACATACAAAAAACAGGTATCCGGTGTTGAATGAATTAATTCGATTCAGGTGAATACGTGGGTATTATGTGTCGGAAATACTCATGAGCATGTAAATGGTATTCTAAAAGAAGCACAACAGAAGGGAGGCGTTTTTTCAGAATTGCCATCATGTCCCCCTATTGGAGTAGTCCCGGTGAACCCTATGAATTCAAGGCATAGCCGTTCTCTCGAGTGAACATGTGGGCGCGCCGTTAGGGAAAAAGAGGGCGGAGGTGGCGCCACCCGTCCCATCAGTGTGGTAGCCTGCAGGAAACATATAGTACTAATGATATAATAACAACCACGCCTTCTGCACCGTTATACTCGCATAATATTTATCATCATCATCATGCTGTCGGTCGCGATGCAACAAAAACTGCTTTCATTACTTGACTGCCGCTCTCATTTCATGAAACCTGCCTGCAAAAATGTTGAAGTGCTGCTGGCTTTTGCAAGTTACCAGCGGCACTCTCTCGGGGAGCAAATAGAGGTTTCCCAACGGCAAGAACATGTCAAGACAGGCGCCAAGCTATTTGTCCCTGCAGTGGCTGGTCGGGAGATGTTGGGAGTTCCATACATCAACCGCCCTTAATGCTGCCACAGTGACATGGTTTTCTGTTTAGGATTGGCTCCCTTAGCCGTCGGTTCTGTCAAGAACCTGCACCACAAGGCAGTGGTTTACAACTCTGCAGAGCAGGGGCATCAAACTCCTTGAGGTATTGCTATTCCTGCAATACCAATACCTGCATACCCAATATTTATACATAATGCAATACAATATAATTATGAGCTCATACATATACAACGCATTGCTGACGGGATATATATATCCAGATATTTATATATATATATATATATATATATATATATGTATATATACACACACATACATATATGTACACACATACATATATATATATATGTACACATATACCCTCTATATACATATGTATATGTCAGTGCAACTGGGCCCAGTATTGGGACCCCGCGTTCCGCTAGGCGGCGCCAGGCAGATATTATTTAAATAAGGGCCGCACTCCGAGGGCGGGGCGTTAGGTCAGTGTGCTGTTACATGAGAGTGCACTGTGACGTATATACTTCGGACCCATTGCGTTGAATCATAGTTTGTCTTATTTTTATGTTGTTGTTTAATTTGTCGATCTGTTAAGTATTTTACTCAACCAAGTATTATTGGTATTATCAATAGCCTAACCTACCTGGTATTGTCCAGATGTTCATCCCAGTGTTCGTATCTGTACATATATATTATAATATATACCGAGATAAATATGTGTCTCTAATTCGCTGACAATTTATATGTTACCTACTTGTGCTTTGCGTTATAGCAACATCTTTATTATCCTTAAGGGGACGGTTATCGGATAATTTTCGAATTCATACTTTCTGTCTGCTACACAGGATGGGAAGGATGACTCTTCATCTGTTTATCTTCCTACTTCTTCTTGTGGTTGGTGCCACTTGTTCTGCTTTATGACAAGTGCTTAGCGGCTTCATATTTTAGATGCTGTTGGTAAGGAGGACGTGGGGTGAGCATCTCATTAAATAAACTAACATGTTTTTGATCTGCAACTCATAAAGTAAGGATAAGAAGGCTTTGCTCCGATCGTAAATGCGCCCTTTGCAATTTCAGTCCACGACATGTGCTTGGAATTGAAGTATATTTGTTAGGTATTAGCCACCAATATTAACACGCTTTGTGCTTCAATCTAGTTGTACACATACCCTCCATGTTCATCCAGAGAAGCTGTACAATTTTTCACATGGCTGATGAACTGCAATATGATGAACTGTCGTGACAGTTGATCAGATGAAATGCACCCTAGTATGAAGTTAAAGGCAAATATTGAAAGGCGAATGTGAGCAGCATACCACCAGCTTCTCCCGACTGTTCGTCAAGTACAGAGAGACCTCATTTGTTTTTCTTTTGTAGATCTCCAGAGGGACTATCAGTATCACGCTAGGTCCAGATAGAGGGGAGTTTCCTGACGATATCATGCTTCCAGAATGGTCAACATATCTGAATAAAAATACGCACCGCGCAATTTGAGGGAAAGATTAAATTGAGCCACGAGTGAGGAAGACTTAGAAGACTGAGAAAACTTAGTGTCGAAAGCCGCCGTAAGTGGCGCTAGTGACGCGGTTTCCTGCGGAGATAGCGGGAAGCACATACTAAATAAACCTTGTTCCAACACATGACGATGTACATAATCACGGAGATATATATGTGATTTATATTTGCATAATAACCTTTGCAGCACATATATAACCTTTTAGCAAACATCAAATACAATAAACCATATTACTTTGGGAAAAGATGCTGATATCAATGTGGCGGGAATTATATATTACAAGTGTTCCACATCGGTTTGAGTGAATTGGAGGATAAGTTGTCCAGTTATATGACATGTGTTTTAAATAAGCCATGGAACAAACTTATTTTCTGTTCTCTATTTGAATAGGCTTCTTAAAATATAATTCTACTTCAGAATTATGACTTCAATGACCCAACTATAGCGTCCTTTTTCTCCATGTTCTATGCATTGGTTCCAGACACGAGGATTTCCACTTCACACACCTACAGTACGCTGGTAACACCGGTAAGCTGTCTGGCTGCTGCTTGTTCACCGCATATGGGGGACCAGCTTTGTATGGGAATTTTATGGCCAAGGCAACACATTCAGCACCCAACTCCTGGCGTTCACTGCAGACATTAACCCATTCACAACGCCACCTAGCGATTCACCGCTGCATTAGTTGAACCACTTATTTCCTTGCATTTTCCCTTGCATCTTCGGTTTTCTTATTTTTCGTCATATTTGTGCGTTTATTTCTCATATTTAACGTTAATGGGCAATCCTTTTACCGTAAGTTCCTAAGCTATTTTTGTTGTTCATTCTAAAAAAAACTAATGATTTATGAAACAACCATAACATCTGCTGAAATCTATGAGGCATCCCGCCCGTGGGGGGGGGGGGGAGGGTCATAAAATATAGGACAAGTATTGCTGGAGGGGATTTCTAGATGACTGGTATGTCACCCAGAAGAAATGGATAAATTCAGGTGGTGTTAGGCTATAGGTTAAAAGGCAGCGCCTAGCAATACCCGGTAAACTGACAGCATTAGTGTTGTCCGCCGCGCTGTCTGTTATTCAGTCACAAACCACCCATGGGTGAGGTCAACCCCTAGCTGACCTACTTCTCTCGAGGCCGTCACCGCGCATGCGCCATGCGGCGGCAACCCGATCTCTGGCCGGAAGTGTCCGCCTTGCTTTATGGTTATTTTCGTAGAATAAGAACTGCCACTACAGGTAAGTATGGGGAAGGCCGTGCTTTATGTGAGCCGGGGTTGTGGACGTCTGCAGTCGGTGGGCTTCCGCAGCCGAAGCCACCCGTGATTAGTAGGGTGTAAAGAGCATTTGTGAGGGCGATGTGAGCACTTGGTCGGTGTTCGCTGCGGTGTAGGCCGGGTGGGGGTAAGGGAGGGTAGGGGTGTGGGGGTGTGTGTAGGGGTTGGTCTGGACGGCGAAAGTAGGTGTTTGGCGGCAGGCGGTATGGTGAAACTGGAGTCCATAGGTGGCAGAGGTTGCCGGCAGGCGGGAGATGTATTGTCGTCTGCCTCATTGTAAGTACGAGCGCGCCGTTGTGCTGTGTAATACCCCTGTCACACTACGACGTAACGAGCTAACGTAAGCCTGATGTGCTCACATTTGGTCATTACGTTGTCATACGTTGGGTTACGTTATTATGACGTCATGATGACGTCGAGCCACGTCATGTTACGTCATGTTACGTCGGCGCGCATCAATGTTTTGAACCTGTTCAAAACTTTCGATGTGATGCGAACGTAAGTGTTTACGTTTGCCGTACGTTCTGTACACGTTCGGCGAACGTCAATGACGTTAAACGGACGTTAGTCTAACGTTCCTCACTACGTTCCACTACGTTCCACTCGTTGACCCACATTAAAGCAAGTGGAAACGTCCAAGCAGCGTAATGGGAAAGTCAGGAGAACGTCAGGAGAACGTCAGGAGAACGTCAGGAGAACATCAGGAGAACGTACGTTCAGCGTTTCACCAACGTTTAATGATGTAAGTAACGTAATGTAACGTAAAGCAACGTAGTTCTGGCGATGGAATAACGTTCATAACGTTCCATCAGCGTCATTACGTTGACCTCTCTCGTTGAATGACGGTATCACTACGCTTTACCGACGTTACGCTCTCGTCCACTACGGTGCATCCATGTTCAACTTGTGCCCAAATTTGCATACTACGCCGAGAAGTTCAACGTTATTCACGTTCTCCCTACGTTGACGTCGGTACGTCGTAGTGTGACAGCCCCATAATGGGGCTGTCACACTACGACGTAACGACGTCAACGTAGGGAGAACGTGAAGAACGTTGAACTTCTCGGCGTAGTATGCAAATTTGGGCACAAGTTGAACGTGGATGCAGCGTAGTGGACGAGAGAGTAACGTTGGTAAAGCGTAGTGATACCGTCGTTCGACGAGAGAGGTCAACGTAATGACGCTGACGGAACGTTATGAACGTTATTCCATCGTCAGAAGAACGTTACGTGACGTTAGCTACGTCATGACACGTTGAACGTCCGTTGAATGCACGTTCTCCTGACGTTGTCCTGATGTTCCCATTACGCCCCGTGGGCATTTGCACTTGGTTTAATGGGGTTCAACGTAGTGGAACGTAGTTGAACGTAGTGAGGAGCGTTGGAATAACGTCCGTTTAACGTCATTGACGTTCGCTGAACGTGAACAGAACGTACGGCGAACGTAAACCCTTACGTTCGACCTACGTCGACACTTTTGAACATGTCCAAAACCTCAACGGAACTCGACGTAACACGACGTAATGTAACGTAGCTCGACGTCACTCTAACGTCATTATGACGTCATCATAACGTAATCCAACGTACATCAACGTAATGACGAAATATCACCACGTTAGGCTCACATTGGCTCATTACGTCGTAGTGTGACAGGGGTATAAGGGAGGGTGGGTGGCGATGAACGTGTGATAATAGAAGGGGAGCGTTCTCTTTGAGCATTTCCGGTCACTCTATGGGCTGTGCTTAGAGGAAGAGTTATTCAGACTTGTCCGGTATGGTTGTCAGCTCTGTTTACTGAATCGATGTCTTCGGTTAGTTGGGTGGGTTATAGGTTGTCTCGGGCAGCCGTCAAACAGGCAATGTTTATCGGAGCAAAAGCCACCCCGCTACCCACGCCTGTTGTGAAAGGCTGAGGAGAAGAAGAACATACTTCATGGTACATGATTGGTTGTATGTGCATAAGGAGCCACTGATGTGTGCAGTAAGTAGCTGTTATTCGAGGTGTGCTTCTGGTTTTGTTCATCTCTTTTGTGTCGGCCGCCACTCTATGACGCGTATGTCTAAGGTGGGCGTGCGGATTGAGGCTGATGGGAGAGCGAAACTGGATAGGCGGGGGGAGGGGGAGGGGCGTGGGGTGGGGGAGGGGTGGGAGATGGGCTGAGGGGAGGGGGCGGGGGGAGGGGGCGGGGGAGGGGGCGGGGGAGTGGCAGGTGGGTTAGTGTCAGCGCCTGCGCAGTGGAGGGGGAGGATAAATGCAGGCGCTTGGTTAGGATTCCATCATCATGTCAGTCCACTCAGTGTTCTGTATAAACATGGAATGTAAGGAAGAGTATATCTCATTTACATTACTATATCTATTGTATATCACAGATTGTAGTCATTTAGCTAATAGTGTTTAATCGAACGAATTTACTGTTTTATCAAAAGGAACACACTTTTATTTGATCCGATATATCTTATTTGTCCATGCTTGGTGATGGTGAACTTTTTATACGTTTATTTGCTCTATGGAAGGAATAATAAGTCAATGTAATACAACATGGTACGGCTGAAGTCTATGACTTCCAGAATTGTGGTATTGGGATCCATTGTGCAAACATACCCTGTGCACTGAGGATATGTATCTATATATATATAAATATATAGATATACATAATATTTTATATATAAATAGATACATGTTGATGTTGCTCTGTCTCTTGCTGACATGCATAGCACAATTGTGGGTTGTCGCGGTAATGCAAGCCTTTTGTATCAACTTATTACCTTTATTGGATTCAACCCGCAAGATATAGATCAGTGGTCTACTAGAGCTTTGAACTACAAGACCTAGCAGGATATGAATATGTCATCACGATCAAGTATCAACAGTAACATTCAGTCTCGGACGACAAGGAGCCCGCACGGTAGAAGAGTCAGAGGTGTTGGCTGTTTATGTGATTTAATGGTGCTCCCAATGGCCTGAAGGAGAACTACCATCCACTCCCAGTGATTGTTTGGATGATGTATGGGCGATGTCCTGGAAACTCGGTATTTCTGCGAATGGATCCTTGAATCTCCACCTTGTCATATATCGAGTCCAATATATATGCCTATATCTGGAAGGCTTCCATTAATTCCCTCAGGCCAGCTTCTAAAATATGCTTATTGCTTAACCTCATATATCATCATTGCTTCTCAAACGCTTCTAGTTACAATAACTGTTATCGATCAACTTACTAACACACATATTAACGATTGTCATCATAACGTGACGCAGTTCTTCCTAGTAGATGTTCAATCAAATATTCGTGGTATTAATGAATTAATCCATCGCGATCAATGTGCCTTTTAGGATTTCTTTACCATGAATCGAACTTCCTATCTCCCGCACGCGATGCCCGCTCTCTGGTCATGCGGAACCCATACCCAGTGCTTCAGAAAGGATAGGGGTTTTCAGATGGTGTGAAGGAATAGGGTCCCATTGAAACTTCAATTGGCATTTCCACTAAAGGCACAGGATTGCGGCGCCACCATGCAGGATATTGACACTACAGCTTCTAGGCTGAACCGCAGTTGACCTGAGCATGCGCAGAAGGAACACGTGTCCTAGCAACATGGTTGCAGACAAACCCGTCCATCATGCTCTGTCAATCTACAGGGCATGATTTATTTGGACAAAGGGTATCAACACGCATAAGAATACGTCTTTAAGCTTTAACAGAGTGAAAATACATAATTCTATAGTCTAGTACATAAACAATGATACATCATTTATAGTATTAAAGGTAATGTTAATATACGTTTTACTACTATTTCTTTATGTATTATTATTTAGTATTTCTATAGTATTAATAATGTATATATATTATTTTTAACCTCATAAGTATTTCACTTCTGCTTTCTCCTTTTTCATGTAAAACATTACTGATATAAATATCATATTTATGATCAGGGGAAATAAATACGTTAACATTATTATTATTAATAATACATAAAGTACACCTTACTCGATATCTTGCAGGCCAATAATGCTAAGCTAGTTAAATTGGGTCATATTTGTCTTAATGGTTCGCTCTTTCAGCAGCTTGCAGTCATATCATAAATGAATCGGCTTGTTGGTAACAAACTGCCCTAAGTGTTGTTACTCTTACAATTAAATGCAGAATACAACTTGTTAGAGCCTGTAGCATCGGGGAATCCAAATAAGGGAAGGCGCAATATGGTTATTGATATTCACATAATAAAATATGTACTAGATATATTGTTCATTGCGACAAGAAAAATAATAGAATATGCTGTATATAAATTGCTGCCCTGTTGTATGTACTATATATGGGTATGCAGGTATTGCAGGTATTGCAGGTATAGCAATACCTCAGGGAGTTTGACGCCCCTGCCCTGCAGAGTTGTAAACCACTGCCTTGTGGTAGAGGTTCTTGACAGAACTGAAGGCTAAGGGAGCAAACCCTAAACAGAAAACCATGTCACTGTGGCAGCATTAAAGGCCATTGATGTATGGAACTCCCAACATCTCCCGACCAGCCACTGCAGGGACAAATATTTTGTGCCTGTCTTGACATATTATTGTCAGTGGGAAACCTGTATTTGCCCTCCGAGAGAGTGCCGCTGGTAACTTGCAAAAGCCAGCAGCATTTGAACACTTTTGCAGGCAGGTTTGATGAAATGAGAGCGGCAGTCAAGTAATGAAAGCAGTCTTTGTCGCATCACGACTGACAGCATGATGATGATGATGTATGTCCTAATTACTAATGCTATGCAATGTGTATTTATTTCAGGCTTATAACTGAATGTTTTTGTTGACTTGACATTATTTTTATGCAGGATATTTCAGGTGTTCTTATATATTGGATATATGTGCGTGTATATATATATATATATAAATATATTTAAAAATAAATCAACACTGTACCCCATATGCACACACAACATATCTGCTTTCATTTCAGTACAAACTAGATTTTGCCCCCCAGGCAACGTCCACCCAATGGAGGTCAGTTATTCAATGCGGCGAGGACCATGCACTTGCTTTATATGGCTATTGCCAACCTAATAAAGCATGAGTAAAGCGTAAAAACAAAAAAAACCTTATGAGATCTATATGTGCTAGGAGATAACATACGGGATGGTTGCACTCCCATTCCTGCAACCCACAATAGGTATGCGCCATGGCAAAATACACCGCAAGGGAAATGTTGAAGGATGAGGAACACATGTAGTTAAGCTATGTTATATTACCGCAGGGTTCAGCTTTCGGGTGACCTTTAACGCAGAAGACTATATTGTTTGACCTACTTCCTGCATCCATTTCCGGTCGATTATTCAGGGCGTTGCCTCGTTGTCTTCACCTGGTGACCAAAGCTCAGGGCGGAGAGTGCGACAATGGAACAATGGGCATGCGCGTGTCTGTTGTCACACAGACATGTCTCTGCCAGGGGTGCAGTTCGCAGTCGTTCCTCTCGCCCATTGTTGCTCGCAGGCTCATCAACAATGGCCGCCACAGGCGCTAAGTAAATCTCCCACGGCATAGAAGGAGATTCCCAGAGAGAAAACAAGGTCGGCGATTCTCCGATTGCCATAGCACATCGAAGGGGGGTGTCCGGAAAAAAGAAACTTGCAGTGGAAAGTTGATTAGTCCGATGGTTTTGAGATTCTGTCATTTTTCGGAGATAAATAGTTCAATTCATTGTTAGAATCTACCTTATTTTAGTTCGAGGCAACATGTTGTTTAGATGGCTATAGTATTGAGACATTTTAAGCACAAACATGTGAAATTAGTTTTGGCAAGCATGCTAGGGCTATTGAACAGTGCAGATGGATGCCAGACTGTTTGCATGGTTGTAGTCGGCTGTTACTTCCGCGTCCCATTTCGCTACGAATTGTTTAACAATAAATGTAAAAGCAGGCCCTTGTCAAAGTTTCAGATCATATCCAAGTCGTTGTTGTCGTCCTTTAATGGGATACAGTAAAAATACTCTCATTTTGTGCAATTTACTTTTAAGCGATGTTACCCTGTGGCCTCTGCAGCATATTTCTGATAATACTGTAATGGCCCACGGCCCTCCGACTCCCACTCTCGCAGTCACTCACGGAAGAACACCAAGATTCATTGATAGTATGCTTCAACTTGGTTTATTGAACCATCTGCTCTCTGTGGCGTCAGTAGTTGTCTGACCCGCCCCCTGACTTGCCAGATCCCACATCGACTCTATAGGTGTGTGTGGGGGGGGGGGGGGGGGGTCAGCCACACGTGGTAGAGGTCAGCCCAGTTGGGGTCTGACCGCTAGCTACCCGTGCCGCCACCTGGTGCAGTGTATAGGTACTGCGCTGGTGTATGGCGTAGTCTCTGCTGCTACCGCGTGGTAGTAGAGCTCATGTTCAGACTACTACACTGCCCCCCCTAGACTCTCACCGGTTGCAGACTGCAAACCGATGAGAATCGAGAAATGATAGAAGTCAACATGAGAACTAACTTGAAAGGGAGAGAAGCCTTACAAAGCTATGTATCCTTATGCGCAATTCCTAGAACTGCCTGCAGCGAAGAGCAATATGTGTCTAGCTAGCTGGAAGGCAAACATGTCATTAATCTAGGTGAAGAAAGAGACTTTAAATGTGTCGCACAGAAACGACCTCTCCCAGCTTCTATGTAGTGCTGGGAGAGAATTGTCCATACCCCACAAGTGGAACCCCCTCAACAGAAGGAAGCAGGGAACTGCTCAGTCCGCCCCCCACTGCCCCCCCATCTCAGGAGAACCGTTAGCGGGGCGCTCTTCCCTCTGCGCATAGTGGCTCCTCTTAGAACTTCCTCAGTCCGTCCTTCTCGTGCCCGTGTCGCCTGGCCAGTAGATCACAGACGGTATTACACTGCGGACACATCAAGCAGCCACACCCAGGACCCGCCACGATTGGCGACCCGCTCCGGTGTAGAGTGCATGAAAGTAGAAGGGCGGTGTTACTTATAACAATTGAGAAAGTCTCTGCAGATACAACGTTAGGCATGTAATACATTCCATTAGAAGCACTGGGCGCCAGCAAGAACCTGGCCTCCTACAAAGTAAATTACACGCCATGTGCATCCTCCCCTGTCGTTACAGGAGCCAATGCACACGCTGACTATCATGTTCTGCCAGAAGCGCTTACTATAAGTAGTAATTTTAAATGTATAAAGAATGCAGCATAAAATAAGAGTCAGGGCGGCACTGTCTATGAAAATATATAGTGTGAAATGTACAGTGCCAACCCACCAACTCCCACTCCATTGACCACCTCGTTCCACTGAATAAATTTAGACGATAATGTTTCCTAATAGTGTGGAAAAAGGAAGTCAAAACGGGGTGAAAGTGGAGGAACATCAGAAAATAATGAATTTCATATGTATATAAAAAAAGATTATTCCGACCCGTACTGCAGAAAAATAGGCAGAACACAAGAAGCTAGATCCTCCAATCGGGAGAAAGCTGAGCTCTTCACGACAACATATATTATCAACAACCATACTGCAAAGAAAAATAATATTGGAATAAAGCAGTACGAAAAGCTAAATACATCATGGCTATCAATGTAAAAATAGTGCCATAGCACGTAAAAGGGGTGCTGGTCTTTCAATTACCCCGACATGGAACCCAGAATCCCTTGGACAGAGCTAGTGCCGATCCCCTGCGTGAGCAGTCAACCACCGCTAACTTAACTGCCACCCATCATCTGATACATCACGTTATCCAGAATCCCTCGGGAAGGGGAGAGCAACGTCTAACTGTACCAACAGTTACGTGTTGTCCACCGCCCCGCCACTTGTCATCTGAATTTGACCCGACGTCCAAAATCCATCGGGCAGGAGAGAACAATGACTAATCGTTGTCCACCTTCCCGCCACCTGTCATCTGAACGTCGCTGTCAGCGTCAGTAGGCGCACCCGCCGCACGTCCCAGCAGTGCCCGATGTGCCGCAGCAGCATCAGACACCAAGCTGGCCGGCAGGCCGTGCAGCCTGTCCTCGACGCTGAAGCCAGAGAGATCCAAAGAACGCAATGAACCATCCCAGCTCCGGAAGTCGTGGCGGAACGAGGCATGAAAAGTCATGTCTATGTCATTCATGACCTCCGCTTGCTGCGCCCTCTGCTCGCGCGATGCCTCCAACTTTCGTTCGACAATCTTCTTGTCCTCAATGACACAGTCGAAGTCAGCACCATGCTTACCCTCAGCCTGGTGAGCCAGAACATCCTGAGTCTGCGCCACGACCGCGTCAAAGCCCTCAATGAAGGCTTTAACCAGGCTGTCGACCGACTCAGTAATTCTGGACGTCACTTCCAAGAGGTTGGCCTCGCAGAGACGCTTTGTGATGCTGTCCAACACAAGAGTGACACCGTGATCGAACAACAGGGCCGAAGCCACCACCGGTCGCACAGTTACCACCCACACAAAAGGAACGACAGCAGGAGCAATCTCCACAGGTTCCACAACCGGGCTTGCAGACACTGTCACCGTCAACTGAAAGGCAGATTCCGAGGCTGCCGAAACACGTCGCCACGGAACCTGACCCTAAGACACCGGTTGAGTCACCGATGCCACCGGCACCGTCGCCGTGGTCGCCGGAGCACGCGCTACCACAGCACTCAGCGTGTCGGGTGTCAGGGCAGCCACCAGCTTCCGACGCTTACGTCGCCGCACGCCCCTTGTCCCACCCTCTTCCGGATCAATAGTCACGAGTGGCAACTCAGGCCAGTCTTTCAACCCCTGCTGGGCAGCAGATGGAGGAGGTGGAGGTGGCGGTGGGGGAGGCGAAGCTGACCTGTCCGACGCCTGGTTTCGCTGCAGCTCAATAGCAGAGCCATCGTGCAACGGTACCAGGGACGAGGTCCTCTTACCTCTCCCCTTACCCTTTCCCTGGACGGTCTTAGCACCCCAGCCAGAGCTCGAAGAAGCCACAGGAGCACCTCGCCCCTGCTGGTCCCTCCTCACGGCCACAGCACCACGACCCCTACCCCATTTCGCCGAAGATGCGCCACGACTGGTGTAAAACCACTCACGACGCACCTCCGCCGACCCCTGGACATATATGTACAGGGCAATCAACCTGTGCTGCTTGGGCAGCACCAGGGTTTCCCCATTGTAGTGATAGTCCGTGCGCTGTTTCATCGTGAAGGACACAGCTCTCTTCGAAACGGACTGAGGATTCCACTGAATCTCACTCAGCCCCTTCACGACGTCCTCTATCATACGTCCGTAGCCCTCCATCAGATGCATTATCATCGCACCGCGCCAAGGAGTTGAGAAGTACTGCCCAGTCGCCTCAAACCTTGGGCATCCCTCACAACCACTCACCACATTGAATGGTCTAGTGCACCTCCATAGAGGAGTGGTGTGCAAGTGGCTCTCACAAATGTGATGAGCCAACTGCGCCCACCGCAGAAACACCTTCGGGATCTGTCTACACCCGACCGAGTTCAGCTCACAGAACAGACAAGTCTGTCCTGGGTGAAACACGCGACGGACATAACCCAGACACGCCAGTTCCTGCTTCGTATAACCGTCCCGCCTTGTTGGATCCTTCAACGCCCGAAATATATCACATACATGGGCATTGTACCACTCCATCGCACAGCGAGGACGGCTGTCCGCCTAGGTCCAGCCCTCGTCGTCGGAGACCTCAAAATCTCCGTCAACATCATAAGGCTGCATGATCCGCTTCTACCCTCTCTCTCGCTGAGACTACAGAGCACCTTGTGAGGGTCATTCCATATCCGCGATAGGGTAGTCTCTGTTAAACCGGCCACATTCCCCGAAAGAAACCACACCAGCTTAACAGGCCCACCCTTACGCGACGTGACGATCCACTCAGACGATGGTGATAGGTCCTCAGCGATCTCATAACTGAGCTCCACACCAAACACTCCACTGGCCTGCCAACACGCAAGCATGTATGCAATCCGACCCATACTCCGATCTTCCCCCTCCTGCTCTTTCTCAGAACAAGCAGCGGCCGATCTCGGCGGACATGCAGTACCAGAACTGCCACCAGTGGGAAGGTCATCGACGTCCACGGGTACGGCCCATTTCGAACCATCGCTATTATGATAGCGATAGTCGAACAACCCATACGACACATCTTCACGAGGGATCGATGCCTCAGGGGGCACCAACAGAACCTCCGAGCGAGGACCAGTCTCACGCTGTACAGAGGCCTTGGCCTTCTCCACAGCAATCCTCACCTGTGCCTCTGTCAAGGCACCAGACGCACAAGAAGGGGCAGGAGGCCGAAGCAGCTCACCGCCCACAACCGGGGTAGACCTGAAGGAGTCGACGTCGATCCTCACACTGGAACCGCCCCCTACTGACCATCCGTTGTCATGAGGTGCCTCCCGAGGGTTCTAGTGCCTACATCCTCAGAGCCTGCGGACGGTTGCATAGGAGGTCGGACAGCAACTACAGTCGGCAGCACCACCTGGCAAGAACCCGATGAGCTACCACTGAGAGGCTGCGCCATCCTCACATCAGCTGGGCTGAGCGAGAATGGAAGCCACACGCAGTAGAGGTCAGCCCAGTTGGGGTCTGACCGGTGGCTACCCGTGCCGCCACCTGGCACAGTGTATAGCGTAGTCTCCGCTGCTACCGCGTGGTAGAACAGCTCATGTTCAGACTACTACAATACTATTTTACATTGATGGCGTTCATGTGAAACTAGACAAACTGCGTTTAGGCATCATTCGAGCCAAGTTATTGAATTTAAATGTAAAAATATGAGTAAGCAGTAGGTGGATTTGGGGGACTGGCCACAGCGCTAATCTCAAGTCGTGTGTGTCTAGTTACTGGTATTACAGGATAAGATGAATAATCCGGAACGAAAGATTCAATTAAGCTCAATAGGTCAGCGACTTAAGGTGATGTATTTGAAAGTGCCAGCATCTCATTTTAAGCAAACTCCAAGATACGCACTTATCAATGTATATTCCTTTCTTCAAAAACTAAACGAGATGAAATATCTAAGGAGTGATAACTTAATATATATGTTTTACAATTCTGTGATATGACGTAGTCGAAGCCGAAAGGTGTTTGTACATATATTTTCTGGATCACTACTCGGTGCTTTCATGCATGACAGCAACTGCAGCTTCTTAAGATGGATGGGTACCTTTGCTAGGGAACTATCCCACGCCACATTACACGTAGTCGGCGACCGTTTTATTTACAGAAGGAGTGATGGATGTACGTTATCCCTGTATCGCAAATGGGGTGCAGCGCATCGCGTCGGCTCTAGTAGATTGCGGTACAGTACAACCCCGCTAAGCCAAGCTTGGTTAAACCAAACGATCGGTTAATCCAAACTTTGTTCATCGGCCCAGCAAAATACTACCATTTATCATATAAAAAAGTTGTTTAAACCAAAGTGGGTTAATCCAAATTATCAGTTACTCCAAACAAAATTGTCGGGCCCCAGGCCACTTCCGGTTCAGTTAAACCACACTTTCATGTGATTATAAGGTACTTTGACACTTCTTTTTGTATGATAAATGGTAGTATTTAACAAGTATTTAACAAGGTTGGATTAACCAATCGTTTGGTTTAACCGAGCCTGGTTTAACGGGGTTATATTGTATATAGTTAAAAAGCAATAATCAAAGAGTCCAAATGTATTGTATATTACATTCATAATGCACCCACATTTTTGCCAAAGCCAGTCAAAGTCGAAGCTAAAGCTCAGTTAAACTGATGATCCGTTAATCAAAACTAATGTCTAGGGTCCCATCAAGTTTGGTTTAACGGGGTTATGCTGTATATATATCCAATGCCATTATGCAACTAGGAACACTCTGAGGATTGTCAGTTATTAAGGCCTGCAGGAACTCAAATACCAGAACTGTGGTGTTTGCTTGGATACCACAAGCTGGCGTTGGGAAGATCTGTCAGCCTCAGCGTGGATCTATACACATGGATGTTTATTTGGATATTGCATATGAATATTCTCTTATATGCACAGTACATTTGTCAGCTACGGGTACTATTAATGCATTCCACTAGATGATTTCCCATAACCTTTTCCAACATGGCCTTCTGTGCACACGATGCCAGCAATATGAATTTGACTGGTTCTTTTAGCAAAGAATACTATTGTTTTGCCAATATAATGATTTAGATATGGATATTACTGGTTTGCTATAAGCAAACCTGGTGGAAGCATCGTTGGTAGTGTTGTACCAGTGTGTAGGTAATGGCTGACTACCGTTGGGCCAGTGTGGAAGATCTTGATTGGTGCTGCTGGGCCATTGTGAAAGCGATTGTTCGAGGCTGTTTAGCCAGTGTCTGGGAACTTGTTCTGTGACGTTGGAACAGTTTGCGGAAGCTTGTTCAAGGATATTCTGCCAGTGTGTCGGAGCTTCTTCTGTGCTGTTGGACAAGTGTGCACATTCTGTGTTGTTTGGGTAGTGTCTGGGAGCTTGGTCTGTGCTGTTGGACCTGGGTGAAAGTGATTATTCTCTGCTGTTTGGCCACTATCTCGGTGTTTGGTCTGTGCTATTGGGCCAGTGTGTTAGTGGTTATCACGGTTAACCTTATCTGTGGGAATCCCAGCTGAGACCTGATGGGACACGGTTATTCTCGCTGTGAAATTGAGTGATGGGCGAAATTAACTCCACCAATAATCGTTTGATGATTAGGGAAATTATCATTTTCCAAAACATCATTGATTACAGATGTAGGTTCCTTTTGCGGTTAAGCATGTTTCCGAATAGCTGAAATGTATTGAAAAGAACTGAATAAGTTTAGAAGATTTCACGCAGGTGATTATTATCTGTGTGCGTGGATTGTTTTCCTGGATGCATGCAAGCGGGAAAATGACATGAGCGGCAAAATGCAAACCAATAAATGTAGTTATTTGAAATTTGAAATAATTATGAATCAATGGATTGCACTAGCAATATATCAGCGATATTCTCTTCGCTTTAGTCATGCTATCATTGTGACCTTTAAAACACATCCGCTTCTATAATTTTATAATAAGGATCCGGGTCTTTGCGGACCAATCGCATGAACTCCATTAAAAGGTTCATGCAGTGTAGAAACTCGGTTTCTCCTGTGTATTTCGATATTGCATGTGTTGATCCATTTCATATATACTACTCACATCGTCTTAGTGACATTGACGCAACAAAGTAGTATAGGGAAAGTGGTTGTCTGATGCAGGCTGCTTGTAAGATTAAATATACTTGGATAAATAACTATATGAGGAAAGAACTCTGCAGTAATACTGATTACGTTGCATTTCCCCTCGTTTCCCCTCGTCAAATTGCATTCAGTGTGCAGAAATAGATCCACATTGTATTGTTCGGGACGGATATGTACATTGCCCCGTTTACATAGGCCTCATACTCCTCACAGCGAAACCCTCGTACGCCCATTATCATGTACGGTCTGAATCATGTAGTTCACAGACAAATGCAATGACAGTGTGTTTTAAAGGAGTAGGTCATGAAACCTATATTGACAATCCCTTTGTTCATTGTCCATAGACTGGTCTAATTATCACAGCGTTATGGGGATAGGTTGGGGGTTGCAATTATTTGCATCTTTGATTCATTCTAGTTTTAATAAATAGCATAGCCATATTTTAATCAAGCGGTGGGTGATCATAATCCCTTTGGTGTGCTCCCGTGCCCTGCTGGAATCATAATGGACTGCCAACATAAATATTATAGAGCAATTGCAATATCATTTGTATCGGAGCCTACACGTAGATCGACAAACTAAGCAGTGGTTATCATCACATTACCATCGTAGTAATGCATTTAATAAATAGGCATGCGGATAATGGCCCTTATTTGTTATGTTCATAGGGAGTGTCCTGGGGCAGCCTTCCACCCCCATCTACGAATGGAATCTTCCAGTCAGGTGAACACCAGATTTCCGCCCAGCTACCTATAAGTTCCGGACAGATTATACGCTACATTTAAGTAGCTACCATGGCAGTAACCATCAGTAATCTCGGAAATATCCGATCAGAGATAATATTTGCAATGCGGGTATTATATATATATATATATATATTTATATATATATATGTATTTAACACATGCGTTCATATCAGACATGGGAAAAATACCTAATCACTGAAAATCTGTGCAATCTGTGTAATATATATATACTATGTATATGAGCCTGTCTCAAAAGGTGATAGCTCTTCTTTTGTTTGTCCATTGTAACGATTGACACAAAACAGCACAGAAACGGTTACACTGAAACCACAAGGACGTTTGCTTCAAAGCAATATGTAATCTATTGGGATTATGAAACACCATGTAAAAAACAAATCAGTTTAACCTGACCAAATGCATAAGCAGATAGTATGTTCACCGTTACAATGGATACAGTTTTGTCCCATATTGCTTAGGACCTTTTGAGACAGTCTCATATATGCTCGCATATATACTGGTGTCGGGGAGGCAGTAGGGGCATATGTGTGTCGAGGCAGGAGGTATAGGTTGGCTTGATCTGCGAGGCGAGCGAGCCGGACGTGTTGGCCCAGTACTTATTTTTCGTTCTGATTGATTGTGATAATAGTTTTGGTAGGGCGGGATGGCCAAGCCATTTACTAAGTTATGTGTTAATTGTCATAAGGCTTGACAAATTGTTATTATGAATGCATAAAGATTGATGTGCTTGGATCAGTTGATACAACAATAAATACTCTCGGCCAGTCTATCCTTGTTTGCTTCCTTACATATATATATTTTGTCTTTCTTTATCCCTTGAGTGGCTATCAAACAAGGATATCAGTGCTTATCTGGTGGCGTCGTGCCTGGAAGTGCAGGAGGGAGTGGAGAGTGGGCGGCGAGATGGTGGGGGAGGCTGCGGCACTGTTTATCCAGGCCTTGTTTGACCAAGTGCGCTTAAGTCCCGCCAACTGTATGCCGACGCATTATCGCTGCCAATGTTTGTCACCTCTCGACGACCGAAATGACGCGGGCCACAATCGTGGTCATACCCTTCATATTTAAGTGCGCAATGCGCTGTCACCTTATCACAAGGCTTCCCCACAGCGCACACAGCTCCACACCGAGCCCGGCCCGTTTACGGGTCGAGCAGCTCGGGGCGGTGAGCAGACCGGGGACCTGCTCATCTGCTTACGGCCGCCCAGCGACCAGCCCCGGAGACTTTCTCCCCCATAAGGAGGCGGCGCCATTGTCTCTGTAGTCTCAGCACTGGTGCTTTCGTCAATTAGTAGCCGCGGTGCAGGGTTTTCAGAAAGCTTATTTTGTACCGCGCCTCATTCTGTCTGTATGTATGTCTGTCCCTTTTGGTCTGCGCAGTAAGATTGGTCAGTCACACTGCACGATCCAAACGCAGTCAATTCTCCAGCCAGTAGGTTCCAAAAGGACCGTTCTCTTTCTGTTTCCACGATCTGCTTTACTATTTAGGTAATTTGAATATGTAGACCGATATATTTATATTTATATATCTATGCATGTTTATCATCCTATGCAACTGTCACTTAGTGACCTTACTATAAAAAGGTTTTATCTGACAAAGTGACTGAATTGGTGTTATGGATGTAAAAATGTGCTGTCTACAAAAGGCTACCATGCAGTTACACAAGTGTTTCTCAACTGGTTTCCTTTTCACTGAGATATATTAAAAGTAATATTGTTCTATTTGCTTTGCTATTATGCAGTTACACAGCTCCAGTCAGTCCTCATTAGTTCGAAAGCACGATTTTGTCAGATAGAACCTTTTCATAGTAAGTTTCTGACTTGTCAACATCTGGTCGTGGTGAGGAGGGTCAATGGTGCCGCCACAGGTACAGTTGTGGGTCTTACAGAGTATAACAATAGAATAATAATTCCCTTATGTATTGTTATACTTGCATAATGCGTTATACATCACATATCTATGAATTTGCATATGCAGATACATGTATATATACATCATACTTATATACCTCTATTTCATATTTATATATGTGCATATGCATATAATGAGTATAATTACTAGAGAAGTAGGCGGAATTGGACTCATATATATATACACATATACACACACTGGTCTTGCGTATATGCAATACCACTTATTTAGTCTCCTGCAGTCCCTGCTGAGCATTCTGGCTGATGATGACGAAGATGACGATCGACAGCAGTCCCAACGACGCCATCGGTCCTGTGACGCACTCCAATCACGCGGCACCTTCGACACTCATATTGTCAGTATGCGTGAACACCTAACTACAAGGTCCACAGTATCGGTCATGCATCGTGGCGAAAGTCCCAACCAAACCATCACTTGGAGCATGCATGTGTACACACAAATTACAGCTGCTGTTAATGCACACACGCTGACGAGAGAAAACCGTGGCGGGGGTGGGGGGGGGGGGGGGTGTCGGCCAACACACACTCCCAATCGCAGCACTGGGCCAATGCCTAGCAGTTTCGAACCTGCGCCCCACATTAGTTAACCCATCAGTTAACTTCGCCTTACAGCTGCATATAACTTGCACTATATGTGTGTATATGTATATATTCATACACATATATATATATATATATATATATATTTATGAACAGACACATATGTACATGTATGTATCTATATATGTAAATAGGTACATATATATATATATATATATATATATGCATATATGTGTATCGTATATGTAATTATGTATGTACATGTATATATGGGATACTCGATCAATGTAGACACGCAAAATCGAACATGCGTGGAGTGGAAATATTTTCTTTTACAAAGATGACAACTTAGCGAAATAAAACAAATAATCCAGAGGCAAATCGTGACATCGTCTAGAAGAATACAGTGTGGTGACTGTGTCGGAATAAATTGCAGGTTACTAGGATAGGGTGCAGTCTACAGGGAAACAGTGTTACAGACAAGCATACTAAAACAAATCTGTCGTTGTATATGAGTTGATTAAGCAGGGACAAATTAAATCGTTGACAATCGCTCTTCCCCAGTCCCCTGTTCCTTTTCATATCGGAGCAATGTCAACTATAACTATAAATTGGTAGCTATCAATTAGGAATTAATTGATCTCACTCGGGTAGGGTTTGAACTGGGGCACTGTGAATGTGCAGAGGCACATTGGACATATGTGTCTAGCTGCAGGCAGATAGTTTGATTGATGAAAGACACAATCTTTTCTCCGCTGTCATTATCACTACAGTTTAAAGGCCCTGTCACATTACGGCGTATGGCGGGAGCGTATCGAAAACCTACGTATGCTGTGCTTGTGCCAGCCTATGATGACCTTCGGTGAACTTTCGGGTGGGTTTGAGCATATGGGGGACCTATGAGGAGCGTACGAGGAGCGTATGAGGAGCGTATGGGAGCGTGCTGTGACATTTTTTGACAGTATGGGCCATACGCCCTCATAGGTCGAGTTTTTTTTAGCATGCACAAAAAAATTTGGACGGACGGATTTATGAAAGCGTATGGCGGCGTATGCCTCATACGCTTCACATAAGCCGGCATCTGGCGGCATCTGGTGGCATATGAGTAGCGTATGAGTAGCGTATACGGCGTATGCCGACGTATATGACGTAAAGCGGCTATGCCGCCATACGCTCCCGCCATATGCCGTAATGTGACAGGGCCTTAAGTAAATTACACAACACAGTATTATCTCCTTTCCTCGCACATCCACCTCCCTCTGACCCTTATTATCCAGGGGCTTCCTCGGATAGTGGGCTACAATATTGACAATCGTTTTCTTTTGTGTTTACTGGGTCGCGCTACCAAATATATAGTGATCTACGATTCTAAGGAGTAGGCAGGCTACCCGGATTAACGCTGCGCCACTCACCTACTTCCTAGCATTCTTATATTTAGGTCCCTAGTTGGTTACTTAAACAATCCACAGCGGTTCAAACGCACGCCCTGCACTCCCTGGCACAGTCTTAAACAACTTGACCTATGAATCGCTAGGCAACTGACACTTCACAACTTGATGTAATTAGGGAACACACACAAAAAGAGGCATGCGCGCACGAACAGCGGCGCATTCAGAGAGCAGCTGGCGGGCAGGGCGTCGCCGTACAAGAAGATGGTACCCGGGATCAGCCTCCTCACAGCCATAAGGAGTTGTACGACGCCAGCTTGAACAATTATGGTGCGCCTAAACCTACATCAAGTTCACGTGATTAGTCCTTGTGGAGCCACCCATGCGCAGTGAAGACATCCACACCAAGGCAGCGTCGCTTCCTTTTCTTTATTACTTTCTTGCTTTCTTGTTTTCTTTCTTAGTTTCCTTGATTATATTTCTATGTGTATTTCATTCTCTCTCTCGCACTCACTGTCTCTGTTGCGATGCCACATAAGGGACGCAGAATACGAAGACAAACCAGCTAGATCTCCTTTATTCCTTTTGGGTAGCACCAGGTTGAATTCCGTCATAACCTGTTTAAATTTCATACTGACATTACTGTTAGCGAATAGAAAAGAAATGTGATACCCAATGATCTAATCCATTAATTTCTTTATTTTGTTTGTAAATAATGGTTATTCATATATTAATGATATGGGCCTTAGTACTGATCTTCTGACCTTAAGGCTTTACAATATTCAGGTATTTACCTACAACAACATTAATTGTGCATTTGCATCCTAGCAACATCAAAGGTAATAAGATCCGGACAGGTCCCGGTATTGAACAGTGCGAAACGCATAGCGACTTCATAGTGATGCCTCTTTGGCGTACCCTACGCCTGATAGGTAATATAATCCTGCCTGAGATGTTTCTTTCCATAGTTTAATAATACTGAGCAGCAGGCAAGAGAGTAAATCAGAAGCTTCAGAGAGATATACAATTCATGGAAAGACACCACATAAGCGGGTTTGCAAAGACGTGGGCCCTCTTGCTGGTCACAAAGGACCTACCATTTATTTAGTTATGAGAAAGTTCAGGGGGGAAATGAGCCGAGGGAGAGGGGAAGTAGGAGAATGCTGGGGGTGGAGAAGAGGATGGAGGGACGTAGGTTATAGCTCAGAGATAACATCTCCAGGTCGCCCCAACTTCACCGCAAAATATATTATGCTTTAACAGGAGGATAACATTCCATGTTTAATATGCATAAAATGCTTATACCTTACATAAATTGGGCAATAGCCTTTTTTGTTTACTCAGTTAGCATTACGTGGTCAATAATGTGCATACAATGTTTATACCTAACATATTATACAATTTGGGTAATCATGAATTTTTACTCGGATATGGCTTTACTGTTCTATCCAAACGAACCTCCCGAGTGGACTTATTGAGCTAACACCAAATTAACATAAAAATAGAAAGCTGACATGTCAGTCCTGGTCATGACACCGATGCTGATAACGAGTTTGTGGCAACAAAGCAAACGGACAGCGACATGTATATATGGCTTGCGGATGGGTAAGGATATACTCTATTTTGACCTTCTGCAGTGAAAGCCATTATGCTAGCTAGGGAGTGTGATTCTATCAAAGCAGCAATCCATAGCGTGGTGTACCTGCTGGTTTCAGTACAGCCACGCAGCGCCATTGAATACCAGCGTTATTACCCTGCACTAATTACGATTATAGATTTCTAACGTGGGGCCCAGCGGTTCTACACGTATAATAATCCATTGTGTAGTCAACGCTCTGATATTGCCAGTTCCCATTAAAACACACACACACACACCCTACCTCCCGCCGGCGCGCCGCCTCCCACCGGCGCACCACTCCCCACCCATCGAACGCAGTGTCATTAAAACACGCGGGCCGGTGCACCACTCCCAATCGAACGCAGTCCAGCGGATACACTACACAATGTACTCTCCATGTGTGTTCGATTAATAAATGATTCAATAAACAGCCGCATGCTGAATTACACATCCGGCTAGTAGATGGTGTTACCGATTGCAACCCGAAGCCGGTGAGACTCATTTAGTACAGGAGCGGACCGACGCTATACAACCCGGTGGGACAATGCCGGCTGCGGCGATTCGAGGAGCGAGAGCCGGGAACTGTGGCACGTGGCTCGACCGTGCCGGTACCGCGCTCAGTTGACCCTTGCCTTTGTTTCCATGTCGGTGGGTGGGGTCTGGATGGAGGTTGTGTGACAGATGTGGGCGGGGAACTGGTAGATGTGGGTGGGGGGAGTGGTGTACGTTGGGGCATGCGGGAGGTTGGAAAGGGGAGGTTTGGGGATGGGGATGGGTCGGTTGTGTGAGGGAGGTCGGTGGGGGACTGCCAGTTGAGGGTGTGTGGGAAGGGGGAGGACTGTTGTGCGGTGGGGGAAGGGGTGTTTTTGGATTGGGATAGGGCGGTTGTGTGAGCAGGTGCGCGGGGGGAGGGAAGTTGCGGGTGGGGTGGTGTTGTACGGTGGGGGAAAGGGAGGTTTTTGGATTGGGATGGGATGGCTGTGTAAATTAGATGGGCGGAGGAAGGGGAGTTGTTGGTGGGGGGAGGGCGTTGTAGGGTCTGGGGAGGAGCATGGAGGAGTGCGTCTGTGTGAAGGGAGTTGTGTGGTAGTGCAGACCAGAGGGTGTAAGGAGGGGAGGTGTGGGGAGAGGAAGGTGTGGGATGGGGTAGGGTAATAGATGACACCGATGAGTGTGCTGCATGGGGATGTAGAAGCTGGGTGGGGCGGGCCCGGCCGGGGTGGGGCTGGGTGGGGAGGGGAGGAAGAAGGTGTAGGGATTTGGGGTGGCATTGATGAGGGTCGGGGATTTTGTTGGGGTGCAGGTTGGGCAGGTATGGGCCGGGACTTGGTGGGGGGGATGTAGGGAGTGGGGTGCATATGGAGAATGTAGGGTGGTTTACTGTGTATGGTGGGGGGCGGGGGGGGGGGGTCATGCCGGGTGGGGAATGGGGAATGGGGGTTGGGGAATGCCGGTTGCGTGTGGCAGTACGGACGCTGCGGGGGAATATGAGGGGGCTGGGCTAATGAGCAGCGCAGTGGGGAGCTGCTGCAGTGTGGCACCAGGTGGGATGGGGTGTGCTGTAGGAAAGGTAATGTAGAGCGTGCTGTGCGTCGCAGGGGTCGGGCAGTGTGGTCGCTGGAGGGGGCGGGGAGGGGGGCGGCTGGGTGAGTATGTATGGTGGAGAGCGGTAGCTGGCGGCCGGGCGTGAAGGAGGAGGGGGGAGGGGGTCTGCAGGAAGCAGGTGGGCCGACCTGGAGTTTGAGGGGTGGTCTTCTTTGATCCACACTCTGATCCCCGCCTGCTCCATGGCATGTTATGTTGCGTGCTGACCGGCCATAACGTCACTCTGTGCAGATCCCCATCCCCCTCCGCCCGGACCACCCTCGTCATGCCCCGCCCAACCCCCCTCCACTGACCACCCTTCCCATGCCCCGCCCAACCCCCCTTCCCCCGGACCATCCAGTCCATGCCCCGCCCAACCCCACCCACCCGGTCTGCCCCGGGGCCACTGTGCACAACCCTCACACCTACACCCCCACCGCCACCCCCACCCCATGCCCATCCTCCGCCGTAGCAACTGACGAAATGCCAAAAGCCGACATATAATGAAAGGGATATCATGTTGCATTCAAATATAGTCGTCCTTCTTTTTGTTATATTAACATCTATCAGAATTGTGATGCTAGTAATTATTTGAGCAAATTAATGTTCAACACACCAACTGTGAATTGTCTGCTGGGCAGCAGGGGTTGTTATCCATAAAACTGCATCCATGTCGGAAATATCAACTTCACCTTCTGATACATAAGCCCCCAATCCTGACTCATAATAGGGACTCATTCAACCCTCCATGAATAGATTCAAACTCAGAAATAACCGAGAATCATTTTCCCAATCTCGAATTGCAGTAAATATGTAAACCTCTCACCCTGAAAATCCGTTTATCTCAGATCATATTAATCTGAACCTCATCGCCGCCTGGAGTGCTAAATGATTGAATTAATCCATATCATCTCCTAGAGTATCTAGATTATCATATGTTCTGACGCTTAGTTGATCTAACAGTGAAGCAGTGACCCAGCCCACAGCCGAGCCAGCATAATATTTCCATGGCAGCCAACCATCTCTGACATCGCTCTCGTGTGGGAATAAACTGCACTTCCTCCTGACGCATTCTATCCGCATTCATCTGCTGCCGGTACAACTCCGCCTTTACGACCTCACACCTTCCCCTCTAACTAAGCCCAATCCACTTCTTACTCCATGCCACGACCAGCAACTACCCCGCGACTCCCCGAAATGGACCTGCCTCTTCGACCCCCTTCTCACCTCCCCTGCTCCCGACATCCCCTCCTCCCGACCTCCCCTCCTCCCGACCTCCCCTCCTCCCGACCTCCCCTCCTCCCGACCTCACTTCCTCTCCTCCTCTCCTACTCTTCTGCCGTCCTCTCCTCTTCCGGGGCTCCCCGGCTACCATCTTCCCCTCCTCCGTTCCTTCCTTCCTTTCTTCCCTCCTCCCATCCACCCTTTTCCCATCCTGCCCTCCTCACATTTTCTCCTCCTCATCTCTTCCCCTGCTCCACTCCTCCGTTCCCATCCTCTCACCTTCAAAGCATCCACTCTTCCACTACCCTCGTCCCTCTTCATCACTTCCCCTCCTCCCCTCTTACAACTATCGCCTTCTCCCATCCCTTCATCCCTTCTCCCTTCCTCCAATCCTTCCCTCCTACCCTCTTCCTTTCTTCTGCTCCTCCATTCTTCCTTCCTTCTCCTACTTCCCGCTTACAATCATTCCCCACCATCCCTCCTCCCATCCTCCCCTCCTCCTATCCTCCTCTCCTTCCCTTCTACAATCATCCTCTCTGTCTCTCCTTCCCTTCTCACTTCCTGCCCTCCTCCCCTCCTCCCCTCCATCCCTCCTCCCATCCTCCTCTCCTTCCCTCCTGCAATCATTCTCTCTGTCTCTCCTTCCCTTCTCACTTCCTCACTTCCTCCCTCCCCCCCCCCTCAGCCTTTCACATCCTCCCCACCCCGCCACTCCGCTCCCCACTGCCCAGGCAGCCTCTCCTCCATCACGACACCGAATGTCGCACTCCACCCCGATCCTTCTCTTGAAACGCGTCCCAACAGCAGCAGTAGTCCAACTCACTGCCTCCCACCCCTACCCCCATCCACCATCCACCACACCCACACCCACACACGCACCCATCCCTCTCCAAGCTCTCTCTCACCCGGCAGCCAACCCACACCCAGCCGGACGGGTGGTGATTAATTGCAGCAGTTATCCGAACACGGCGGCCGTAATTAAGTGGCTCCAGTCAGGGCTGGACTGATATCAACACGGCTCGGGCCGGGATGCCGCGTATCGATCCTACTGATCCCGGCTGGGAGGTGGGTGGTAAGGGGGGGGGGGGGGGGGGTTGAGGGAAGGGGATGGCGCCCACTAACTAACAAGTCACTGATCGGTGACGCCAACCAATGCACTGTTTAATGAATACATAAAATGGGAGAATGCTTACAAAAACAGAGAAATAGTGCATGCAGTGGATAGCTACGCAACAAGTGAAAGTGGTACAACATGGGGTATCACAAGATGTCTGGCAGCGAAAACAAGTAATTAGACTTAACCGGTAGGGCATCCTAAATACACCCGTCACAAAACAAAATCAAATCAAAGGAAGGCATACGGTTATGGCATTGCCAAACACATTGAGGAAACTACACAAAATTAGTGAGCAATGAGGAAATAATTCAATTGTTTAAGCCAGTTATCTTTACGTACTGTATAAGTTATTATGTGGACATACATAACGGCAGCCCCATTATTGTGTCTCTCTGCCCACCTTACCCTCCTTGATATTCGATCCTGAGCGGGCATTCTCTCCGTCCCGCATCCTCCTCACCGAGAGCCAAAAGTCATTCTGCTCACTTTCTCTATATATGTTTATTTTTTAATAAACAAATGCGATAAGTTTTTAGTGTTCCGAATTGATCGATGAATAGTTGATGACGACGTTGGGGGAGAGGGGGAGGGGGGTTTGGCGCATTGAAGTGGGTAGGGTCAGGTCGGTGGGTGGTAGTGGGGTGTATCGGTGGCTGTGAGTGCGGGGTCAGTATGTGCGGGAGGGTAGGTGGGTGGGAGTGTGGATGGGGGTGGGGGTGGGGGTATGGGTGGGGGTGAGGGTGGGGGTGGGGGATGGAGGTGATGTGGGGTGGTGGGAAGTAGGAGGTCACGACCGGCTGCGATCCCTGGTCGCTGCGCACGGACATTACCTTTTACCCAGGTGAACTATCACGTCTACCTTGTCACCAGACACCGGCGGCACCGGGTGCTACCCCCGTTGCCATGCCGTGCAGATCGCCCCGCTCCTGGATATAGCCAGTCTCCGATAGCATTGTCTAATGCCTCAGTACTCATCCCCAGCATGGTGCATGGGCATATCATGAACATATATGGTATATACTAGATAACGAATTCACCCCCTACTATAGACCCCTTTCAATGTGTATAAACATTGTGTATGCGCGCACACCTTGGATGCAGAACGACGGCACACTGCCATTGAGTTTACCAATAGGTGCAGTCCAACATGTCGATTCTATTCAAAATTAATAGACATACCTCATAAATGTAATAGAATCTTTTTGTTGAATATGTTTTCTGTATGTGTGCCAAGCGGATTGTTTCTAGGTGGTGCAGTTTGAAAGATGTTTCACTTTTTCTGTATGAAGATTGCACACGGCCATTGATAATGCATTGAGTTTGCCAATACGCGAAGTGCAACATGTCAATTTGATTCAAAATTAATAGAAATACAGAATCCTAACGTCATAGATTTAATATAATCTTTTCGTTAAATATGTTTTCTGTATGCGTGCCCATCGGTTTGTTTGTAGGTGGTGTGGTTTTAGAGATATTTCACCTCTTCTCTAGGAAGATTGCTCATAGCCATTGAGTTTGCACTATGACAGTGTGACGTCCTGCAGCCAAGCTGCATGCGCACTGACCTAAATGCCTATGCTGACGTCATATGAAATAGGTCTATAGGAGCCTGAGTAGGGGTGAGAAAAAAAAAAAATCTAAAAGGCAAATTATGAATAGTTCAGGCCCAAATCCCCGTAAGCTCCAATCGAAAATTCCGATAAACATTGGAATTAAACCTTCAAAGGGTTTTGTTGTTTACCTTAGTATTTTTTGCTACATTGCTCCATAATCATTTATTTACAAGCAAAGTGGAATTAATGAGAATTAAAATTAACTCAAGGTAAATATCTGCTATTTTAATTCGCTTTTTGGATTGGCGTTTACAGGGGTTTGTGCCTGAACTCTTCATATATTCTTCACATACCTTTATATATTTACCCTCAACTTTTGAACTGATTGGTAGATTAGTCCAGCAGATCAAGGAATTTTAAAGTTTGAATTGACAGAGTCCACATGTCAACATCACAGCCTTTGGCAGGAAATTGAGAGGTTCCTGACTAATAATCCTATGTAGGTCAGGAATTAGACATTTTCATTGGCTGACATAGTCAGGTGGTACAACAGATTTATTCAAGCATGACATATTTACTTAATTGACTATTGTTCTTCAAAGTGATGGTGTGGCAGAATGGCTTAATATTCTGTAAATTGAGCACTCTGGAGAGTATATATTGAGGGAAGATATATACAAGCAGATGGTAGCTATTGGATTGTAATCAGCATAATGTAGTAATACCAAACTAAGGCCATCAACACACATGTTCTCCAACTTTTAGGTATGGTTGTAGTTCACCTCTGAACAGAGTCAGAGGTGAATCTTTCATCTAGGGATAAACTAGTTACGCCTGCAGCACTATCCTTTTGACAGAACTGCTGGTTAACCCTATGAAAACAGAAATGGATACATAATATAACTTTTGATTGCATTCTAAATAGCATGAGAGTACTCAGATCGATCCAGCTAATATTGATGTAGTCATATTGTAAACTATTCCGATATTCGGCATAAGGGGGGAATGCAAATGTTCTATTACTGATCCTTGTATGTGACCAGGCGCGTGTATGTGTATATATATATATATATATGTATGGGTTGGTTGTGCCTGAGTGGGATGTAAATAGACATAGTGGTGATGGCAGGTCTGGGTGTGATTGCACTCAGGGCCTACCTACTAGTGGGATAGGGATCACCACACTCAAAAGGTCAAAGTTGGTGGTGGTCATAGGGCCATATGGCTTGTGGTTGTGGGCAGACCACTGGTATTCATTGGGACCAGGAATGCTAGATCCCTATAGCTAGGGCCAATAATGCTTGATTCCCATTGGGGGAAAGGGGTGGGGTGATACTTTACAATGAACCCATGTAACTTTATAAACAATAAACCAGAGGGCTGAACTCTCTCTACTTCTTTACACTTTATACTCTTCCTTGCTCTTTATCTGTATTGTTTTCACCATAGCCTGGCCACACAGCCACAGATTCGAGCACCAGACTTTACAATATGACAATCCAGTGACAGTATTGCTGGGGAACTTGTGGGTAACTATCAGAATTCCATTGCGCTATATGCTTCAAATTGTGTTTTCAACAGTTATTCTTAGATCACCAGTAGATATATATATGTTAGATATGCCATTTTAATGTAAATATTCCCGACTTGAAAAACAGATGCCTCGGCAATGACCAAAGAAACTCTACACAAATAAATGTCCCAAGGATAGGTTATGGAAATACCCACAACAATCTGCAATCTAATGTGCTACATACATTTTTCAAACATTTATCTATCATATGCGGCTATTATTGGTGTGAAGAATGTATTATGAAATCAGGTAGATTACTAGACTTTGAAAGTTAGTTTGAGTGCATTCAGTAGTCCCGCTCTTGGTATATTTTGCATATTCTCCCATTTCATCGAATCTACACCAATACATATCCAAACCTGACCGTGGTACCAGGAGTTCCACACGTTATTTATACTAAATCAGGTTTTTATCGGTTGTAGACATGTTTGTTATTCACCCGTTATACCCCTGTCACACTACGATGTAACGAGCCAACGTGAGCCTAACGTGGGCATTTTTCGTCATGACGTTGGGTTACGTCATGATGACGTCAGAATGACGATAGAATGACGTCGAGCTACGTCACATTACGTCGTGTTACGTCGAGTTACGTCAAGGTTTTGGACATGTTCAAAACTTTCGACGTAGGTCGAACGTAAGGGTTTACGTTCGCCGTACGTTCTGTTCACGTTCAGTGAACGTCAATGACGTTAAATGGACGTTATTTCAACGCTGCTCACTACGTTCCACTACGTTCCACTACGTTCCACTACGTTCCACTACGTTCCACTACGTTCCACTACGTTCCACTACGTTCCACTACGTTCCACTACGTTCCACTACGTTCCACTACGTTCCACTACGTTCCACTACGTTCCACTACGTTGGCCCACATTAAACCAAGTGCAGAAGCCTACGAGGCTTAATGGGAAAGTCAGGAGAACGTCACGAGAACGTCAGGAGAACGTCACAAGAACGTCACGAGAACGTGGGTTCAACGTACGTTCAACGTCTCATGACATAGCTAACGTCATGTAACGTTCTTCTGGCGATGGAATAACGTTCATAACGTTCCGTGAACGTAGTGACGTTGTCCTCTCTCGGGGATTGACGGTATCACTACGCTTTACCAACGTTACGCTCTCGTCCACTACGGTGCATCCACGTTCAACTTCTGCCCAAATTTGCATACTACGCCGAGAAGTTCAACGTTCTTCACGTTCTTCCTACGTTGACGTCGTTACGTCGTAGTGTGACAGCCCCATAATGTGGGTCGGGGTGAATATTCTGTCTAGGGATAAATGCACGGCTAGCTAGCTACCTGATGCCATCATAAAAGTGCATTCACATTCCATATCGATATTGGCATAGATTCTTCCAACCAAGACGCCAACCTATACTTAGACAATATATGACCTGTCATCTGATCTTCAGTTTTCCCACACGGCAGGTAATGAGAAGGCCTATAATACCTGCATCGATTTCAGAATGAGTATCGACAGAAGTGCTTAGGTGCACATTATGGATTGCTTGTTGTTCATGGTCAGATTTGTCTCGAGTGAGAGAGAAAACTGAAATGTGATGAGGATACTTTCCAGGTATATCTGAAGTATGTCATAGCGTAACAGCAAAGGTTGTAATGTTGATTGGTTAATCGACATCAAATGCTGTAATATATATATATGTATGCCTCAGAGATTCCATGTGGGATACAAACATTGCTGACTTGTGAGACTGTAATCTGATTGACTGATTGATGATGATTTAATAGCATATTGGCAGCAAATGCCATGTTCATGGTCAAAAGTTTCCATAATGTAATTATGTCACCACTGAAGACGAATATGAATGCGCCAATCACATGGAAATGATCATATCAAAGCTCACAGGCAATTACCACAAAGCCAGATATGTGTCTCAAATAACTGAAAATCTAATTTCACTTCTCATCGCTTACGTCAAATTGCAAGGGGGCATCCAAGAGGAATGTCTTCAAAAACTATGTAATTTGTTTCCATTTTACAGTGAAGAATGCTAATATTTTGTTCTCTTGCAGATTAAAATGGCCTATCATGGATAAGTCTGAATAGTCTTGTTTTCACAGTTGGCAGTTAGAAAGCCTAAGCCTATACTTTTACCGACCCAAAGGATTTTTAACCTCACAGACCACACAGAAATGGTCGGAGAGCAACTGGTCTTTGGTGATGCTGTTAGTTATACACAGCAGTGGACATCCAAATTGGTTGAGGTGATGGGGTGGGGACATGTTATTTATCTTGAAATAGTATTGGAACGAGGTGATTAAATCCACGATTCTACTAAAATTCTGCATTAGTGTCAGTGGGCATAAAGGTGAGCTTGAATGGAATTACGTTATCGGTATTGCTAAAGGATCCTTTGTAGCGATATGATATTGATATTGAGAATAATATAACCTCGATACTGTCGTACTTGGGAAATAACCCGATAAAACCAGGAAGAAAAGATTATTTTTGGAACGCTTCATTATCCACGGGGTCACAGCCCGATTCGGAAGTTTGTGTTAGATAACTAAGACAACCAGATAGCTGGTCATATTTTTAGAAAAGAATCAATATTTCCCTCTTGTCTTTTTTCTTTGTCAGCAATTATTCCCTCTAGCTAAAATTAGGGTTGTTTGGGTCAGGTACGTATGAGAAACCTTGGTAATTGGTTAAATAGTCGAGATCTGTTTAATCAGTAGTAAGCCTAGTTAACTCCTACTATATTGTTAACTTTGTTTACTTCGTCAATCCCCGTTTTTAATCTCCGAGAATTATGTGCGAAATTATGGAGATTGGAATTATGTATGTACATGCAGACTAGGCTAAAGGTATTCAATAATTGTGCACAATACAGTTAGTGCACTGCATCCAAGTGCGACACAAAGGGTTCTATATTGTGGACATCTCGCGCAGAATATGGCTAATAAATAGTTCAGAATAAGGGTACTTAATAGTGCACACACTGTGTACTAAATTCTCTCCCGATAGGGAGCGGGACGTAGCTCAGACAGTAGAGTCTCCACCTGTGATGGTGTGGGGCATCCGATCGATCTTGCTCAGTGGACCCATTTGCAGATGGGTTATTTTCTGTTCCAACCAGTGTGCCACAACTGGTTCATCAAAGGATGTGGTATGTGTTGTCCTGCCTGTGGGAAAGTGCATCTGAAAGAGCAGTTGCTATTTATCGGAAAGAGTAGGTTAGGTGGCGGCAGCATGTTTCCTACAAGGGAATATGACAGATTGATCATATGTTTGATGTCCAATAGCCCATGATAAAAATTGATGTGCTCTAGAAGCATCGTTAAATAAAACAAGTTTTTCTTAATACCAGTACTAAGTAGGGCTCAATAAGCCTACTTGGTAGTGCATAATAACCATACCAAATAGGGACATGTCCCTGTAAGATCTTTTCAGGTTATATGCACTGATAATGCAAACATCAGGCCTTCATCACCAGGTTGAATTTCTCTTGTTGTCCTCTCACATTTCATTAGTTACCAAACTGCGTGGGCTTTTTGGAATTGAAGATGTAACAGTCCTTTTCACACACCCCTTAACCCCTACGTCACCCGGCCTGATGTGCCAAACTCTCCGGTAGCTTCTGCACATTAATGGCACTCTCCTCTCACCGAGCGACTCAGGCGTTCAGCATGATTTAATATGCATTAAACACACACTCGTGCATTTTAATCACCTTCAGCACTGTTATGGAAGTGGGGGGGGGACCTTGGGTGGAAGGTGCGCGCGTGGGCTTGGGCGCGACAGAGCGGGGGTGGGGGGTAGGAGGGGTGGGAGGGAGGAATGGGGGAAGGAGGAGAGAGGAGAAAGAAGGTGGACAACGGAAGAGAGAAAGGAATGGGAGAGAAGAGAGCGGAGTGGACAGGTAGGATGAGAGCGGGAAGAAGGAGGAGGGGCAGGAATAGGGAGCAGGGAGGGGTGGATGAGTAAGAAACAGGGAAGAGGAAAGAGAGAAGAGATAGGAGGGAGGTGGGAGCAGCAGCGGACATGGGGGAGGGAAGAGGGAGAAGTGGGAAGGGATGAAGTAGTATGACAGAGGAGTCAGGGAAGAGGTAGGCAGAAGGATGGAGGAGGGAGGAGGGAGGAGAGGGCAGAGAGAAGGGGGAGGGAAGAGGGAGGAGGTGACAGGGAGGAGGCAGTGGGGCAGAGGAGTCAAGGAGGAGGGAGGAAGAAGGAGGGAGGAGCGAGGTGCGAGCAGGGGGAAGGGAGCATGGAGGAGGGGAGTAGTGGGAGGGGGCAGGGATGAGGGAGGAAGGAGGAGGGAGGATGGAGGAGGAAGGAGGGAGTTAGGGGGAGGCAAGGAGGAGGGGGGAGTGAAAAGGGAGGAACTGAAGGGTGGGAGCGAATGAGGAGAGCTAGGGGGCAGAATGGGGGGGGTCGTTGAAATGTGCCGTGTTGGGTATCCTTAAAAGCCTCTCTGAATCAATCAGCCCTCGAAATAAGAGACCCTATGAAAAGCTGCCAAATAGGCCATTATAAATGTACTAACATCCGTAAAGGTCCGACATTATTGGATTATTTTGGTAATGGCCTACCACAGTTATGGGTGCATAATGTAACTTAACTCAATACCCGATCCAGTAACCCGCTCCGCTAACTAAGACTTATATTCCTTTTTCGAATTCAAAGGCTTTAATTACTGGCAAATTGGGTTTAGCAATACTTAAGGATTTCAGCTCGGAATACGGAAATGTGAACCCTCCGAGGTGGGTGGATTAAAACAGGTTAAAAGCGATTACATTACTAGCCGAGCACTTTAGATTGGGCCTGAGTAGGAAATGGAAAGTTTATTATTCCAAAACTCCCGCTAATGCAACTGCTTCTGTTCAGAACAATAGGAATGATATTGAACTAACTGAGGAGGATCGCATATTTATTTAAAAGCTTGTTATCCCAGTCAATCTTGTAATCATTCATGCATTTCGCATTACACCTCATGTGTCCCTTTTCCTCTTCTTTTTTAACCAATGCCTCCAAAGAAAGACAGAAACTATTTGGAATAATTTAATCCTCTGCTAATAGCGTGTTTCATGGTTTCTTGCAAAAGTTAGGATTCTATACTATAAAATGCTGAATGTTTCGGGCAATGAATCAACATAGTCTTAACTTACTAATAATTAATAGCTCTAATTTGTAGAACCCCTCCCCCCCCCAAATATGCCTGGTTTGACGACAAAAGGTTGGAGCAGAAGATGTGATCCTGCTTTTGATGTCAGGTATTTATTATCTGGGAATATGCCTGTGGGATTGCTGCTCGTCAGCAGCAGAGTAAATTAATAGAAATACACAGTCAACCCTAGAGTATATTCCTGCAAAAAACCGCCAGATGATGCGATCATGAACACTAAATAATGCCGTATTGATAGTTGCCAAGGGTTCTATTCTAATTCACCATTTGGGGAAAATATTATATACTTTCAGGTTACTTTTCTAGGAGCAAATGCAAAAGAAGATGAATACATTGAAACTAAAGATGTGCATCGTAAATTCCAGGCTACAACACATTATTAGTAGAGCTATTCCGAGTTTCGCTGATCCCTGCCTCTGAGCGCACCAGGTCGTAACTTCAACTTATACAACGTTAAGCCTGGTACACACCTTTCCATATACGATTCATGTGCCAAAACTGACTGCCCGACGGGACCCGTCACAACCCGACCGATCCCGTTTCCCGACTACGTTTTAGGCAGTTTCAGTCTTTAGGTGTGTGACCCCATAACCAGGTTGGAGAGCTTACCTCGATCGGGCTATGGTGGTTAAATACTTCATTCGAGCCCCGGTTCAATTTCCAAGGTCGAATTTTATATAAGATTAGGTAGCAGGTTCAAAAATATGCTTATGGCACACTGAGTTTTGGGAAGTTTACATATTGGAATACATCACATAAAAGCCAAAAATTATATCTAATTTCCTGGATATTCATAGGACATTTAGTTGGGACCGGATTGAGTAAATTAACAGTGAATATTAGGAAATAATTCAGTAGTTACAATACATGGCTATAGGACAGAACTACCCATGTTATAACTGTGTTGGCATAGCCATAAATCCCAAACAATAGAGGAACCTCCAGCCAACAATAGGGGTATATGCTGGTCTGTGGCCCACTCATATACTTCCACTTGCCACTGGGGGAGGTCCTGTGGGGACTGTTGTGCATGATGTAGATATATTTTTTGCATACCAATATATATATGCATAATAAATAATTCACTGTGATTATGCATCTGATGCATAATCACCACAAAGATGCTGGTACAACATTAAGAAAAACCTACCTTAAATATTATTGTATTTGATTTATTTTATTGTTGTGACAGCATATATACATATATACACATATACATATACAGGTAAACTCAGGTCGGGTAAAGTCAGGTCGGGTAATGTCAAGTATTATTCCATTTTTATCATTATATATTTGTTATTATTATCATTGTTATTATCATTATTGTCGTTATTATCATTATTCTTGTCATTATTATTACCGTATTATTTTAATCATTATTGGCATTATTTTTAGATTTACATATACATGTATGTATACATATAATATATATATATAGATATAAACATACATATGTGTATACATATAAAGATACATATGTGTATACATATAAATATACATATTACATATGCACCTATGTGTATATATGCCTATATATACATGCATTCACATCTACATATATGTATACATATATACATATGGAGACCTATATATGTGACTACATAATTATATATATATATATATATATATATATATATATGTAGATATATATATATATATATGTGAATACATACTGTATTTAGAGATGACTGCATCCCATATTGTAGAGTGGTCCATTTGTCACTGGTAAGTTAACCCATGTGTAGTCTGTTTCACTCTCAGACTTATTGCAAGGGGCCTAAGCTCTGACACTTTAACACTCAGATTTTAACCAAAAACTGCCAAGGAAAGCTTTCACACCTCAGGTTGCCAATGGTTCTCTGGGCTGCACCTCCACTGACAGCTGAGCTCACTGAGTGTGAATGTGTCAGAGCTTATGCCCTTTGAATAGGTGTGAGAGTGGATTGGATTTGGTTTATAAGGGTGTGTGCCACAGTGCACTGCACACACATATTTCTGAAGGCACACACTACACAACAGTCAACTTGGTACTTGCAAATGGATTACCATTGTGAAGGATCTGGCACAGTCATCCTTACATTTAGGAACACTGGTAAGTTATTCTTCACCTGATATTGCAATATTATTTATATATTATATATAATACATACATATGTATGTGCATATATGCATATATACATACAGCTTTGGTCGTAATGCGAAGCATTACGTTTGATGCGAGGGAAGGGAGAGACCCTCCCCCGCCCCGCGTGTCGCGCTGCCTTCTCACCTCGCCCGACCGCGCTCACTTCCCCCCACTGAGCGACTCACCCCCCCCCTCCTGTCACTGCTCACCTCCCTCCGCCCCTGAGCGACTCACCCCTGCCACTGCTCACCTCCCCCCGGCCCTGAGCGACTCACCCCCCCCCCCCTCCTGCCTCTGCTCACTTCCCCCCTTATAAGGCCGCCCGCCGGCCTCCCTCAGGCACTCAGCCTCCAGCCGCCTTCCAGCTCTCTGCCCCTTCTTCTTCTTCTTTGGACTTTCCACCTCGGACTTTCCACCTCGGACTTTCCACCTCGGACCGCTGCCCAACTCCAACCACAGACAATGCCTCGAGGAAAGGGCCGTGGACGCAAGAGCTCCCGGGCTGCCCCTCGGACACCGGGGCCTGCCGCGACGCCGCGCCGGGGAGGAGTCACCGGTCTCCGCCCCGGCGACGCCCGAGGCGCCCTCGGACCGCGGCTCGGGCTCCCAGATCTCAGCCCTACTGGAGGCGATGCAGCGGATACAGCTCGACCAGCGACAGTCCGCAGCCGACGCGCGGCAGTCCGCGGCCGACGCACGCCAGGCCACGGCGGACATCCACGCCCGGATCGACGCCCCTCGCCCTCGGGGAAGCTCGCCCCGTGCCAGACCGCCCGACGCCCGCCTCAAGACAGCAAGCAGCCCCTACGCCTCGGGCGCGCAGCGCCATCACGGAGCGCCCGCCGCCCGCCGCCTCACGCGACCCTGCCCGGGGAGCCCCACCCCGGAATACGAGCGCTACCACCACCTCGACTCCCAGGCCCCCGCACGCCACCTCCCCGGCCTACCAGGAGGACTTCACCCGGCACAGCCCCTCTTCCGCGGCCGACGCTGTCCGGGAAATACTGGCCTCCGCCGAGGCCCGTCACTCCACGAGGCGACAAGGTATTCCTGCCAACTATGTGTTCCCCTCTGACCTCGTGAAACGGGGGGCAGAGAGGAAGTCGGTGAAACGAGGGGAAGCTACGAGGGGAGGAATACGTCTTAGCCATCCTCACCCTCCTGGACCACCCCGACTTCCCCTCCCACTCCACCAAGGGACTCCACCACCACCTCCTCGCGGTCTGCCGCGACAACCTGATTTACCCGTGGGGTACCGTCCGCCGGTACTCAGAGAGTGTCTTTACTGCCATCGCGGACGGGACCCTCCCCCACGGGTGGCACGACCCGGTAGCCATCAACCTCCTTAGGCTAGAGTCCCTGGCCACGCTGCCCGAGGACCACGCCACCGCCGCCCGCCCACTCGACTCCCTCCAGCGAGCCGCACACCTCCCCCGAGCCCACGCCGACCCCCCGCACCGCCTACGATAGGGAGATGCACGGGACGCCCTGCCCGGCCTGGAACCGCGCCCCCGCCTCCTGCGATCGGGCCCCACCTCGGGGAGGCCCACGGGGAGGCGGGAGACAGACGCCGTCACGTCTGCGCGTATTGCGCCAACGTGAGGCGCGTCTTCACCATGCACAGCGAGGCCGACTGCATCACGAAGCAGACCCGGGAGCGCCACACCCCCCCCTCCACCTCGGCGGATTTTTGATTCGCCGGCCGCCCCCCGGACCGGCCCGGGGGGCCCCTCCCGGCGCCCCACCTTCACCACTGCCGACAGCCCCGCACCTCCCCCCGACAACCTCCCAGCGACCACCGATCGCAGCGCCGCCCAGTCTCAGCCGGGGATCACCACCTCGGGCATCACACCTCAGTCCACAGCCCAGCCCAGCCTCACGAGGAACCCTCTGCCAGGACCCCAGCCGCCGACCGTACCGACCCCGCCGTCCACCGACATCCTCCCAGCGACCACCGACCGACCGCAGCGCCGCCCAGCCTCACCCGGGGACCATCACCTCGGGCCTCACGCCTCACGCCTCAGGCCTCAGGCCACAGCCCAGCCCAGCCTCACCGACGTAGACGTCTCAGTCGTGGACCTCCACGACCTCCACGACACCGCCTTCATCGACCCACCGGACCCGCCCCCCGACCGCCGACACCCCCGCCCAGCCCTGAGGACTTCGCTGCCGCCCCTCCTCGACACTCGTCGGACCTCCTCACCGGATCTCGCCAAGGAGCGGGCCTCCTCTCTTTTTTTGGGCCGCCCGCTCCCTGCCGACACAGGCCACGGACACTCGCCCGCCCCCAGAGGGAACCTGACCCCCGCCTCGGGCGCGCCTCGAGCCCTCTCCTACTTTTCTCCAGCCGCCTTCCAGCTCTCTGCCCCTTCTTCTTCTCCACCCACCCACCCAACTCTCCCTCCTTACCCTCCCCCCTCTGCGGTGGAGGGCTCCTCGGCACCCCTCACTCCACTGACATTGATCACCACATGAACTCTTATATACCTCTCTGCTACCATTTGACACCATGAACTTTTTGACATTACTTTCCTTATTACCTTACGCTGTGCATGTGACTTATTTACTTCATTCTTAACATTTGCTTATTACCTTACACTGTGCATTTGACTTATTTACTTCATTGATACACTGTTTGCCCTGTATGTCATTGAGGCGTGAATAAAACGTCTCTTTTCCCACCCCCGCCTCTGCTTTCTTCCTTCTCGCGCATCAAAAGTATGTGTACATGTACATGCATAATCAAAAATAAATTTAATATAAATGGAATATTATTTAGGGTAATGGCAGTGATTGGTTAACATCTGAGTGTGAAAGTGTCAGAGCTTAGGCCCCTTGCATTGTTGCAATAAGTCTGATAGTGAACACAGACTACATATGGATTAACTTAGCAGCGACAAATAGAGGACCACTCTAAGATATGTGATGCAGTCATCTCTAAATACAATATGTATTTATATGCATGTGTGTAGAGTCATGTATATATGTCTGCATATGTATATATAGATATGTATGTATGTATATGTATGTATATATACGTATATATATGTATATATATATATGTATGTTAATATGTATGTATGTATATGTATGTATATGTATGTATATGTATGTATATGTATGTATGTATATGTATGTATGTATATGTATGTGTATGTATGTATGTATGTATGTATATGTATGTATGTATATGTATAACATTTATAATAGGCATAGGGGGTTTCGATTTCCGTGGGTGTGGGAGAGGAGATGGCAGCCTATCGGCACCGGGAATACCGGCTTCCCAACACCAGGGTTCCTGGCCTCACGGCGCCGAGACTCCCGACACTAGGCCTCAATTCAAATCACACCAGAGTCTTGCGATTGGCCACTTACTGCCCGATTCATTTTTCAAATCTTATAAAGCCATGTACAGACCTCCCCTATAAAACCTAAAACTGAGTTTTATACGTGAATCGGAAGCCTCAGGTGTGTTAGGGGGTCACACACCTAAGACTGAAACCGACTAAAACTTAAACTTAGTCGTGAAACAGGCAGTTTTAGGTTTTATACGGGAGGTGTGTACCGGGCATAAGTTTGGCATGGTGTACCTCACACCCCTAACCTTCTCCATAATACTGCCCTGTAGCTATAACCCCATGCTTCCTGAAATTTAAACTTGATATCCTTCTTCCCATGCGGTTGTTTCTAATGGAGAGTATAATAACATCATCCTATCAAAGACTTTAAATTAAATACACTACCACTTCTTGTATGTGTACTCACCATCTCATTCAGCTTCCGCCGTGTGAGCTGTAGCTATGATCCGGTGAGCTGGGTCGCAGCATCTCTCCTGAGGTACCAGCGGAACTTCTAACTCACGACTTGCCATCTATATACTAATCTGATCTAAATTCATTACTTCACTGTCAGACTATTAACACATCAAGAATGGCCTTGTAGGTCTTGTAATATGACAAAATCAATCCGTGTTATCACTGTAGGCCTGGATAATTATTAATATGTTCATCTTAGGGGATATCTAACAGAAATACGTAGTCTGTGAGAAGAAGTGGATATCACAATCCATGTTTAAATTCCTAATGAATTTTGTGAATATATTCGGCATTTTCTCAGAGTGCACCGAGCACATATACAGAAAATACAAGAGTATGTGGACTAGTTAGTGGATTGGGCTGGTTTAGAATTTGCCAAATGGGGATGACTCAGACCTCGCATCAAGGCAGTCAACCCGCGAATGCCATTCCCTTGTCGTCATTAGGCAACATTTGCCAATATATACATATATATATATATATATATATATATATATCATCATCATCATGCTGTTGGTCGCGATGCGACAAAGACTGCTTTCATTACTTGACTGCAGCTCTCCATTTAGCTCTCTGCTCTGAGAGCTTTTATGGTTTTTTTTGGTTTTTTTTGGTCCATTAGTTGTTTAGGCAGGGGAAATTTCAGTCATAGATGACTGGTCTTCCTCATTCCACTGCTGGTCAATAGAAAGCCGGAGCCTACACTTTTACCGACCCAAGGGATTTTTAACCTCCCCCACCACATAGACATGGTATGAAAGCAACCAGCCTTTGATGATGCTGTAATTTATACACAGCGGTGGAAATCCAAATTGGCAGAGCTGGGGGCACGAGGGGTTGGATCCAGCTTTACTACACATGTTAGTTGCGTCCATGAGTCGGTCTTAATGTCTCTCAGCTTCAGGTTTCTCTTGATGGAGACGGAACCGGAGAAGGGGGCGCCCTCTCTTTCTGTAGCCAGAAGACAGTTGAGAATAGAGGATCTGCTTTGGTAGCCTGTCTGATGACATCCTCATGAGGTGTCCAGTCCACCGGAGTTTCTTTTTGATCAGAAGATCTTCCATAGAGGGCAGCCCCATCTGTTTGAGTATTGCCTTATTCATCACTTTGTCCTTCCAGGTTAGCCTCATGATTGAATGCAGATGTCGCATCATGAAGGCATGCAGCTTTTTCACCTGCCGTCTGTACACTGTCCAGGCCTTGGCTCCGTATAATAGGGTGGATAGCATGATTGCGCGGTAGATCTTACCTTTGACCCGAATGGACACATGGTGGTTGTTCCAGAGTCTCTGGCCTAGTCAGTCGAAAGATGCGCTAGCCTTGGCCATCCTCCTCTGTATCTCAGCATCAATGCATCCATCACTTGATATAGTGCTTCCGAGATAGGTGAATTCCGGAACAGAGTTCAGCTTGTTTCCGTCAACCATGATCTCCTCCTCTCGGGTTCTTGTAGGGTTGGGTTGGTACAGCACCTCCGTCTTCTTGATGTTAATTTTCAGGCCAAACTTCTTTGATGCATCGGAGAAAGCGTCCACTCATTTCATGAATGCTGCCTGCAAATGTGTTGAAGTGCTGCTGGCTTTTGCAAGTTACCAGTGGCACTCTCTCAGGGAGCAAATCGAGGTTTCACACCGGCAAGAACATGTCAAGACAGGTGCAAAACTATTTGTCCCTGCAGTGGCTGGTCGGGAGATTTGGGAGTTCCATACATCAACCGCCCTTAATGCTGCCACAGTCACATGGTTTTCTGTTTAGGGTTTGCTCCCTTAGCCTTCGGTTCTGTCAAGGACCCGTACCACAAGGCAGTGGTTTACAACTCTGCAAGGCAGGGTCGTCAAACTCCCTGAGGTATTGCTATACCTGCAATACCTGCATACCTATATATATATATATATATACCTATATATATATATATATCTGCATACCTATATATATATATATATATCTACATGTGTATGTATATATGTGTATATACGCATAATTACATCTTTATATAATATATATATTACAACAACAACACGGAGAGTCTATTCCAATAGCTCTGAATATGGGTATACTTGAGTGAGCTTACATTCGATTAAGCTTACAAGCTTCCAAACTGGGCCATCTAAATTGTCATGGTCTGTCCCTGCCTGTGACTATGTGCCTGTGTGCGCGGAGGAGGGTGGGACATCGATGTATTTATTGACAACGGGCTAGTTGACCCTCGGTGCCAGCGCATCATGACCTGATTACTTCCCATCTAACTGCCTGCAGGGGGCAGTGCACACACAATTCAACGACGTTGACCCACATTACTTACATCATAGGGCCAGTTATTGTACATCATGTCCTGCAATGTATGGATGTAGTACATGCATCAAGGTTGGTGCATATATTGCTGAGCAGAACACGTCAATTGACTCGTGTGTCAATCGTGTTATGTTGGTGACCCAATGCTGAAACTTCTGTTGTCTACTGGTATTATGTGATAGATAGATCACAGTGGCCCTCTGCCAGATGTCCTTACCCTTGTACAGTAAGTAGTAACACACTGAAGGCCAGATCGTGACCCGGTAACGCGGTAAGTGGCCCGGTCGCATACAGGTATTGGTCCGGTCGTAGCCCAGTATTGGCTCGGTCGTGGCCCGGTCTCAGCCAGGTCGTGGCCCGGTCGTGACTCGATTGGGGCCCCTTCATGGGCAGGTCATGCCCCTTTTGTCACGGTAATGTTTCAATAGTGCCCGATTTGGTTTAGTGATGGCCGCTTTGGCACAGTTATGTCCGGTTTGGCTCTGCTGGGCCTTTTTGGAGCCTGAACCTGGATGTGCCTTTTTCCGGCCATTGCTCTTTCTAGGCCCGGCCCTGACTCTATCTTGGCGCGGTCCTGATTCAGTTATGGCACAGCCCTGTGTCTGGCTTGGCTCAGTCCTGGCTCTGTTATGCCACAACCCTGGCTCCGGCTTGGCTCGACCCTGGCTCTGTCTTGGCCCGGTCCTGGTTCTTTCTTGGCCCGACCCTGACTCTGTCTTGGTGCGGCCCTAGCTCTGTTTTGGCCCGGCCCTAGATCTGTTTTGGCCCGTCCCAGCTCTGTTTAACCCGGCCTTGGTTCTCTCTTGGCCGGGCCCTGGTTTGGTCCTGGCAACTCTTGCTCTGAAGATAACCAATTATAGTCCCGGAATGGCCTGGTAATGTCCTGCTAGTCAATACATGTTACATGGTAGCCTTTGTGTGGTCTGGGTGTGGCATTTTAGGCGGTTTCTCCACTGTTCATGGATTATTACTGAAATATCAGTGTCATTGCGCATGCTCCTTACCTGCTTGGAATTTCCAAGAATCCACATTTTCTTAATCTGGTTATTTCTGTCACTGCACTAGAAGCGTATTTTATAAAGATGGCTTTAATACCTGACGCTATATCTGGACTTCGATGAAGCCCCGTCTTCTTTGTTGCTGCTCTTTTTGGGATGTAGGTCCTAGAAACACTTGTGGTCATATAAAGACGAGAACCGACCAACCTATTCACTTCAATCTATCTTGATTGTATTCCCAGTTAAATGTGCATGGTTACTATCATAACAACATATTTGGCCAACCATTGGGGGACAACTACATGTGCTGTGAACCTACTATTACTTTTGGGGGAGTATATTAATTGTATTCATATATATCTTCCGACAGTTCCATAGCGCTGGTCTTCCGACTGTACATGTTACATGTATGTATAAAGATGTACACAGATGCTTTACATGGTTTATATAGTAAATTCAAGTGTGAAATAAATTCTGAAATTAAAGTGTATGCAATGCAATAAGTAATGAGTATGAGGGTCATTAAATCATTGTACATTTAAATGCAAGGTTTTAATTGTTGGGTTAGGATTTCCAATTCAATAGATACTAATACATGTAATTTGTTAGTCTTTCTTATATGTGATCAGATACTCTTTGATTCATTATGCTGCTTTGTACACAGTATGATTTGGGTGTTATTTGGAGTATTTGTGTGTCAGTAAATCAAGATGGTCTTGACAATTGATTTGGGCTGTAGTAATTAAATGGATAATTGGGTACAAACTATGATGTTCAGGTCATAACATGGGAACTGAGAGAGGTGTCTTAGAGATTACAAGATTATTCCTATGCAAGGAAAGGTCGATACAATATATAATAGAGAGTTAACTAGTTTTGAACTATTCGGGTCATGATGTTGGTCAGGTTGTCTCCCAGTGAGAGAGCACTATAATACCACCAGAAGTGTGTACTCTGACACATTGGTACCCGTCCTGATCTGACCTTATATGTTACTCGGATGTAAACCCCAACAAACAAATTAAATTGATACATAACCGCATTCCTTTCTGAACCCAAACACACATACAGACACACATATACATATATATGTATATATATATATATACACATGTATATATGTATATATATATATATATATGTATACGACACCTTAATAAAACATAACTTTCCCTTCCCTGTTTAAAACTTTATATTCTGGGTTCTAAGAGTCTTCTAAACACATATAAACGAGGCTTTCTCACCTCTGTGGGAGGGGAAAACACCTCCGTTGTAACAGGAGTCCTTATGTTTCCTAGACCAAGAAGAATCCATGCTGACCAACATGGTCTCTAGGTCATCAGCTCATAAGGCACTCTCCCAGCAGATATCTACAATGTGGTTGTACATGGCACAAGGCAAAATAGCGACTCGGCCCGGTGAGTTACGTTATTGCGGGGTGTGAGCCAGGCGGGCCAAGCAAGGCCTGTAGGCAGGAGTCGGTGGTAGCGGGTTTTGGTGTTACAGCCTATTACCGATTAGCTATCGCCGACGTCGGGAACTGTGTCAAGTCATATTCAGGAGCGCGTAACACTTACATTATAGCTAAATGTGAAGTAATTTATAGATTTGGGAATTCCCTCGAGTCGACAATATGAATAATGCCGCCAATGCGGCGATGGCATTAATATCGGTTCGAATTTAGGGTTAAATTGATAAGATTTCACTTATTGCATATGTAATTCTGTTAAATATGGCAGCATTGAATAGATTTGGGCCTGCGGCGGCACCGGCGCCGGCGATTTGCGACAGTATGGATATCGACATCGATCCGGCGGCGGCGATTTGTTTACTTTACATTCGTCGATTCGAAAATATAAATATTAATATTGCCACCATTGCGGTGGCAGCGTTATTCTCACTTCGATTTTAGGGTTAATTTAATCAAATGTCACTTATTGTGTATGTAATTCTGTTAAATATGACAGCATTGAATAGATTTGGGCCTAATGAACTCGCTATACCTCCTATCTATCAGGGGTAGGGCAACACTGGTTAAGCTTTTGGTGTTAGGCCTATCACCGCCTCGAGCATACCATTTTTCGCCCCTACCCGGGAAATTCCCTCCTACCACCGTTTTGGCTCGCTAACACCGAATACCACCGACTCCTGCATATGGGCCCAGGTGGGAGGGTGGGGTTGGGAGAGGCCAGATCGTGGGTCGGGGGGGGGGGGGGGGGGGCGGAGAGGCGCGGGGGAATGGGTGTGGAGGGACGGGGGAGTGGGACGGGTGTATGACAGCCACTATTATGCTGTCCATCCTTGCAACATGTAACAGCCTGCTGGGTAAGCGTGCCACATCATGGCGACCTATCGTCCCCTGCCTTTGAAGAGAAGAAAGCATGTAATTCTTTTTTGTCTAGGCGTGGCTTCAGACAAAAAGAGGGCATGTAGCCGCGCGTGACTGTGGTAGATGGAGTTATCTAATGTCACGTGAGTGGGCTCTGAGACTTATCAATGACGGACCGTGCACTGATCACACAGGAGTACAAGTTGAGGAGTAAACATAGTTGTTGAGTATTGGACAATTATGACTAGATTTGAATGCATGTTGCGTCCAAGTGAAATAAAACAGTGAAAGGGGGGTGGGATAAATACGTATATTTATTTCATGTCTTAATATCATATATTATATGTGGTATTAAATATGACGAATGTTTGGAATAAATATAAAACTGATGCGAAAGGGAACAACATTATCAATATAAATATATATAATTTCCAAAGAGGAAAATAGGTGATGAAAATAACAGATCCAATGTTAAATTCCAATCAAAGTGTAAGTAATTGTAAATTAAAGGAAATGTATATGTACTACATATTATATTTTCTAGACTCATATTTGTTATAATTTAGTATATACATGTATATATAAAAGTAATTTATTCCCGAAGGTTAAATACATAATACAACTATATTTATTTATAAGTACGCACATCAACTAATATGTGAATGAATATATGTGTATATATGTATATATTATGGGCATTACGCTATACCCGCAGATAATATAGAGAGAGTGTACGTGTGAGGCACGAATGAGCAGAACGATTGTGACTTAGAGTAATGCCCTTCTAGGTTGTTCAGTAACAGGCATTAATGTATAAGGATAGTATTGTGACGTTGATAACCTACTACATATATAAATAAACGCATAGTGCACTGACCGAGTGTATACATTAGGTAATATGACGGTACCGCATACAGCATCCACCAAATCATCAGGAATACATGGCTACATATGATATATAGCATATATACATACTGTCCCAAAAGCATTGATGGATTTGCTTATTTTTGTTATGGCAGCAATACCGATAGCCATGTTCCAATGGCATGACACATGAAACATGTGGGACCAGTGTAGTGTAGGCTAATCCTATCCACTCCCCTCTTCTAGATACACCAATCGTCACTCCCATCCGGGAATGCATGCCCAAACCGTGCCTGGCTGCGGGTTTGGAGCAGTGCGTGTTTTGGGTATGAGGCATTGTGTCGGGGTGTGATACCTGATGTGGCCCAGTTTCACACACTCATCCTACCGCAAACACACCCACCTCTACATAGCCTGTATAAATCATACACCAACAGAAGGCCAAGATGACAGCAGCGTGATATATTGGGTTTGTTTTAAGCAATGATGCGGATCCCAGATTAGCTGAGTGCTTGAGCTGTGAGAGGGGGTGAGTGGGGACAGGGCGCCATATTGAATATTGGCTGTTTGATGAGTGGAAATGTTGTCAGAATTCTGTTGATAAATGAGTCACCTGTGGCAACCTCCAGCCCCCCCCCACCCATGCACCCCCCAAAGCCCGGCCGTGCACAGATAATGGGCGGGGTATTAGTACTGATTGTTATTCGCACCTGTGGCACGACATGGCAGTCCGACCGAACCCGGGGCGTCACGCCGTGCAAAATGCAGCATAATGAATTGACAGTGATAGCAATGAAGACTTAGCGTGACCGAAATGCAGCCTGGCTGCCACACTGCTGGAAGCAACCATGCACCGCGCTGCCTGAAACATTGAACCATTGATCAGCGATTCGAGAATAAAACATGGCCGCCAGCGCCGCACAGTGCCAACCAGTCTGCGTCCAATCTGCATTTATCGCGGATAACTAGAACCCACTAAAATAGGGATGACATTAACAACGCGAACGTGTGAGCCATTGTTGCTCGCCATTGTTGTGAAAGGGTATCACTCTAGCAGTCGCTACTACAAATGACAGGGGCGGTTTTACTCATTGTATTTTGATTAAATAGGATAACGCCGCTGCCTAAATGTAGTTCAATATAAACATATATATATACCCATCCGACAATTGAGATAAACAGTGGAACCAAAGCTTTAAAGTGTTAATTTCTTTTAGATTCCTATTTTTATCTTCGTTGCTCCATGGTCATTTCATCACAAGAAACTAATTAACATAATTGTTAGGTAAGAATATTGTATTCTACTTAAACGCTTGGATTGGCTTTTTAGGGCGTTTTACCGGAAATGTTCATATATATAATTATGTATATGCTTATAACTATATATGTTTGATATATATGTATATATATATATATATATATATATATATTTATATATATATATTGATATGAGACATAATATATGAGACAATACAATGTCTCATATGTATGTATATATATCAGACACATATCTTGGTTTGTGTTTATTGGGGTTTTACGTATTACCAACACATATGGTAATATAAGGACTGCATACATACATTTATATCGGTACCCAGAAGACGTGATGCTACTGACACAAATGAATTAGTTCCGCCAATCATATACTTGAACACTCAGCGAATCACAAGCCCTACTTCAGTCCATTCTGCTGTGCTTATTGTAATTATTGTCAAGCTGTCAAGCACTAGATATATATCCTACTGCTAAATCACAGATACTCGATGTACATCACACCACGCGCCACAGTGACACCTGCCACTGATACATTTCATAACCAGTTAAAAGAAATGGTTGAATGTGCACAAATACAGGCATTGAACTCGACCTTATTAATGTATACATATATATGTCTATAAGACATTGAATTCGGCAATACTTAGCTATGCAAATCCTAGATCCCACCCTCATGCCCGCCGCTGATGCCATCCTCCTGCTCTGCTCGTCTTGCTGCCTCGCCAGTCCTCCCTCAAGAAGTCCACCCCCTAGTAACGTTGTCGTGTCAATGTGTTATGCAGCACCCGTGTTTGGTGTTGTCAGGGATGCTGATCGTCCACCAAGCTCTGCCACCCCCACACGCTGTATCCTGGGACAGGATCACACCTGCCTATAGTCCTCCTCCCAGCCAAGCAAAGACTACCCAAAAGCACAGTGGTGGATATGGGTAAAGCATTGCATGTTGAGAACTGAAATAAACCCTTCCCTTCCCACTCCCTTCCCTCTCCCTCTCTGAAATCCCCCCTGGCAAAAAGACGAAAAGAAATAACTACCACAGTATACCCACCAGCCTATAACACCTGACTAAACCAGTAAAACAAGTCATGCCCATTATATTAATGTCTCCTCACAGGTATGATCATCAAATCACTGATATAGTCTAAAGGTAAATGGCTATTTTCCAGTCTACATGTGCAAAATAAGATCCCCACTATATTTGTAATGCCTCATTTTAACCTACTACTGTCTATATTGTTCATACCATTGCATCGTCTCATCCATAAATAGTTCATGTGCACTATAATTGTTTAGGCCGGAAGACCAGTGCCTCGGTGTGGAAAAAAGATGTTATTCAACTGGAATACAACTTTGAACAACAAAAACTAAAAATGTTGCCATGGCCAAAAAGGAGACTATTAATATCACGATACAAATATATACATAGAGAAACTAGATGTAAAAGATAAATTAGGGGAAATAATCCGGTAAGCCAATATTAACACCTGTTCGATTATGGCTGATTCTAAGCAAACTCACACTTGTCTATGCACTCAGCACATTCTGTTTGTTGTTATGTAGGCGATAAACGAACCCCACTGATAACAATGTGAACGTTTTAATAGACAATAAATAATATAAAAATGCTCAATCAAATTGTTTGCATATTACCAAGTAATAAGCAACAGCATTTGCCTCCAGGTGTTATCATGATAGACACAGCTCTCTTTCGTGGAAGAATCTATTGGGAAATAAGGTTAATGTTATATTTTGAAGAAGAACAACAAAAACAGCTTTTATAACACAGAAAGCAACATAAGTAATTTAATGTGTTTTAAATCAATCAATACACTACCGAATCAATGATAGTGTTTTAATGCAACAAAAGTTGTTAAAAACCTGCCTTATATATGCTGATATTGCACTGAGAAAAGAAATAATTTCATGAATAAATAACGGAGAAGAGACAACTGAATGACAAATAACCGAAAGCACGATAGAGTTCTGCACGAATGCGTGACCGGGGTTTAGGTGGTGCCAGTGGTACCGTCTTTGGTAATTAAATAGAAATATGAATGGATTGGGACAAACAAACAAAATAAAGAAATAGGATATATATTGATTGTGTTGGATTCACATCACCTGATGTTAGAGGAGATTATGGCGGAAGAACACCCCACCCAAGTCGAAGTTAATATGTACATGTTTGTGCGTAGTTACCTTGCCTGACTGCGAGTATTCGTTCTAGTATAAGAGGCCGAGGATAAGCTTGATTATATCGAAATCATAAACACAACAGAATTTTCTCAGCAAACATATTCCCGCGGAAAAAATCTATATCTATTTCGGTGGATGGGCCTACCATTAGAAAGTGTTGTCACCCTGTAATTGATATACAGTAAAACCTATCTAACCAACCACCTCCACAGATCGACCACTGCCCTATATCGCTCGCTTTAAGGGCGCATTCCTTACATGTGTAATGCGTAATGCGAATGCGAATGCGAATGCGACAAAAAATCAAAACGCCTTGAAACCTATGAGCTACATTCCTTACACGCGTAATGCGAATGCGAATGCGAATGCATTTTTCCGATGGGTCCATGTAGCGATCGGTGTGGCATGTGTTATGCGTCAAGCTGGGTGTGAATAGAAACCTGAGTCTGATGTGTCCATTAGTTTAACACTAGGAGAGGCGACTGAGCATTACGGAACGGTCACGCACAATGCTTCTGAGTGGAAACATATGGTAGTGGTGGTGGTGGGGGTTCGGGATGGGTTTGGGTTGGTAAAAATGCTACCAGAGCCACAAAAATATGAATACTTATCTATAATTTGGTTATTATAAAGGTAGGAACCCCCATGTGACGTACACAAAGGTACATCGATATAAATGCAATATTTGGTCATATACAGAGCAGTATGGAGAATAATTGTTTATTTATATTTTTTAAATATAGCCAGTCGTGTGCCGCATACCGCATACCGCATAACATGTGTAAGGAATGATGGCATTCGCGTACTGCATACCGCATGCCGCATACCGCATTACGCATAATGCGTGTAAGGAATGCCCGCTTTAGTTGGGTCCCACCAGTACCATTTTAACCATATTTTAAGTCCTTACACCGACCAGCTCCTAAATGAACCACTGAAAGTCGGTCCCAAGTTCCGTCGATTTAGCGAGGGTTTACTGTATTTGATTATTTCAGAGATGACTTATATGAAAAGTAGTAGGTAATGGAGATAATAAGTCTGGTTCGGTTGCTTGTTGGAGTTTTACAGCCCCGCAATATATAAGGTCATACCAGGATCGGTACCGACTTGTGAACGTGCACACTCATATCAACGTTATAGTGCTGCCCAACTGGGAAATCAGGCCGCTGACACCATGACCCGATATCCCACTCATTCATATTGTCCTGAAACTGAGCTAACCAGTCATTGCCCTATCCTATTTAATGCCGAGTGTCAGGCTAGGTAGTGACAACTATCAATTTTTTAATTAATTTGTTTGACTCGACCGGGATTCGAAGTCCCAACTCTCCACATGGGAAGCCTGCACTCTATCGATCTGCTAATAAGTGTGGGGAAGTAATTCTACAGTATCGCATTGCTAACAATATGCGTAGTGAAAGTGACATGTGCGAAATGGGATCTATATATATATATATATGCTCTAATATCTATTATGGGAATATAAACATGGACACTACCACTTATCAGTTCTCTTCTATATATTTGTTATTACCACTATCCTACAGTCATAGGAGTGCCGATATACATGAGATATATAGACAGGTCGCGCTACAATCGGGCTTAACGTTGGCAGAACATAGTAGCAGATGACTAAAAAATATATGGGATATATAATTTATTACTATGAGTATAAATTGGCGGAGCTTCTTCCTATATCCTGTTCAGGATCCTAGCATTTAATGCTGCCTTCATTTATTACCAACAATATTTATTGTTATATTCGCTGCGGGCTGGTTCCTGCTGCGCTATCCTGGCGCCCCACCATGTTGCCAGATGTCAGTCAGCGCTTGTTGGGTGCACATCGGCGCCAGTTTAAAAAAGTAGGCTACTCTTCTGATAACATCGCAGACACAGTCAACGAGCTACCTGTGTTTTTCTGCTATATCTGTCGTCCGGGACAGCGGACGACTAGAAGGTTGGACTACTGGTGTTAACGATCGACGGAATATCGATTCGACGATGTGGATGTCGATTTCAACTCGCCATATTGAGGAAAAGTCGACAAGGCGGACGGTATCGTAAAAACATTTTCATTTCTCGACTATGAGAATATTATTTCACCTGTGTCGAGTTCTGTGTGTGTCGATCAACAAGAATTAGGTTGGGTATCGATGTCGACCAACCGCAGTACGGAACGATCGCCAAAACTGAGGATACCATAAAACTAATTTGAATCTCGACCGTTAGGAAAATACTTCACGTGTGTCGATTTCATTCAATTCGACCTACTTGTATCGATCACCAGTGATGGGCTTGTGAGTCGATTTCAACTGTCCATATGGAGGAACGACAGACAAAGCTGACGGTATCGTAACAACATTTTGAATTTTCGACGGTTGAGAGAAAAATACTTCACGTGTGTCGATGTCATTGTGTCGATCGGCGGTTCGGGTTGTGAGTCGCTAACTCGACGGAATGCAAGCGTTGGAGGGCAGGAGGTTTGTATCGATCATCGACTGTAAATTCGATCGACTGTATTTCTACAGACTTGTGGAAAAATATATATAAATAAATAAATAAATAAATAAATAAAATCGCAAATCGTTATGCTGCATTGACATTTAAGGTAAAAATACTGAAGTCATCTAACACATCAGTGTTTAGGTCGATTTTACACTAATTGGATTATAGGCTTTACAGTAAGAAACAGTTGTCTGCAATATATGGGCCCTAGTACTGTAAATGAAGACCATGGGTCAAGCTATAACACACCTGGTACTTTTGGCTGCCATAGCCTAGCTGAAAAGCGCAGCGCCAAGACTCAAGATCAAGTGAGACTCATGTGTGCCGAACATCAGCGCGTGGGAATGCGATAGCATTAACACACAGTTTGTGCTCTGCAACTATTACATAGAAAGTTTATAGAAAGAAGCCCGATCGATTAAAGGGACTATGACTATAGACTTCTGTGCAGTGTGTGGTTCGAGTCACGACGGAGTCGAAGTAGGCTACTGCAGTAAGAAGGAGAGGACAGTGGAACCAACGCGCAGAACTACACGAAGCAGTGCCGCTAAGATGTCTAGGTCGGCGACGGGGGAGCCAGAGCCGGAACATGCTTCGGAGAAGTTGACTCTGGAAGAACAACGAGATGCGGTGCGGCGAGAGTTGGAAGAACTAAAATTGGAGGATGAGCTAATGGAGCTAAAAGATGAACAGGACCGTCTCCTAGCGGCACGCGAGACGAAAAGGAGGCGCGGTAAAAAAGCTGCGACAAATTCGCCTCAACGTCGGGAAGATAGCCAGGTTGGGGCAACATGCAAGATGCCGGCAAACGACCAACCGTTGGCCGCCGGTACGACGGAGTCAGGCTATTCAAACTATGGACGCTCAAGGAACACATTGAGGGAGCGGCGGCACCGACGTCGACGTTCGTCCAGCGGTTCGTCGGCGGATAGTGTGGATCGAAAACTTAGAAGTAAGTGGTCCCTGAAGCGACATGTTGAGTCAAAAAAAGATGTGAAGAAACTGAACTGTGAAGAAATTATCTGCGCAACCGCTGCCTGGGTGCTAGATATTCCAGAGATGTCTATCCAGGACCACCGGGTAATGTGGGAGCACATATATTTCCTCTCACACCGGGCCCGCTATGGTGAATATCAAGATAGGGTGCATGCGGACTATGACTTGTGCATCCGTAAGTGGGCGGTCAAACGTGGGTTTGAGGCATTCTCCAGCGCCCATACGGGAAAGAGCGTGCTTCATTATGGCCCGGACAATATAAAGAAGAAGCAGCCAGTTCTACGGAATTACAGTGAGGGGAAGCAAGGCAGTCGAGGCAGCAAGCCAAACACGGCTTGCTATGCCTGGAACAGCGAACGGGGCTGCAGTAGGAAGGAGACGGAGTGCAGCTACGAACACAAGTGTTCAAAGTGTGGCGGGAGGGGCCACAAGAGAGTCACTTGTAAGGACTGACCTACTGGAACATTGGAGCACCTGCCTGATTGCACACCCATGCCCGACCCAAAAGTCGTCACGATTGGACAGGGTTCGGTAGGTGTGGGGAGCACGCCCCCAACTAGTGATGCAGGTGGAGACTATGGGAGCTTCAATATGGGATGTTGATCAACATCAGGCAATATTGTACACGTCAACCATTGACAACAGCTCACAACGCGCGAATGGGGGTATGAGCTTGCAACCAGTCACAACAAGGGAGATAGGTCAAGGGAATATTTACCCTACATTGGAGCAATGCGCTGGGAGGAGCAGCAGTGAGATACGTGGTGGGGATGTGCAAATGGAGGACAATGCCTACCAGGGAGTATCTCGGGTGACACCACAGGGATTGGAACACCCACCCATAAAAAACAAACCTGGTTTGTGTGAACAGCTGACCGTAGTGTCTGCCGCGATAGCGCGGGCAGGCTACGAGGACCTATTAAGAGTGCATTGTGATAGCGATAAACGCTGGTGCGTGTCAGTAAGGGAGAACACGAACAGTTTGTACGTAACTTTCCGGGTGGACACTGACTGTCTGAGTGGCACTTGCTCATGTGTTTACAAATTGCTGTCTATGCCTTGTCAACTAAAACCTTGTCGGTTATTTGCAGAAGCATTTTGTAGGGGGGACATTGATATTGACATTGTAGGGGGGACATTGATATATGTTTCTCCTGCAGGGAACTGTCTTTGGGTTCCATGTTATTGATGACGATCATGACGTAACGTATGGCTGTCAGTGGGAGAGAAAGAAATCTAGATGGGAAAGAAATATAATAGAGACCCGCCTAGCAGCGGAATTAGAGGAGGGAGTGCTAAGAAAAGTCGATAGTCCACCGGCCTGCATACATGGGATCTTTGTTGTTCCAAAAGATGATGGTGGTGGGAGAAGTGTCATTGACTGTAGTAAGCCGAAGGGTGGGAGTGTCAACAATTACACAAAGGGGGTGGCCCCAAAGTTTAAATATAGGGGGCTGGATGATGTGGTAGAATGCTTGGAGAGGGGCGACTACCTAGCCACCATTGATATCAAGGATGCTTACCGCGCTGTCCATATTAAACCAGAGCATAGGAAAAGACAGGGGCTCCGCTGGGATTTTGAGGGTGATTCGGCTGAAACCTATATGATGGACGGGAGACTCTGTATGGGTCTCTCGTCTAGTCCTTATATATTCTCTAGAATTTCAAACTTCATTGTCCGATGCGCAGGCAGAGAGGGGGTCTGCAGAATTGTCAACTATCTAGACGATTTCTGCATTCTGGGTAGTACGGAGATAGAAACTACAGGGTTCCAACAAAGTGTACTCTCGATATTGCGCAGATTGGGATTTTTTATCAGTTTCAAAAAATTGCTCTCACCAGCTAAGAAAATTAGATTCTTAGGGATCGATGTAAATTCGGACTCGCTGGAACTTACTCTCCCTGACGATAAATTGAAGAAGCTTCGGGACATCCTCCTGCTCTTCCTGGGTCGCAGGAAGGTGACCCGTAGGGAACTCGAGAGACTCGCCGGACACCTCGCACACTGTGCCAAAGTTATCAGGGGTGGTCGAACTTTTAGTAGGCGGGTCTATGACCTTATAGGCACCCTGCGCGAGCCATTCTACCGTGCACGGCTTAATGCCGGATTTAGGGAGGATATCAACTGGTGGGCATCATTCGCTGAGAAATTTAATGGTAAGGCGGGTATGCTCGGGAAGTTTGCGGTAACTACCGCTGTCTACAGTGACGCTTCGAATTGGGGAATCGGTGCTCTGCATGGGTCTGACTGGTTAGCCGCTTCTTTTAAATCAGAGGACAATGAAGTGCTAGGCCAGCGGATAGGACACCATCGTGTGGTGCTACCCACTGAGGCAGGGAGGGACCACAAAAACATAAAAGAGATGAGGGCTGTGATGGAGGCGGCCACACGTTGGTCATCAGGTTGGGAGGATTCCGAGATTATATTTATAACGGACAGCATGGTAGTCCAATCCGCTCTTAACTCAGGCAGATCCAGATCAGTTGGGATGATGTCCATGCTGCGAAAATTATTCTGGCTTGCAGTCGAGAAGAACTTTACATTCCTATCAACTTACATAAATACCACAGTTAATGTGGTGTGTGATGCCCTCAGCAGGCTAGACGTAGAGGGTAGTGCCGCTAGGATTAGTGCAGTGGATGTGGGTCGGATTATGTGCTGTGCACACCTCTTTGACGCTCCGCTGTTCTGTCTTTCCAGGACTGGAGGAGCTGAGGGTAGAGCAGCGGGGATTTGAGAACCTATTCTACTCAAAGAATTCGGTCACCACGAGATCGGTCCAGATACGAAAGTATTTTGACTTCGTTGATCAATTCTCAGAGGACAGGGCGCCTCTCCCCTGCTCATCAGAACGTGTCGCACTTTACGCCTCCTGGCTGGCGAGGACGCTCACGTACCGTTCCGTGCTGAACTATTTATCAGGGCGAGGAGTGGTTGGGGCCTGGGCCGGTTTAGCCGGCTGGGGTTGGCGGTTATTGCTCAGCCAGATGGGCCTCAGCAAATAAACTAGGCTTCCACCACTTCCCGTCTTGTCTCTTATCTTCCTACGTTGTAGCACAACTTTATGGGATATATAATTTATTACTATGAGTATAAATTGGCGGAGCTTCTTCCTATATCCTGTTCAGGATCCTAGCATTTAATGCTGCCTTTATTTATTACCAACAATATTTATTGTTATATTCGCTGCGGGCCGGTTCCTGCTGTGCTATCCTGGCGCCCCACCATGTTGCCAGATGTCAGTCAGCGCTTGTTGGGTGCACATCGGCGCCAGTTTAAAAATATTTTCTTGGTAGGGCGGTTATTGCTCAGCCAGATGGGCCTCAGCAAATAAACTAGGCTTCCACCACTTCCCGTCTTGTCTCTTATCTTCCTACGTCATAGCCCAAATTTATACATGTATATAGATCCCTGAGATAGATTATTGAAGCGGGAGTATATGAGGAGCCGATTGAGGAAAGCTTCCTATTAATTATACTCGAGTAATGCTTATATAACACCTACTAATATATCGGAAACTACTAGTTTACACATCCTGAGGTGAAATTCTTATGCAAAGGAGCTTGTCTTTGACAGAACAACGTTAATCCATATAGGACACTCGATAAAAGATTCACCTCGTACTTCCAGTACAGGGGTGAACAACAACGTAGTCTAAATACGCGCGAAAATAGCGTTTGTATAGAACAACAAGTAGAATGCCTGGCACCAGTGTCAAATGGTTACTTATATCAGCACATAGTTGCTGAAATGGGAGAGAATGCAAAAAGACAAGATGGCGGCCAAAGAACGCCATCGATTTCACTTTTAAATTGCATTGAAGTATATGTTTTATTATATTTTCCAACACAAAAGTAGCAGGTAAACATGACATATACAAAAAATAAATGTTGCTTCTTAGATTGTGAAATTAGGCTCTCATAAAGATTCAATTCATTAGCCCGATTTTTTTATCGTGTTTATATAAGGCTGGTCTTCACCCGTGTACTACAAGTATCGGGTGAATCTGTTATCTAATAGGACACCAGCACTTAAACAGATATAGCACGTCTATCTATATGTATATATACATAGACATTCTTGCACTAATGAGAAAGTCTTTGACCGGACCACCTGCGTTATGCCACCCTGACTGCCTGCCATATTGAGTGCCGTCAGACACCAGACCTACTACCGTCTGTGCTCTGGCCACTGTCCAGTCCGATACAAACGTCGCTGAGGATGCAGACACAGATGCAGATGCAGAAACAGACACAGACACATACACAGATGCAGAGACATATGCAGACACATACACATATGCGGATGCAACACATACACATATGCGGACACATGCAGATGCATATGCAGACACATACACATGCACATATGCAGAAGCAGACACATATGCAGATGCATACACATGAAGATACACAGATGCAGGTGCAGATGTAGATGCAGACACAGACACATACACATACGCAGACGCAGATCCAGAGGCAGTGGTGGACCCAGACGTAGATGCAGTCTCTGCGCAGATGCAGACGCAGACGCAGACACAGACAGAAGACACAGACGTAGATGCAGACACAGACACATACGCAGATGCAGATGCAGACACAGATGCAGACACAGACGCAGAACCAGATGCAGGCACAGTGTCCGCGCTGGCGCACTGTCCGCGCTGGTAGTGTCCGCGCTGGCGCTGGCGCAGGCGCGACGGGGAGGGCGGGGAAGGTCTCGGCTTGCAGTTGGCAGGCGGTGTGAGATGAGCGGGGGAGCTGTCCGGTGTGATGTGTCCGTGGCGTGTGGCGCGGAACACTGCCTATACATCACAAGGCAGGGTCAACACCCGACACTGCTAGGCCAGCGGCAGCAGCGCCTCAAAGGCAGTTTAATGTTGGAGATTAGCTTGGCGCTGGAGAATTAGGAGCCACATGCACACTAACTAGAGGAATGAATGACCGGCGGTGGGGTCGGGGAGTGGAGACGAGAGGGGGGGGGGGGATTGAAACCCACTGGTCATACTCTATGTAATCCACTACTGGTGGTGAGATATATTATGATACCCTTATATTATACCGGAAGTTCGCACATTGGTGTGTGTGGGGGGATCATGCGCACACTAGCGGACGGCGACTCGGAGTCACACGGAGAGAACCGATACGCACACGTCATAGCCTACCGGGAACATGCCCTGATGAGCCAGTCACATCCAATGCGCCAATTACTCCCCTTGGATCAGTCACACCCACGTACAGAGACTAGTATAGTGTTGTGGCTATACTCCACAGACAAACATTCTGTTTTTCCCACCGCGTCCTATCACACTCAGAGTGTTGGGGAAGCAACGGCTAGTCGTGTGCGCTTAATATCAACGCCATTCTGTTAAAGGGGATAGGGGCCTCTCTCTGTTCACACAGACAGTGTCAACCCACGTTATGTCCGTCTCGTTGTGGGGAAGTGGGCTGCTGGGGTTGGGTGGGGGGTGGGGAAGGGGGCGGAGGGTCACAACAGAAACCGCATCCCGGGGATGAAACACAAGCGGATGGAGGGTAACATAATACAAGTTGCAAGCAAGAGATTCCGATGATTGGATGATTGGTGTTTTACATCCTAGCTACATGCACGGTCATGTCATTACTGACTTGTGACGGTTCACATTTGAAGTCAACTTTATAGTGATGTCCCATTGGGGAACATCTAAATCGGAAACCTACCTGATATCCCACTCAATATGGATAGTCAATATACCAATCCTTTCCCTATCCTGGTAATGTCGAAGGATATACTAGCTAGTGACAAGCATCAAGTATGTAGGTCATGGGCTTGATTCAGCCGGGGATTGAACCCAGGACCTTCCACACTGTAAGCAAGCACTCTACTAAATTGACCCTTCCGTTCGGTGCAGTCAAGCACAGCTAGGGTGATATACAGGATAGTATCCTGTAGGATGGTTAGTTGTTGGCATTTAACTTCCTGGCAACATCAAAGGTTATACAGCATAACCCCGTTAAACCAAGCTCGGTTAAACCAAACGATCGGTTAATCCAAACTTTTTTCGGCGGCCTGGAAAAATGCTACCATTTATCATGTAAACAAGTTGGTGAAACCAAAGTCGGTTAATCCAAATTGTCGGTCATTTCAAACAAAATTGTCGGACCCCAGGCCACTCCGGTATGGTTAAACCAAACTTTCATTTGGTTATCTGAGACCCACCAACTTTATTATATGATAAATGGTAGTATTTTGCCGGGCCACCGCAACAAAGTTTGGATTAAGCAATCGTTTGGTTTAACCATGCTTGGATTAATACGGCCATACTGTATATACATAAACCAACAATAATCAAAGTGTCCACATACATTGTATATTACATGTGCAATACATGCTTACTCGAAGTCAAAGTCGAAGCCAACGCTTGGTTAAACCAATGGTCGGTTAATCCAAACAAATTTCTAGGGTCCCTTCCAGTTTGGTTTAACGGGGTTATACTCTATCAGGACGAGAATGTCATGTAATGCTGAAATGTGGTAATTGCATACATACATCATTAATGGGAGCGTATGCTTGATTCTCTGGTTGTTTATTGACACAATATGCAACCAACAATACGTTAATTGTGATCAATGGAGGAAAGGGCGCTGGGTCTGTTGATGGCAAACTCGGGCCATCGCTCCCTCTTTGAGTGAATTATGACATCTCGCAGTCTTGTCACGGCTAGCTGTCTGCTCGCAGAATGTAGTAACACCCACGACAAATAAGTGCTGGGTCAGCACATAACTAAGTAAATCCGCACCGGTAATTGCCACTTCATTTCACGGTATCTGCTTTACCTAATGCACGCATGCCCCTTGTTTGTGCAGTTAGTGTGTACTGTAGCAGTTCCTATTAGAACCGTACAGACATTACGACAAATTGAAAAACATTGACCTACGTTTCACAGCGACCGGCTCTCCTCAGGGCAATCATGAGCTGGGACCCCCCCCCCCCCACACACACAACAACATAGTTGGGGAATGGAAGTGCTGGCCTAATTGTCCCTGGGATGGCTGGACGGGGGACAGAGGAAGGGTTTAGCTCTGAGGGGGATTGTTTTCCATAATGTCGCTGGTCCCTCTTATCTGTGTGCAGCCGAACCCAAGCCTCATGTGGCTGTCTCTTCCGCCAACAGTGTGAATGCCGCATCTTGCCAATGATGATGCATGCGCACACGCCTAACTCGATGCCAGATTCAATTTCGCCAATTCTCGCGCAACTCACGACCGATGTTAGCAGTTCGCTCAGCTACAGTGCGCTGTGTGTGGGTGGGTGTGTTGGTGGGGCGACAGAAGGAAAATCTCCCAGTTCAGTATTCCGCTGTGATTGTTGGCGACAACTGCTGCTACTGATATTGCTACTGATTGCGCCTCATGTATAGCTGCTGAGAATGTGACACTAAGTCAATTTAATAGAAACCATTACGTGGGAAGTCTAGTATGGGAATGTTGATGTCCTTGCCAAAATGAGTTTGACATGTTTCCACTTCAAATATCTCCAGATGTAATCATTTAAAATAAAAGGTACTTGAACGTAAATTAAAATAAATCATATAAATCAACCGAATGAAGATTATCTCAGAAAATGGTAGAACATCACCAGCATTGGACTAATCAACTTTAATAACAAAAAAACCCGGATAGTGCCATGTGTCTATGGACAGGCAGTTCATTTTAAATCAGCAGTTGTACTGCTTAATGCAATATATCTGTTTAAATGATTGTCATATGCATTCCTTACAAGAATAGTCGCCATTTTGTAAAAATATAAACGGCAACTTGATCGATATTGATTTCAGAAAATCTTAAAGAGAAATATGCGATATATAATGCTGCTGGAGCGATTACCCTCCATACTAGTGTACAATATTCCGATATTAAGCATTGATGGGGGAATGCAAATGTTATATTGTGAAACAGGTATACATGGCCAGGTGCATAGATGTGTTTATGTAGTTGCTGGTGGTGTTTGATAGATAGGTAAATAGACATAGTGGTGCTGGCAGGAATGTGTGTAAGGGGCACTCAGAGCCCTACACACTAGCCCCTGCCCCATCTGCTGATCAAGATCCCCACTCACAAGCTCAAGGCAGGTGGTGGCAAGGGAAGCCACACAGCTTGGTGGTGGTGGGCAGATAACTGCTAACCCTGGGGACCAGGAATGCTGGATCCCCATTGGTAGATCTAGAAATGCTTGTTTCTCATTGGGAGAATGGGGTGTGGTCATACTCTATACTGAGTGCATGTACCACATTAATAATAAACCAGAAGGCTTGACTCTCTCTCTCTTCTTTCACACATTATACTCTTCCTGTCTCTTTGTATTGATTTCACTATAGCCTGCCTACACAACCACATATTCGAGCAGTAGACTTTACAAACTGGTGACCACGACGGTTATTAACACTATACGGTGGTTAATATTATATAGTGGTTCAGTTTTACACTAGGTTGAAGCTGATATTTTCCCGCTCTATCATCTCGGGCAGGAAAGTAATACATTATATTAGATAGAATGTAGGTTAACGGTGAGCGACTTCAATTTCCTAATTAGTCAACTGAAGCATTTAGTCAGGGGGCCAAAGGCCCAAAACAGCCATAGGTGTGAAAGTGCGTACTAATGCAATTTCATTGCAGATTGTGATAGTCATATACCTATATTTTGAGAATCAGGAGGGTGCCACTCTGGCACCCTTGAGCAATTTCTTTTATAAGCCGTTTTTGATATGATGTCATATTGGATCAAACCAGCATTTTTGTGCCGTTCGACATTAGGGGGTAGTCTTCATATATCAGCTGTAGTATCATTTCTAATTCACTTAGCACTACATATATTATACCAGAAGAAAGGATATTGAAGTACCTTTCTCCTGATGTATAAAACTGCTATGTATGATACGAATGTGTAAATACAGAAAGGCTCAAAAGGAATTATTACTGCCAACTCACAGTAATCAAAATGTACATTTTTTTGTGGAAAAACTAATCCCGATAATAAAGAAAATAATATGTCACTTTCAGACAATTTGTTTGTCTCATTCATGGCTATTTAATTAATGTATAGGTGTGAAGATGCTATTCAGGTAAAATTCCCATCTAAAACAATTTTAACAATGCCTGGTCGTCTGTCAAAGTATTCAGGACATGTCAATCAACAAAACCGAAAATGTTCAAAGTATCGTTAAACTTGGATACCTTCAAAGACTTATGACATTATTGTGTTTGCAGACATTATTTAAACACAAATATTACTATTCTGTAAAACACGGTATGGAAGTGGTGTTTTGACCATTATATTCATTTCCAAACTATATAAACAGTCTTTTATATAGTCCTAGGTTGAACCTGTGAGCCATCATAGATGATACCCGACGTGAACGATGGAATCCGCAGCAAAATGTTTCTTCCCAGGCTGCAACAATCCGGAGGGAACCCTCGTTACTGGAAAGGAACAGCGAATAAAAAACATTATTTCTGCAAGCATATCACGCGAAGATTTGATCCATATTGGGCTCCAAGAAGACCTCGACAACAATCCAAACCTCGCTTTACAGTTTCACAAGTCCTGCGTATCCAGCTATACATCAAAGACACATATTGCTAGGGAACGAAAGCGCATAGGAACCATCGATACACATGATCATCAACAGAAAAGGAGGCGATCCGAATTCAGCTCTTTTGATTTCAGGGTGCATTGCCTCATACGTGGTGAAAAGTGCCTCTCGAAGGACTCAAAGAATCCTTATCGATGGAGGAGAGTCATCCAATGAAGAATGAACTTCTAACTGTATATGATGAATGAAACGATGCCTCAGCTGAGCAAGTTTGTATCTGGTTTAATGGTTCTTTAGCAGATTTGCATGCACAGATGCACAGTACCATTTTGACTGTTTCACACAATTCACTGGCGAGTGCAATGTCAAATCTGCCTCCAACATTGCTACAAAGTCAGAGCCATCCGCATGTGATCTCGCATTCCAACATCTTGTGAACACTCTGAGAGGGAATGCATCTACAGTGTGGAATTCAGTCGAGATATACAGCTTGTATAGAGATCACATGGCAGCTACAGCGAGAAGTAGCAGTTTGGCTGATGACATGTGTGCTGAGAATGTCATTCAGGCAAGAGACCGAAAGGACCGTTCACAACTTGTCACACGGTTGGAAGAGCACTTTGGACCAGCTCTGGTGATAATGCAGGTGAAAGGATGTGCCAGTCTAATTTCCTTAAAAAAATATCTGCCAGCCACTCTGAAACTTGTGGAAGCAAATGATTCTGATGTTGTGAAGGACATGTGTCACAAGATACAAGCTGAGGTGCAGTCTACGTCTCTCCCAAAAACGACTGCATACAAGTTGGGTGACTTCACCAAGGACAGTGCCGTTTATAATTGCAGTGAAACGCTTCTCACGCTACTGTCAAGCCTAGTGTCAAATGGTAAAGTGTCTAAGAAGTCTCTGGCCTTGGCGCAAGCCATACAAGCTTTAGTGTCGCGGAGATTTAACCAGACAACACTGGGCCTGGCTCTCCAAATACACCATCGCTCTGGATCGAAGGAACTGGTTGACATTCTGTACTCCAACGGTTTCTGCTGCAGCTATGACGAGGTGAAAAGATTCAGGAAATCCGCTGCCTTGCATGCTTGTGAAAGCAAACGTATCGTACCCATATGGCAAAGGGAAGGCTTCCGTGTGCAGTATGCTACTGAAATCTAAGGTTCCACTTCGGGCATTTGCAGATCCTGATGCGTCAGAAGAGGACTGGACAAGGGAAGGCTTCCAATTCTTGTCCTATTTGTATGGAGGTGTGGTGGCGTCAACACTAGATGGGCTGAGATATCTACTCTTCAGCAAAAAGAAGGATCCACCAAAGATTAAGAGCCTTCCTCCAACGAGCGAAGCTGCACTACAGCACATCAAGAGAGCCCATATCCAGGTACTAACATGGCGAGCGGCAGACCAGCTACACCCACCAGATCTTGATGTTAGTCAGTATGGATGGGAGTTGAACAAAACCCTTCTTTGCCCTGTCAATGGCACTTCCACTGCTGCCCCACCATCCCTCATGCAATTTGTGGCATGTGGTTGCAAATCGAGCATGCCATGTGGGAGCCTCAAGTGCAGCTGTCGGGCAGGCGGGCTTTCCTGCACGATGTACTGTAAATGCGGAGCAGACGAGGGATGTGCGAACAAACACGCAAAACATGAATCTGCCCCATTCATGGATGGCGACGAGAACGACGATGAGGAAAACGTAGAGGACCGATGGATTGGATCCTGAAACCTGAATCATGTGAAATGACATGTCACAAACGCTTTATGTATGACACGTATGGCAACCTAAATGAATAAGACAATACACCATGTCTGTTTGTTATATTGGTTTATGTACTATTTCCCAAAGAAATACTACAATGTAGTTAAAAGCCATTTGACATATTTCAAATTCATCTTATGAAAAGTGTATCTCTGCATATGTCAGATCATATTCCGGATTTAGTTTGGTTTACTTATGTATCCATCAATTGCTTTGTTTAATATTGTTTTCATTAAATGTATAAATAGGATTGGGACTTGCTTATTCCAATTTGATACATATTTGAGGTACAACTACACTACATTTATTATTATTTTAATAGCAAAAATATCACACTGAAATGAGTATTTCGCAATATTTTTCAGTTTCAGTTGTCGATGACAATTGCTTGTGAATGTATACTGTGGCATGTATATTTGCTCTACAATGATAATTTTTACACCATGAGAACGGTACTTCAATATCCTTTCTTCTGGTATACTATATGTCGTGCTAAGTGCTAAGGTAGAACTGATACTATAGCTGATATACGAACACTACCCCCTGATGCCGCAAAAAATGCCGGTTTGATCCAATATGACGTCATATCAAAAACGGCCTATAAAAAAAATTGCTCAAGGGTGCCAGAGTGGCACCCTCTTGATTCTCACTACCAATAACCCTATATAGCACAATCAGCAATAAAATTGCATTAGTACGCACTTTCACACCTATGTGAGTTGGCCCCCTGACTAATTGGGATTATTTTCTCAATGCTTTTATGTTATATTTAATGGCATTCATATATTTGTGTATATACGCCTCCCCTCGTGAACAACATCCTAAATAATCCATATCGTTCAGTGTTACTTTGTTGTCCGAACATGAGCAATCTGGTTGCTAAGCCAGCCGGAATGCCCGACTATGTTGAGAATCCGCTTACTGTTTTAGCACATCGTGGGATTCGAACCCACGTGTTTGATCCCTGGTCAAATAAACCGATTACTTAAATATGTATACTTGTCGCTTCCTAGACAGGCGTTCAGCATTATTAGCATATGGCAAGGACTGTCAGCATAATGTGACTGAGTGGTTCTGGAGGCATGGTCTCCCAATGGGGCAGGCCTAAAAAGTCGCCATGAGTGCGCACAGTCACAAGTTGGTACCCGTACTGATTTGACCTTAGATGTTGCCAGGACATAAAACTCCAACGACCAACCACCCAACCACCCAACCAATCAAACCAGGTGCAATGACCGAATGTGTTGAACGTCTGATTCCAGAATGTCAGGTCGCTGGATCAAAATCCGGCCAATCACACCAACATTTAAAAATATATACTTGTCATTACATAGCGTGGTGCTCGGGATGACTAGCATATAGTAAGATGCAGTGAAATGAGGGAAAGCAATTCTACACTATTGAAACTATTATCACTGCTTAATCACCACATCCAAAGAAACATAACTGTATGGTTGATCACAATTTGGGCTACAAACGCCTAGAATATAAATTCATTGGAGGGAGTATTAGTGCCCGGTATTGGTAGTAGAGAGCGCGTTGGGTGTCAAATACGTCTGATGTGGAGTAGACCTGTGAATAGCTCTATAAGGACAGGTAGTTTCACAGCCAAAACAATTAGACAAGTCGTTCTGTGACCGAATACAAAAAGACATCTAAGCAACTGCTAGAGATGACACACCAATTGCTGTAAATCTACAGCCTTGACAATGGCAGTCATGCCTGCTCTGAACTACTTTTATGAAAAATAAACCCCTAGTTTCCCAATATACGCCCTGAATATTCCAGCAATATATTCTGAATGAGGAATCTTGCATTGAACCAGTCTACAGTTAAAAGTTGCATTGTCCAATGGTTTTGAGTTTCACCATTTTTCTGTTAAATATATTAAGGTGATTGTTATAATCTAGCTTACTTAATTTGGAGCACCTTTTATTTGAAATGGCTTACTTCATAGATTTTAGGAAGTCTAATACCCCTGTCACACTACGACGTAACGAGCCAACGTGAGCCTAACGTGGTGATATTTCGTCATTACGTTGATGTACGTTGGATTACGTTATGATGACGTCATAATGACGTTAGAGTGACGTCGAGCTACGTCACATTACGTCGTGTAACGTCGATTAACATCGAGGTTTTGGACATGTTCAAAAGTTTCGATGTAGGACAAACGTAAGGGTTTACGTTCGCCATACGTTCTGTTCACGTTGAGCGAACGTCAATGACGTTAAACGGACATTATTCCAATGCTCCTCACTATGTTCAACTACGTTCCACTACGTTGACCCCCATTAAACCGAGTGCAAATGCCCACTGGGCGTAATGGGAACGTCAGGAGAACGTCAGGAGAACGTCAGGAGAACGTCAGGAGAACGTCAGGAGAACGTCAGGAGAACGTCAGGAGAACGTGCATTCAACATACGTTCAACGTCTCATGACATAGCTAACGTCACGTAACGTTCTTCTGGCGATGGAATAACGTTCATAACGTTCCGTGAGCGTCATTACGTTGACCTCTCTCGTTGAATGACGGTATCACTACGCTTTACCGACGTTACGCTCTCGTCCACTACGCTGCATCCACGTTCAACTTCTGCCCAAATTTGCATACTACGCCGAGAAGTTCAACGTTCTTCACGTTCTCCCTACGTCGACGTCGTTACGTCGTAGTGTGACAGGGCCATTACATGTCAAATTAGTTTTGGCAAGCAAAACATCTCTGATACCATATGCTTCTGCAGTAATAATTTATATTAAATTGACTCAGCATGCGGTTCTATGTGGCAACACATGCTTAGCATTGCATGAGTATCTAAGTTAAATATGTACAATCAAGTATAGATAATTGTTTTGGTTTTGAAAATGTGATGCTTCATCGGACTATGCAGCTTTACATTGGGTCAGTATTCCCTTCTATGTGGAAACAAATGCTTTAATAAGGACATCATTATCTAAGTTAGATATGTAGAATCAAATCTAGACGATCTTTTTGGTTTAGAAAAGTTGATGCTGCCAAAGAGTATGCAGCTTTAAATTGGCTCAGTTTTCCCTTATATGTGGAAACAAATGCTGAATCAGGTTTCTGTATATGTAGAATCAAATCTAGGTCCGTGTTTTGGTTTTGAAAATGTTATGCTCTCATCGGACTATGCCGCTTTAACTTGGCTCATAAGTGCATCCATATCTACGTTAGACATGTAGAATCAAATCTAGATGATTATGTTGGTTTTGAAAAGTTGATGTTTTCATCGGAATATGCAGCTTCCTAAAAACACCGCCACCAGTGTCTACCAATCATCGAGTGGGCGCTGTACGGTTGCGCGTCGTGTGGCCAGGCAGTGCGCGGCCCCGGGTGCACTTTAAATATTTGTGTACCAACAGCCTGCGTCACACTAACCCACATCGAGGCCGGCGTGTATCAGTCACCGGATGCCGATAACAGACAGGACCGGAAGTGTTTAAACAGCCGCCCTCCACTCGGGCCCGCTGTGCGCACCAGTCATGCGCAAACTGCGCCCTGGGCCCGACCAATCAAATAAGCGCCATCAGCCTCGTCAATGCTGTTCTATATATTTGTTGCTATTTTATTTGTGTTACTTTAAAGTTGCATAGTCCAATGGTTTTGAGGTTCTGTCATTTTTCTGAGATAAATATATTAGGTTGATCATTATAGGCCTAATCTACCTTACTTCAGTTTGAAGTAATTCTTATTTTAAAGGGTTAATTTTGAAATAATTGAAGTGTGACTATGCGATATTAAATTTGGCAAGAACACCAAAACTTTCACACCATATATTCTTCTGCAGTAACAGGTTCTGTGGAATAAGATCAGTATTCCCTTCTTTGTGGTGACAAATGCTACTAACTTCATCAGTAGCTAACTTAGATATGGATAATCAAATCTAGGTAATTGCTTTGGTTTTGAAGATTTGATGTTTCATCGGACTATGCATCTTTCAATGTTTATATTGGGATGTATTCAAATGAGTTCCACCCCCCCCCCCCCGCCTTCCTCTCCTTTCTTTCTCATATGTAGAAACATCGTATTTCTACTAGGGTGTGTTCGGAATAATTCTAGATAGGTTACCCAGGAAGAAAGAAAGGCTTTTGTAAATAGAATATGTATCCAACTTATTAAAGTAAACAAATGTCTTATTCATTGATGGTAAGGAAACTAAAATTGAGTAGTCCCTTATGTAAATGTATAATTGTTCGAAAGAGATCCATACTTAAAAGAATTCTTTAATATAAGATCATAAATATATCGTATGACGACAACATAGTGATGACTCATTGAGTCGGTTCGGGAATGTGTCGTATGTGATAGCACACAGCAGTTATACACTGGAAGGTAGCTCATTTTAATGTATTATATATCATTAAGCAGTGGTGATGGCGTATCACTGTTTGTTTTATGTTTGCTATCTCTATTTCTACTTATCAAAAGTATTTTATGATTATTGTTTTATTTAAAAGCTGGCCTACATCCACATGGTATGTGATATATTGCCAACCTTTATCGTAACCAGTATAGAGCGGCACTGATCAAACTTAGATTACATAGACTGTCAATTCCAATAGTAAGATGGCCGGAAGACCAGTGCACCGGCGCTGACAAATGGCATATTCAGATGAATAAACATGTGACCAAAAAAAAAGATTTACTCCACAGCAACATATTTATAAGGTCAGACCAGGATGGCTATTTCACTAGAACACTAACCAGAAGGAATGTATGCTCCCCCACACTAAAAAGGCGTAACGTCAGAGTCGTCTTCGAAAGTTCAGTTAAAATGCTTTGCGGGTTGTGCACGTGATCTACTAGTCGAGATGTGATGTGTGTCGAGTTGGTGCGTTTATTTAGATATTCTTCAACTGACATGTTATTGCTTTCAGCAGTATTCACAACAGTGAAAGGCGAAGGTAAGAAGCAGGGTGTCTCTGTACTATCAACTACTTATAGCATATGAAGCTGGAGCATAGGGTGTCGGCGTTACTGCTTAGACGTCATACCACGCTCATGTTTTGTGACTATAATCATGCTTTTTTCCCAGTAAAAGCATGGATTCTTCCAGGAGGAAATGGGACTCCCACCACCAGATAACCCAAGACTGCACCAGGCTTTGATTCCCCAGCGATAATAAAACGTGCACCTTGCCTGGGGTACTAAAAGTTATGACATAGCAAGCTGGCACATCCTTCATAAGACCCACCTTGGCACCGGTACCTGGAGAAAGAGGCTCTAGCCGAGGATGGTTGATTGTGACAGGGAGGGAGGGAGGGACGGTGGTGGGTGCGGGGTGGGGGAGGCGGTAGTGTTGTACAGGGGGGCACCTTGCTGGAGGTTGAAAGCGGGCAGGTGGGTGAGTTCCCACATTAGCGAAGACCCGAGCTGAAGCTGCCTGATATGGCCAGGTTTAGTTAGGGCCGAGGCTGGTGCCAACATCTTAGGCACCATAAACATAGGGGGTAGTATGTGTGTAGGTGGGTGTTGGTATGAGTGGGTGAGTCTGGGTGTGAGTGGGAATGGGACCTCAGCCAATGATGCGAGCAGCTAGCGGTGCTTCTATTCCATAGCTGGCTCAGACACTGATGTCCCTGCAATTATACAACTGCGATTTTGTTGGTCATAATCAAATGGCACTGTGAGCGATTTTGGGAGCGACTGAGACTTTTCTTCAATGAGCTTAAATATCGTAACCAGTATAGAGCGGCACTGATCAACCTTAGATTACATAGACTGTCAATTCCAATAGTAAGATGGCCGGAAGACCAGTGCACCGGCGCTGACAAATGGCATATTCAGATGAATAAATATGTGACCAAAAAAAAAGGTTCTTTTAGTCATCATCATCATCATCATCATGCTGTCGGTCGCGATGCGACAAAGACTGCTTTCATTACTTGACTGCCGCTCTCCATTTAGCTCTCTGCTGTGAGAGTTGTGTCCATGAGTCGGTCTTTATGTCTCTCAGCTTCAGGTTTCTCTTGATGGTATCTTTGAACCGGAGGCGGGGGGCGCCCTCTCTTTCTGTAGCCAAAAGACAGTTGAGAATAGAGGATCTGCTTTGGTAGCCTGTCTGATGACATCCTCATGAGGTGTCCAGTCCACCGGAGATTCTTTTTGATCAGAAGATCTTCCATAGAGGGCAGCCCCATCCGTTCGAGTATTTCCTTATTCGTCACTTTGTCCTTCCAGGTTAGCCTCATGATTGAACGCAGATGTCGCATCATGAAGGCATGCAGCTTTTTCACCTGCTGTCTGTACACTGTCCAGGCCTCGGCTCCGTATAGTAGGCTTTTAGTAAGCACACATTTACCCTTCAGTGCACCCCGGCCATGTGAAGACTGATTTTAACAGTGGCTGGCTCACCGCCTAGTGAAATGTCATAAATATTGAACTGTACATCCCTTTAGGAATGTAGGGATCCAGTTTCAGAATTGTAATGCTGGTAGTGGTGCGACCCATATATATATATATATATACATTAGTTATATAGATATAATTTTGTTTGGTCGGAGGTAGGTAAATAGTCATCATCTCTCTCTTTGTTTTTTCTCCGTCATTCTCTTTTAATGAATATATGTCCATTAATAGAACGTTAATTTCAGTAAAACTTCTCTAAATCAACCGACCATGGGACCAATATTAAATGGTATATTTATGGAGGGGTGGGTTTACTGAGTTTACTTATTGTTACACTGGTTTTGTAGGGGCGATCGTTTGGGTCCCAACTAAACTTATCCACATAGGGGAGCGGTCGATCTGCAGAGGTGGTCACTTAAAGAGGTTTTACTGTTGCAGCCAGGCTGCTTGTCCGATTATCATGGGGCATTTTGCTGCTAGTTTCTCAGATAGTTCAATCCTTGTTTCATTAATTTAACTATATGTGCAGATGGGTGTGGATCATAAGTATAGGATTTCACAAGTTATTCTCTTCATTCAATTCTTTAATTTGTTGTTGCAGTCTGATCACTGTAAGCACATCAAACTTGCACCATCTCCTATTAATTTGAACTATCTACGTTTATTACTTTTATAGTAATATCACACGCCTTCACAAGTGCGACATTTCATTTGAGTTAGGAGATAGATTCTGAGCCTCTGACAGTAAATGCCATTTATTGTTTTAATTTGTTCTCAATTGAAACTTTTTTTCTGTGGGATCTCCGTCATTGGTTTAGCCATATTAATAGCCTAACCTCCCATTATTCCAAACTCTTTATAGTCAATATTCGCCAGGGGATATAGTGAACATTCTTTGAATTGACTATAAAGAATTGGTAATAACCGTAGGTTAGAGTTTCTTATACTATTAATATGGCACAGAGACCCGACACAAAAACATTCATACTGAGAACAAATGGAAGTAAACTATTTCGCTATCAACCAACGATGCAGTTTTGGGGAGGGATCAGTTATGCTAAATCAAATCAAAATGATGTCAATATGCCGGCATAACAATGGTCAATGCAACATATCTGTACATATGCATAAACCGTTATAAAAATGAATTTGGAAAGCGATTGCAGCATGAATAATGGCGATTGAACAGCCAATGTCACCTAGTGTCCGCCGGGCATGATAGCTTCATTTCTCCATATATACTGCAGTCTCTATTGACATGTCTATCAAATTGCAGACCATTACGGCCCGGTCACGTACACATTAGTGAACGTAGTTGAACGTGGTGGAGGCTAACCTAGTTGAACGTAGTTGAACATAGTTGAACATAGGTGAACGTAGTTGAACGTGGTGGAGGCTAACCTAGTTGAAGGTAGTTGAACATAGTTGAACATAGTTGAACGTAGTTGAACGTACCTACAGCTGTACTTCTCCATGATGAGAACGTGTGTCGGCCGTGAGTTCCGATTTAAGCTTTGGATATGTTCAAAAGAGCACTACGCTTAAGGCAGATGGAGCCTCTGTGATGATAACGTACTCTAGCATACTATAGTGTACTCTAGCATACTCTAGCGTACTCTAGCATACATATGTATGTACTCTAGCATCCCTCTTACTGTAATCTAGCATCCTCTAGCACACTCTAGCATACTCTAGTGTACTCTATCGTATTCTAGTGTACCCGAGCGTACGTTGACTGGCACAAAACTTGGCCGTTCTGCCATGGTCACATAGCCATTAGTGGAAGTTGAATGTAGTTGAAAGTAGTGGAGGGTAATGTAGTTCAACATAGTTCAATGTAGTTCGACATAGTTGGACGTAACGGGATCCATACCGTAACATACCGGGATCCATACTGTAACATATTTATCCATACCATAACATATTTATCCATACTATTAGGTGGGTGACCTGCCGTACCTCAACGTACTGATAGCACATTTCACCCACGTTAATCTATCCTCTGTTCAACTACGTTCAAGTAGGTTCAGTAACGTATATGTGAGCAGGGCTTTCCAGTTGACTAATATGTGATAGTGTGCCATGGCACAACTAACTGTACAGCCTCTCGCATATGGCAAGCCACACCGTGTGGAACTAACTAGTGAGCGAGCCAGCAGTAAATATCCCCAGAGTCATTGATCAAATATAGAGCTGGGAGGCTTGTTCACCTCGGTACGCCGACCAGCCTACCGAACCCTGCACAGTTCTGTTTCATCATGTGTTCTGCAGGTGTAGCTGACTAGCAATTGCTATCATGAATATTGTAGGTATCTCATTATATCTGCACTGTCCGTACAATGTTTAGATGCACAATGTGTTTAAGTGGTAATCATGTTTATATAATAAAGACATGTGTTTGGGAAGGTGATGGCTCAAAGAGTAATACTTTATAATTAAAAACAGAACGAGACAGTAGTATAAAGTGGCAATTTAATTCTTTCTAATTAGCTTGTTACATTACTCTTGATGATGACAATGACCTTAGATATTTCAAGGATTACAGGCACTTAACCCTATCGGTACATCATACTAGTTGGGTGGGTGGGAGGGAAATCTTGTCGGAAGAAGTACGTCCTCTCGGTTTGAAAAGTCTGGTCGAAGTGAAGATATCCAGTGCCACGTCATCGGCTTTGACTGGAAATCCCCACAGGTGGCGGGTCAATCGGCGACCATTTCTAGTTCTAAACTCGAATATAGGTGTCGCCACAGTCTGATATTAAACCAACTGCGTAATTAAGTTAACTGCGCAATAAGGAGTTCAAGAAGTATCATGTAGGTGGCGCGTCGATCAGCGGCCAAAGTTATTAGTTCGAAGAATAGAATATAGTCGGCGCCACAGTGCCTAATCTACTGAGATTCACAGTCTCGTTCATTCAATTACCCATGTTGCGAACATCATGGACAATTATAGCTGTCTTTATTTACAGTTGCATAGTCCGATGGTTTAAAGTTTATGTTATTGTCTAAGATAAATATATTAGATTGATCATTATAATCTACCTTACTTTCACTTGAAACAAATTGTGTTTTAAAATGCAAACTTTTGAGATATTTGAAGTGCAAACACGCTACATTATTGTTGCAAGCAAACCAACACTCTGACATCATAAGCTTCTGCAGTAACAACCTCTATTTATTTTATTCAGTACCCCCTTCTATGTGGTGACAAATGCATAATAAATGCAATATTATCTAAGTTAGATATGTAAAATCAAATCTAGATAATTGTTTTGGTTTGGCATTTTTCAACGGACCACGCGGCTTTGATAGTGACCACTTTCATTTAATTGCTTGATTAATTGGGGGTTATGCAGGTATTGCAATACCTCAGGGAGTTTGACACCCCTGCCCTGCAGAGTTGTACACCACTGCCTTGTGGTACAGGTTCTTGACAGAAACGAAGGCTAAGTGAGCAAACCCTAAACAGAAAACCATGTCACTGTGGCAGCATCAAGGGAGGTTGATGCATGGAACTCCCAACATCTCCCGACCAGCCACTGCAGGGACAAATAGTTTTGTGCCTGACTGGACATGTTCTTGCTGGTGTGAGACCTCTATTTGCTCCCCGAGAGAGTGCCGCTGGTAACTTGCAAAAGCCAGCAGCACTTCAACACCTTTGCAGGCAGCTGTCATGAAATGAAGTGGAGAGCGACAGTCAAGTAATGAAAGCAGTCTTTGTCGCATCGCGACCGACAGCATGATGATGATGATGCAATATATGTATGGCCGGCGTCAGGATAGTAATACAATATATCAATCAGACACATTAATTTAATGACACAGAAAAATAACCATTCCTTGCCCTATTCTAATAAGCATGGAAGAAATAGTGACAAACATTTATTTTAAAATCAGTTGATTACTACAATAGCTCAGTCATTACTGGAATAGCTCAAATGCTGAGGGTAATGTGACTTGAGGGTGGTGGGTTATGGTATATCAGTGGAACAACAATATAATGCATCTAGCAATGCCCACTGTCAGAACTGACTTACTGGGGTTTTCCAATCTAGGAGCATATGCCGTCAGATCAAGACTGGCATGTCACAAGAAGTCCATTGAGCACTTATTGGGATGGGCTGGCCGAATGAGTTAGAGTGTCCATCTCCCGTGTTTGGTAGATCGTGGGGTCGTGGGTTCGAATCTCGGTCGAGTCAAACCGATGACTTAAGAATTGATTCTTGACGCTTCCTAGCCAGGCACTCGGCATCATTAGGATAGGGCAATGAGCAGTGGAATGGAAGACCAAATGTCCGCGATTGAAATTTCTCCTGCATCAACAACTAATGTACCCATAACCAGGAGCAGGAGTGATCATATTGTAACAGCGTACCCTCCCAGAAGTCCTGTCAAGTGATCGCCAGAATAGATCTCATCATGTTGCATACCTGCACAAAAGCGTAGGTCACTTGCCTGAAGGAGCTAACCTAGAAGTTTAAAATTATAAACTCTCATAGTGGAATAGCAGAAATGATGTTTGGAATCCAGCTCTAGCCCTAGGTCCCCAAATTCTCACAAAACTCTATAATCATGGTAATATAGATATGATCCAAAAGGTTCACTTGCTGCATTAAAGTGATTACACAGGTATGACCCGCTGGTGGCTTCTGAAGTTGAATCAGCTGAAATGATATCGACTGACATAGGAACCACTGACAAAACACCCCTGCCATATTACAAACATATAGCTTTGAAGGGATGTTTTATGTCAAACTGATCAAATACTTGGCATCGATATATACCAGCCGCAGCAATCTGATATCGATGGTAATGTTTGAAAAGTGATAAATATAAGGGAAGAAGAAAAGTAAACATGACAGGCGGGTGTTGTGAAGGTGCAAGAAAATAAATAAGTGAATAAATAGATTAATTAATAAATAAATTAAGGAGATATTCATGAAATAATTATCAAACCAGGTTCAGACACCATTGCAGTCATTGTCGATTCAGAAATAGTACAGTGACATGCATAGTGTCCCTTTTACTTCAATGTTCAAATTCGTTCCTTGGTAACCGCTCTTTACCCATTATGCAGTAGTCATACAATAAGTGCCGTAAACTGAGGAGATTGTCACCATTAACCGTTGGAAGTCTTGCATCAAATGTCACACTTAGTGCTTTGTCATTAGACAGTGTTGTTAATTGCTTGCATTTCACGTGGAGAACAATTAGTTGTTGGAATTAAGCTTGCGTTGCACCTTCACGATGTTAATTCCCAAATTATGGACTGTTGCACAACTTAACGTTGCATAGTCCGATAGCTTTAGGTTTCTGTCACAGTTTGCATATGAATCAATTAAGGTGATTGTTATGATCAACCTCACTTTAGTTCGAAGTAACTCTTATTTTATATGACTAACTTTTGAGATATTTGAAGTGCAAATATATCAAAAGAACTTTGGCAAGCATGCCAACATTCTGACACCCCAGGCTTCAGCAGTAACATGTTCTATTGAACTGACTCAGTATTCTCTACTATCCGGACACCAATTCAACTAAGGCAAGACAAGTACAGTATAGAGTGGCATTTATTATTACTATTTTGTTGTTACATTTAAACCATGAGATCTTTGATTTATTAAGATTTCGAGGATTTCAGGTACGTAGCCCTATGAATGTCACTTGTAGTTTGGGTGGGTGAGACGGTAGATCCACAGGAGAGAACACGTCCTATCGATCGAAATGCTCTGGTCGAAGTGTCTATAACTAAACTATGTTGCATCTTGTTATGCAAATTTACAGAAGATGGCACCACAGTCGGAGCATTTATTATTAAGAAAGACATTATAGATTGTGCCAGTAGTCGCCTCCATATTAGGTATGTACTTTTTCTTGCGGGTTAAATTACCCATGTTGAAATCAACATCGACAATGCTTAATAAGTGCACATGTATCTAAGTTAGATACGTAGAATAACATTTAGATCACTTTAAAAAAACTGAAATGTTGATGCTTTCAGCGGACTATCCATCTTTAACAGACTGTTGATAAATAAAGATACAGGCGTTTGTCAGGAGAATAATTCCCCTGCCCTCTCCCCTCTACCTTCCCCCCTCGCAACCCCGCCCCCCCCCCCCCACCACACTCCGCCACACACACAAACTTCCATTCCAATCTCCCACCCCCGGGAAATTCACTGGAATAGGTGTTGGTGGACTGAGAAGCACCCAGCCACAATGGCAGTACCTCACCTCGGACCTGGAATTTGTCTGAATCTAATCGAGGTTATAATTGGACCAATTTGGGCGTATGATTACCGCTGTGATGGCGAATTGCTGGGGCGTGATGATGGCTATGGGAACTAGAAGGGTGGTGGTGGTGGTTGGTGGTGGCGGGTTGAGAGAGGGGGCAGAGGAGAAAGAGTCCGGGGGATGAGGGGGTGGGAGAGGGAGAGGGAGAGGGAGAGGGAGAGAGGCGAGATCGGCCAGAAAGACAATGGCCCTAGGGTGACGGGGTAGTCATCGCGTCTAGCTTTAGGCTACTGTCATTTGTTGTGTTCCACCGGAATTAATGCACAGAATTCCATGCTAAATTAATTACTCCATTAAGTGGAGAACTGGGATTGCAATATGGGATGACAGCTTCTGGGTGAGTATGTTTGGTTACTCAGCGCTTTCCACGCATCGTTATCGGCGATTGTAGTAAACAATGGAACCAATTCAATTGATACGCAAGTCATAGTGGTGATGGCCTCAAGGGACCGTGGTGCTTTACATGTAAATTATACAAACAATTCTTCTGAGGGCTTCTCCCATAGACCTCATCAGTCATCGCTACTGGAGGCAGACCAGAGGAACCTATCTCTCACCGTCACGCACCCTGTAGGCGTTGCAGGTACCCTCATGCTCAGCGACACAACTGGCTTTGTCTGTTTTAAACCATGCATACATTAGGGCCGGATCAATCCAACGGGAGTGCGTCTTACCACGTAGGACATTGACCCAGGTTAACTAAATAACACCATCTTACTCACTAGGCCATTGGCTTAGGCCATCTAAATAACACTATCTGACTAACTAGCACATTGATATCTGCCATCAAAATAACCCCATCTTACTAACTAGGACATTGACATATGCCATCTAAATAACACTGTCTCACTAACTAGCATATTGACATCTGCCATCTAAATAACACCATCTTACTAACCAGGATTATTGACATCTGGCTTCTAAATAACATTGTCTCACTAACTAGGATATTGGCTTATGCTATCTAAATAAAACTGTCTCACTAACTAGCAGATAGACATATGCCATCTAAATAACCCCATCTTACTAACTAGGACATTGTCATATGCCATCTAAATAACACTGTCTCACTACCTAGCACATTGACATCTGCCATCTAAATAACACCGTCTTACTAACTAGAACAGTGATATATGCCATCTAAATAACACTGTATCACAAACTAGCACATTGACATCTATCATCTAAATAACACCATCTTACTAACTAGGACATTGACATCTGCCATCTAAATAACACTGTCTCACTAACTAGGACATAGGATTATGCTATCTAAATAACACCGTCTCACTAACTAGCAGATTGACATCTGCCATCTAAATAACCCCATTTTACTAACTAGGACATTGACTTATGCCCTCTAAATCACACTGTCTCACTAACTTGCACATTGGCATCCTCCATCTAAATAACACCATCTTACTAACTAGGACATTGACATATGCCATCTAAATACTGCTGTATCACTAACTAGCACATTGACATCTGGCATCTAAATATAACCATCTTACTAACTATGATATTGACATATGCCATCTAAATACCACTGTATCACTAACTAGGACATTGACATCTGCCATCTAAATAACACCATCTTACTAACTAGGACATTGATTTATGCCATCTAAATAACACTGTATCACTAACTAGGATATTGATATATGCCATCGAAATAACACCATCTTACTTACTAAATAACACCGTCTTACTAACTAAGACATTGATTCATGTCAACTAAATAACACTGTCTTACTACCTTGGACATTGACCCAAGTCATAGAAATAGATATTATTCTTTACTTGGCCAATATGACCATCACAGTTATAGACACACATTGATGTTAGGTTGCTGTGACTGATGTATTGCCATGCTGTCTATTTGATCAGGTTTATATGGATTGTGTGATGAACTCCCTTCAAGGGTATCTCTTTGTAGTTACACAGAGGTGTTTTATCAGTGGATGCTTATACAAATAACGCCGGCCATGTCCTACATGTATAATAGCTTTGATATATCAATCAATCAATAGTTCCATCCTCTAGTCGAGGGTTCGATGCAATGGTTCTCCACTTGTCCCGATGTTGTGCTGTTCTGATAGACTGTGAATAATTCAAGCCTGTCCACTGTGAAATATTTGTAAACCATGATGTTCTTGGTCTCCCTCTCCCTCTGCTGCCATTCACCTTTCCTTCCAACAATGTACGGTATATTGAACTCTGACGAATGATGTGGCCAAAATAAATAAGTTTCTTTGTCTGTATAGTGGCAAACAAGCTTTTCTTATTTTTAATTTTTCTGAGAACTTCTTTGTTGGTGATCTTCTTTGTCCATGATATTTTCATCATCCTTCGATAAGTCCACATCTCAAATGCTGCTAAACGTTTGTACATTTTCTTAGAGATTGTCCATGTCTCTGCCCCATACATTAGAGTAGACCACACATAACACTGAAGAATACGCTTCCTTGTTTGTATTAATATCTTACTTGATGTTAACACTCTATACATTTTGGAGAATGTTGTTCGGGCTATTGTTATCCTTCTTTTAATTTCTTCCTCACATCTCCCATCATTTGATATATATTACTGCTATATTATTAAAGGTAATTTTGCAAGAAAGTGGGGACAATTTGAGAGTCTACCAAGTTGACCTATCCCGGTTAGAGTATTTAGCTATGCTTATTGGCGAGAAGTATCCTGCATATGAACTCACCAATTACATGTATGATATAGGAACAAGCTCTCACTACTACTGTTGGAGTATATATTTAGAGTATGATCCGTCCTTGATATACAGAATCAATGTGCATATTTTAAGATAAGTGCATATAGAAGCACTCATTTGATTGTATATTATATATATCATTTATATATATATGGATTAATATATATTCATATATATATATGCCCGCATTGTATCGCTATATACATTATTTCATATTATGTATACACCCGTATATATATATATATATATATATATATTTACACAGTGAAAGCTGTTATATCACGCCCCGATTCAATGCGAATTTGGATATAAAGTGAAGATTCAGTGGACCCAGAATGATTTAATTCAATGGTTATTCAGTTAACCGAGCGCCGATTTAGCATGCCCCCACTGTTTGCATGATGACATTTTATGGACACCAATGACCACATTATAACGGCGTCCCACTGAATACATATATATATATATATATATATATATATATATATATATATATGTTATTAATAAGCATTATGCGAATATAAAGGCGCAAAGTGGAATTATTATTATTGCCTATTACACTGATATTCGTTATATGTATTTGGTGCGGGGTACCCCCTCCCGCGTGACCAGTGGCGCCACCACCGCCAGCTTTCCTAACTACGGACGCTCAACACTCTCATTCGCCCCCGAGATCATATAAAGTAGGACAAAGCAGTTCAGGAATATATTGGAGACTAATTTGCCTCATGACACTTTGAGTGGTTTTGCAATGAGCAATCACATGCTGCCCTCATTGTGCTGACAGAGGTGTGAATGCCGAGCAAGTAGCATCTCTATTACTTAATTCAGGGAAATATAACCCGCATTAAATTCACACTGAGATAGTCGGAATAGTATATTGCGTTTCAACGCTCAATACAGGGCCCAGCGTAACACGGCTAATTGTCACTTAACATGGGTGTACATTGCATAATATGGGCGCGCATCGCCCGTTGCCAAGGGCGATGGTTGGTTTTTGTTGTATTTGTTTGTTGTTGTTTTACATCCTAGCAACATCTAAGGTCATATCAGGACGGGTACCACCTTGTTACAGTGCACACTCATGGCAACTTTATAGTGATGTCCCACTGGGAAACCAGTCCACCGGCACCATGACCTGGTATCCCACTCAGTCACATTATCCTGACACTGAGCACACCAGTCCTTGCCCTGTCCTAATAATGCCGAGCGCTTGGCTAGAAAGCGACAAGTATACATGTTTACATCATTGGTTTGACTCGACCAGGGTTCGAACCCACGATCTACCAGCACGGGAGACGGACGCTCTAACTCATTCGGCCATCCCGTCTGGTTGGTGGGTGGGCGTGTAGGCTATCGACGTTATGGAACAGGATAATAGCCCCCAAAGCCTGCGCACTAGCTATGGCTGACTCATGGCATTCATTGCTTTGGGTAAAGTTGCATAGTCCGATGGCTTTGAGTTTCGAACCTTTTCTGAGACAACTATATTAGGTTGATTGTTATCATCTACCTTATATTGGCTTGAATGAACTTTCATTTGAAATGGCTAATTTTGGTGATATTTGAAGGGTGAACATGCCAGATTAATGTTGGCATGTTTGTCAAAACTCTCTGACCCCATATAGGCTTCAGCAACTACAGGTTCTATTAAATTGACTTATTGCGCCTTGCTATTTATCAACAAATAGTTAATAAGCGCACCAGTATCTAATTTGCATGTGAAGAGCTCTTTTGCGAAACGCAATAAGCGCCGTTCCAATCAAATGAGCTTGCAATGGCAATGCCAAGCTCGTAGATCGTGCTTTGGAAAATAGCTCAAGGAGTTCATGCGCAAAACCCCATAAAGGCTTATCCAAAAATGGATATGAACATTGGAATCAAACCTTCTACAGGTTTATTTTTAATATTCCTAATGTGGTGTGCATTGCCCCATAACCATGTGATCATATGAAAAGTGGAATTAATGAGAAATATATTCATTTTCAGGTAAAAATATTTTATTTAAACTACATTTTGGATTGGCGCTTACGTGGTGCCTTGGCATCGCAAGCTCATTTTTTGGACCGGTGCCTATCACGTATTGCAAAAGAGCTCTTCATATGTAGATTCAAATCTAGATAAGCGTTTTTCTTTAGAAAAATGATTGTTTTCTTCAGACTATGCAACTGTAAAGTTGCATAGTCAGATGGCTTTGAGTTTCTGTCATTTTCTGAGATAAATACAAGAACTTGATCAATATAAGCTACTTTACTTTAGGTTGAAGTAACTTTTAGTTTAAATGGCTAACTTTGGAGATATTTGAAGTGACAACATGCCAAATTAATTTTGGCAAGCATGCCACAACTCTGATGGCATAGGCTTATGCAGTAACAGGTTCTATTAAATTGACTCCCCATGCCCTTCTATGTGACAACAAATGCTTAATAACTGTTCCAGTATCTAAGATAAATATGTAGAATCAAATCTAGTTAAGTGTTTTGGTTTTGAAAATTTGATGCTTCATCGGACTATGCAACTTTAAGGCAGGGATAATAATGCACCTCAAGTCTTAGTCAATACGCTGGGCAAGATCGTCAAATGGGTAGAGAACCCGATCTCAGGCAGCAGGTCATGGGGTCTCTCAGAATCACTCCTATTCACCTGAAAGACTTCCGAAATCTATATTTGTCCGTGGTTTAATTATATTCCCTAGGCAATGGGAATGAACTGAGTCGCCCACGTGTCAGAATAATCTGAGTGAGTTGGATATCAAGTTATAGTCCAGAATATTACTGGACTATAACACTATGAAGCTCGCATGAGGGCGCAATATCTCAAGTGGATGACGGCCCCGATTTACCAGCACATGTTGCTAGGATGCAAATGAATCAGCCAATCAAAATCACAGAAGGTGATAAAACTAGGCCCTCTAAATTACAATGGCACATTTCTCTGACACCCCCCCCCCAATGCAATCCCCCCCACACCCCCAAACAAAGTGAATAATGAAAGAAAGGACACACACACAGAAACGACCCATTCTTTTCATTGGTAACACCCCTCCATGTCAATAACTAATACTCAGCTCTGCGTCGACAGCTGAGAACCGACCAGTAATATTCTTCTATTTACCCAGGCACCGCCTACTGATTCTCTGTGCCGCGCCAGGACTCATTCCATCCTTGACAGACGGCAACTCCCACTTCATATCCTCTCAGCCTCTGACCACACCTCCACTGACACACCAATCATGTCCACCAATTCGCAACCGCACCCTCCCCAGCACACTCCCAGTACACACACTCACGCATTCACCCACATAATCTCGCCTCACCCCCCCCCCACAACAACCCACCCACCTCCCCACCCTCACCGCACCTCCAGGGTTAGCCCCAGCGTCACATTGTATGGCCCGGAACCCATCACCATGACCCACAAACCTAAACCCAAGCTCCTATCTCTAGCACCAGCCTGAAGCTCCCCCCCCCTTAATTCCCCCACCCCCAAGTCACGACTGGCCAAATGCACATTTTATGCCGGCCATACATTAGCTGTACACCGACCTGGTGATTTGATGGGAATATCCCTGATCTATTGGATAGGGGGAGCCCTTTGCCAGAATCCACTATAATAACTTATATAAGATATGATTGCATATACGCAATTGCAAGTATAATTCAGGGACAACGGTGTCTTAATTGAAGGCCAGTTGGAATGGTCTACCGGTTACATCGCTGAGGAGTGAATCCAACATCTTGTACAGTTTGCCTTTATCGGTACTACCCATGACAACAAATATTACTAGAATACCTCAAAGATTGATGGTAATCTGACTTAGTTGATATATTACTTCATGGTATCCAAGTGGGACAACACTATAATGCCACTACGAGCAATTGCCACTGTCAGAACTGAATTACTAGGGTTTTCCGTTCTAGGAACATATATGTCGTCAGATTAGGGCTGGCATGTCACAAGCAAATATTCATAGTGACAGAACCATATATGCTGCTAAGCCATGGAATGAAATTAATGCGCTCCAACTTAAGGTTGTATATTCAGATATCACATCTTGAGCTAAATATAGTACGCTAAGGGTTATGCTCTACCATCAAGTAGTGGTGTCAAGCACATCAAACACCGTAGCAGTAGAAGGCTACCTTATACCCAGGGCACGATTGGTTAATGAGTGCAACACTATCTACTGTGGATATCTCTAATCAAATCTGTGTCATTATTTTGGTCTTAAAGGTTTATGCTTTATAGGACTATGCAGCTTTCATTGGGTGTAAACATAGAATACATCGTTAATATCCGTGCAGAAAACAACCCCATGTAACAGTATTCTGACAATAACTAAGGCCAGGTGTATTATGTTGCTCCTCTGTTGTAAGCTTTCTAATTTAATTAGTGTATATTGGCACATAATTGATTGTCTGCTTTTACATGTATAAGGGATGGTTTGAACAAAAAGCAAACATTTCTCGCCGTGAATATGGCCTATGCTGCCGACAGGGTGTAAAGCAACCACCAATCAATCAATCAATCATGTTGCTCCACGCAAAACGAAAGCCTCACACCAAGCACAATCTAACCCACGTTCCCGCACCTGGACCGTATCTAGGAATTTGTGTTTGTGTTTTGATGTGTATAGGGGTTCAGATAAATTATTGCAACAAACAACTACCAAAGAAGCGTGGCCTTATGGAGGAATGACGGTATGTCAACCCCGCCCACCCACCCAGGAAATCTTGAAATCTAGAGGCTCTGAAATGCAATTTCCTGCAATTTCAGGATACTTTCATTATGGAAGGTTTTTTGTTGTGTAGTGTGGGGAGGAGAACGGGGTGGGTGGGGGGGGGGGGCAACCACCTCTTGGAACCCCACTAGCTACCGTCCTGCGCCCCCACCATAAAATTCCATTCAACACAACCAACGACCTGAGGTCACTGCCCGCCCATAACTCTATGTCCGCACCAACCCAAATCTGCGCCCATTCCTACATAATTTAATGTCCCCGCCCTAATGGCATCTGCAGGTCAAAGCTTTTGACCGCCAGCACCTTGATGATCACCGCCAGCCACCCCCGCCCGACACTGGTAAACCGGAGTTCGTAGACATTTAGGATAGGCCTACCTCACGGTTCAGCCGCAACCAAGACACTATATACTACATGAACCTATTCTAATATTAATACCAGTTTCTTAGAATGTACTTATTAATACTACTGGAAATGTAGAGTGCACGTATTATAACCAGAGTTCTCCAGTTTAGGACCAACTCATGAAGTGCAGATACCTATGCTCTTAGAGTCGGATGTGGGTGGGTACAATTGTGTGTGTCTGCCGAGGGGGGGGGGGGGGTGAATTCGCCTCGTGAGCGTCTAAAATCCGTTAAACACGTAACACATAGACATATAGACATAGTTTATCCACAATATAGGAACAGTATATTTAGTAATGTCTATTATAAATAAATAATATGTAATGCAGCATGAACCCTGGATTGCCCGCTTGTATGCTATGTAGCAGTATTCATCCAGTGACTTACAGTTTTTGGCCCGATACACTTTGAGAATGAAGCTTTAACCTGCGGTTTTCACCTCATCATGAGTGCTTCCAGTATTTATGAAGGTATCCAACTGGTTATTGTCCATCTTTGTGCATACTATGTTGAACGCTTTGCGCTTGCCTTGATGATTCATTGCAGATACAGTATCGCAGCCTGTCACAGCATGTAAAAACATTAAGTGCTGTCTGGTGTTGCCGCTGGCATTCTGAATTTCATGAATGTTGTACAATGTGTTAGCCTTGTTGCAGCAGAACATGTACATGTCTGTAGTAGTGGTTGCTTGAGCCACCAGCATGATCAGTAAGTCAGTGTCCGTCCCAACAACAACACCTGGCAGCCCGTCTGCCTATGCTATGGTTAGTGCAGTTGACATGATCATAGTGTCTGTGTCAGCCTCGGCCTGCTTGACATGAATGCCAGTAGTAAGCATTGCATCATAGAGAGTCTCTTCTGAGGAGCAAGTTCATACGCCAGGAACACTTCCTTCTCAGAACTATCTTTGAGAACACATGAGATTCTGTTGAATAACAGACCATCGTTTACGACTGCATCTTCTCCCCAGACTTTGACAGTCTTTACCTCAGCACACATTGTCACCACTTTGTCCTTACGATGTAGCTTGATGTCTGTCAACTTTTTACCAGTCATTTTCGATGCCACTGCATGACCTATTGCTTTAGCATCATCGCAGTTCACAAATATGTCAGCAACAATGCCAGTCGAAAAGGAACCAGGCGATCTAGTGTATATCCAGGAAATGGTGTGTGTGACTGTAATCAGTGCACAAAGATGGCATGATCCTTGTTCCCTCTTGACTGGGTGCTTGGGTGCAGGTCTTATGTTGCTCTGAGGGAGCAGTGTGCACCCCTGTAAACTGATCCAATGCATCACAGACAGGAACACAGCGGTGTAGCGCATGGACCCACTTTGTTAGCATACTGTCTATCACACCCTGACCATGTCGCATTCCTCCAGATGTTTTCAGCATATGCATCAAAAACTGTTTGATGGCCTGGTCTGAGAAGTTGCCACTCGAGAATGCATCACAGCAGCTGATGCTAAAGTAACCTTTCTCTGTAAATACTGTGTATTCGTCTACTGGCATGGTTTGTTTTAAGGCTTCCATCTGTTTCAAATAGAGACAAACAGACTTTGTGTAAGGCAGATCCCCAGCAGCATGTAAATGTGGAATCATTTCCCTCACACAGTGGCAGTGGAAACTCCAGTCCCCTGTCCTTTCAGCATGAATGAAGAGTTGTAGGAGGGATACTTGGCCGATATACTGCACTCAGAGCTTTCCTGTTCTACTCTGACTTGCAACCTGGCCGAGGAGTTTTGAAATCATCTGGCTTAAGTGTTTGGCACATTCCTCATCGGCTACATCAAGAGCATTTTGTTCCTGGTTTAGAAGGCCTTCGTACAGGTTCCCCAAGCGATCTGTGTCAATGTTGTCTAGGCAGCCAGGTCTCTCCATTAAGGCATAGATTAGGGCTGCTGAGGTAAGAATGTTAGCACAAAGTGCACAGGAGAAGGCATGACCAGTTAACATATGTACAAGCGATCCTTTTGCATACAGACTTTCCCACAATTCTCCTAGTCCACTTCCTGTCATAATCTGGCCAATGCTACCAAGGTAAGACATCAGTATGTGGAATCCGCCAAGATGCACAACAATTTTGTTTAGCTCTTGTGCAGCAGCTACTATTTCTGCAGGCTTTAAGTATAAAGGCTGGTCAAATGTTACTGGGCGTATGTTCAGGCCATGTATTTCACACTGTTTTTGTGCAAAACACAGTGCAGTGTAGATAGTGCTTGGGTTGGTGGGATCCAAATTGATGAAGGGGAGGGTTTCTATTCTGGTTTTCTCATAGTGGTCACTGTTCATTGCCATTTTCATGAAGCCACTCCATGAAGGACATGGCATCAATTTCAGAATATATCTAACAGCCCAAAGGAAGTCTAGGATGCCAGTTGACTGCAGAGGCTGTAGTTCCTGTATGTCAAGAATCTTGAGGGATTCTATTACAACAGACTGCAGACCAGGAATAGCAGGCTTGCAATACATCTTAATAGGGATATGTCCAAAAGTACCAACACTTACAGGCCTATTTTGATTGTGCATTTGACAGGTGAGTTCTCAACAATACCAGGTGATCTTACACAAACTATACCACCCATACTGTGGAAAGTGTCATGTCCTGTAACTGTACATACATTGAAGTCAGCGGTGTCAAACACAAATTATGTGAAATCACCCAGACCATATGATGGCTCCCCACCAGATATTAGGGCATGTTCAAACTGCTCTACCTCTTTATAATCGTCAGCAAAGCTCATGCTGCTGACATGTCTATTAGTTCTCGTGAAGCATACTTCCGGTATATATGGTGAAATGAAGGATCTGGGTCTGCATGCAGAAATGGTGGCATGTGATATAGCTGTACATCTCCTGTTGGTAGTCTTGGGATTTCTACCCTTCCCATCCGCCAAATCGTGCGTGAAACCTTTCAGAGAATCAGATATCAAGGTATTTCCACTCTCATTTTCTTCCATTGTATAGTATTCATCACAATCATATACTCTCAACCGAATGTCATTAAGGATGATGGAGGCAGCCATATTGAATACCTGTTCAGGTTCACTGCTTGCATGAGTTACTTTATCAGTAAGCCACCTTTTATGAATGGTCTTGTGTGCGGAGTCACACAAACTGACAATACTGAACTTTCCAGTGATGCTTGTTATTATGATATCATTACCATAGTGTTCCTTCAGCCTTTCCTTGAGATACTTCATTGTATGCCCATCTTGTCCATTTAATGTAGTCTCCATATATTTTTTAAATGCTGATATAGAATACTGACATTCATCATTCTCATCAAGAAATATGCAAAGCTTCTTAAAAGCTACCTCCCACACTTTAGCAATTAGTCTTCCAGTGGATTCAACCTTTTCATCTCTATTTCGGAGGAATACCTGAGCACAATCACAATGATATCTTGCTTCTGCTGCCACTAAATCAAATACATTTTATATCCGCTCTGCACCAGCTCTACTCCATTGATCTTGTCTATCAAAGGCATGTTTCAAGATGCTGTGCTGGAATTCTAAGGTTTCTATGTTACTTAAAGCTCTCCTGCGCTTTATTGGTAATTTTGGTCCCACAGCTATAACTTATGAACAGAATATGCAATGAAATTGAATGTCAAATGTTGGATTATCTGGTCGCAACTGTGGTGCTACTTCCTCTTGTTCTGTTTTATCAGCAGAAAATTCCCTTTTTTGAGGATTTATCGCGCTTTCGTAGGTATAGATAGTTCTTGTGACACAAAACATGAATTATCAGTGGTGATGTTTCCTCTAGCAACTTCTAAAGGCCATCTTCTTGTGTGATGCTTGTCAAAACAAGTGTCCTGCAACCCTTATCTCCAACAGTTGCAACACCAGTCAAACCCAGCTTCTCACTGCATATTATACAAGGCGCATCCATTATCTGTAAAAACAAAAGTAGTTATAGTAAGATCACTTGTTGTGGACGAAAGTGGTGGCCATCTTGGACACCAACTTGATTCTGGATAGTTGTGTTTGTTTCATCGCTTACCAAATGGTTTCATTGGATCCCTTGTGTGTGAAAACCTTTATTTATAAACCTTATTTTGATTTATATGATGTCCGGTTCCAGAGATATGCTAAAAATTAAAATGGTGGCCATCTTGGATGCCATCTTGAATTCTTGGTTTAGCTCAAGAAGGATTTCCGGGGACTTTTGTTATGTTCATCATATTATTAGGCATCCTATCTGAAATGTTCAGCTTGTTACCAATTTGTTCCAGGTTCTGCTTGTTTTATCCTATTGCTCTTGGCCTCATACCTCCTATTCTTTTTACTGTTATTCAATCCATTTGATATGAACCCCCTTTGCCCATTAAAAGGGCATTTGGCCACAGAGAATAAATACCATGCCAAATTGCTCACAAAACTCAGCACTTCATGGTTCACTGATTCTATTATCGCCCTTAAGGCATGCTGTGCTAATTTGAATGCATAAATAATTTAATAAAGTAGTTCACGATCCATTTCGAGGTAATAACTCTCCGCACGCATTGGTAGTAGGGTTCATTGAACTGGGTCAGAAGTTAGATTGTGCAGTTGGAACATAATTATGCGGCAGACTCTTTAAAGTTCATGAATAGACCTAATTTAAACCGTAAGCCATGTATAGAGCGTAGGCCTAATACCTGGCAAGAGAATACTAGTAGGTAACGATGGGAATACAAAAAGGTGAGCGGAAAAGAAGTCATACCACAAAATATTACTCTTTTGGCTCTGAAGAAAGTGACAGGAATCGAATATTAATTAGTGGTAATTGGCACAAAATCCCAATCCGGACCAAAGTTATTCCATTATACAAACATAGAAAGGGAGGACAGCATTAGAAATACCATACGTCCTGTGCCTTGTTCTCGTGTCAATCCCCCCAAACCGATTAAAAAGGAGAAAATAATCCTCACTACAAAATCCATATTAATAATAATTTTAAAGGAACTAAATAGGCGTGCCGTTGAAAATGAAATAGCACAATGACTTCGGTGAGGTATTCAGATGGGCCCATGAATATACATTAAAAGGAGATACTGGGCAAAACTGAAAATACAGTTACTGGTGCAATTCATCATCATCACGCTGTCGGTCGCGATGCGACAAAGACTGCTTTCATTACTTGACTGCCGCTGTTTTGTGCGGTTGTACATTTCATGAAAGCTGCCTGCAAAAGTGTTGAAGTGCTGCTGGCTTTTGCAAGTTACCAGGGGCACTCTCTCGGGGAGCAAATAGAGGTTTCACACCGGCAAGAACATGTCAAGACAGGCGCAAAACTATTTGTCCCTGCAGTGGCTGGTCGGGAGATGTTGGGAGTTCCATACATCAACCGCCCTTAATGCTGCCACAGTGACTCACTCAGAAAGATGGTTCTGAACATATTTCGAATTTCATATTTTAATATGCTAATGTGGACGGTCCATCATATAATATTCAATATAACAAATAAATCGCTTAATAAAAGTATGACCCTATAAGTTGTTTCTAAAGGTTGTTCACAGTTCAGTAAAAAAACAGTTCTAAATGACAATCAATGCCTTAAGGAAATGAGTGCGGAATATGGTTGAATACACATATTATAGACTAATAGAATACAGCAATTATGACCGTGGAGACTAACTATGCTTAGAGAATGCGAGACAGCTGTGCAATGAGCGCCCACCTATCGTTTTGTACAAAAAGAACACTGCCCATTCTAGATTACACTGACATGGTAAATAGGGTACTAACGAGACAAGCAGAAAACACATCTCAAGTATAACAATATCAAACTGGGGGGAAAGGGTATGGAATGAGAGATAGCAAACAATCACAATGACTGTTTCTGATTTGCTATTTTTTAAATAAAAAAAGGTAAGGACCACTAGATGTAAAGCAACCAGCCAGGAATACTGAAGCAGCAAATATTATCCAGTAGTAAATATGATTGATGTTTGTTGTTGTTTTACGTCCTAGCAACATCTAAGGTCATATCAGGACGGGTACCGACTTGTGACAGTGCGCACTCATGGCGACTTTATAGTGCTGTCCCACTGGGAAACCAGGCCACCAGCACCATGACCTGGTATCCCACTCAGTCACATTATCCTGACACTGAGCACACCAGTCCTTGCCCTATCCTATTAATGCCAAGTGCCTGGCTAGGAAGCAACAAGTATCAATTTTAAAGTCATTGGTTTGACTCGACCGGGACTCGAACCCACGACCCCACGATCTACCAGCACGGGAGACGGACGCTCTAACCCATTCGGCCATCCCGTCTGGTAAAATATGATTGATTGATGGAGTGAGTGGTTTATTGATGGGTGATGATTTAATGTTGTGTCGGCATTACTGATCATATTCTCAACCAATACTTCCGTTAAAATCAACATGAACATCTCAAATCGTTTAATTTGTGTGAAATGACAGCAACATTTATATCAGATGCATTTTTGAAGTGGTCACATTGTATTAAAGGACAAGAAGATGTAACACCAAGACATAGCTAAAATTAAAAGAGACAATGAGCTTACTGTCGAGAAAGCAGCAGAACGTTGAAAGCAGTTACGCTGAGAGGCCAGACCTGTAAGAACATTGCATAAAAAGGGAAATGGCATGGGGATTAGACGACAAACAATGAGGAAGTGGTCTTCCCCCTCCCCTATTAACGTCCAAGTTGAACAAGTATAGCCAACCGGAACACACGCCCCACTCTTAGCTAAACCATTCTCTCTCGTAAGAACATAGGCAACGTGGAAACACCATCAACTATGATACACTCATATGATGCACGAGCTGATACCTCAAAGCAAGATGGCAGATTATTGAAGATAATAATAATTCAGCATATTATCACAAAATCACAATAAACTGCAAATATTTCCAGGAATAAGCCAGATTAATGATCCGGATTTAGTCATTTATTTGAAAAACATGTCGAGTAAATATTATATTTAAGGATTTGTAATTTAACATACCAAGATGTCAAACGCTCAAGCCCTTATATATATATATATATATATATATGTGCAATATAATCTATTATATAAATATAAAATGGCGGGTGAGGTTATTATAATATTATTTATTATCCTATGATCTTATAATATTATTTATTATCCTATGACTTCATGATTATTTCTTGTCCATTATATATATTTGCTGCGGGCCAGCACTTTTCTTGCTGCTTCCCCTCCCCCCACCTTCTACACTGCTCACTTCTGCTGTTTGCTTGGCACACTACACACCTATTTTGTCTGTGTCATGAGCTAAGAACATTTTATTACTTATTTATTTTATTATTTCATGTGTGTCGATTTGGTCTAATATATCAAGAAGAACCAAGATGGCAGAGAGAGGCATAGCCGGTGGAAAGCGGCCATGTTTGTCGATTTTTAGGTAGTTACTGAGGCCATATTGATACCATCTCAACAGTAAAGCCACAATATATTTCTAATTTTAATATATTTGTGTCTGTTGAAATGTAGTCGACGCTGAATTTCGGCGATTTATTTTATTACGGAACGGCCATGTGTGTCGAATTATGAGGCTAAGAAAGACACGAGAGGGAAGCCTAAATTAAATCTTGTCGTTTAACCACTTACTAAGGCCATGTTAGTCGAATTTTAACTTTAAGAAATCCATGATTGGATATGATGTCGACATAGCTGAGACTTAGCTGGATAGTTGGTTAGGCTGGTGTTTAAATTACACCACTAAGCAACTCCTGTGTCAGTCATATTCATGTGTGTCGAATATGACTGAATAACCTGATTATTATGCTCATTTATAATTTATTTTAGCAATTTCGACCAGTAGCCAAGTTCTTGAATTATGAGGCTAAGAAGGACATGAGAGCAACCCTTATAGAAATATACTCGCTTAACCAATAACTACTTGACTGTTGATGTGACACGACAAATAAGTATAAGATTGTCGATGTGATACGCGGACCCCTCGTTGGTCGATTTTACGACCAAAAAAGCAGGAATTGAGATATTACCTGCTATAAAAAACAGTATTATCGACACCGTTTTTCTGCATAAAGCACAGCATTCCGATGCCTTTTTGTAGTGCTTGTGGGAGAAGTCACAACAAGAATGGTATTTGTGAGAGCGAGGACAGCATAGTGCATGAAACGAGAAGTTCTTCGGCGGCCAGATTATCTAAAGACGCATCCAAGGAGGACGCGATGGCGTCGGAGACAGGTGGGGGCTTCAAGAATATGGCTGAACTACGCGAGGAGACTCTTCGGGAGATTGAAGAGCTGCGCGCGGAAAAGGAGTTGGACGTGTTGCTCCAGACGAGGGATGCGCTGTTAGCGGAGAAAGCGGACCGACGACAACGACACAACATGGGCTCGACTGTCATGACCGCTGGCGCCCTCGCTGCGGAACCTCCAATGTTCCCGGTCGGGTCTACGTCGGCAGCCACGACAGGCGGCCATTCAACCTACGGCCGTGCGAGGAACCACTCTAGGACCGGCGCAAGGAGATGTAGACGCCACGATAGCAGCTCTTCGAGCAGCAGTGCTTCACGGAAGAGAAGAAGTAAGTGGTCTCTGAAGCGCTACACGGTTGGCAAGAAAAACGTTGAGAAATTGAACTGCCACGAATTGGTTTGCGCTACGGCTACCTGGGCATTAGACATCCCGGAGATGTCGATTGCGGATTATCGGGCCGTTCTACATCACATCAGTTTTGTTTCTCACCGTGCTAGGCATAATGACTTTTTTGATACCACTCATGTTGAGTACGACTCTGCCATTAGGAAGTTAGCGGAAACGGAGGGTTTCGCTGCTTTCACTGAGGCACACACGGGTAAAAGTGTTTTACACTATAGTCAAGCGAATGTGCGTGAGAAAAAGCAGACGGGCACGTCAGGTGAAAACAGGCGACGCAGGATGTTGGCAGGACCAACTGACAGCAAGTGCCCCTGTTACGCCCATAACAGTGAGCAAGGATGTGCTAAAAAGGAGGACCAGTGTCGCTTTGCGCACATATGTTCAAAATGTGGGGTAAAAGGGCACAAACGCAACAGCTGCAGAGATTGAAGTGTTGGGGCGAGTGGTGGTTGTGACCCGATGGCTGATGGGGATTGCCATGCGGTTTGTGGGCGGATAGAGGCGAGGACTGCTGTGAGTGCCACGCAGGAGCCGGATGACTCGACAACCCCTATGCCATTCGTCTTTCGTGATGATGGTGATTCTGATAACTTTAGTAATGTCGATATGGTATGGGACGCTAGCATTGGGTGTCAGTTAATATCGTGTGAAATCGACAATCAGCACGTTCGCCCAGGTGGAAAAACTGACAAGGTTTCCGTGGGTTCGTTTAAAATTGGATCGAAGTTAAGCTGGAATGGATTGAGAGAGAACAGCTGGTCGGACTTTATTGTGGTAGTGGAGACTGAATATGGACATTTGATTGTGTCGGTGAGGGAGACACTTGACTCCGATTTTGTCACTTTTGGAGTGTATGAAGATTGTGCATCAGGTTCCTGTGATTGTGTCTATGTATTGTCCTCTATTACATGTCAACTAAAACCATGCCGTTTTTTTGTAGAGTGTTTTTGCAGGGGAAGCTGTGATGTCGACGGCCTATATATGTTACAGGGTATTGTCTTTGGCTTTAGGGTTATCGATCAAGATTGTGATGCCCGTTATGATGTTAAGACTAGACGTACCAAAACATCATGGGAGGCTGATATAATCGAGTCACGCTTGTTGGCTGAAATTCATGACGGCTTTGTAACTAAGGTAGTGGATCCTCCCCTTTGTGTGCATGGGCTTTTTGTGGTTCCGAAAGATACTGGTGGTGGCCGTAGTGTAGTGGATTGCAGTAGGCCTAAGGGTAGTTCTGTGAATAACTGGACTTCTACTATTGCCCCGAAATTTAAATACAAGGGTATCGATGATGTGGTGGAATTATTGGAGAAGGGGGACTACCTGGCTTGTATCGACATTAAGGATGCTTATCGGGCTGTCCACATTCACCCGGATGATCGCTCTAGCCAGGGTCTTAAGTGGCGGTTCAAGGGAGAAAATTTCGATACTTATTTACTTGATAGTAGACTTTGTATGGGTATGTCCTCGAGTCCCTATATATTCTCCCGCATCTCGGATTTTGTGGTGCGATGTGCAGCCAGAGAGAGGGTTTGTCGTGTAGTGAACTACCTAGATGATTTCTGTATCATCGCCGGTACATTTGACCAGGCAGCTGCTTACCAGCAGATAACCATTGCTATTCTTCGTCGCTTGGGTTTTTATATTAGTTATAGAAAACTTATTTCTCCATCCACGAAGGTCAGGTTCCTTGGGATAGAGGTGGATTCCGAATCTTTAGAATTATCACTCCCCCAGGATAAGTTGGATAAGTTGCGGGGAAGACTTCTGAGTTTTAAGTCAAGAAGGAAGGCTTGCAGGAGGGACCTGGAGAGCCTTGCTGGCCTCCTGGCACATTGTGCAAAGGTGGTGAGGGGCGGCAGGACCTTCAGTAGAAGGGTCTACGATTTGATCGGTACTCTTCGTGAACCGTATTTTAAGGCAAGACTTAACGCAGGCTTTAGGGCTGATATTGACTGGTGGATTGAATTTGCTTCTAGTTTTAATGGCAAGGCAGGTATGTTGGGTAAATTTGCCGCTACTAAAGCTATGTACAGTGACGCCTCCGGCTGGGGCCTTGGCGCTAGTTTTGCTAATGACTGGCTGGTTGGTGCATTCAGCGCCGCTGACGAGCATGTGATAGATCAGGTTTGTGGTCACCATGGGGTCAGGCTGATGGACGGATTGGGTGATAAACATATTAATATTGAGGAAATGCATGCGGTAATTGAGGGCTTTCGCCGCTGGGCAGCTGACTGGTCTAATTCTGAGATTGTTTGTATAACTGATAGTGCAGTGGTTCAGGCCTCACTCAATACAGGTCGCTCCCGCTCTGCTGATATAATGGTTATGTTGCGTGAAATCTTTTGGTTGTCTGTTAGGAAGAATTTTGTGTTCCATTCAGTTTACATTAATACACGCATTAACACTGTTTGTGATGCCCTGAGCAGATTGGACGCTGGCTCCAGCTGCTCTCGAATAAGGGAGGTTGACAGTGATCGGGTTATGTGCTGCACTCACCTTTTTGATGCCCCTATTCTTTTTCCTTGCAGATCTGGTGCAGTTGCGAGCTGAACAAAAGGGATTTGAGAGCCATTCTTATGCAAAAAAATTCTATTTCAACCCGTTACGTTCAGATACGGAGGTATTTTGAATTCCTTGCTCTTTTTCTTAGCGACAGTTCTCCTTTTCCTTGTGCCTCTGAGCGAGTTGCATTATACGCAGCTTGGTTAGCTAGGTCGCTGACCTACAGCTCGGTCTTAAATTATTTGTCCGGCTTGAATTATTTTCTCAGACAGAATGGGGCATTGCCCATCCAATACGATGATTTTCTGGTTGCGTCAACCCTGAAGGGGATAAAGCGCCAAAAGGGGGATGCTCACCATCAGGCCCCCCCTATCCTACCACATATGCTTTTGCGCATTTTTTCTTTATTGACTAACAACCCAGGCCATATTGCCTGGCGTGCAGCTATCTTGTGCTCATTTAGAGCACTCCTTCGTAAATCACAAATCACTGACTCAGATTCTGCCCTGTGTAGGGGGGATTTTTTCTTCCACCCATGGGGAATGATAATACGGGTGCGTCGCTCGAAGACTATACAGTTTCGTGAGAGGGTCTTGGAGATACCCATATCTCGCTGTCCCAATACAGCCCTTTGTGCAGTCTATTGGACAGAGCGCCATTTTACTGATATAACAGCCCGGGACGGGGACATGGCTTTTCGCCTTCCAGGACTGGGCAGCTCCTCTTTCCCGATGACATATTCAGCTTATCAGGAGATGCTAGTGCTGTTCTCAAATAGGGCGGGCCTCGGTGAGGAGCATTTTACCTCGCATTCCCTTAGAAGGGGAGGTTGTACATATTTGGCTATGTCAGGAGCCTCTATTGAGGAAATTAAGGTCAGGGGTGATTGGGCCTCTGACACTGTCTACTCCTACTTAAAGACTCCATTGCAAGAAAGGATAGTAAATGACTTCCGTGTCTCGGCTTCTTTGTCAACAATTGAGGTCGGGGGGTCGGTTGGTGGGGCGGGCCCGGTTTAGCGGTCCCGTTTGGCGTTTATTGCTCGGCCAAGAGCCTTATCAATAAATTAGGCTGTTCACCAACCTTCCGTCTCTTCCTCTTCCTTTCACTTAGCCTGACTTTATGTGCAATATAATCTATTATATAAATATAAAATGGCGGGTGAGGTTATTATAATATTATTTATTATCCTATGATCTTATAATATTATTTATTATCCTATGACTTCATGATTATTTCTTGTCCATTATATATATTTGCTGCGGGCCAGCACTTTTCTTGCTGCTTCCCCTCCCCCCACCTTCTACACTGCTCACTTCTGCTGTTTGCTTGCCACACTACACACCTATTTTTACTTTTAGCTTTGTATAGGTAGGGCGTTTATTGCTCGGCCATGAGCCTTATCAATAAATTAGGCTGTTCACCAACCTTCCGTCTCTTCCTCTTCCTTTCACTTAGCCTGACTTTATATATATATATATATATATATATCTATATATATTCCAAGCAATACACTATTTACTAAAGAAACAACGCAGAAACCGTTGGACAACAGAGTTGTGATTTCTATATGCATTATGTACTTCCCTCTTTAATACTATCTGACTGAATGAATGCATACCTTATAGTATAATTCATCAACTTTATTAACTGTTGCAATGCATGTGAGGAACTGCGCATGCTCCTGATTTAAAGTTGCATCTAGTATCAACCTTTCTAAACCACACCAATCACGTAGATGTGATCCTCCTTTTCTAAATTAGGTACGGATGCACTTATTAAACATTTGTTGTCGCATAGAAGTGAATAATGAGTCAATTTAATAGAACATGTTACTGCTGTAGCCTGTGGTGTCAGAGTTTTGGAACTTCAAATATTTTGGCATGGTTTCCAAACGAATTGTATATGTTTGCACTTCAAATATCTCAAAACCTTGCCGTTTAAAATAAACAGTTGTTGAAACTAAAGTGAGCTGGATAATAACTGACTGATTGAGTGGTAGGTGCTTTGCGCCGTGTCGGCAGCATAGGCCACATTTAGGGCGAGGGTGATAACAACCAGATTAAGATATTTATCTCAGAGAAGTGACTCAAAACCATCGGACTATGCACATGTAAGTGGTATAAAAGAGAAGATTTACCAGAGCATATCAAACTTGCAGTCTAAAAGGCAGACAACGGTATCTGAGCAGCTACCTCCGGTCGCTCGACTAAAAGGTTACACCTTTCCCCGCATAATAGAAAGGGCAGCCCGACCCTTGGGGAACTACATTTTTTTTCCTTGGAGACATGCGTGGAAATAGCACACGCAACATTACCGCCCACTAGAGAATTTCCACCACAGCACGCCCTCTGTCGGCAGTGTTGTTTACAGCTCTGACAGAGGGTTTCCACCACCAACCTAGACCTTTGATTAGATTAGAGTAGAAAGAACTGATGTTGTGGGTAGCAGTTCATTGAGGAAGCTATTTCATGCGAGAGATCTCATAGACAGTTCCATGATCAACCCGCCCTCTCGTGACAGTGGGGAAAAATAATGTTGTTGGTGGTGGATTTAAGGCCAGACTGGTTGGTGAATTGAAATCTTGTGTGTGGGTGTGGGTGGGGGGGGGGGGGGGGTGCGGACACTACACAACTTGGATTGTATTAATGAGGATGTCTATATATATATGTGTGATGTATAAGCATTATGTGAGTATAAAGGCGCGGAATGGAATTATTATTATTATAATTCTATTGCATTATCTACCAACCATTGTCCTCGATGTACTCACCTCCTATTCTACATACTGCTACTGGTGGCGCCACCTTCGGCCTCCACCTGTACCTCGGGCTCTCCCATTGTCATTCAAGCCCTGGAATTTGTCTTTTATTATTACGGCTAGGGCAAATATTCCCTATGCCAGAGAATACATTAATCTTAACCCACTTTTTATTGTCTTGTTCATTTTGTACTATATCGAGACGTTATATGTATATATATATATATATATATATATATATATATATATATATATATATATATATGATGTATAGCGAATTATGCGAGTGTAAAGATACATAAGGGCAGTATTATCATTATTGCTATACTCTGTAAGACACAACGATGTACCAGTGGTACCACCTGTGGCCTTCTTGCCTCCACTGGATGTAGACCAGTGTCAGTCGCACTGGAGGATTTTATATAATATATGGCTTCGATATAAGGGCTGGAATATTACAATTGGAGACTGACTGTATCACATCTACTATTTGACTTGTCACTCAGATTTCGTCGGTTTGGTGTAATCAGCGATGGTGTCAGCTTACCGAACAACAGGGTGGTCAGAAAAATACACGAGTAAATGACCTTTATATGGACAGCTAATGAAGCCTTAAGCTAAGATTCCATATATACGGTATGCAGCATGCGAATGCGAATGCGGCAAAATATCAAAAAGCATGTAAATGAATAGTGGTGCTTCCATGCATCCGAATGCATATGCGAAAGCGGCAAATGGATCGACCCATGGACTGATCGGTGCGAATGCAAATGCGAATACTGCTCCGTTTGCCATAGAAAACAAGAGTAACTTTGATCTTCCTTCACACAATTGGAGCAAACAACCCCAAAAATATCATGGGTATTCTTTTTGGTGTGTTTGTATGTTTAACGATCCCCCAGCACAAAAAGTAAACATTGGCTATTGGGGGTTGGCATATATCTATGCTTCATATACCACATTCCCATGCCGCATGCCTCATACCGCGTATATGGAATCTTAGCTTTACTTGGCAATATTGTGTTTCTAGTCCAGCTTGGAAAGGCACTCAGTAAAAAGGAAGGCGTGACTTAATCACTGTTTTTCTTCCACCCAAAGGGCAGGGGGCGGCGTTCTGATTATCTTACAGTTCAATGTGGTATTGTAAATGATACATCTAGCTGCCACATATGCCCTCTGGGTGTCGCATGGAAAGAGGAATTGCAATTAGTTTCGCGGCCAATACAGCTTGGAGATTTCAAACGCCTAAGATATTTCCCAGTTTAGACATATTTCTGATTAATATCAAGGCGTGTTAGTTACCATGGATATATAGTTTCTGGTTATGTATGCTAGTGTGGCTGAATGAGTAGAGCATCTGTCTCCCGTTTCGGTAGGTCGTGGGATTCGAACCCAGTGGCTTGACTCAAACCAATGACTTAATACGTTATACTGGTCACTTCCTAGCCAGGTGATTGGCATTAGTAGGATAGTTCAAGGAGCAGTGGAATGAGGAAGACCAATCAGTCGCCATTGAAATTTCCTCTGCTTAATCAACTAATTTACCCCCAACAATATATTAGTTTTCCAATAATTAGTTCATGCTATGTATGGGAGATAATATCCTAATAAATTACCCACAACTGAAGATGCAGTCGAATTCTCAGGTTGAAAATAAAACTGGAAATGGGGGTGGGGTGTTCAAGGGGGTGTTTATCGCGGGAGATTGGGAGTTGTGCAAGGGGCGGAGGGATGGAGGGGTGGCATTGTATGTATTATGTATCTATTACGTAAGTGAGAAGACAATACAATTAGTATGGTTGAGCTATCTCTGGCTGGACCCTCCTTAAAAGGCCCCTCCGCTTTAGTAATGTCAAAATTCTGAGTGAGTGAGGCAAATAGGAGGGGGACCATGCGCGCACATGACCCACCTGAGTCGGTAGCTCCCGTATTGGGGGCATTAAGCTGGTAGCCAAGGTGCTCCAGCCCAGACCAGTGCCCAGTAGACAAACAAGCCATTGTTAACATAGGCCCAAACACACTACTCGGCCCAACACACATTAGCATCACTCAGTCATATATTGGCTTAACGGGTGGCTCGCGGGCACCACCTAATATTCATTAACCAGTGCTCAGATAGCACCACAAGACATATACAGGTTAATAGCAGACAAGCAATGCAGGTAGACTCCATTCCAAATAATATTAGCATAACCAGTTATACAACACATAATCCTTCCATAGAGAATACATGCAGTGAGGTGTGCGTGGCTGGATGGCGGTCGGGGAAAGGAGGGGGGGGGGGGGAGGGGTTGGTCGACAGAGTGCATGGAATAGCGGATACAGAGAGACCTCCGACTACCAGACTGCGGTGATGTGTGTAGCTCTGGTCCGTGTGTCCAGGTGGGTGGTGGTGGGATTCAGACAGCTCTAGTCGATCAAATAGTGGCTCGCTGCCCTGAATGGTTGGCATGGCGAGGCTGTGTGTATGAATTGGGCGGATCTGTTTGGCAGCCCGGCGGGGCGAGGAGCATGCAGGGTCCGACAGGTGGTGCGGGCCGCCGGCACGAGCCACTGTCGGATCAGCAGATGAAGTCCTGGATCACATAGGAGCAGCGCCCGGCTTTGGTGGGTGCTGCGTGTGGGAGAGGGGCAGGGGGGGTAGGGAGGTGTTCGTGGTGGGTGCTTCATGAGGGATTGGGGAAGGGGGAGGGGCGACTGTTTGTGGTGGGGGTGGGGGGGTGTTTGGATGAATGTACAGTGAGCCGATGTGAGTGGGTGAAAGGGGTGAGGGGGATTGTACGGGTGTTCCTCCTGGGTGGTAGGAAGGGGGAGGGGGAGGGGCGAATGGGGGGGGGGATGTGGAGGGAAGGGGGGAGGGGTGTTCGTGGTGGGTGCCTGCATGGTGGAGTAGGTAGGGGGTAGGACGAGTGTGTTTGTGGCGAGAGGGTAGAGGGGTTAGAGTGTGACGTGGTGTGGGTGCGGGAGGTTGTTGAGGGGGGATAGAGGCTGGGTACTATCTCTGAGAGCTAGCGTCTGTTATGGAACTCGAGGGTTGGGCGTATTGTAGCGGGACGATGTGTTTCGGTGAATATTTGAATGTTAATGTGGGAATGTAAGTGTGTGGGGGGAGCGGTTACAGGTGAAGTACAATTGGAGGGTGGGGAGTATGTGAGGTCAGGTGCTACTGCTCGGTAATATGGAACTAACTAATAGGGATGTGAATAGTGGGTAGAGGGGAAGTGTTTTGGTGAATGCTTCAATGTTAATGTATGAGGACATGTGTGTGTGGGGGGGGGGGGGGGTTGTAGGTGAAGTGAATTTGGGGGTGTGGGTGTGTGAGATTAGCTACTACCGCGAGGAGTGGTAAGATATTATGGAACTAATAGGGATGTGAATATAGAGAGGAAGTGTGTTGGTGAATCTTTGGCTGTGGATGTGTGAGTGCATGTGTGTGGAGGTAGGAGTGGCGGTTGCATATGAAGTGAATGTGGGGTGGGTGCGTGCGAGGTTAGCTACTACCGCGCTGACCGGTAAGGTATTATGGAACCAATAAGGGTGCAAATATTGTATAGAGAGTAAGTGTTTGGTGGATGTTTGAATGTTAATGTGTAAGCGTATGTGTGTGTGGATGGGGTGACATGAATTTGGTGATGGGGGTGTGCGATGGTTGCTACTAGCGCTCTGACTGACAGGGTATTATGGAACTAATATCACTGCGAATATTGCAAAGAGAGGACTTGTTTTAATGAATGTGCGGATGTGAATATGAGAGCGTATGTATGAGAGTGCGTGGGGTGGCATGTGAAGCAAGTAGTTAGGGAAGTTGGGTGTTACCCTGACTGGTGCGGTAGTAGGAAACTACTAGTGATATGAATATTGTGATATAGTGATATGAATAGTGTACAGTTTGTGTGATGTTGTTTTACGTCTTAGCAACATCTAAGTTCATATCAGGACGGGTACCAACTTATGACAGTGCACACTCATGGCGACTTTATAGTAAGGTCCCACTAGAAGACCATGACATCAGCACCATGACCTGATATCCCACTCAGTCACATTATCCTGGCATTGAGCCAACCAGTCCTTGCCCTATTCTACTAATGCTGAGCGCCAGGCTAGGAAGCAACAAGTATCAATGTTTAAGTCATTGGTTTGACCCGACCAGGGTTCGAACCCACGACCCCACGATCTATCAACACGGGAGCCGGACTGTCTAACTCATTCGGCCATCCCGTCTGGTCGAATATTTACAGAGAAGATATGTTTGAGTGATTGTTTGTATGTGAATGTGGGAGTGCATGTGTTCCCAGTTTGGGGGTGGAGGGCTGGAAGATGAACCGGAGCTTGGACAAAACTGTTGATTTTGAAGCTACTAAGTAATAGAGCTGGGAACAGTGTACAGAGAGAGCATGTGTTTCGCTGAATGTGAATGTATGTGATGTGGGGGGCTGGAGAGTGTATGTGTGGGTGTGGGGGGGGGGGGGCGATTGGGAGTTGAGATGAATAGAGAGGGAGGGTGGGTGGTACCGCTGACTGGTAAGGTACTATGGAACTACTATAGTACTAGTAGTAGAGCTGGTGCTATACTGTACAGAAAGGGTCCTTTTGGGCATATGAGTGATTGTGGAGGTAAGCCACTTAGAGGGTGGAACAAAGTAGGTGATTTGTGATAAATGTTGGTAAGATGTTGGAGACTGACTAGCATATGGGGGAGTATAGTGATATTTTCAGACTGTAGGTATATATTGAGGAGTGGGTAGGTGAAAGAGCAGGGGTTGTCTGTAGCCGGGCAGGCAGTTGGTGAGCGTATTGTCTCAATGTCTACAATTTGTATGATTGTGGAGCATACTAGGCTGCAGAAGTGTAATTTTTTGGTAGAAATGAGTTTTGGCGGGTAGATGGTATGTGTGGAAATGTTAGGCTGGCGAGATTGACTCGTTTGATGGAACAGTGAGGTGGTTAATGGTGCAGTCACACTACAGCGCTTCTCCCGGCGACCAGTCAGCGTTGAAAATAAAATATTGCGCATTAAGAAACGTTAAAGAAATCGGGAAAATATAGGGAAATTTTCCGTTGGCGCAGCGTGTGGGTAGCGTGTGAGTAGCGTGTTGTCAACGCGCGGACAATGAGCATCGACGTGCGGGTAAAACAAATACAAACTTTGTTTATGGTTTACCCGCCGCAACTGGATGGCGCGCGCGGTGGGTTGACAACACACTGGAAGGACATTCCCCACACGCTAGTAACACGCTATCAGCTCGCTGGACAACGTTATAGGCACGCCCCAAAAACTCCAAATTACCGATAAACGCTAGTCGAACGCTCACTGGGCGTCCGCAAAACGTCACCAATGCATCGTTATATGGTTACGGACGCGCTGACCGGACGCACGCAATCGTCCAAAACAATATCAACAAAAAAGTCAACGTCAACCAACGTCAAGCGACTTCCGTCCAGCATTCCGCTAATGCGCTGTGGGCGCGTTTTGACCACTGCCTAACGTCCTCCTAACGTCCTTAGCCGTAACTTTCCGCGCGTTGTCGATCGCTGTTTTTTTTTACATGCTTAAATTAAAACCTTGGTTGACCGCCAGCGCATGCCTACGTTGTCCGCCGACCATCAACGTCAAGGATAGTGTACCGACGTGTACTGACGCGCTCATAACGCGCCACCAATGCATCCACACTTTTCACTTATTATCACCCAAAATCAATACACGTTGCCGTGTCGCCGGCGAGAAGCGTCGTAGTGTGACTGCACCATAAGGAAGGTTTTCTAGTTGCTTGGAAACCCCCTCTAAAAAGAGAAAAGCAGATATGAAATGAGCGAAAATGGGTATCTAAATGTCACTAAAATGCACCGTTTTGATGCAAAGGAAATTGAAAATTGTCCGCTGGCACTCACACACGCCAACATGACTTTCACGCCAACATGAGTAGAATTGTAAGTTGGGTGAGGAACGGTGTTAGATTGCTGATTCATTATTTGTGCGAAGTTGCCGGATTAAAATGCGTGCGTGAGGCTAAGTGTAAGCATGGTTGTCACTGGATTAGAGCGGGTTCAAGTCCCTGGATGTGTGAAATGTAGGTGGTCGGGAGAGAAACGGGGTGAGTTGTTTGTTGAAAGGCGATGATATTGAGAAGTTGTAGCAGCATGTTGTAGGGTTGAGTGTTGATGCTAAGTGTAGAACAGCATGTATATGGACGAGGGACTTGGGGTGTGGAGTGCGTGTACGTCGGGGGGGGGGGGGGGGAGACGGAGTGAGGGGGGGGGGGGGGAGAGTCGGCGGTGTGGATAGCCGCCGGGGATGGTGGGAGGGGCGGGACGGGGTGGAGGGGAGGGGAGTGGCGGGACGCGTCGAGACGGGGTGGGGCGGGGCAGGACGGGGCGGAGCAGAGCGGGCTGCGGTGGGCGGGGTAGGGCGGGGCAGGGCGGGGTGGGGCTAGGGCTGGGGATGGCCGGGGCAGGGGGGGGGGCGTGACGGGACGGTGGAGATCGGGGTGGGGCGGGGCGGGGCGCGGCTGGGCGGGGCGGGGCGGGACGGGACGGGACGGGACGGGACGGGACGGGGCGGCATGGGACGGGGCGGGACTGGACGGGGCGAGAAAGGGTGGGACCGGGCGGGATTGGACGAGGCGGGACGGGGAGGGACGGGGCGGGAAGGGGCGCTGCGGGGTGGGCGCGCCTGCCCCCGGCCCCCACTAGCTGTCCTAATCGGCAGGTCCCCATGATGTAGCGTGCCCGGCCACCATTAGCGGGCCCGGCGTATGTCTGCCTTAGCCGGGCAGGGGCCGGTAACGGACTGCCGGCCGCTTCACGACCCCGACATAATGGCAATCACTCCGCCAATATCCCGCAGAACAGTGCGCTACGGATTACTACGCGCCCGTACGCCACACCACAAACGAGACAGGAATGCATTATTCTCACCCAGAACACCCTCGTCCCCCACCCCACCCCCTCCTACACACACGCCCACACCGATGCCAGCTTTCCCCTGCACCATCAGCAGTTCAGCAGGAACACAACTCTACAACAATTCACCGACCGGAATTCAAAAAGATATGGAGTACAATCTCCCCCCATGGTCTCAGCTCTTCGATATAGCTTTCTAGACTGAGAAAATAAGTTGGTCTCTTTGTATAATAGAGAACCCTTCTTGAAACAATCAAATTCGCGAGCTAACTGTACCGGTATTGACATGTTAAGACGGGAAATTATTTTCATTGTTTTCGAATATGAAATACAGTGAAAACGGAACAGATTTGCGTTTGCAGTGGTATAGTTGCAAAGCCGAACGCTGCACCCGTTATCAGTCCCCCAGAAGGCCATGACAAAGCGCCAGCACCAGGCCCATCATGCACCGCGCGGCATCCGTCTCCCGCCGTGTCATTGCCGCCTGCTGATCCCACAGTCAGCGACGGGCGAGAGAGGTGGGGAGTGGTGGTGGGAGGGGGGCTGGTGCTGGGGGGGGGGGGGGCGTTGGTGGTGGGGGATGGGGGAGACATGGCAAGGATGGGAGACAGGCTGGTACTGGAGGACTGGATGGTGGTGGTGGTAGTTGGGGCAGAGAAGGTCTGGTACTAGGGGACTGGATGGTGTGGTCGTGTAAGGGATACAGGGTCTGGTACTAGGGGACTGGATGGTTTTGTGGTGGGCTGATGGGGGAGACATGGCAAGGATGGGCGACAGGCTGGTACTGGAGGACTGGATGGTCGTGGTCGTGTAAGGGATAATGGGCCTGGTACTAGGGGATTGGATGGTGGGGGGTGGAGTGGTGGGCGGTTGGGGGAGACAAGATTATGGGGTCGGAGGCTGGTACTGGGGGCTAAGGCAGTGGTGGGGGAGAGGGTCCGGTATTGAGGACAGGACGGTGTGGTGGTGGAGGTATGGGGGAGACAAGGTGATGGGGGACGGAGGCTGGTACTGGGGGCTAAGGCAGTGGTCGGGGAGAGGGTCTGGTATTGAGGACAGGACGGTGTGGTGGTGGAGGGATGGGGGAGACAAGGTTATAGGGGACGGATGCTGGTACTGGGGTGAGGGCGGTGGTGGGGGAAGAGAAGGTCTGGTTCTAGGGGACTGGATGCCGTGGTGGTGGGGGTGGGGGGACGTGGGAGACGGTGTATGGGGGGGGGGCAGACGGAGGCTGGTACTGGGGGCATAGGGGGGTAGCGGGGCGTGAGATATATGGCAAGGGAAGGGGGATTGAGGGTGGTTCTGGGAGACGGGACGGTGGTGGGGGAAGAGAGGGTAAGAGACGGAGAGGGGCGGACTGCGAGGGGAATAATGGGGGGGGGGGATGGGTCGTGGTGGCATGTCCGCCAGGTCATGCCGGAGGGATACTGGCAGGGGAAGGCGCAGCGACAGGGAGGGTTGGACGTGAGTGCAGGGACGGTGCCGGAGAAGGAAATGGAGGTATATGCGTGTATATTATTTGGATATTTGGTGGAGGGGGGATGGAGAGGGACATGGAGAGAAAAGAAGGTTTGGTATGGGTTGCCGTTGAGGAGAGTTGCAGGAACGTGGACTGTGAGTTGGGTGGAAGAATGGAGGTGTTGATGCATTCGCGGGGGACCAGACGGGATGGCTGAATGAGTTGAGCATCCATCTCCCGTTTTGGTAGATCGTGGGATTCGAACCACTGGTTTGAACCCTGGTCGAAACAAACCAATGAATTAAAGGTTTACTGGTCGATTTCTAGCCAGGCGCTCAGCATTAGTGCGATAGGGCAAGGACTGGTTGTCTCAGTGTCATGATAATGTGACTGAGTGAGATATCAGGATTTGGTGTTGGCAACCGGTTTCACAATACTATAACATTGCCATGAGTGTGCCCTGTCACAAGTCAGAACCCGTCCTGATATGACATTAGATGTTACCAGGACGTAAAAACCCAACAGCCATCCAACTGTGTTCGTGAGTGTAAGGGCGGCGGTTTGGGGACTGTCTAGGTATGGGGTGGTGTGGTGGACGAGTGTGCTGTGGGAAGGGGCGCAGGTGTGTGCGAGGAGGGGGCGGGGATGGGGAGACGGTCGGGGTGTAGGCGTCAGGCGGCGGACAGCCCGCTCCTCACACTGGCGGTGTCTCGCTAAATAATGCAACTCATATAGTTTCAATTACTGTCTAACCCGTCTGGGCGTTGTAAACTCTGCGCTTGGAGACTTCGGTATCTGCTCTTTCAGAAGGGTGCACTAAGTTTGCATTGCCACACCGGCAACAACCACAACAACGATACCAAAAACAGCCATTGTCACACCAAGAGCAACCACCACAATGACACCAATATTCAAACTGATGAAGGTCATTATTGCCCTGGGTTTCCTGCCTTGTGAAGTACAGTTAAATTGCCGTCGATCCATAACCACGTTAAACATTTAATGGAATCACGGCACCAATGTCACGAAACATGTTTAGATATTAATAAACTTATATATGCTAGATTACCACTATTTTAGAGTACAAAATCAACCAACAATTTAAAGCATTAGAAAATGTACTCAAGATGCAAGGCATCATGTTCCATTTTTAATTAGCAGATGTGTCTATTCAGCAACAAAACTTCTGTCAGCGCGGAGTAACTGCTATTCCGACCATGCAACATTACATTGTTTGCATACTTCATATTTTTCGGTGATATATAAAGTATTTATATACGCATTGATAAGGAAGTAGGCGTGTTTGTGTTTGTTTGTTGTTGTGTTACGTCCTAGCAACATCTAAGGTCATGTCAGGATGGGTGCCGACTTGTGACAGTGCGCACTCATGCCAACTTTATAGTGCTGCCCCACTGGAATCCAGGCTGCCAGCACCCATGACCTGATATCCCACTCAGTCACATTATCCTGATACTAAGCCAACCAGCCCTTGCCCTATCCTAATAACGCCGAGTGCCAGGCTAGGAAGTGACAAGTATAAATGTTTACGTCATTGGTTTGACTCGACCAGAATTCGAGCCCACAAACTCATGGGTTCGGATCTCCCGACCTCCCTAAACAGGAGACGGACGCTCTACTCATTCGGCCACCACACCTGGTATAATGAAGTAGGATTTTACCAACTGATTGTCATCATTTGTCAACATTCTGCCTTAGTTCTCCGAAAAGTTGTAAGTACGCAACTGCAGAAGGCTAGTTCCTTGGTGATGACGAAGGAACTGTCCTGATTAATAAATTATACCGCCAATATAAAAAAAACTATTAACTATTACATTCGCCAGACGGTGCCTATCGGTACTCCCTTCATTATCTAAAAGCTGTTTCATTGCAAGCATTTAGTCCGTCTATCTTAGACTTTGCCTGTGGTGAAGGAGGCATCGCTAATCGCTCAGTTTATTCAGCATAATGGCCTAATCAGCGCTTTGACAGAACAGGAACACGATTTTCCAATTACAGAAGTCAATTGTTGCGTCCTGCAATGGGGACAATCTTCACAGTGGGACTATTCTAGCAGGATGTCTGAGTAAACTGAGCAGGCACGACATTATATTAGAATTAGATGCATTGTGCATGAACTGAGCAAGGTAGTGAGAGTAGACTATGATGTTAACCTTACTGTCACAGGACCAAAACAATTATATTTAGTCACAATTAGTACGTAAAATATGACATTTAATGATTGGTTTCATTTGAAACAACATATTTAGTATGATTATTTAGGGCTGCGGCTAAGGACAATATGTTGCTATTTCGGTAGTTTGGACCTTAGAGCATCCTCATCTATTTGAAAGACGGGGGCTAGTGAACATTCACAGACTTGTACAATAGTGCAAGCAGTTAACCTGAATTTGATGCCTTTTGAATAGCCTTATGGCCCTGTCACACTACAACTCATCTCGCCGGCGTGCCGGCGTGCCATCAGCGTGCAAAATATCTTCTACGCGTCGAGACACGTCCAACTTTTCGGTGGTTTGGGGAAAAAGATCGGCGTCAGCGCAGCGCGTTATTTGCGCACGGCAAACGTTAGTCGACGAGTGAGGAAAAAAAAAAAAAGTTTGGCGCGACATGCTCATATGACCTTAGATGTTGGTAGGACATAAAACAACAAAGCAACCATTTGGCGCAATGTGTGGGAATGACCCTCACATGCGCGCGGTGTTGCCTAGTGGTTGCATAACGATCTTCCAGCGCTTTCGACGTGCTTCTGACGTCACCATAATATTGGCACCCACGCGTTGACGCGCGTTCTCGGTCGTCATGCTTTTTTGACATGCGAAAAACATCTAGCGACCAACTACGCATGCCGCCATCCTCCGGGGACTGTCGACGTCCAGGATAGTGTACCGACATGTACCGACATGTACCAACGTGTACCGACGTTCGCATAACGTCCCCCTAACGTTTCCCGACGTTTCCCAACGTGTTGCCAAAAAATTACAAAGGTCGACGGACATTGGAGAGAAACGTCGTAGTGTGACAGGGGTATTAAATACAACCCACCAGTTGGACGTAATATCTCTTGAGTGTTTGCCCATATGGATGTATCTTGTACATTGGCAACAGTCCTCAACTATAATTGCCAATCGCGTCCTCAATTCATCAAATAAATTGGATATAACTCTTATATTTCAGTTATGCTGGCTTGTTCCAACTCTCGTGTGCATGTATGCATATTGGTGACAGTCCTCAACTATAATTGTTCCTCACTCCCCCAATTCACAAGAGAAATCAGACACAACGGCGCTGTTTCAGTTATGCTAGCTTCTTCCAAATCTCGCAACGAGAATCCCGTCTTAGAACATTTACACTGTAACACTTTCCTGGTTAATTTGTAGCTGTCGGCACTGACCTCGAAGGCAAGTAACCACATAGACAGGTGTGGGTACTGTGTTGATATCAGGGACCCTAGGTGGTGTAGTGGACGAGAGCGTAACGTTGGTAAAGCGTAGTGATACCGTCAATCCCCGAGAGAGGACAACGTCACTACGTTCACGGAACGTTATGAACGTTATTCCATCGCCAGAAGAACATTACATGACGTTAGCTATGTCGTGACACGTTGAACGTACATTGAATGCACGTTCTCCTGACGTTCTCCTGACGTTCTCGTGACGTTCTCGTGACGTTCTCGTGACGTTCTCGTGAGGTTCCCATTAAGCCTCGTAGGCTTTTGCACTTGGTTTAATGTGGGTCAACGTAGTGGAACGTAGTGGAACGTAGTGGAACGTAGTGAGGAACGTTTGCCTAATGTCCGTTTAACGTCATTGACGTTCGCTGAACGTGAACAGAACGTACGGCGAACGTAAAACCCTTACGTTCGAGCTACGTCGAAACTTTTGAACATGTCCAAAACCTCGATCTAACTCGACCTAACACGACGTAATGTGACGTAGATCGACGTCAGTCTAACGTCATTATGACGTCATCATAACGTAATCCAACGTACATCAACGTAATGACGAAATATCACCACGTTAGGCTCACGTTCGCTCATTACGTTGTAGTGTGACAGGGGTATTAGAACATTTACACTGTAACACTTTCTGGTTAATTTGTAGCTGTCGGCACTGACCTCGAAGGCAATTAACCACATAGACAGGTGTGGGTACTGTGTTGATATCAGGGAGCATAGGTGGTGTAATGGTTAGCACACTGGCCCGGAATGCAAAGAGATGTGGGTTCGAGTCCCGCTCTAGGCACAATATTTCCCATTTTCATCACCCTCATGACACTGGTTTCCATGACCAGGATCCTGTACAAGATGCGTGATGTATGCTTATTGAACCTACCCTGTGTATGAATGTGTATGTATGTGCATTGCCTGTGTGTATGTAATTGTAAGCATTAAATGTCTTACAATTCCAGGGGGACGACTGTAGTAGTCGGCACTGACCTCTCAGGCAAGTAACCACATAGACAGGTAGGCGTCCACAGTGTGTTGATATCAGGGAGCCTAGGTGGTGTAATGGTTAGCACACTTGCCCTGAATGCAAAGAGATGTGGGTTCGAGTCCCGCTCTAGGCGCAATATTTCCCATTTTCATCACCCCCATGACAAGCGTATACCGGGCCTTGGATATGGTAGTTAACGCTATACCCCAACGTGACTCACGGGGTATATGTTTTTTATATCAGTTCAACTAAATTCTGAATGCATTATGCAAAATAAATATAACGCCTCTAGACTGTCAGCTAACCCCCTCCAAAAAAGCTTGTTCGAGAACTTCATTGGAGATGCGTAGTCACGGTTCTATGCACATTGGGTGATGTCGTACTGGAATATTTATTATTTTCTTGTGGAAGGCAACTATTTTGTGGTTACTTATGGGGGTAAACGTGTTTGTCTATTAAATATGGACCATTTTCTATTTTGAATGCAGCATTATAGAATAAACTTATGGTGCAGCTATTTGGTATATAGTATGTGCATATATGTATATATGTATTTAAGTATGTAGGCCTACATATACAATAATACATGCATGTATCTATATACACCTCTATCCATGTCCATGTGTCCATATATGTGCATATATATGTGTGTATGTATATATGTATGAATGTATATATCTACATATGAACATATGTATGTCACTAACATATATATATGCGTCCCCGTCCTGATATGTCCTTAGATGTTGTCAGGGGGTAACATTCGAAAAAACAAATATATATGAACATGTGCATCTGTATACATCTTATATTTACACAATCATGTCTAATTGTATTTCGTATTTATGGATGCATAGATGTATACTTGTGTATCTATGTATCTATACGATTATGTATGTGTCTTTAGGTGTATATGTGTCTATGTGTGTATATATGTATATATATATATATATATGTGTGTATGCATATATATAGAGTTGTACATCTGCTTATATGGGTCTGTGCATATATGTATCTGCATTATCGATGTATATGTTTACATGTATATATATATATAGATATATATATATATATATATATATACATATACTGGGCCACACTGCGAACAGTCAGTGAGAGAATGCTGATATTCTCTGGTTTCTGATAACACCTCATTCCGGTTCAGGATGGGCGGCTTGCGGCGGGCCCGGGGAGGCGCCAGTGTAGGACCCAACAATAGGCCATTATCACCATATCACCACCGGAGTGGCGTGATCAGGAGGCCCATTGTGCGCAAGTGTCCTGCTTATCTGTGTGCCGATAACACAGTATATGGAATTTAGGCAGCGCCTTCCAATCAAACCCCGTCTGGCCACCTGGGTGTGTTTGGCTCAGCGTGTAGCGCCCACAATGGCCGCTGCTGATGGCTGCATTGCGCTGTTAGGTGGTCGGCGTTGTCGCAATCATTGCGCATGTCTGCTGCCGATGTAGGTAGCAGCCATCTGTGTTATGTGTATTTAGCGCATGCATTCAGCTATAGATGTGGCGGCGGAGGTAGTAATGCTAAATGCATCAGCAAATACATGCATCTGGTGTTGGTTAGGCTTGCCCCTCAGGAAGGACAGAAGCTGGAGTCCAGCACACCAGGGCCCGTATGCATGGGGCGGTGGTAGCACCCTACCCCTGTGGGTAGCGGGGATATCCGGGGTAGCGGAGAAAAGTCGCTATGCATGTGACCGGGGTAGGCAAACCCCAGGGGGTAAAAGTCGGGTAAGCTACCCCCATTCCGTAGCAGGTATAAGGGTGGTGGTAGGGACCGACTCGGGCCAAATCTCTTGAATGCGATCATATTTAACAGAATTACATACGCAATAAGTGAAATTTTATCAATTTAACCCTAAATTCGAACCGTTATTAGGGCTACCGCCGCATTGGCGCCGATATTACTAGTTATATTTTCGAATCGACGAACGTACAGTAAACAAACCGCCGCCGCCAGTATGGAAAGCGACGTCGATGCGGCGGCGGCGGCGATTTGTTTACTTTACGTTCGTCGATTCGAAAATATAACTATTAATATCGCCGCCAATGCGGCAGTAGCCTTAATAAGGCTTCGAATTTAGGGTTAAATTGATCAAATTTCACTTATTGCGTATGTAATTCTGTTAAATATGATAGCATTTAATATATTTGAGCCTAATATATGGCTAATAACGCAGAGGGATTTCCCAAATCTATAAATAACTGCTAGGGTACCTACCTCCTTGCTGATTTGGAGTCCATGCATACCCCGTGATGTTACGCCCGGTGATAGCTACCCCAAACTCGGTCCTTACCACCGGCGGCGATAAATAATTCTTCATGCATATGAGCCCAGGTCGCAGCTATTGCTTATACTGTGAAAGGTGTGCTAGGTGGTGCAGATGCAAACTTAATGATACAGGAAACGGTGTATTATATCATGTGCTATATTTGCTAGGATAATTTCACTGACATATATATTCGTAACCAGTGGACAAAAGTAGTTCTACCAAGTATGCTTATCAGTAGGCATTTATTTATAGGTTCAAAGTGAATTCAAGGAATATGTGTGGCTTTTTCTTTTTCGTTGTTGTTAAAATGTTTATTCAGCTGGACCCATATCTTGTTAGCGCAGAGGCGTGGGCCTCATAGGTATACGCATATATATAGTTTAGCTGCGATATGGTAGCATAGTCATTTATTTATCGATGCAGGTCCGAGCACAATATCGAAATTCTACAGCGCATTATAATCGCAATTAAAACAATGCAATACTTTAGTTGTGGAATTGTATTTCATATAGAGTATTATACGATAATCATTGATTTGGTGGCTTGCTTTTTGAAACAGAATTCAGCAAGTGATTATGAAATTAGGGTAAGTATGTAGACTTGGTTAGTAGTGCAACGGCAGTATGGCTTTTGCAGCATGGCCTAGTAGGGTCAGGGTACATGGTTAAGTGCAGGATGGAAAATAGACCTGAACCATCCTTATCTTCCACTAGGTAAGCTGTAGCTGAAACCCAACATGCAGGTAATTCCTGAGGAACCAGCGGTAATCGGAAAATATGTACTGGTGTGTCATGGCTAACTGAACTCTCTGTAAAATATTCCGATGTAATGCATTGGTAGGGGGAATGCAAATGTTCTATTACTGATCAGGTATACGGGACCAGGTGCATGTATGTGCATATGTAGGCGCTGGTGGTGCCTGAGTGAGATGTAAATACACATAGTGGTGCTGACAGGGCTGTGTGTAAGGGGCACTCAGTGCCTACCCCCTCCACCCTCTTCTAGGTAGGATCACCAGACTCAGGCTCAATGCAGGTGGTGGCCAGGGGTGCCACACAGCTTGGTGGTGGTGGGCAGATCACTGGTAACCATGGGGACCAGGAATGCTGGATCCCTATTGGTAGAGCTAAGAATGCTTGTTTCCCATTGGGGGAAAAGGGTGGGGTGATACTCTACACTGAATCCATGTACCATATAAATAACACACCAGAGGGCTTGACTCTCTCTCTCTCTTCTTTCACAATTTATACTCTTCCTTTCTCTTTGTCTGTATTGATTTCACTATAGCCTGCCTACACAACCACAGATTCGAGCTGTAGACTTTACATCTTGTTGGTAGCATGGTTTGACTAGTCTAAACACAAACATTCGGGGGTGGGTGGCTTTAATCTTCCTGATCTGTCGTCAGCTGTATAATAGTCCTCAGATGTAAAGCATACTCAGGTCATCTTTATGCGGGGATGCTAACCTCTTCATTGTTAGATAACATAAATAAGCAGCTATCTATATCAAATATCTTATGCCTGACCACACATGGTCAATTATGCAATAATGGTCTTTGGGTCCCCTCCCAGGAAATATCTTAACTCTGCCCTAGAGTGAAGAGCGTATGTCATTGCTACATTAATCTAGCAACAGAAGGAGCCTTTGTCACCAGTTCGAAAGGGAGCCGTTGTGACATTAAAGAAGTATAACAGCCGCTCTAAAAGGGAGCTTGCGGGGACTAGGCTGACTGCTAGGTCTTGGTATTCTAGTATGGGCATCCCACAGGCATGGACCGATCAGCTGTGATCACAGGGATGCAGAGCGGTTAGACTCCACAGGGAACCAGGTTCGGCTTATCCACAGAGCCTGTGAACAGCCCGCAGCAGCTCTGAGCAGCTCTGAGCAGTCCTGAGCCGTTCTGAGCAGTTCCCAACTGTGTCATCTCTATGTTCCACCCTGTATCTCCGCTCCCAATGGTCCACTTCTCCCAAGAACCTTATAAGTCTTCCCTCTTCCACTTTCCGCACCATTTGCTTCTGTCAACTCTGTATATCTCTATCCGGTCTGCTCTTATACATCGCTAGTCCTGCTCTAACCCCCAATCGCCTTTACACTGCCCTGGCAGTTTCAAAGGAATGTGAGAAACCAAGGAAAACAAGGCGCAAGGAAAGGAAGCTCAGGGTACCTTGAACAATACACCTGGCATCAGGATGTAAGATCTGCCACATACCATGAATTAGTTAACTAGATATGACGATTACATTTTAAAATGTTGCTCCTTTTAACTGACTAGTCTTGTTCCTTATGTTCATAATACTGTTTTCCCCCTAAAACACTGCCTTATAAGCTCCATCTATATGGAGCTGATTCATGATATATGTCTCAATTGCCTCACTCATTTTCTTTTGGCGATGAGAGCTTCTGTCGTTGCTTACAAATTGTTCATAAAGACATATTTCCCTCTGTCGCATTGTATGTACACATGTATATTATGTATATATAGGCTAGGCATTCACTACCTGTTGATGTAAAGCACGCATTTTGATTAGCGGAGCAAGGAACACATGTGCGATCAAAGTCCTCATTGCCTCCCAGGAGTCCGGTCGGAGCAGCCATGGGCAAATGAATGTCGGCCTATTACCGTCAATGGCTGGGGTTATCTGATGCCAGAGGGCGCGTCAGTAGGCTTAGGCGGTCAGCTTGGAAGAGAGTGTGTCGACAAAGGGGACGGCCATGCGCTGCGCCGTCCCTGCTAGGTTACCAGAATAGGAGTGTTTTGATCCCACTGTATATGTATGTACCTATATATATATTATATATTCATATATACAGCTTGATATATATATCTGTATATATTTATATACATACATATATTTATGTGTATGTATAAATGTTCACCTTTATGCAAATAATATATAAGCGGTGAAGGTGAATCTATTGTGCACTGATTCTGGAAGGTTCTATGGTACAGCTATACGTTTTATATATGTATATATATTTATATATACATTATCTATGTGCTTTATTATGTCGCTAAGTATAATGCCACACACTCATGCAAAATCAATGCCAGGCATGGATATAGTCTCTATATACTTAAAGTTGCATAGTCCAATGGTTTTCAGTTTCTAACATTCTCTGAGATAAAATACATTAGGTTGCTCTTAATAATCTGCTTTACTTTACAACCTTTTATATTAAATGGATAATGTTGAAGATACTCGAAATGAAGACATATCAAATTAATGTTGGCAAGCACAGCAAGATTCTGACACCATTGGCTTCAACAGACACATGTTTATATTGTATTGACTCAGTATCCCATGCTATGTACCAATAAATGAGTAGTAAATGTAACAGTATCTTTTTTTCTTTTCTTTTTTTAAATTTCATGCCTTCATCGGACTATGCCACTTTCAGATATGCAAACACATTGTCACACAAGTCTACACCTGGAACTAACTGGGGCAAAAGTTAAATGGTGTGAAACAGTTTAGACTAGATGATTTTTACTCTTAACCATAATATTTTGGCTTTGCGGGAAATGTTATGGCGGAAAATGCTAGCTGTATTATATCTGATGATGTGGTGGCATCTTGATTTTGAGTAATGACCCTGTCACAAAAATCAAATACTCTGAGGCAGCCTTAAGACAGGATGCGTTATCCTTAAGCGCGATGATATGATAGTCTAGTTCGCTGTGGTGGGACATGCTATGAATGTCTGATATCTGCATTATAACTGATTCTGTGGGGGGGAGGGGGGGGGGGTCTAGTACTTTTTTAGTGATGACCCTCATTGCCTTATTAGGTCTACACCAGCATGGTGGCATTAAACTACCACAAGGCGGGGGCGTTATATTAAGGAAGCAGAGCATCACGCAGCCAGATTTGACAGCCGCCGGTGATGGCTTAGTGGAAATGATTGCCGATTTGGGTGTGACCCTGATGTACAGATAATTAAGTTGACCTACTGACCGGCGCGACAATAGCGGCGAGTTATGTTAATATGCGGAGAGCTGGAGACTATATAGTGGCTGACCCCTCGCAGTGTGAGCCTAGACTGCATTTAGTTAATCTACTGCGAGGCTATTTATGGCCAAACACTGAGGGAAGCCACTCCCACCAATCACATCACATCCGGGGTGTTAGCAAACTAATTCTGACTAAAAGCCGCTAGGTTCCGTAGGAATATCTCACTCCAGCGCCAATGTAAATGCACTGATGAGAGTACAGTTGGTCCTCTCATAACAGGACGAAGACCGACTTGTAATAGTGCACACCCATGGTGGCTTTATAGTGCTGCCCCACTGGGAAATCCGGCCGCAGGAACCATGACTTGATATCCCACTCAGTCACATTATCATGACACTGAACCAACCAGTCCTTGCCCTATCCTATTAATGCCGAGCACTGGGAAGCGACAAGTATCAATGTTATAAGTCATTGGTTTGACTCAACCGGGAACTGAACTCCCTATTTCCCGCACACGATGCCTGTGATCTACCGATTCGGCCACCGCGCCCGGTGAGCCCGCTGTTGCAGACCTTAAGTAACTTTGTGAGTCGCGGACTGAGCGATAATCGAAGCGCTGCGTGACCTAATCAACACTACAGGGCGTGCTCTATCCGTCTAAAGTAAACCTGTGTAGAGGATTTAATAAGAATGGAAGAGACATGGGACCTTGAATACCAGCAGAGCAGAACATTGAAGGGCACCATTAGTTTGTTGTTTGTTGTTGTGTTATGTCCTAGCAACATCTAAGGTCATATCAGGACGGGTGCACCATTACTAAATGTACTAGCCTGTCCTTGTTGTGGGGGGGGGGGGGGGCTGAGTGAAGAAAGCAGAGTAAGACTCGGAGAGGTGTGATATTATATTGAGGATATGGATGGTTAGCAAGACTGGGGATTACTTTAAGTGCATTCTTTAAAGAAGCAAACGGTATGACTAGGTGTGTTAGTTTGCTGGGGTTTATCGTTCTAGAAACATATACGGTCATATAGTAGGTTGGTTTTTACATCGTGGCAACATCTAAGGTTATAGCAGGATGGGTACCGACTTGTGACAGTGCACACTCATTGTGACTTTACAGGGCTGTCCCAGTGTGAGACAAGGCCGCCAGCACCATGACATGATATCCCACTCAGTCACATTACCCTGACACTGAGCCAACCTGTCCTTGCCCTATCCCAATAATACCGAGCGCCTGGCTAGCAAGCGACAAGCATACATTTTAAAGTCATTTGTTTGACTAGACCAGGGTTCGAATCCCACGATCTACCAACACGGGAGATGGACACTCAACTCAATTGGTCATCTCTCTGGTCAAGCAGAGTAGGAGACAACCGGTATTACATCGAGGATGTGGATGGTTAGCACAACTGCGCTTACAAATTCACAAAGTGCATTATTTAAAGACGCAGTGGTATGACTAGGCTTGTTACTTTTTGGGGGTTTATGTTCTAGCAACAGATAATGTCATATCGGGTCGAGTGTGCAGATTTGTGACAGCGCATGCAGACATGGCGATTTTATAATGCTGTCCTATTCGGAGACCGGGAGGCCATGACTCAATATCCCACTCATTTAGATTATCCTGACACTAAGAGGATATATATATATATATATATATATATATATATATATATATATATATATATAGGCTAGGCATTCACTACCTGTTGACGTAAAGCACGCATTTTGATTATCGGAGCAAGGAACACATGTGCGATCAAAGGGCTCATTGCCTCACGGGAGTCCGGTCGGAGCAGCCATGGGCAAATGAATGTCGGCCTATTACCGGCAATGGCTGGGGTTATCTGACGCCAGAGGGCGCGTCGGTAGGCTTAGGTGGTCAGCTTGGAAGAGAGTGTGTCGACAAAGGGGATGGCCACCAGTCCTTGTGATGGTGAATGCCAGGCTAGAGAGCAACACCCATCGATTTTTATAAGTCATCGAATTGGTCCTGCCTGGATTCGAACTGCCGATATTGTGAGCAGAAATGGGGTGCTCTAAGCAATTCGGCCACAACGTCCGATCACATCACTTAGACCATTATATTTAAACAGATTTATCATGACTGAATATGACTGTTCGTGATTAGTATATGTTGAAGTAATCTGTGACTAAATTAAGGGTGCAAAAAAGGTTGGTTGAGGGCCCCATGAGTCGTGCTCCAGTTAGTACTGCCTTCACTCCTAGTCCTAGTGACCTGTTAATGATATTAGAAGTATATGTATGTGCAATGTCTCTGTGAATATTTCGGGGGGGGGGGCGATTGTATTGAAATATAGCAAATATTTTGGAAAATTATACATAATAAAATCTGGTGAGTAGATCTTTAAAGGGAACATATTCGTTATCGACAACCATCTTATGCCCCACTGGATGTGCTGGATGGAAATATATATTGACACCGCTAGTCTGGTGTTGTTGCTGAAGTATATGTTTTGAAAATAGTTTATGAAGATTGTGTATCAGTTGGCCTGTAGTAATTAAACAGCTGAATGACAGATATCTCAGTTGGCATGTCCCTCTTATAGCGGATATATTATATTCCTTGTGTCCTTCTTAACGGAAATATAGAGATATTATAATTTGCATTGATGAGACAGAGAATCAAACTTTCTATATCATCGTCTATTTAAATATATAGACGATGATTTCATATATATATATATGCTGTATAAGCCATTATACGAGTATAATAAGCCGGAAGATTCATCTATTCCCACAGCCACTAAGTCATCAGCTGGTCACCTACTCTTCAGCTCATCTACTCTTTCCTCATGACCTGATCCGTGGCGCCATGCACCTACCTGCCCACGCCCCAGCTCCCCTGCATTCTCTCACTGTACCGCTGAATATTTCTATGTATGGGTTGAGGATCCATATCATATGATATTATTCGGTCAAACATAATATAATAGTATTCATGTAAAGATTAAAGTATCCATGAGGTATAATTTATACGTGTATATAAATATATCCTTATGTTTAGTTTACACGTCATTCCCATATATGGTACATGTCTTTCTGTTTGCTCATCAGACTACATCACACGTTGATGCTAATTTATTATTCTTATATTAGTCACATTTACATAATATATGCTGAGTGACTCATAATATATGCTAATATATGCATAATGTATGTTGAGTGACGGACACACTATACTTAGCAAAGCTAGTAAATGGACACAAATTAGCCGATAATCTATATCAATCTTTCTGCAGTTTCTTCGTATAACAATTAACCTTTAAAAAAAATGGCTACATAATGCAGAGAACAGTGAGATAAGAGTTGCTACACAACCTGGCAAGTCTGCTTAGGTTGGTTCTTATGAAGTCAACATGACACTCTGATGGACATCTTATGGTATTTGTAATTTCACCATTCTGTCCAGCTTCTTATGGTATTTGTAATTTCACCAGCTGCTCACGATATTACAGAACAATCTCCATTCGATTGTAGTTCTTGTTAGGTCTGGATCGGCGAAACTAGATATCTGCACACCGTTCTCCTCGACCAGACTTGGATGGAATCACTTCTAAACCCTGCATCTTCTCTTTGCTAATGATATATATTTTAACTTGACTAGGTCCGATGGCAAACACAAGAAGGACAACGATTGTGCCAGATGTAACTGTTAATGCAGATGCTTAATAGTATATTTGTATAGCGGTTGATATAAGTGACATCTCTAGATTGATTCACTGAAGAAGGGAGCTTAAACTCCAACATTTCTTCTGATCCAAATCGCAATGCACTGTACCGTCTTATAGCATAATCCTTCCTCGTTGTCATTCACTACATACTTACATTTAAGCACAGTGTGCACCGGCGATCAGTATACCAGGGACAAGTTGATCGCTGTATTTCCTGAAACAATTATCAGATGGTGCTATATATCTCCTCTATCCGATTAACTGAGAGTGTTGTGTCGGGACGCTGACCGGCGAGTAGGGCTTGGAGACTGATGTCTGACTCATGTGCTATATGTACTGCATCAATATAAGTAGATTGTGTCTGGGATGGCCAGCACTCTCTTAGTAGCATGAGCTATGGGTCTGGTGCACTAACTGCTGTTGATCGGATTTTGTGGTGGTGGAGGACGATGATGAGTAAATCACCGTCTCAGTGGTGCTATTATTATTACGTACCTGAGGGATCAGCAGTCCGAAATGACGTGTAGACAACGTTTAATTTCTATGTTTGTTGGTTTAACGATTGCCCAGCACTCAAAATAGTGTAGTAGTCTGTACATGAGCCCTACTACCATGCGGTAGCGCCGGAGACTATGCTGCGCACCTATGCAGTTACACTGAACTGCGCTAGGTGGCGGCAGGCTAGCCACCGAGCAGACCCCGACTGGGCTGTCCTCTACTGTGTATGCCTAGCTCACCCCCCCCCCCCACCCCCCACCCCCACCTATAGAGTCGATGTAGGATCTGGCGAGTCAGGGGGTGGGTCAGTTGACTGTGGACGCCGCAGAGAGAAGATTGGTTCAATAAACCAAGTTGAAGCGTACTGACATTGAATCTTGGCGTTCTTCGGTGTGTGCATGGCAATGTGGGAGTCGGCGGGGCTGTGGGCCATTACAGTATTTTAAATTTCTATGTAATGCATGCAAACGAACCCGAAACCCTCTACACTGGTTGCTGTCGGTAAATAGATTCAACCCATCCTTTGGTCCACCTGCGTTACTGCATTCCTACAAACATAACTCACATTTGCACCATTCTAAAAGTAGGATCCCATATATATGCATATGTATATTTATATTTGTATATGTATATATATAAATATATATATATATATATATATATATATATATTCCTGTGTGTGTACGCAGCTTCATTATCTTACAAAACTTTTACTTGAATACATAATTATATAAATGCATGAATATATAAACATATAAACGCATGCATGCATATGTATACATGTATACATGTACACATGCATATGTGTTTATGCAAATGTGAGAGAGGTGGGCAGATGACCCTACCAGTACTGTTTATTTGTTGATTGTAGTTTTTCGCCCTAGCAACATCTAAGCTCATATCAGGACGAGCCTACCGGTACAGCTTTGTAAGGTAATTTGATAGGACAGGCATAGCTGAGAGGGTCCCATCTGTGCAATGTATACTCGCATACTACTGTATACAGTACATATATATATATACACATAATGAGCTTACAAACGATGCCATTGCGTGTGCTCGGTGTGAAAGTGCACCGTGAGGGCTTTGCGCATGTCTGTCTCGTCACCTTGATGTGCGAAAGGGGGATGAGAGAAAATCGCAGGCTGGGCTGAGCCCGGCAACACGTAGTGACTTTGTGCGTGACGTGGCTATGCGTGGAGGGTAAGGTGACTGTGAGGTCTATGGGGCGTGTGGTGGGTAGAAATGGGAGCCGCGCTAAATGAGGCGGCATTACGGTGTTATGCTGATACCCGGCATGTGTGTACCGTAACACCTCTCTAAATCGACGGACATTGGAACCGACTTCAAGTAGTCCATGTACGGAGGTGGTCGATTTAGGGAGTTAGAATATGGTTACAATGGTATTGTTGGGACCCAACTAAAGCGTTCGATATAGGGGAGTGGTCTAACTGTGGAGGTCGTCGGTTAGGGGGTTTTACTGTATATACCGGGCACGGTGACCGAATCGGTAGAGTGCGGGCCTCACGTAATGTGACTAAGCAGGATATCAGAACATGGTGCCGCTGATCTGATTTCCCAGTGGGACAGCACTATAACGTTGCATTGAGTGCACCTACGCTCATATCAGGACAGATACTGACTTATGACAGTGCGCACGCAATGGCACTTTATAGTGCTGCCCCACTGGAAATCAGATCACCGGCACCATGGCCTGATATCCCGCTCAGTCGCATTACGTGAGGCCCGCGCTTCTACGGATTCAGCCATCGTCCCAGGTATATAGTTAGATGTTGCTAGGATGGAAAACTCCAACAACTAGCCAACCCGGTGTGGCGGTTTCAGCTCACTGTCAGTTTCAGCCGTGCGCATAGACTCAAATTCAAGGCATTGTCAATGGTCATGATCAATCTTCATACAGAAAATACAGAAAAAGTGAAATATCTCTAAAACCACACCACTTATTAACAAATCGATTGGTACACATATAGAAAACATCTTTACCAAAAAGATGATATTACATTTAGAAGGTTAGGGTTCTTGATTTCTATTAATTTTGAATAAAACTAATCTTTTGCACTGCGCGTACTGTCAAACTCAAGGCATTGTCAACGGTGGTGAGCAACCTTCATACAGAAAATCCAGGAAAAGTGAAATATCTCTAACACCACACCACCTAGAAACAAATCGCTTGGTACACATATAGAAAACATCTTTACCAGAAATATGTTATTAAATTTAAAAGGTTAGTGACTCCCGACCATTGACAATGCCTTGTGTTTGAGTCTATACGCACGGCTGAAACTGACAGTGAGCTGAAACCACCACACCGGCATGTATATATATGTGTGTGGGTGCGTGTGTCGGCGTGAGGGGAGGGTGGTGATGGGCGGGGGTGAATGTCCAGAATGGCGGGGAGGGTGGTGATGGTGGTCGGGGGGGGGGGGGGGGGGGGGGGGGTGTCTAGGGATGCGTAGTAGTACTGGGGCGTTAGCATGCGTCAGTAAGGGTCCATACTAGATCATGACCGCGGCCCCTGGGCCCCCTGCCGGACGCCCGCGGTACTAGCCACCCGTATGATGCCCCATATTCATCCAAACGGCCGTCATTAATGTCATAACCCGGGGACGGAAGCGTATTGGCGTCGGTGTTGGGCGCGGCCGTACACTAACCCAGGGGTCAGTGAGGCCAACCCGCAGGCACCGGCACTCACCACGCCCCGCCCACATCTCCACCCCCCCCCCCACCCCATGCGATCATTGGGGTCCCCGCCTCCCGCGTTGCCCACCCACACGCTCCCATCCGGCCGGCCACCGACCTGAAGTTCCACCCTCACTCTTCCCCTCACCCCTCACCCTCCCAACACAAAAAAGACACAATGTCCAGGTGCCCGGAAGCCCCGCCCCACGCTTCAACTTCTCCCCACCTCCGCTCTTCTTGCCGCTCCATTTTCACCTCCCCTTCGTCCTGTCTCTCCTCCCTCATTCCTCCCCTACGTCCTCCCCTCTCCTTGCTCCCCCTCCCCCCCCCCCCTCAGGTCTCCCCAGCCTCCTTCCTTCTCCCTTCTACCATCCCCCTCCCCCTCCTTGCTATTTCTCCCCGCTCCTCAGTCTTCCCCATCCCTCCCCTCCCCCCTCAGCCGTGTCCCCTCTCCCTCACCCATCCCCAACTCCTGCCGCCCTTGCTCGTTCCTAGCCCGCCCCTTCTCCCCCTTTCGTCCTCGGCCCCCAAACTGGAGCTTCGTGTTAATTCTACAAATTCAATTTGCTTAATACTTTTATACGGGTTGACCGAGGATGCCAGAGGGAAGCGACTATATGGTGGTAGTGAGCTAGAGCCAAGCCAAGCAATGACCCCCCTCCCTCCCTCCCCAGGGTGAATCTGCCACCATTTATATATTGGTAGGGAGCATGCCTGTCTGAATTACTGCATATTCAACGTTATATATAAATACATTCCTGTATAATAATTATGTATTCATCGACATGCTTTTATAATTATGGTGTTGGTTGTGTGTTGGAGTTTTACGTCTTGTCAACATCTATGGCTATCGGAGCAGATTCGCTGTTGAAATACATTTTCCTCTTATAAATTTTCAAAATAACCTTGCTAGTAACACCCTTTTTCATGTCTATTACTAGAAAAAGACATGTCTGCATAAAGCATGTTACTACTTGTCCTTCAAGGCAACCATTCCCTATATCTGATAATGCTAATCAGACCTATATAATGTAAAGCAGAACCAGTTGTACACCAGACTGCTTGGCCAACACTTAGGCTACTGCAACAGTATATATATTGATAGTACAGTGAGGATAACCCATACTTAATAATATTCTTGTACCATCTTATACATTATATAAGAAACATATTTAAGTTATTGTATTACGTCGGCTAAAACATGTGAGTATTGCATTCATAATTGTCGATGTTGATTTCAACATGGGTAATTTAACCCGCAAGAAAAAGTACATACTTAATATGTAGGGAACTACTGGCGCCATCTATAATGTATTTCTTAACTAATAATGCTCCGACTGTGGCACCATCTTCTGTAAATTTGCATAATGAGATCCGACCCAGTTTCATTATAGACACTTCGACCAGAGTATTTTGATCGACAGGACGTGTTCTCTCCTTTGGATTTGCCGTCCCACCCACCCAAACTACAAGTGACATTCATAGGGCTACATGCCTGAAATCCTCGAAATCTAAATAAATAAAACATCTCATGGCTTAAATGTAAGAACGAAATAGTAAGAATAAATGCCACTTTATACTGTACTTGTCTTGCATTGGTTGAATTATACAGTTGTGTAGCGAATATATAAATAAATGAGTTGTACATCGGATGTGTTTTGATTATTTGCGATAATGCTGCTTAAAGGTACTCATGAAACAATAAGGACAATTGTTGGGTGTTTTCCCCCCTCAAAATTGACCTTCACAGTTAAGCCGTTAACATACCTTATGTTGCCGTGTTTCTGTTACAAAGATTTAACATAGAAACGTCGGGTCTTCAGGTAAAGAAAACGTCAGGCTGACTCTTATCCACGCAACACATTATCCTCATTCCATCAGCATTCCCCAGTGATACACGATATTATAAAATCCCACTAAACGCAGAGTCCTGATGCTTCCCCTCATCGCCATTGTTCTCTAGTACACGTCCCCCTGCTCCCCCACCACCTCCCCTATCACCCTACTTAATCATCTCTTATTTAAGCATTAATAGGCACCCAGATGATACTTCCAATAGCCCGTAAAACATCCATGAATTGTGCTCTCTAAATTATGTATTCACGGCTCTTGTGTAAAGTACATTACGGACCTTGGGCCGAGTCCTTAAAGGGCCATAGTGGAGATATTAAAGCCGGCTGAGTCCTGCTACAGGGGCCTATTTACCTAATGGAGTGGTGAAGACCCGTTTAGCGGCGTAATGCATCCCACGGCAGGGGAGCGTGCTAGGCCACTATAAAATAACAGCACAGGTAACCAGTACTGTACTTCTTGTCCTACTTCTAGCATCGTATATTGTTCCTTAATTCCCAATTTAGTCTTTCAGAAGGACACGATTCCGGAAAGGATCATTCGCTTTACAAGCAACGCCAGCTTTTGATTCCATGAAAATGAGTTCGATATGGTGTGCGTCTGAAGTTGTTTTTTTTGTTGTTGTTGGATTGTTAGGTGCTGACAAGATTTGATGTTATATGAGGACGGGTACCAACTTGTGACAGTGCACACTCATGGTGACCTCATAGTGCTGCCCCACTGGGAAATCGGGCCGCCTGCATTATGACACGATATCCCACTCAGTCATATTAACCTGACACTAAGCTACCCATTTCTGAAGGTGGGAGTGAATGGGGTGAGTGACACTAGAGGATCTGTTGTAGTAACTGTATTCACTTGACAACTTAGCATTCATACCAATATTGCCCTGACATGGACATTGCCCTCTCCTGGGAGAGACACTCAACTAAAACAAAGACACGTTCTACTGTGAGAAAAGAATGTCCACAATATATTAGGGGTTCACTGATCAGAGAGGTAGTTGAATACATGGAAGACTATGATATTACCGGCGCCCTAACCCTGGGTGTCCATAGAATGTATCCTTGTGCCGTTTTCAGTTGTCCCGTGGACCCTTTACTCCTTGTGACATGCCACACAAATAATGATCATGTTCATTTTCTATGTTTCCAGAACAAGGCCATATGGTCCTTGGGTCCGGCACATGGGAATGGTCACTAAGCAAAACACAGGTTCGTTGTCTGTGTGGCAGGTCACCAGGTCACCAGGTCACAAGAGAACACAGAACAAGGGAACATCCCACAAGGGAACAGTCTAGATATACAGAGCCTAATATGGTGCGAAACACTATTGAAGTTGTAGTAATGCCAGCCTAAACACGCAAAGATTACTGGCTAGGGTCTGTGAATCATATGCGAGCGACAATAACGGGATGATTAGGCTAGATAAGAGAAAACAATTGCGACCCATTTATATGTATATATACACATGTATATATGTATATTTATTCCCACATACATATATATATAAGCAAAGCATCCACCTGATAGCGCTCCATCACCGGCTGTCAGCAGTGTGCCCCATCGCATTGTGACAGTGACAGCAATGCTCTGTCATGTATACGTCCAACGGGTACTGCCAGGTAAAATGCTGCCTTAGCCCCCATTTCCGATGCCAATCAGCGATATCATACAGCGCTGCCCTTGAGGGCAGCCGGGGATATGGGATGCATTTTTTTTTTTTTTTTTGGGGGGGGGGGGTATGTGTGTGAGGGGGCGAGTGGGATAGATGGGAGGTTACTGCAAAAGAGAGCTACAGGCTGATGCCTCTCCAATGTGAATTTTCTGGTTTGGATGTCATTAGCTTAAAGTTGCATAGTCCGATGGTTTTGAATTTCTGTATTTTATCTGAAATAAATATATTAGATCGATCACTGGCGTCTACTTTACATATGTTCAAAGTTACTTTTATTTTAAATGGTCAACTTTGGAGATATTTTGAGTGCAAACATAGAAAATTAGTTTTGGCAAGCTTGTCAAAACTCTGACACCATAGACTTCTGCAGTAACAGGTTCTGTTAAATTGACTCAGTATTGCCTTCTATGCAGAAACGAATGCTTAATAAGTGCATCAGTATCTAAGTTAGATATGTAAAATCAAATCTAGATAATTCGTTTGGTTTTGAAAATTTTATATTTCATCAGACTATGCAGCTTTAAGGATTGGCTGATAAGGTAAGGCTGTGCGAATAATTGGCCACCGTGGAGACTCTTTTATAATTTACATGTTCAAGACTCACTGAAGGAGTGCCAGGATCCTTCAGAATCAAGGATCTTAATCAGACATGCTTTACAGTTTGTTTTGTTTGTTGTTGTTTTACATCCTAGCAATATCTAAGGTCATATCAGGACGGGTACCGACTTATGACAGTGCGCACTCATGGTGACTTTATAGTGCTGTCTCACTGGGAAACCAGGCCACAGGGACCATGACCTGGTATTCCACTCAGTCTCATTATCCTGACACTGAGCACACCAGTCCTTGTCCTGTCCTAATAATGCCGAGCGCCTGGCTAGGAAGTGACAAGCACCAATTTTCAAGTCATTGGTTTGACTCGACCATGGTTCGATCCCACGACCCCACGATCTACCAGCACGGGAGACATGGTTTACATGAAGTATGTTGTGTGTCATGTGTCATCCAAATTCAAGCAGTATCTCTCTGAATAATGTATCTTAGTTTGATGAAAAGCTGAGCAATTGGTAGTATGCTTCCTACCTTCATTGAGTGATGATTTTTCTTTTTCTTTTGTTCGAGTGTTTTATTCCTCTGAATAACAGGTTCCAACAATTGTAATATGTTCCAGCCCTAATGACAATTGCCACTACACAGTAAACAACTCTACACCAATATAGATAGACAATTACAAGGCAATAAGCGATGCATCAATATTAATGACAGGTAAAGAACAAGACGTGAGAAAAAGGATAGATACGTGATTTCCGAAAAGAAGTTTGCCATGTCGGCAGCAAATGTTATCTTTAGAGCAAGTACTTCTTAGCAACAGTCGACCTCTTATCAGGACGGTAAACTCATAGGTAGCAGTACTAACACAAAGTGACTTTATAGTAGTTCTTCCCTGAGGTAATAGGTAACATGACTAATACTATGTATGAGAAATCTCAAGCTGTCACATTATACTGACACTGAGCTAAAGATTCCTGACCCGATACTCATGATATCTAGTTTCATACGTTATAGCGTCAAGTGTTACCTGATTTTTTATGCAATACCTTCTTCAGATTCAGCGTGGAATTTGACATATGACATGGCTCATCTGAGGTGAATGTTCTACCTATCAGGACACCCTTAACTGAACCTTTGTATGGCGCAATCTATGTGCATTGGAAGTGTATTGTGATGATCAACAGACTACTGCATTTTAAGCACCAATTTGATGATGCGATTTGACAAGTCAAGGCTCCTGTTTATATATATACTTCGTGATACATCATGTATGGCAATTCCATGCCTAAATCTAGTTGTATATAAACACGTACTAACAATGCTATTCAATCAATCAATCAATAGGATACAGCTATAATATGCCTTGGACTTGTTAGCCGCTCTTAATTAATAGAAATGGAGACAGTTCTTCAGATGTGGTCGATCGTAGCAACTGTCACTGGCTCCAAGATATATGTAATGCTTGACCAGTATGCATCCAGTCGGGACTTGAAACAGTTCATTCCACAGGTCAACCACCCTAAAGCCGAAAAAGTTGTGTCGCAGGTCCAGCCTGGAGTACCGCTTCCTCAGCTTCAGGGGGTGCCCTCTGGTCCTGGTGTTGGAGTCTCTAATAAGGGGGCCGCCTGTCTTGTAGATACCAAGGAGATATTTGAATACTTCAATCATATCCCCCCGGGCCCATCTGTATTACATGCTTGGGATCTTCAAATGACGCATACATTGTTCATAGGGTATTGCATCGAATCCATGTACACGCTTTGTTGCCCTTCTTTGGATCCTCTCAATTGACTCAGCATCCTTCCTGTAGTGTGGTGACCACACAACATTTCCATATTCCAAAAGTGGACGTCCAAGGGATGTGTACAGTCTGCGTACAACAACCTCGTCTAGGTATGTGTACGATCTTCGAATGATAGCCAGTATTCCATTAGCTCTGTTGGCGGCTTCCTGGATGTGCTCGCTGAATGTCAGTTTGTTGTCCACCTTGACACCCTAGTCCTTTTCTATCATTGTTTCGGAGAGCGGAACATTATTCACACCATCGTTCATTACATAGATGTGCCTGCTGTTTTTGCCCCCTAAATGCATCACTTTGCATTTTGAAGCATTAAACTTCAGCTGCCAATCACTTGACCACTTCTGCATGTTGTTGAGGTCCTTCTGCAAGTCCGGTGAGGTCCTTCTGCAAGTCCCGGCGGAATACTTTGGTATTGTCAGCAAACATTTGGACCATAGAATGTACAACCTCTGGTAAGTCATTGATATATATCACAAATAAGACTGGTCCAAGCACGCTGCCCTGAGGTATTCCGCTTTTCACCGAGCACCATCCTGATGGTTTGCCATTTACAATGACTCGCTGTCTTCTGTTGCTCAGAAAATCCTTTATCCTGTGTAGGACATCTCCTCTTATACCATAGCCATGCAGTTTTGTTAGCAGTCGCTGGTGTGGAACAGTGTCAAATGCTTTTTGAAAACAGATGTTAGACTGATTGGCCTATAGTTTCCTGGATCACTTCTGTTACCCTTTTTGAAGATGGGAGCCACATGTCCATTCTTCCATGGGTGAGGAAGTTTTCTTTGGTTTAGTGATTTTTGGAAAATGTGTCTAAGTGGTTCAACAAGCTCGTTGTGTAGCTCCTTCAATATGCGTGGGTATATTCCGTCAGGACCTGCTGCCTTAGATGCATTAAGATTGTATACCTTTTTCTTCAGATCGGATGGTGCAATGTTGGTCAGGGGGGCATGAAAGAGTTGGTCCTCAAACATTGGTATATATGACAGGTCTTCTTGTGTGAAGACACTTGCGAATCTGGTGTTCAACGTATCAGCTTTGTCGATATCCTTTTGTGCAATGGTCCCATCATCCCGCCTCAAATCTCCAACTGGTATATGTACTTTGAGTTTACTCCTAGCATATTTATAGAAGGCTTTTGGGTTCTCTTTGGCATTTTTGGCTATGTGTTTCTCATGCTCTCTCTTTGCTTTCCTACATTCCCACTTTACTTGGTTACATAGTTTTGCATATCAAATTCTGTTACTTTCTGTGCCTGACTGTCTCTTCACTGTGTATGCCTGTTGTTTCAAGCTGATCTTCTGCTTGACTTGGTCATTCATCCATTCTGGCCGTGGTCTGCCATTATTCATTTTGCCAGATGACATGGGTATGTGCTGTTTGCATTTTTCCATGAAGGTTTTTTCAAATGCATTCCAATTGTCCTCAACAGTGTCTGTATTTGGGCTGCACTTAGTAGAACTTGGTCGAGATCCTGTCTCAAGCCCTCATAGTCGCCTTTATCCAATATGAATTTGTGCTTTCCACTTGAGTTTACATGGTAATAGCAACTGAAATTAAAGAAAAGGCAATCATGGTGGCTATTTCCAAGTCTTGCAACATGTTTAAGGTTTCCAATCATTTCTTCCTCATTTGTGATGATGAGATCTAATATATTTGTAGCCTGGTTACCACGCTTATGTGTTGGTTCTGTGACGTGCTGGATGCTGTTCGCTGTTCGCTATTTGGTGTTTGCATAGGTTGCCAACTGATTTCTGGATAATTGAAGTCTCCCATGATTAGGAGGTGGCTGTGGTTTAGGGCTGAGGCCTTTTGGATCAACTGTCGAGTTTCCTCATGGACACTGTTGTCGCTGTTGGGTGACCTGTAGATGCATCCCACAAGCAGACTGTCCCTGTCGTCTAGCTTAATCTCGCACCATATTACTTCTGTTGAGTTACATGGGAGTACATCTAAAGGGACTGCATCAAGGTTGCATTTAGTATATATACACACACCCCTCCTCCCTTCATCGATATTGCTGAAAATATCAAATCCATTTATGGCAATCTCACATAGCTGGACTGGGTCTTTTGGATTTGTTGATATGACTTCACTAATTGCAATGATATCTGGGTTGTAAATTGCAATATTTGCTTCCAGTTCGGCTCGCCTGTTCATAATTGAATCTGCATTGGTATACATACATCTCAGGCCATTGATAATTTTATGAGATGTGCTGATATGGATTCTGTTTTTGTTCGAGTTTGAGTTAGGATTGTGGCCCCAATGATACTTATGTGTTATACATGGTTTAGGTTTAGTTGTTTCTTGCATACTTCTGATGTTACAGTTGATGTTACTTCGGCTGACATCTAAACCTGGTTTGTGTGGTCTCACTTTCACTATTTTTTGTTCCCATGGCAGTCCTCTGACACGGAATACCCAGTTTTTTGCCTCTTCTCCCAGTTCAGTGTCTGACACCATGTCTGCTGTTTTCTTTTTGGCTTCCTCTACCAGGAGTTTTGTTTGTTTTCTTTCTTTTTGCGTCATATCATGGCCCACGCTGACATTCTTGTACTGGTCGATGCCTCGTAGTTTAAAAAGCTGCCTGAACAGGTGGCGTTTTGTTTTTTCAGAGTTTACAGTGACAAGCAGAGGTCTAACAGAGCCATTGTCATGGATCCTGCCGAGGTGACGTGCCTGGATGACTTCGTTTTCACACTCTTGGTCACACACAGTCTTGAAAATGCTGTTGAACATATTGACATCATTTGCTTTCGTCTCTTCTCGGGATTCCCCTGTCTGCTCGGCTGCATTGAAAATGATAATGTTTTTCTTCCTGTCTTCAAGTGCTTTTTCTTCCTTTTTTGTTTCATTTAGTGTTTCCTTCATAATGGCTTTGAGATTTGGTGTGGCATTTGTTGCGGTTTTATTTGCATCACTTTTCAGTGCATCTGCGAAGGTCTTGCAGTGTTTATTGACTTGCTCAGGAACCTTTGTTATAATTTCTAAGGACTTTTTGAGATCTTCTGAGTACTTCTTAAATGTACCATCAAGTTTAACTCCCATTTGAGCAATTTTGTCGTTGACATCTGTGACTATTTCCTTGCAGTGTTGTTCAATCACACTTTCAGTTTGAAAAAGGGTGAGTACTTTTTTAGTGCATGGGAAGCAAAACCAGAAGAGGTCATCTCATTGTGCTGCTGAGTACTGCTCAGTTGACATCTCGAGACAATCTGCACACCTGTGGTTTCCACAACAATCACATGCAATGATAAGATCTGTTTCAGTTTTGCAGCTCACACTGCAGTCCTGGCAGGTCCGTTGCTCATCATTGACTAGTATTGGTGTGCCTGGACTGGCTGAGGTTTTAGATTTAGCTGCCTTGCCTATTTTTATTTTTATTTGTTTTGGTAAATATGTTTATTCTACTGAATAAGTCTTTTGTCAGTGCTGAAGCACTGGTCTTCCAGCCATTTTTCAATTCAGGGTTATTTACACAAAAGGTATATAGAATAAGGTGTACAATACCTGTTGAATAGACAATTTTGGGGTTTTTTCTTTGTGGAGGTTTCCCCTCTGTTTGATAGCCTTAGTTGTTTATATTTATCCAGCCATCCTTGTGGCTGAGGCATGGTAATCAGCAAGATGTCACTATATTCAATGCACAGTTGTGATGTTGACAGTGTCAGTGACAACATTTACAACTTGACAGCATATATTTAAATGTCAAAGTGTCTAGATCATAGATGCATACACACTAGTTCAGTATTTACCAACTGCTTAGCTGTGAGAGCTGAATATGACATGTAGCATCGCACACGTGCATTTCAACAGTCACTATAGTGTCAGTGACACATCTGTGTGAGTGAGTGATAATAGGGGATTTTATCAGTTCACTCAATTCACAGCGGTTTTAGAGTTATTAATATATTAGTAATCACACCTACACATACATCAATAGTAAAAGTAAAGTATATGGGTGTTAATATATCATAAATGAGTGGTACTTAGCCTGTGAGAGATGATAAGAAGTGTAGCATTGCACACGTGCCTTCAGTCCGCCGGATCGTTACGAATAGGTATATATCACAATGTTTATACATCGGTTCGGATTTCTTATTTTAATAGGTACCTGTGATCAATAGTAATCTAGGCATGTCATGATTATATGGCATTATATGAAACGGAGAGACCCCCCCCCCCCCGTTGGAAAAGCTGCCCAGAATTTGTGAATCCTAGGTGGATCATTTGAGGTAAGTAGAATTTTGGTCAGAGAAAGAGATTCTACCTGATTCACATTTTTAGAAGTCACCTACGTTTGAATACAAATTTGTTGAAAATAATAAAGATGTGACTCCAGAAAGACTTACACATCTAAACAAGTTATGTCATGATTCCTATTCTAAGTTAATCCTTATATGGTATAGAAGCTAACTGTATAAATAGGAGCAGTACCTTCAATAAGCAAGCATCATGTCATTGTAATGATGTCGGTAATTGTTATGAGTCGCCTGCTACGGATAAGTTATTGTATATACAAATAAGATAGGACAACATAAGTACATTACTCTCATCTATAAATCATCATTTAGTGTGACATAAAGATGCATAAAAGAGAGAAAAGCCAATTACATTACAGTGAATCATAGATTATATGTGTGCATGACATAGGCCTGTAGAGGGGAAGGGGCAAGAGTAGGTGCTAAAGTCAACTCACTATAATAAATTATGAATCATCAGTTATCAAAACATACATCAATCTCGACTTTGTAATACCCCTGTCACACTACAACATAAAAAACAAACATAAGCCTGACGTGATCACGTTTCGTCATTTCGTTGGCGTATGTTGGGTTACGTTATGATGACGTCAGAATGACGTTAGACTGACGTCGAGCTATGTCATGTTACATCTTGTTACGTCGGCGCGTGTCAAAGTTTTGAACCTGTTCAAAACTGTTGACGTAACTTGAACAAAAGGGTTTACGTTCGCTGTAAGTTCTGTACCCGTTCCGCGAACATCAATGACGTTAAACGGACATTAGTCAAATGCTCCTCACTATGTTCAACTACATTCCACTATGTTAACCCACATTAAACCCGGAAACGTCCATGCAGTGTAATGGGAACGTCACGAGAACGTCAGGAGAACATCAGGAGGACGTACATTCAACATATATTCAATCTTTCAATAAATGTTTCAATATGTTCAATGAATCTAGTCAGTGTATAGTCATTGGAGTTGTATAGTCATTGGCTTTGTCATTGGAGTTTTACATCCTGCCCACATCCATGGTCATATCAGGACAGGTAGCCCCCCAATAGCCGATGTGTACTTGTTGTACCGGGGGATCGTTAAACAATCAAACAATCAGGACGGGTACCGCCTTGTGACAGTGCACACTCATGGAAACTTTATAGTGCTGCCACACTGGGAAATCAAGCCACAGCACCATGACCCACTATCACATTATCTGAATAGTGAGCTCACCAGTCCTTGCTCTACCCTATTAATACCGAGCGGCAGGCTAGGAAGCAAAAAGTATCAATGTTATGAGTCATGCCTTGACTCAACTGGAACCAAACTCCCAAGCTCCCAAATTCGAGGTCTGTGCTCTACCAATTCGGCCACCCCATCCGGTTGTATAGTAAAGAACATTTGCTAAGTCTTGCATTGCTTTCATGAAAATCTTAGATAATATTGAGGATCCTGGCAAACAACTCATATGAATCATCTGTTGTGATGCAGATTAATACCTTCCAAATACGGGTCAGTGGGAGTAAAGCGTGACACCAGGGCTGTCTGGGTGAGGTTGACTCATTACAACTTTACACACAAAGGATTAAAGTTTCATAGCTCGATGGATTTGAGTTTCCGTCATTTTTTTCTGAGACAAATATATCAAATTGTGCATTGAAACCTACTTTATTTGAATTTGAAATAACTTTTATTTTAAAGAGCTCATTTTAAAGATATTTGAAATGCAAATATGTCAATTTAGTTTTGTCACGCATGCCAACACTCTGACACCATAGGCTTCTGCATTAAAATGGTTCATTAGATCGCCTGCGTATTTATTCCCTTTTATGTGGCAACACATGTTCAATAAGTGCATCATTATCTAAGTTAGGTGTGGATACTCAAATCTAGATAATTGTTTTGGCTTAGAAAATATGTTCCTTCATGGGACTCTGCAGCGTTAACCAAGGTCTTACGTAAGACAGAATCACATTTATTACAGCGAAACCACCCCAGTTACACGATGACGGTCGCTATGATCCCATCCACTGCCAACTACATAGTAATTCAGCAGCACATCATAATAGTGTGAGCATAGGGGTTAATTATGCTATTGTGTGTCAGTGACAATGCCACTACATCCTTCTGCAAGATTCACACTGCCCGTACAGTACTAACCAAATGAAACCAATACAACTGTCATAATCCCATGATCACTTGCTTACACACAGAAGAACTAAATGCTAAAGCTGGAATGGACAAACTAGACACAAGGCGCAAAAGGTATCTCCTAGGACTTATGTACAATAGAGCCCAAGACACAAGATATACCGACACAAGTATTCACAATACTACACCAGCAGATGGCAACCTCTTGAAAATTCCCTATCCCAGGACTAACAAACTCAAAAGAGCACCTCTTTATCAGGGAAGCCAACTCTGGAACAAACTCTCTGCCAAAACCAGGAATGCAACAACCTACCTGCAATTTAAATCTAGATTAAAGGTTGAGTACCCAACATAGACATACATTAATAAACCTACCTGGAGAGACCACAAACGTTGAGAACTGAAATAAATACATAGTCCCAAACCACTCCCTTCCCTCTCCCTCTCTGAAATCCCCCCTGGCAAAAAGAGTAAAAGAAATAATAACTACCAAAGTATACCCACCAGCCTATAACACCTGACTAAACCAATAAAACATATACTACTGACAAAGCTATAGTTGACCCAAGACAATTTAAATGAGTCGTGCAACCATTATTTGCATAATCCAAAATCCACAACTACCTGTATCAGCAAGTCATGCCCATTATATTAATGTCTCCTCACAGGTATGATCATCAAATCACTGATATAGTCTAAAGGTAAATGGCTATTCTAAAGTCTACATGTGCAAAATAAGATCCGCACTATATTTGTAATGCCTCATTTTAACCTACTACTGTCTATATTGTTCATACCATCGCATTGTCTCATCCATAAATAGTTCATATGCACTATAATTGTTAAGGCTGGAAGACCAGCGCCTCGGTGCTGAAAAAAGATGTTATTCAACTGGAATAACAATTTGAACAACAACAAAAAAGAAAAAAAATGAATATCCAAAAAGGAACCCCCATAGCAATTAGTATAGGATAGCATTGTAATTGAGACAATGCAAGTATTAAGTCCCATTCTCTATTAGTATGCTGTACTGCTGAATTAGAATGTCATGCTAGAATGGGCATTAATAGATATAATAATAGACGACCATTATGTAATTAAACGGAATGTGGGCATATAGTTAGCGATGTCCGTAAAACCGGGAATTCGGCGTTGAAAAATCAAACTTTTTCAGCTAAATAAACATTTCAGCCAAAAGCTACAAAAATAGCGCAGACAATAAAATAACACTCACGCCTACGATGACTAAATATCCCATTCGGCCACCTGAACCTGTTGTTGATCCAAGCATCACCCACTATCATGCTGACACATCCTGTCAACCACCAGGGAAGCTATCGATGTATACAGAGTGTTTATATTTTTAATTTGATGAAACAACAATCGCCGACCGTACCCATGAGGAGACTCCCATGCCGTCAAATATTTTTTTTAAAACCTGAGCACTCTATCCACTGGACCAACCTGTCATGTGATCCGATAGGCTAAACGCGGTGAATCGCTGCCAAACTAGGACCATAACTACACAGAGTCACATACAATATCCACCCATTCCGATAGTAGAGATGAATGACAACTATGTCTACATCCCGGCAAGACCTGTTTTAGTATATGAATCAACTGTAAATCCGATGTGAATCTTCGTGGCTAATACATATGCATTTGTATTTAAGTACAGTTGACAAAATACCAAAAATCAAGATGGCAGCCACTGAATGCTCTCGATTCAAATTGTATCATGTTATTAATCTATTTAATCAATTATTCACCACAAACGTAGTGAACTATGATAGCTAAGTATTTGACCAATATATATATAACACATTAGATTCCAACCTCATGCGATTAAAATTGCATAGTCCGATGGTTCTGAATTTCTGTATTTTTTTTGAGATAAATATATTAGATCGATCACTAGTATCTACTTTACACTAGTTCAAAGTTACTTTTATTTTGAATGGTCAACTTTGAAGATATTTTGAGTGCAAACATGGAAAATTAGTTTTGGCAAGCTTGCCAAAACTCTGACATCATAGAGTTCTGCAGTAACAGGTTCTGTTTAATTGACACAGTATTTCCTTCTACACAGAAAAAAATGCTGAATAAGTGGATCAGTATCTAAGTTAGATATGTAAAATCAAACCTAGATAATTGGTTTGGTTTTGAAAATGTGATATTTCATCGGACTATGCAGCTTTACTTCCATAGCCCAGCCTTTCCAACAGTGATTTTCCTAATGGGTTGTTTAGCAGCCCTTTTAGAGAGAGAGAGTTGTGGGAGTGACTAACATAGACTTTGAATGAATGCAGTCCATCCGCACTGTGGATGATGCTGGGATGGGGGTGGGTATGGAGGAGGAAGGGGTTCAAAGGTGACGGGTTCGAGACCGATGTCTTCCAGTGACCCCCCACGTTGCCACCATCGAATGGCGGGGTCACTGTCTAGTGATTGAGTTTATGTGTAATTAACAATGTGAATTAACGATTTAAATTAAGCAAATTGATCGTCCTCACCTTGTGACTGGGAAGGGGCACGGGGGCACGGTGGCCAAATCCGTTGAATGCAGGTCTCGTATGTGAGAGATCGGGAGATTGGGAGTTCAGTTCCCAGTCGAAACAAACCAATGACTTATATAATTGATATTTGTCGCTTCTTAGCCTGGCTTTCGACATTAATATGATAGGGCAATGACTGGTTAACTCAGTATCAGGATAATGTGACTGAGTGGGATATTGGGTCATGATATAGGGCAGTACTACAAAGTCACCATGAGTGCAAACCGCCACAAGTCGATGGCCCTCCTGATATGACCTGACATGTTGCCAAGATGTAAAACTTCAACAACCATCCAACCAACATCGTGGCTAGAAGAAGTTCCAGGATCAAAGCGACTGTCACCAAGTGCAATAGTTTTAGGTATTCCTGCACTGAGTGGGATCTCTTTGAATTTGTGTTTAAATTCTGGTTATCTAACCTCCATACACTGGAGCTGTACTGGAGGAGGTGATGAAAGAAGTGGAAAAGGGGGGGGGGGTGCGGGGCTATGAGTGTACTTGTCTGATCTTCGTTCGTATAGGCCCTACATGTGTATATAGACTCAGACTACCGGTTAATTGCGGGTACACCCCATTAAAAGTGGTTGTGAAATGAAAGTGAAGCGGATATGACAAAGAGACAAAATAAATGTAAAGGCAGTTAATGAGGAAATTATAGAAGCAATATGTCATCTTTCAGCTGCCGTTCATTTTCTTCTCGGTCGCTAGTCCTTCTGAGGAACCAGGCATGCTGTACTGTCGTGGGATGTTGCAAGCACATGGGGAAGATAAACCAGAATTAGGAATCGAACCCACCCTTCGGTCATTGCCTAGAGAATATGTTGATATTTGACCAACTAATATACTTGCTGCAACCGTCGTCCCATGACTACTCCGCCCTGATAGTGATATGACCTTACATGTTGCCCATGACGTGAAACTGCAACACCTAACCAACCAACTTTCCCACGCCTACTGGGACAGGTTGTCCCCGACACTGGTGTACTGACAGTATCATAATAGACTATTCCGTTATATATTATAAATGTTATAAATGATTTATTTCTGAAGGTTATTTAAATTGCTACACATACAAAGATAGATACTATGGAAATAATGAATATGCCTTTGGCATACATTTGAATGGGGTCGAAAGTAGGTGTGTATTGTCCTAGGTGACATTGCCAACATAGGGCGTGTTTACTCACGCACAGAGTGGTCCTTGAACCCACACCATTGATATTTCGGTATTAACATCCTGGCTCTTCAACAAGGTATACATCCATATATATATATATATATATATTGCTGCATATGTATACATATGCCTGGAAGAATGGGTCCATTTATGACGAGGCTGGCATGAGTTATATACATATATCTATATATATATATATACAGTAAATCCTCCCTAGACGACCACCTCAACAAATCGACCACTCCCCTATATCGATACTTTATGTGGGTCCCAACAATACCATTGTAACCATATTCTAATTCCCTAAACCTACCACCTCCCTAAATGGACCACTTAAAGTCGCTCCCAAGGTCGCTTGATTTAGAGAGGTTTTACTGTATATGTATATATGGTATATATACAATTCCCAGGAAGGACCAATGTATTCATTCATTTATTACTGAAAGCTTTAATTGTCCTAAATATAATAAGCTTCACAAAGAATGAAACTGCTTTCATCAAAGGGATGTCAATCGCTAGCCTGTCTAATCTATTAATCTCCGGTTTTGTCATTTGCTGCCTGATCACAATATCCAAAGTACAGCCGCATGTCTACGTTCAACTATATGCTTAAAGCTTCATAGTCCGATGAAAACATCTAATTTTCAAAGTAAAAATAATTACTTAGATTGAAGTCTACAAATTGAATTTAGATAGTGATGCCCTTATTAAGCCGTTGTCACCACATCTAAGGGACGATTGAGGCAAGTTAATATAACCTGTTACTGCAGCAGCCAATGGTTTAAGAGTTTTATTAATATTCGATGTTTGCACCTCAAATATCTCGAAGGTTAGCCATCTAAAAGAAAGATAACTTCAAACTAATGTTAGGCACATTATAACGATCAACCTAATATTTTTATCTCAGAAAATGACAGAAATTCAAAACCATCGGACTATCCAACTTTAATTAACTAGATGGACGGTGTTTTTGTTTTTATTGTTTTTTTTAAAGAAATCACAATGGAATTTAGAAAATAACCCATACATGGTGATGGTGCCACTGGGTTACATCGTGTGGGAAGCGGTACTGGTGGAACATGTAGACTGAATGTGCTTTGAATTTCCTCTTCAGTACCATTTGTGCATTGTAGTACGGCTGGGTGTGGCTCGTGGAGGTAGGTGAGGTAGGTTTCCCGTTGTATTTATACAGGAAGCAATAAAGAGTGTCATCTAATGATGCGTGAGGCAGCCACAGTAAAAATGTGACAGCTGTAGTGTCGTGTGATTCATGAACATGGGCGTGGTCATGTCGAATGGCATTGCACTAAGTTTACCCCTTGAACTCAGCGCTTCAAAGTACTCCACACGTTGCTCACCTGACCCTGCACCAGGGAATAAACACCAGCCGAGGTCAGGTCATTCATACCAGGCCACAGCCGGGCGGTGACGAAAATAATTGATGATTAATTACCTTCATATTGAAACAGATCTGCTGTCAGTAGGTTGATGAGGAAAGAAAATTAGCCCCCGCCCCCCCCCCCCCTGATGGTGATGAATGGGCTCATACATTTGAGAATTTACTATTCTTGTTTCTCCTATCTTATTCTTTACCTGTCATTCACATCAATGCTTTGCTTATCGTCTTGTAATTGTCTGTCTATATTGTAGCGATATGCAGGTTTTGCAGGTATAGCAATACCTCAGGGAGTTTGACACCCCTGCCTTGCCGAGTTGTAAACCACTGCCTTGTGGTACAGGTTCTTGACAGAACCAAAAGCTAAGGGAGCAAACCCTAAACAGAAAACCATGTCACTGTGGCAGCATTAATGATGGTTGATGTATGGAACTCCCAACATCTCCCAACCAGCCCCTGCAGGGACAAATAGTTTTGCGCCTGTCTTGACATGTTCTTGCCAGTTTGAAACCTCTATTTGCTCCCCGAGAGAGTGCCGCTGGGAACTTGCAAAAGCCAGCAGCACTTTTTTTTAAATATGTTTTTATTGAGGCTGTATTTTTACTGTCCATAGCATGTAAGCCTGGGTACCCAGGCTTGTTTTCAATGCTGGCCAGCTGTAGTTTTGGTGTTGTCTTACCAATCAGTAGCTGCTGATAAGTTATTTGATTGTCTGCATTTCAGTAGCAGATAGATAGTCTGTTGTTATGTTTAGTAGTCTATGTTAGATTTTTTGGGGGGCCCTCTTTCATTGTGTTTTTGGTCTATTCTTATTACTATGTTAGTTGTTTTCTTAAGGTTCTATGTTAGTGTTTTGGGGTTTTCTTGGGAAGAGTTTTCCCGCTTTTTTCTACTTAATTATATAATAGCCTATTTTATTTACATGTCCATAGGCCTGTATGTAATAGGTGGTTGAGTTATGTTTATTTGAATTTGATTTGACTTATATTGTTGTTAGATATGTTATCTGGCTTTTATATTTCTGGTTGTCCCACCCTGGGTTGTCCAGTTGGGGGCCGTGACATATCACCTGCCCCCTTGTGGTGCAGTTCAGTTAGGGTTTCCAGTTTTTATTTTGCACAAATATTTGTTGTATGTTTTTAGGTCAGCACTTCAACACTTTTGCAGGCAGCTTTCATGAAATGTACTCAAACGGATGGGGCTGCCCTCTATGGAAGATCTTCTGATCAATAAGAATCTCCGGTGGACTGGACACCTCATGAGGATGTCATCAGACAGGCTACCAAAGCAGATCCTCTATTCTCAACTGTCTTCTGGCTACACAAAGAGAGGGCATCCTCGTCTCCCGTTCAAGGATACCATCAAGAGAAACCTGAAGGTGAGAGACATTAAGACCGACTCATGGATGCAACTCTCACAACACAGAGCTAAATGGAGAGTGGCAGTCAAGTAATGAAAGCAGTCTTTGTTGCATCGCGACTGACAGCATGATGATGATGATGATAGTGTAGCAGATTTTGTTTAGTATGCAGAGGCAATTGTCATTCGGTCTGGAATACCAGTGCATTAGCACTGCCAACATTTTATTCAGATGAATAAAAACACTTGAACAAAAATGCAATGCATGAGCGTATAAGATTTGCTATGCGTTTGGATGGGCGTGTAATTGTTCGAGTTGACCCTAGTGTGATGGGTGTGTTAGAGAACCCAGGCGCGTGTTTCTTACTAACAAATAATAGGACTTTCAAGTAAAACAAGAAACCACATTTTTTTAATAACTTTTTTTGGCAGAATATAGAAATTTGAGCTTCAAGGCACTTACTGTAAGCAATTCTATTATTTGCTAGTATATATATATTCACTCGGGGTCCCAACCGACACTACCTAGAGAAGGATCACTTACAAGCACAACCTCTACTCTACAGTATATATATATCTATATGTACATACTGTCGAGGTTTTGCTTGTAACTTTTTCTCTAAAGGTAAAACATATACAGTTTTATATGAATGGAAATCTCGGAATCCCACCTTTCTAGGCGTATTACTACCTTATTCCTGGGTACTTTGATCAACAAATGACGTTGTTGCACAAATTGGATGTATACTAGCTAATTCTACTAGGGATACCATGACACATCTGCATCTGGGAATTACCATGGATTGAGAGTGAAAACTGGGAGTTGGTAGTAGATTTTATTTAGCTATATCAGGTTTATTTATTTGAAGAATAAAATGAATCCAATACCAGGTTATGGGTAAGAGAACAAAGGTTGTTTGTGCTGTAATACATTTGTAAGAACGGTTTGTGGTTTGTTTTGCCAGGGTGTTGAAGTGGAGCATTTTTTGACAGAATTTGGCATTTTGAACAAGTAATCAGCCTGTGTTTGGGGTACCTATTGTAAGTGATCATTCTGTAGCTAGTGTCGGTTGGTACCCCCAGTGAATCTGGCATCTCCGCATATGGCTGCCATTGGTACTACAACATGTTCAAATGGAGGTTAGCCATAGCTAGGAATTTATGTTTGGGGTGGAAGATACATTCTTGGAAAGGATGATTTCCAAAGGCCCGAGGCATGTGGCGGGGGTTCGGGAAGTATGCCCGCTTAAGGATATTTTATAATCTAGAGGATCTGAAATGGTAGATTTATCTTTTGGGGGGAGTTTACACAATATTTGTGTGTGTGTCAACTTCCTCAACTTACTCGCCAGCGCTAACTACGTCCATACTGTATGAATATTCCAGATGAAGTTCATCACGGTGGGAAGATATGAAGAGGTCAGGCGCAAAACCACGTCAAGGCAAATCCAAAAATGCTATTAAAATAAAATAATGTTACCTGAAAATATTTTAGTTTCTCAATAATTCCACTTTTCTTGCGATGATATGATTATGGAGCAATGACCAACACATTATGAATGTTAAACAATTTTTTAGTTGAGGGTTTGAATCCAATGTCTTCATATACCTTAATGAATTCCCCAGGAGATACATGTTTTCCTTCCCTCGCAGTTTTAATGTTAAGGTCCTACATCCTCAATGCTTTTTTTTTTTTTGGTAAATATGTTGATTCATCTGAATACATATTTTGTCAGCGCAGGGGCACTGGTCTTCCAGACATTGGAGTGATCGCATTTGATCTGTACATAGTGGAAGTGGAATGTGTTGCATTGTGTGCAGCACAACCCATTCGGAACATAAAAAGAAAGTGGGGAGCAGCCTATGATGCATAGTGTACAGCATAGGTACTCAACATAGTGCAAGGCATATGCATCAAGATAGAGTGTTCAGTAATTTATACTAGTGGTTAAATCATATGCTGTGTTTGTATATCAGTTAGATTTGGTTTTAATAACAGTTAGTCTTTTAATAGTGCCATGTTGTGCATGTATAGTGGTTTATAGTGTGTGCATTGCTGGTTGAGGATGTAGTTATTCAGTGGTGGCAATGAGTCTCGAGTAGTGGTAGTGCGTCTCTAGTCAATGAGTTATAATAGTTGTTTGTCCACCCAAAGAAAAACTAGATAAATAGGTACCCGACTTCGAAAATAACTCCAGAGATTGAATAAAGAAAATTACCATATAGGATCAGCTATAGAATTGAAATATCTCTAAATGAGGAGTTCAGGGGCAAAAGCAAGTAAGTCCATTTTCATGACAAGTGAGATAACCAATGGAGACAGCACTTCTTAGTCCCTAATACCCAATGAGCAAATCAGTTTTGTTTCAAAACCTGGTAAGTCCTATGTTAAATCGGCCCTAAAATACGGTTTTGTTGCAAAACATTGTAAGCGCCATTTGAGATTGTCTGCAGAACCACATAAGATGTATAGGGCCAATAAGCTGTGCGTGTCAGGTCACATGTCGCACAAAATGGTGGTGCCCACATTCCCTATTTTTACGCACTGATATTGCTAGCTTCCTTCGGTCTACAGTTGTTTTGTCGACGTTTATTATGGAAACCTATGATGCAATTGATGAAAACATGATGTTATCACCATCGGGAAAGCGGAAACGATGTCAGCCACAAAATTCCATGCGTTCTAGAGCCAAAGCAGCTCGCTACAGTGGAGTAGGTTTGATTCCGCGTGTCAAATGTGCACATAACAATACCGTGTGCTCTGCCCAAACTTTGACAGAAAACGATTTACAGTACATAAAAGGGCAGCTGTATGTCACCTCAGATAAAGTTAAGCAAGATGCAATCCTTGTGTCCCACATGGATATAACTCAGGTCCATCGCCGAAGGCCAAGAGAAGAAAATGAGGAAAGGACACACAACAGAGGTGTGTCGATCAAGTACAGCTTTGTGAAGGAAGATAAAACAAAGATTTCAGTATGCCAGGCTTCATTTCTCAGCATATTGTGTAAGTTTGGTTCCACATATGGCAAGACATTTAATCAGTTTTATTTCAGATATTTCATAGGGGGAAGTTGTCGGCGTCGATCATTGGATGTCGGCATCGATCGTCATAGTTATAGTTTAGCATTGACAGAGCTATTGGAAAGTCCTTAAATTTATCCTGAATGTAAAGGTAGAGAAAATACAACACCCTTATTTGATTCTAGGATAATTTAATATAAAACAAAGAAATGCACTACACTCTAAGAATTGCGACGGCGACATCTCGTAAAGTTGTCGGCGTCGATCATTGGATGTCGGTGTCGATCATCATAATAATAGTTTAGCATTGACAGAGGTGTTGCAAACTCCGTACATTTATCCTGAATGCAAAGGAAGAGAAAATATTTGTTTCTAGGATAATTTGATATAAAACAAAGAAATGCACTACACTTTACAAATTGTGATGCCGACATCTTAAATAAACCACCACTTGGCCCATATTCATGAGGCTGACTCATACTATAAATTACTGGAAATATGAATGCCCCTAACCGTCCGTCTCCAAAAATAAAATGGTTACCCCTAAAAAGTGCTTTAAGCTAGGAGAATAAAGTTTATATTTCTGAAAGGATCAACATTATGGCATGTAATTGAACGTTGTTTCCAAGGAAAAGAAGATGCTGTTACCTATTAATTTGAGCAACTAGTACATAGTTAAGTAGAAAAATCAGCATAGTTGTGGGTGGTACAGATAAGTTCAGTCCTTCACCATGAAATAAATATGTAAAGATAGGAAATATTTCTGACATACTTACATTGACTAGAACCTGTAATAAAAGTGTTCATTAGCTTTGTTATATTTAATTTAATTCATTCTTTCAGGTGTCAAGGAATATCGAGTCCAGAGCATCACAAGGTTCTGGCTTGAGCACGGTAGATCTCCTCCGGAAAATCGTGGTGGTTACAGGAGAGCTGCAGAAAATGAGGGGAAGAAGGAGAGCGTTCAAAATCATATAAAGTCCTTCACCTGCAGAGCTAGCCACTATGCTCGTCGAGGTGCACCAGGGAGGAAGTACCTTCCTAGTGATTTAAGTGTTGCAAAGATGCACAAATTGTTCCAGATGCAGAATCATGACAGGATAACATGCTCACTGTATTGGAGCATTTTTGTGTACGACTTCAATCTTGCATTTGGTCATCCTGCCACAGATGTATGTTCCACATGTATGAAATTCCGCTTGAAAATTAAGGATCTAGAGCAAACCCCTGATGAAAAGTGAGAAAATATTCTGCTGTATGTGTTGCCTCGTCGCCGTGCCCGTCAATTTTACACCAAGATGAATGAGGTGGGAGATAGTTTCACTGTCTGTTTTGATGTTATGGAAAATCTTGTTCTTCCGAAGTCCCCAATAGGGCAAATGTATTATTCTTGCCAGTATGTGTTTGGGATTGTTCATCACCGAGGTAGAGAACAGCAGGGGAGAGATGACATTCATTTATATACATGGCTTGAACATCAGAATGCCAAAGACAGCAATACATTGCTTCTGCATTACATGATTACTTAGGTTCAGTGGTTAACATGGACATAAATCAAACTGAACTCCTACGTTTGTTCTCAGATTCTTGCTACGGCCAAAATAAGAACATTAACATTTTATCCATGTTGTTTGCTTTGTGCAACCAGAAGTACCCAAATCTTACTGTTGAATACACTTTCCCAATACAGGGACATAGCTTGCTTCCTGCAGACCGAGTGTTTGGAAGGATCGAGCAAGAAATCCGAAAGAAGGAAACAATATTAATGCCAGAGGAATACTGTGAGATTCTGAGGAACCATGGTTCTGTTCATGTGTATGGAAAGGATTGGATGTGCTATGATTACAAAGCAGAATCAGCCAGTTTCAGAAAACGTCAAAGATCTTTCAAAATTAGTGAGGCAAGAGTGCTACAGATTTCTAAGAATAAGTTGGGGTTCAAAAGTGCATTTGCTGGGGAATTTTGCCAAGACTCCCTTCTAAAAAAGGGGAAAAAGTGGGCACAGTTCAATACTTCACTACTGGCTGACATTAACTGCATGAAAGAGGCTAAGAAGCAGGATGTTATGAAGCTGCTGAAAGAGTTGGATGTAAATCAAGAGGTTTGGGGTTACTATGAGAATGCCCTCTCTCATGATGGTGATCAGAACATTGTGCAGGACCTTGAGGATAGTGGTGATGATGAGTAAGCTTATGATGAAAATGTTACACACTCTGCCTGTGTGAGCAGGAATTATGTGGGGCGTGGCAAGTTAGTTCAATATTATGAGAAAATACTTTAACACTCGCTAGCCCAATTTCAGTAAATCAATGGATGTATCTTTAAATTGGGGGAATGGGTGGGTTGATTGACTGAATTTTCATGTAATCTTTGTGATGACTTCTAATGGGTATTTTCCTGTCATCTCTCCATAATTCACTGAGGCGGAGACTCGACTGGTTATATTGGCGTTCAATTTATTCATCAAGAGTCTAGTTACATGCTAATGGTAGTGACATGATTAAATTGAGGTACAATTGGAGTAGTTGCAGTGTCATCTAAGTGCTAACAGTTCAATAATAGTGTTACAATAGGGTAAGTCTTCCCCATTGGCGGTCAGCCGGTGGGTTCGGTCATCTTTAAGGTTTAAGAATGGTCTCCGGGTAACATAGAGACTCCTCCCTGCCCGATCAGTTGAGCTGAGGACTAGAGCAGATTGGACTCATAGATAAGAAAGGGTGTTCTTTTGAATATATAATACATGCTTCACGTTTAAGATATTTCTAATTGTGTGTTCTTTGATTCTGCAAGATTTCCATAAGATTAGTCTTTGACAATGGACTTACATGGTTTTGCAAACAAACTGAAAGTGGACTTACTTGGTTTTGCAGAAAAATCAATAAAAGTTGGTTAATTAATGCGTTTTGGAATAAAGGTTCATTTATCACTTTCATAGTATTTTGTTCATTGCCCTTAACTATTTACTACAAAGAAAAGTGGAATTACTGAGAATTATATTTATGGGCATACAACAATCTTGATTCTAAAAGAAAAGAGGTCGGGTGGACTTTCTTGGTTTTGCGCCTGAACTCCTCAAATGTAACCCCATTATTATTCACTGAGCGAAAGCGATGAGGTCACGATGTAGCCTGTCCTCCAACCACAGTCTTCATCAGCTGACTAATGCCTCATTAACGACACCTGGTGGTGACCTGGTTTAAGGCCAGGTCAGGCACATGCTCACCGGAAGGACACGTGTAATGGAAACAGGACGCCCTCCGCCACTATCCCCACCCCCTCCCACTACCACCACCATCACTGCCAGTACTAACTAAGCTACCTTCATCACTGGGCTCTCTCTCCATTGAGTTGGACGTGGGTGGGTTGCTGGCCCAGCGCCCATTGTTTTGGTCTAAGCAGGCCTGACAGGAGGCCACGGTTTAACGGCATCCCCGGTGGCATCCCCGGCGGCATCCCCGGGCGTCCAGCCAATGACAACATGAATCAGTACAAGGACGCTACTCATTTGAATAGCGGAGAGCATCACACTAATTAATATCATTTGGATACGCCATGTTTTATACAGATGAGAAACATGACAGACATTCCAACTAGCCCGGTCATGGATGTCACTTTTTGACATTATGTATATACAGTTAGCACCTGTCTTCAACAGACAACTCTGCATTTACTGGGTTTGTGTTCTGCCATAGCAAATACCCTGTCATCGGAGGAAGAATCAGCTGCTATAAATATAGCTTGTACATTTATAAATTGTCACAAATGACAAGGTTTCACCGACCTCATATAAATATATATGTGGGTCAGGATCACGAAAAGAGGCCAATTGGGGAAAGTTGTCGGCGTTGAGCATGGATGCCGGTGTGGATCGGTATAATTATAATTTAGCATTGACAGAGGTGTTGGAAAGTCCTTAAATGTATCCTGAATGTACAGGTCGAGAAAATACAACAACCTTATTTGTTTCTAGGATAATTTAATATAAAATAAAGAAATGCAAGAGACTTTAAGAAGTGTGATGCCAACATCTGGTAAAGTTGTCGGCGCCGATCATTGGATGTCAGTATAATTATAGTTTAGTATTGACAGAGGTGTTGGAAAGTCTTTAAATTTATCCTGAATGTAAAGGTCGAGAAAATACAATAACCTTATTTGTTTCTAGGATAATTTAATATGAAACAAAGAAATGCACTACACTTTTAAGAATTGCGATGCCAACATCTTCAATTGACCACAGATTGGCCCGTTTTTGTGATGCTGACTCACATATATATGTATATATATATTAATATATATGTATAGATGGAACAAATCCTCCGGCGCGAGTGGCAGTTTGAGGGGCCCGGTAGTAACATTAGGAACCGGTAGCGGCGCCACCGTCGAGCAGTGGAGGTGGCATAGAATAATCTATACAAATGACATATACAATAATTCCCTTCGGCACCTTTATACTCGCATAATTCGCTATACATCATATATATAGCACTATTTACCGCAAGTAGAAAATAATGGAGAATAAAACACACTTCGCCAAGGGAGAATCACATAGCTTACTGTTGCGTGTGTTTCAGATCCACTGCCTCCAGCTTGCGTTCCTTGTATAAACCACTACACACTTCTGGCATACTAATATCAGCTCTCTCCCAGATAGAAAAAGAAAACTGAGAAAACTTGAAGAGATTGCGGCGATGTCGATGCCTGGGGCAATTGGCTTTGTACCAACGATATAGAAGTCCGTGATATCCATACACGGTTGTATTCTTGTAGCGCGAACACACGGCCCCGGGACATAAATACAAAATGTCCAACGGGAATGGCTGGTGCAAATAATGTTTTGGTGCTAGAAAGGACGCACGTTAATAAGCCATGAGTTGGTGGACGTGTAGTAGTGTGGTGTATGTGTGTGTTTATGTGTGTTTGTATGTGTGTGTGAGGGTGGGGGGGGGGGGGGGTGTTGCGAGGGAGTGGTGAGTGTAGGAGGTTGGGGGGGGGGGGGGGGGGGGCACTATACACACAGTCCTTCCATAGTAGTTCCACTGCCTGGCTTTGGTCTTCAGCGGTACCCATGCCCGAATAGTAGCTGGAGGTTTCTTTAGTGTCGATGCATGGATGGTTGTTGCCCAGCAGCGTTGGCCTTTAGTCACATGAGCCTGGCTGAGGCAGCCATAGAAAACCCGCCTAAACCCTCGGCTCGACGGCAGGATATAGCGGCGTGGCCTGGCACACAGGCATGACTGCTCTACTACCCAGGCACAGTGCACACAATGTCTACTCAGCGGAGCTGCGTGGAATCAGCTTCCGTGATGGAAGCACGGGGCCTTATTCTGTCTGGGCTGCAGAGATTGTCGCTTCCGCCGGCAGTCCACCACTCTATCACCGGTTCGATCTTACCCCCGGCGCGGGACTCACAGGGTAAGTGTCATATATATATATATATTATACATATATATATAGAGAGAGAGAAAGAGGCGGCAGGAGTGAGGATATATATACACACAATTTTGCCATGGGTAAGGGAGGATGTTGTTTGTTTGTTGTTGTTTTACGTCCTAGCAACATCTAAGGTCATATCAGGACGGGTACCAACTTGTGACAGTGCGCACTCATGGCGACTTTATAGTGCTGTCCCACTGGGAAACCAGGCTACCGGCACCATGACCTGGTATCCCACTCAGTCACATTATCCTGACACTGAGCACACCAGTCCTTGCCCTATCCTAATAATGCTGAGCGCCTGGCTAGGAATTGACAAGTATCAATTTTAAAGTCATTGGTTTGACTCGACCGGGACTCGAACCCATGACCCCACGATCTACCAGCACGGGAGACGGACGCTCTAACTCATTTGGCCATCCCGTCTGGCATGGTAAGGGTGGAATGTGTGTATATATATATATATATATATATATATATATATATATATATATATACATCCTATATACATCCTTTATTTGAATTACATTTTTGTATTGCGGCTTACAGGGTTTTGTGGTTGAACTCTTCATATTTAAGAGTTCAGGCACAAAACCCTGTAAACCGCAATCAAAAAATGTAATTCAAATAAAGGAAATAATATTAATTCTCACCTATTCCACTTTTCTTATGATGACATGATTATGGAGCAATTAACGCAAATAGGAATGTAAACAGATACTTATTTTGAAGGTGTGCTCCCAATGTTTCCAAAATCCTAATTTTTGGAATGGTGCTTACAGGGTTTTGCGCCTGAACTCTTCATATATACTATTTATGTGTATATATATATATTTATGTGCATATATATAGTGCATTTCTTTGTTTCATATTAAATTATCCTGGAAACAAATAAGGTTGTTGTATTTTCTCGACCTTTACATTCAGGATAAATGTAAGGACTTTCCAATACCTCTGTCAATGCTAAACTATAATTATACCGATCGATGCCACCATCCAATGCTCGACACCGACAACTTTAACAGATGTTGGCCTCGCAATTCTTAAAGTCTTGTTCATTTCATTGTTTTATATTAAATTATCATAGAAACAAATAAGGTTGTTGTATTTCTCGACCTTTACAATCAGGATAAATTTAAGGACTTTCCAACACCTCTGTCAATGCTAAATTATAATTATACCGATCGATGCCGACATCCATGCTCGACGCTGACAACTTTCCCGAATTGGCCTCTTCTTGTGATCCTGACCAATATATATAATATATATATATATATATAAACATATATGTACACCCAGCCTTCCGCCAGCCCCCGAACCCGGCGTAAACATACCCGCTCACCGGTCAGTGCTATTGACACTGGCTGATAATAGAGAAGAGTCTACTACAATTGTTTTACTTTTTTTTATTGGCAACATATGAAAAAAACACCCGCGGACCCTAATAAAAAAAGAAGAAGAAAACACCCCAAAACAAATCCAAAAGTAGATAAAGTGAGCCTACATTATGAGAACGCAGTTGTGTACTAGTAGTGATGGACTGCTACCATTAACTGTACCCGTTGACTGAGATGCTATCGCCGTGGAAATTGACCGGATGTGGTTGCTGATGTGATGTTCTGATTACTGACCAAGATTCCCATGCGCATGCCTAGTGCACAGTGGAGAATTCCAGTTAAGGGGTGACCTTTTCCCCACGGTTCCTCTCATACGCAGTTTGATGTGTGTGCTGTATATTGCTTCCGCATGTTTCATTTCATGTCATTTATCACCTGCTTTGATATGTTTGGTACACCGAATGTACACTTTTGCTTGATTTTTGTTGGTACAATAAATATTTGATTAAAGGCGCATAGTCCGATGAAAGCATGCCATTTTCAAAACCAAAACACTGAGCTAGATTTGATTCTCTACTTCTAAATTAGATACTGGCGCACTTATTATTATTATTAACAAATGCGTACTAATATTAAGCATTTGTTGCCATATAGAATAAAAAGGGAAAAGCAAGACAATGTAATATAACCTGTTACTGGAGAATCCTATGGTGTCATAGATTAGGCATGTTTTCCAAAATTAAACTAGCCTGTTTGCACTTGAAATATAACAACAATTAGCTATTTAAAATTAATGTTAATTCAAATTTATGGAAAATAGATTATAATGATCAAGTTAATATATATATTTCAGAAAACGACAACTTTAAGATGTGGACATTTCATACATCGACTAATTGGTCTTCCTCAGTGTACTATTCATTGCACTGTCCTAGTAATACCAAACGTCTCGATTTGTATTATTACACTATTAATACTTGATGCTAACTTTGATAGTTACCAGCATAGAGCAATTACATTTTAGTTCAGTGCACAGTGGTCTAGGGATAAGGAGATGGATGCTATAGCTATTCATTATGTCGATGGCATGGTATCGCAGTCGGGCGGCACTATGACGTCGTGCTGAGTGTGTGTATCTGATAAATAAACTACCAGAACTGATATGGCATTGTATGATGTCAGGATATAACACTGCCGTAGCCCATATACATAGAGATATATCGAGATATACAGCATGTGTATATATCTGTTGCACAGCATTAATATGTTGCAGAGAGTTCTTGGTGCAGACGAACCTCATTGACGAACTGTTTGAGTAGATGCATTCCCACTGGTAGGCCTAAGTCGAGCCAATGATTTACTAGAAATCCACACATGATCCCAAAAATAAAGACATCTTAATCGTGGCTAAACAGAGCATCGCAGACCAATAGCAAATGTCCATGTGTGAAATAAACAAATTAGTCGGGCGATAGTATTCATTCATTCAGTATCGCTCACTGGGCAGAAGAAAATAAAACGGCAATGGATTGCAAAATAGGAAACCGATGGTTGGAGGTAATATAGTAAGTATGCCTTAGATTTGAAGGAACTGCACCATGCCTTGTTAGTAATACGTTCAGCTTCGGGGCCACACGCATCACACATCCTCAGATGAGGCTCAGCTGCAAGCAGCCGCCAGCTGCTCCACCAACACCGTCCTCCGGGAGAGTGGGTGTTTGTTTATCTGGGGCTCGGCTAGCGCATCATTCCCCGTGCATGCGCGTCGGAAACAAAAAAACTAAACTCGCAACAGCAGACTTGGGTCTGACCGCCATTGGCCTCCATTCACACTCTGATGGCTGATCTGGTTATGTCTGCAATAAGGACATGCAAAATAGCAAAGCGAATTATACCGCTGTCAGGTATTGTTAGTTGGATTTAAATTAGAGGTGTGCTGTTTTGTGAATGAATGTTAGGGGCCCTCTTAGTTGGAAACTTGCGTTCAAATTTAGTAACACCGACCCTTGTGCATAGGCTTCTTCTTAGTATTCGAGAAGAGCCCATAAGACGCGGCATCACGCCCTCCGCACACATCAGCCTGTTGAGTCTGGCGAGGCCGGAGCGGGGCCGTGGTGGATCGGGGAGAGGCGGGGGGAGCGAGGCGGGTGAGGGGCCGTGGCGGGGCTGGGCTGTGGCTAGGCGGGGGAGCTAGGCAGGGGTGAAGCCGGGACGAGGAGGCACAGCGGGGGAGTGAGGTCGGAGTGGGGCGGGGCGGGGACGGAGGGGTGAGGGGCGGGCAGGGGCGAGGCGAGACGGGGTTGACACCGGGGTGAGACGGGTTGGGTGCCGGTGTAAAGATTTCAAATTCCCCCCATATTCAAGTTCCCCCCGGGAACTTGAAAACGTTTTCAAATTCCTCCCAGGGGAATTTGAAAAGTTTTCAAATTCACTCGCTCGTTTTAACTTTCCCTCCCCCCCCCCCATTTTGGGGGAATTTTCTTTATTTTTGTTATTTTTTGTTATTTTTCATGACAAATATTATAATATACAGAGAATAGCATAATGGAAATTATTACTAGTACAATAAAACATATTTAACCACAAATGACACAAAAAGTCTCCAAGAACAAAAATATTATAGGTTTGAAATTTAAAACGCTTTTTAAAGTTTTTTAAACAATTTTAAATTCCCAGAGGGGGGAATTTGAAAATAGGGGGAGGAATCTGAAAACTGTTTTTTAGTTCCCCCCAGGAATCTGAAAACGTTTTTAATTTCCCCGGGGGGAAGTTAAAAACGTTTTCAGATTCCCGGGGGGGAACTTGGGAAGGGGGGAAGTTGAAATCGTTACACCGGGGTGAGCCGGGGGCGCGGGGCAGTGGTGAGGCAGCATGGGTGCCGGGAAGCAGCTCCCGAGAAGCACCTGACCGCGCGTCCCTGTGTCCGACGTTGCCGAAGCAGCATCCACTTGTTGGGTGAGCAGCTCATCTCAAGGACCCTATGCTGGGAAAACAACACTTCTGTATAAAGCGTCAACAGTGGCGTACTCTCAGTGGAAGGAGCGCAGAGCCTGAGGGGCCTGTTGGCGCTTGTAGTAGGGGAGGGAGCGGGTATGAGTGAGTTGTGGTGGTTGTTCTTACCTGTTTCTACACACGGGCCCATGTCGTGACTAGCATCTGAAGCACAGCAAATTTGACTTTGCATTCGGGCAAACACTGGCACTGTTGGACAAGAGTAAAGGGGCCATGCAGGTATTTGATCCATTGAGAGCATACATGGTGTATGATACAGTGATATGGTGGATAGATTCCTGGATGCTAGCATTTATTTATCTACAGTACGCTATTGGGCGGAGCTGTGGTGTCAGTGAATTACACAATATACAGTATAACCCTGTTAAACCAAACTTGAAGGGACCCAAGAAATTTGTGTGGATTAACCGATCATTGGTTTAACCGAGCTTTGGCTTCGACTTTGACTTTTAATATGAGTATATATACAATGTATGTAGACACTTTGATTATTGTGTTGTATGTACATACAATATAACCCCGTTAAACCCAGCTCGGTTAAACCAAATGATCGGGTAATCCAAACAAATTTCTAGGGTTCCTTAAAAATACTACCATTTATCATATACAAAATCGGTGGGGTCTCAGATGGCCTTATAACTACATGAACGTTTGGTTTAACTGTACCGGAAGTGGCCTGAGGTCCGACAATTTTGTTTGGATTAAGCGATAGTTTGGATTAACCAACTTTGGTTTAACCAACTTTTTATATGATAAATGGTAGTATTTTGCCGGGCCGCCGACAAAGGTTTGGATTAACCGATCCTTTGGTTTAACCGAGCTTGGATTAACGGGTTTGTACTGTATTTCCATAGTTCAGTCGCCTTATTATTAAAGTTGCATGGCCCAATGGTTTTTAGTTTTTGTAATTTGCGGAGATAAATATATTAGGTCTACCTTTATTATCTATCTTAGATTAGCTGGATGCCATTTTGATTTATAATCGTTAAGTTTAGAGATATTTGAAGTGTAAACATGCAATATTAATTTTGGTGTGTTTGCCAAAACTGATCTCATAGGATTCAGTAGTAGCATGTTCTAGTAAATTGCCTTAGTATGCCCTTCTATGCAGCCAGAACTACTCGGTATATCAAGTGGATATGTAGGCTCAAATTTAGAGAAATATTTAGCCTCTTTTAAAGTGATGCTTTTATCGGATTGTGCACCTTCAAATGAAAACCTATGAACTGTATATCTTTAAAAGCAGACGGGATGGCCAAATGTGTCAGAGCGTCTCGCTCCCGAGTCGGATACTTGTCGCTTCCGAGCCAGGCACTCGGCATTATTAGGATAGGACAAGGACTGGTTGGCTCAGTTTCAAGATAATATGACTGAGTGAGATATCAGGTCATGGTGCTGGCGGTCTGGTCTCCCAGTGTGGCAGCACTATAAAGTCCCCATGAGTGCGCACTGTCGGTACCCGTCCTGATACGACCGTCGATGTTGCTAGGACGTAAGACAACCACAAACAATCATGTCTTTAATACAGATTTAAGAGAAATTCGCTTTCCAAACCTCCTGTAGCAAGAATGTGCCAATGTCACCATCCTATACCTGTGGGGCTTGATTAATTAATTAATGCCGGTGGCCCCCTACCGGGAGAAACCCACAAAGTGGCCATTATCCAGTCATACATATATTTATTAATTGCGCTAACAATAATGACTAAGAATCACGACTGTATCATCGCGTTTATGAGGTAAGCTATGTTTGACATTAACCTAATTACTTCATTAGTCTGATGCATTCCTAATTGACTCAGCTACATGTGATGATGACAAACAGGGTACACTCAGTTCTACAGTAGGAAAATCATTATTGACATGGGCCATGCCCCTCTACAGTATGCAGATTACCCTTTTCGCCAACAAGGCAAATACTTGTTATGAGAACATTGGGTAGACCATGTAGTATGTGTACCTTTCTTTGTTCTTAATATAAATCAGCTGATAATTACTGATCTACTATATGACAGCCCATGTGTTGTTATAACGAATGTAGCTTCTTTCTATATCAGATATGATTTAAGAGTTGTAGATGTTTACAATAAGTATTTTAGTTGTTTGCAATCGGTTAGAATAGAGAATATCACCTTCTAACTAAATAACAAATAAATATAAACCTGTCTTACCTCATAAAACCCAGTGGCCGTGATCGCATAGATATATATGAGGATATATATGCCAATCATGATTTAGTACAATGCTACTACTATGATGCATTGCGTCATAGTTCACTTGACGAATAAAGCTTTAAACCCGACAGCACTCGCTGTTTTATTCCACCAAGGTCACAATTGGACTGACCTGTCAAAACCCACTTGGGTAACAGGTAGCAGCTAACAATGGGTGGAACAGTTCACCATAGAGACTGTTCCTGCTAGGGTGCTGCCACCTGTTGCTACTTCTTAGCAAACTAGGATCAGCGTAATTGCCACTGCCACCTTGTGGTAGGGTGGCTCATTGTGGACTACTAAAATAGTTCTGGCTTTTATATTTCATATATAGAATACATTTTCTTTGTATTTATTTTAATTTAGACTAACTCCAAATAATATTGCTATATTCAAATAAATGGGATGCGAAAGTAATGCGGATACTCATATATTGATAGCGAACCATAGCAAACTTACTTTGGGCAATCCTTTTTCTTCTATCTGTGGCTATTTGTTCTGTTTCAGAACAAGGTACTATTTGATGACAATAATTAGATTTTGTAATCCGAGATTTGATTTATCGACGATCAACGATACATACATTGCGCTTCTCAACGCTACATATTGTAAGTATTGTGAAACTCGTTGAATGTGTGCTAAGCATTTACCCATATCTTTGCCTGATCGCATGAATCGTCAGTCTCAAAGGATCAAACACCTTCTAAAGTTCCTACCAGCACCCGGTTATTTTTAATCAGCTTATTTCTTATTGAAGCCTCTGTATTTCCATCGGTGCCTTTGTCACGAAATAAAGCCCTGTGAATCATGTCTAGCTGTTAGAAATTACGATCCCAAGTTCTGTTCCTCTGAGTCCATCAGTAGGCCTAACTACTTTCTCTGAGAAGGTTCCCCATTGCTTTCCGAATACAGTAAAACCTCTCTAAATCGACCGCCCTTGGGACCGACTATAAATGGTCCATTTAAGGAGTTAGAATATGGTTACAATGATGTTGTTGTGACCAAAATACAGCGATCGATATACTGGAGTGGTCAATCTGTGGAGGTGGTCGGTTATGGAGGTCTTACTGTATATTGATAAGTTGTCTCCATTAAATAGTTATCATTGAGGATAAGACACTAATTATATAGTTCCCCATCGTTGTCGGTATAATTATTCACCTAGTTCAATTGGTATTTTTTATTAATAAATCATGCAGATTTTCCACATGGTTCGATCAAGTGAGATCCTTGGTACCCTATCCAACATATAACTAGAAATGATGGTAGAAAATGACTGAATTGTGAAATATTCCTTTTACTCCGCAGCGAGAATTGTGGAGATCTGGAAATTTAATATGTTAATACAAGGGGTACAAGAACCCCAAGAGTACTATCATGTCAATCATAAGTGGGATACTACTGCAATGTTCATTAGACGCACTGTTCAATTGATGCTACTAATAACAACAATGAGTACCTTTGCTTCACGCACGATATTGTCTAGCTTCATTGAAACACTCATTCCGGATAGTGGTATGTACACACAACTCTATTAATATAAATATAGATACTATTCCTTTCAACACAGCTGACCAATAATTCATTAGAAACACGTCATTAATATTTATTATTGGCCATATTATAGGACTTGAATTATACTAACCTGTCAACCAGAGTAGACAGGTTTCTTCTGTGGGTTATAGTTCGCTTAGATATGTCCGATCCGATAATACATCAAGAATAGTGGTTGGTACATAATGAATAGAACAAATAATAATAATTTTGTTTGCGCCTTTATACTCGCATAATGCTTATACATCATTATATATTATGTTGTTCAGTAGGTATCAATCATCAAGTCCCCTTGGCCTCCATACTTATGTTTTCAACTGAAATTATTTCGCTATAGTAACATTTATATACATTCATCTTATGCATTACACATTGCTTTATTATTCTAGAATATCTGCACTGATTCCTAGTAAAACACTGTATAATAAAGGAGAGAAAACACGTTTTAACAAGGTAAGATGGATATAATACAAGAATATGTATTACTGAATACATATATATGTATAAATATTCCTTGTTTAGGGAGACAGGAGAAAGAGAACATAACGGAGGTGTGGGTGGGAACAGATGTTTATTCCGGCCCTTGGCCAGACTATAAATGCCCTACCGTTACATAATAATTTCACCAGTGAATGCTTGGATCAGCGCATTTGAAACGGCGGGAAACGCCCAGCCTGGCGTGGAGCCATCCGAAATGCAGGCCAAGGTTCCATAACAGAACGTGCCAGCGGGTCCGAAATAGCATAGCTCAAGCCGGCCCGATATATATGCCCATACATTACCAATGCATACACTCACAATGTGTATTCATATAATACATTATACAGCACATATGTATGTAATCACCAATTGGGATTATTCCCTTCACTGTGCAGTAGATCAGAATTACCTTTCGGATTAATCAGCTTTTATGCTCAGTCACTTTAATACCATTATGCTGCTAGTAGTGCACTACAACACTGTGAGGTAGTGCACTATAAGGTTTACCCCTCGCATGTCACAATATAGTTGCCTCTGCGTTTGGGATCAATAATACCGAAGTAGCTTTCTAGGCATATTGCAATCAATAGAGTAAATATGCTTTGTTATGTTTACCTGGATATTTCTCGAAGTCGAACAATATGCTCTATTATCGCCCAGCCTGGCATATTTTGCCCAATAAACCTGGGAGACGTAGATGGAAATATAATTTCCCAAAGGGTGTTTTTTTTTAAAGTGCCAAAAGGGAAAGGTGAGAAATAATATTGCTAATAAGTAATGAATCAAAAGCAATGAGATCTAAGTAATCAAATGCACGCCTGGAAATACCGAAATCACTTCCTGCATCAGTTAAATATCACGTGACTCAGCCACCTGGTAGGGGTTTTGTTAAATGTTCACCTTTGTAGACAAAGAAATAATGATAATTATTTAAAGGTGAATTTAATAGGGTACCTTCACTATCCTAAGTCATTGTAAGATGCATTTATACCTTAGCTTTTTGTTTAACTGCAGGATGAAGAAATGTCAAAATGGCAACTAAAATGAGTTATTCTAAGTCTAACTGAACAGTATTGCGATATATAGAAAGAGGCCGCTGCAACGTATTTAGTGCTCGTTTTAATACGTCTCCAATGTGAGACCTGTAACAGGAGGATTGGTTGCGAGTTTGTGATGCGGTACGAATATAATCTCTAAGTGGGCGTGCCAAGCTCCCTGTGATCTCCCTGGTGGGTTGCCCCCCTCCCTCCCCCCCCAGACACACTCCTCATCACCCCCCCCCCCCCTCCCCAATCGATTGTAGACCTTCATTAAAGGGATTCACCTATTGCATTGCTGACTCTGGTGCTGTTATAACAACAGTTTTCCATCAACCTCACATCACGTGACCTTATTATATATATAGAACGAGCATGCATTGTGCATAGTGTGAAAACCGGTAAAGCAGGCCCGCTGAATATCCAGCGCTAGATGGCCTGTGCTCATGGCAAAATATCTGCCCACCTTTAATATGGAGCACTTATTCAACTGCGCATGCGCTGTCGACAAATTGCTTACAACCCCGGGATGGTTACCTTGTGGGTTAGTTAGTGGCGACCTAACGGATGTGACCTAATTCCACATAAGAAAGAAACTGCTTCAAAAAATGCTTAAAAGAACTGGAATAAAATAAAGGAGGAAGGTGCGCATGCACAGTGAGCCCGATTCTAAAGTTCAAGTTGTAGGGACTCACCAAGATAAAATCACCTGTTATGGTTAACTAGAGACATTGCACATACAATGAACCTCTCTGCATTCTTCACTTGTGACAGTGTGTTACGTAGAACACACCACAACATGTAAGTACAACCAACCACCAATAGCATTCTTAATAATATTTGCATAAATAACCATATATTCTTCTCATAAGGCGTAGGGGCGGGACCGGGGGGTAGGGTTATGGGTTCAAACGGGCAGCTGGCATCGCCGTCGGCGGCCATTGTAGGTTTTCCCATGCTGTCAGGTATGGATAACATGGACAATCTGGCTATTTAGCATATGCCTTAAAACTGCATAGACCGACGAAGCATCAAACTTTCAAAGCCATAGCACTCCCCTAGATTTGATTCTACATATCTAACCTAGATAGTAGTGCACTTATTAAGCATATGTTGCCACATATATGGGCGTACTGAAGAAATTGAACAGAACCTCTTATTGCAAAAGTCTATGGTGTCAGAGTTTTCGTATGTTTCCCTAAATTAATTGTGCATGTTTGCACTCCAAATGTCTCAAAGGGTAGCCATTTAAAATAAAAATTGTATTTCAAACTAAAATCAGGTACAATATAATAATCAATTTAATATATCTATCTAAGAAAAATTACTAAATCCTACAACCATCGAACGATATGCAACTTTAAATGGTATATACAAATGAAGAGCGCATGAAACAGTTGCTGCCCATCCATGCCCTCAGTCGAGCCCACTCTTCCTGGGTGGCACTGAACTATGTCCGCAAACAATGTCGCATCAATTCAATATCTCGAATTAGGGTCCACCACTCCCCTTACATGTTCTCCCATGACCTCCGATCTCTTCCAGGACGCGCCGATGGGGCACATGCACACATGATGACCCACCACCGGACGGCGCTTGCACCAGGGACATGGCGGAACCGCGGGACGCAGGCCAGGTGGTACATCAATCAAGTTCATGCTTGATCGGGACGTTGAGCACCTGAAGCCGACCCCTACGATGTGGCCCTCCACCGCCTCCTCCCATTGCCGTCAATGGTGGCCAAGCATTCTCCGACACGCGCTTCTGGGTCCGGGAGGTCGGCTGTGACCCCATCCCCTTTGGCGCCCCCTTCACTGAGAGGATCCACAAGGGTGCGGAGAGACTATTCACCGCCCAGGTGTGACACACCCCCTCGATCACCCCCCCAATGATCGGCCACATCTACATGTACTTCCGGGCCCAGGGACACCGGGTGTGGTTTCCTGGGGGGCGGTCATAATCGCATTCTTCACACTCATGTGATATTCGAACCTCCTCTCCCCTTCCCACAATGGATGCGGAGGCCCCCACATGGTGCGACCGTGGGATTTCAGCCTGGGCCCTGGTGGCATCCGGGTCACCATCTCCTCTTCCAAGACAATCAGGTCACCGTCGCAGGCCGTCGCTGATGATGTAACTTATACCCGGCAGTGGAAATCCAAATTGGCAGAGGTGATGGCGTGGGGAATTTTGATTTACACCGCTCTGTATAACTTTTATACTTTTAATATTAACCTGTACACAAAGTATATATATAAACCGTTAATTGTGTCCGTTAATTTATTTATTATAATTCATTATAATACACATATACATCAGTACTCAGTAAACGAGCATAGAAACAACAATTTTGGCGCATGACCTATTCAGCTGACTCAGTGGCCGCTACCTGGCTCCCTGTCCCTTTCAGTTCCACCTGTACATTCGATGCATGTGGTCCAGCTGCCAGTACCAATAAGACCGGAAGCCAGATGATGGACAAGACATATTACCTGCCGGGTGTAGATTACCTTTAGGATACACCTTCTAGAAGCCAAACTTATTCGAATGATTCCTCTGGAAATGAAAACCTGCAGTTAAGTGCGATACCATGACTTCTGACATACCATAAGCATTGGAGGTAATTTGACAATTAGTACCGACATGCTATTCAGGGATTCTTGTAAACAGCATGCGCAGCTCGTTGTTTCCACATTTCACCTCGTCTAACCTTAAGCATGTTCAGCTAGGACTTGGGGCACATAAGCAACCATATCCACAGTCCGATGGTTTTGAGTTTCGGCCATTTTTCTGAGAAAAATATATTACATCGATTGTTTTAATCTACCTTACTTTGAGGTGACATTTTTTTTAAATGGCTAACTTTGGAGATATTTGAAGCAGAAACCACTCGGATTACCAGTGTAGTTCTTGAAGATATATAGCAATCGCTTAAAGTCAATTTGCTGACGAAGCAGAGTAGACACAGATGCCTTAGTAAGAGCTTTCTCAAGTAGCCCATTTGACAATTACATTCACTCCCATGAATAAAGCCAAAGTTAATCCAAGGTAACTGGGTCTAGCCATCTCAGGAGCTTTCCAATATCTGCAATAGTTATAGGCACGGCGAGCCCACTTTGTAAAACTACCCACCAAACTGAAGTATCGAAACGGTATTCAGCCAACACATAAATAATCCTGTGTTAGGCTCAAATAACTGCCCAGCGCCTTCAAGCACTGCAACACAGCCGCAACAAAGTCTGCACTGAAGGCTACCTGTAATGTGTTATATTACAATAGTGCACAATGAAGTGTGAGTACAATTCTAAGTGTGATTCTTACCCTTTGATGGTTTCGCTACGTAATACCTTTCTGAATTATTGATAGATAGCTCTTTTTTTATAGTTTTCAACATGTAGTTTCCGTTCCACTATTATTATTGCTTCGGTAATTAGTTATATTGATAATGAAGTATTATTTGTGTATATCTTTAGTGTTTGTATATATAACTCTAATATAACTTTAAGTAAGAATCATGAGTATCTCAATCAAGCTCCAACTATCTTACGTTCATTGAACTTCAACGCCTCAAAAATGTTAAACAACATATATTGTACACAATTAATATCTATAGACACATTACATATACATAGATGTGCATATATGATGGTGTATCATTATGTGTGACCTAATGGATAGAGGTAACTAGCAGATGACTTAGTGGCTGGTGGCTGGGGAGTGGTTGTGATCATCCGGCTTATTATGATCTTATAATGGATACCACACACATATATATCGCGAGTGCGGGAGGTGTTCCGGTTCGCATGTGGATGAGGGAGGGGGGGGGGGGTGGGGAGAGAACCCTTGGAACGAACAGCTGTTCACCCATATCCGTCCATACGGGGAGTGTACAGGAAGAGCCCCTAGGATTCGATAGTTTAATACATGTGAGAAAGGGAGGAATCGTCATCAATATACATGTAAATACACCCATATGTGGGGCGACATCCATCACAAACTGATTGACATATGACATAAGTGACTGTATTACTGCCAATCTAAAATGCTAGCCCAATGCTTCCAGGATGAGGCTGGCTCACTGGGAGCTCTGCTAAGTAGGGTTAATGTGGGCACTGTGTTGTACTGGATCTCAGCCATACGTGCAGAACAAAAAGCACGGCAGCACTACTTTTGTTTCAGACGGCATCAATGTGAACAAAGATACAACGTTAAATACATAGGAGTATATGGAGAAGGTATACGTACATGCATGCATATGTGTAGGTTTATACTAGAGCAATGCAACAAAAATGCATGCTTAATATTGTATTATTCATTATTTCTGCCCTATGTATTGTATTGTTGTGAAGTATGGGGAAATGCACATAAAACAAATATGGAGTGTATTTATTTGTTACAGAAGAAAGCATTGAGACTTGTTCGCAATGTTGGATATCGAGAGCACACTAATAAGCTGTTCTTTGAGCTTCATGTATTAAAATTAATAGACTTGGTTAAGATCAAATATAGTGTGATAATTTACAATGCAAACAAAGGGCTACTGCCAAAGAATCTAGTCTTTATTCAAAATAAGTTCAGATAGTAGCCAGGATACAAGGCAGAGTAACAACCTAAGAACAGTATTTGCAAGAACAACTTTAAAGTCTCAATGTATATGTGGTATACAAATATGGAATTCACTTGACGATAATATCAAATGTTCAAAAGACATCTATATATTTCAACGAATGTATAAAAAGAAAATATTTAAGCTTTACCAGAGGGAAAATACATAGTAGTCTAGTACATACATATTGAGATGTAATTTACAGTATTGAGGGTAATGTTGATATGCTTTTAACCTTTTGTATTTATTATTTCTATGATATAAGCAATGTCTCCGTGTTATTTTTAAATGGGGAAAGCACCTCATAAGTATTTTACTTCTGCTTTCTTCTTTTTCATGTGAAAGAATTACTGATATAAATATCAACTTGTGTGTACATTGATCATGTGGAAATAAATATTGTATTATTATTATATATATATATATATATATATCAGTTATGTGCTTGGTGGGAAAGCTGTATATGTAGTGCGTATGAATTGCTGTTCCATTCTTAATGTCTGTTCCTCAGAAGCATCATCCTCAGCTTTCCTAGGGCGGATATTTCTCTGAATATCTCATATTATATAATCTTATCTAAATTAAAGTGGCATGACAACTCACACACACATGTCACCTTGAAGTGAATGGGTATATATTGTTGATAGATTATATCCGGATATTGTGATTTATTTCCCTCGAACCAGGCCTTGATATTAGATTTCTTGCAAGATAACAAGATATCTTGATCTGAGTTTTACCGGTCGGAAATTTGTTACCGGTTTGAATACTTTACCAAAGTCGGTGAAAAAGTTAACGAAATAAGTTAAATGAGGTTGATAGTTGAGATATCAAGGAAGACAGTGTTAAATAGACGAGATACTAGGTCATTGACATTACTATCAGTCTCAATGGAACATTTATGTATACTGATTGAAAAATTGGATATTTGTTTAATTTTTGGTGGACATCTTGGATTTTGGTAGCCATATTGGATTCCATCATCAGACCTTTTTGGGGGGACCATCAAATATCATATTTTACTTCATCAGCTTGATGTCTGGGGCTTTACTAGACCTCATTTGACTGTGAATACCAAACAAAATCACTTTTGTGAAATTCAAAAAATATCTGATATGGGGTCTACTCATCAGGCTATGAAATCAAAAAGCCACTCGATCTCACTTGCTATCATAGCGAAATATACTCTAGAGATACACATCTTTCAGAAAAAACATAGTGGCAATTTGCCCCCCCCCCCAAGTGGTACCGACGACCCTATTTTACGGGGCTTGGCTCATGCAGGATTGTCCTTTGAAGCCAGCTATTTCAGTCCCATGATGGTGCCTGGTGACGGTAGAAGGAACTAAACTAACTCCCACAAACCCCATGCACAATGGTTGTATTTTGTTGTTGCCCCTCTCGTGGAACATCAAATACATCTGAGTGCATGCAGCAAACTACAGGGTTTGAAGGACCAGGGCCGTCGCATCTAGGAACATTAATGCAGCAGCCATCTCTTGTCCTCCACCGTATCTGTCGCAAATGGATAGGTCACAGAATTGTCCTATGCCTTTGCGCATTGTCTGTGATGCTCAGCAACATGGGTACTTTGTCACGCGGACACAGCCATAGCCGTCCTAGTAACTAAGGAGGCCTGCATGCTGGCACCTATCGAGAAACGGTTGTATTAGTATATGTCTTGTGCGCCAGCGCCACCTGTCTTCACTTTTAAGATACAAAACCTGATTAGCCTAAGTAAACACTATCGGACTGCCTTCTGAAGCCACCTTTTGTAACTAATTAACCTGTACGAGCCTATATAAGGCCAGGTGCTGCAGCAGTGAGCTCACTTCGACACGGGCAAAAGGAGGACACTGACTAGCCTTAAAACTGCCACCGACCCGACCCCACGTGACATTTATTAAGGGCACGGGTTAAAGCTTCTATGACCTAATTGTATTATTGAACTTGTTGTTGAATTTGAACTTCTTGTTTAACGCAAAAGACTTACACTGCTGGAACTATAATAAATCCAACTTTAAACTAATCTGCTGTGTCGCTTGTCAAATTACCTTCCTCACAAAGCATGAGACCATACATTTACATGATGTGACCTGACATTTGCTATGGCTAGGCAATGTACTAATCATATTATATTCATGTATTCAGGCTTTCGTTGTTTGTTGGAGGTTCACATCCTCGCAACATGCGTGGTATTTTGCAACCTCATGGTGATTGTATAGTGTTGCCAGACTGGGCGACTGGGCCACCAGCACCATATGTTGACAGTGGCCTAGGTAGCCATGATTAGAAATTTGATAACTATTTGTTTTGACTCGGTTGAGGTTACAATGGACTAATTCGGCAATCCTGTCTCTTCCTTATGTACGTTAGTAGAGCACACATATGGTAAATTGTTAAAAATCAAAGTATATTTTCTCACCATATATTGGTAATCTAATTTGAATCAAATGGTTTTACAATAAATATTTCCAACTAGTTGAATGAATTATGTTGCATTGCCCTCTCACCCATTTCTCGTTTCCGTGACGTGCTCCTTGTGTCGCTGCATTTTTTTGGTTGACATTAGTTGATTAAAAAGTGGAAAATTTCAATCGCAGACAATCGCAGACAATCGGTCTTCCTCATTCTTAGGAATGGCGAGCACCAGGATAGATGGTGACAGGTATCAATGTTTAAGTCATTGGTTTGACTGAGCTAGGGTTCGAACCCGGATGTTCAAATTCCACGACATATCCGAACAGGAGCCAGACGTTCCACTACTGTAAAGATTGCATACTGTATATATATATATATATGCTGTATATGCCATTATTTGAGGTATAAGAATTACACGAATATAAATTTGCGGAGGAATAGCTAAGTGTTCCTTATTAATCTGATATTTATTAATATATTACTTCAATGTTTACCCGATTTATTATTATTATTTATTACTATTCTATTTCGAATCCCTTTCCCCTCCCGTTCCGGCATTCCGGCTGGACGATCCTGGCCCTCGTCCGCCACGTCACGTGTGATCAGACTGCAGACCTTTCTGATTTTTTTAATATTTTGTTTATTACTACGGTATGGGCATTTTCTGTGCCAGAGGCAAGTAAACCTCTCTCAACCCAGTTGTGTCTATTGTTGTCTTTCCCTAGCCACTATTTATACAAGTATAATAAGCTGGAAGAACCGATCTACTTCCCAGCCCCTAAATCATCCGCTGGTTCCCTCTATTCATTAGGTCATCTAGTGATACAACCTCACCTCCCCACATGCCACCACTTACTCCCCCACGCCTCAGCGACAGTTACGCTTACACACTGTACCGCTGACAAATATACAGGAATTTATAAACTACATCAATTTCTTGGTCATGATTCTATTCGGGCTAAGTCTTCTCGTCCTGCTGTCTTTTCTCACATGTCTGCCCTTATCAATATCAGTCGGCAGCAGGTTATGCTTATATCTGTACATAGACAAGGAAACGCATTTTCGATCGGCGCATGACAGATGTGTGCGGCACTTCCGGTTCCGGCCACGTTGTGTACCCTCAGTGTGTGCACCGACCCGCATGTGTCCTCTGCGCTCCATTCGTATATTGCACCTCATACAGGGATGCACATCAATAGGGGTTCGCTTATTTCAAAGTGGTCATGATTCGGGATCTAGGCACACACATAGCAGAGCCCCTGCGGTTATTTTATATACAACGCATTTGCCAATTCCTATTGCACTGTAATTGATAAATGCCCAGTCACACCTTATCGGATTGGAGAAATGGACAGAAACCGCACACTGTCTGGTGAAATACGGCAATGTATGGTTTATATACGGTTGGCATCCGGCATGTCTGGCGGTGTCCGGTACACGTTTTGAACATGCACAAAATTTGTACCAGACACCGCCGGACTGACATGCACGGTTGATGTCCGGCTTAAGTCTGTCTTGTCTGTCTTCCGTTACGTCTCTGGTTTACTTCCTGCAGTGTCCGTTGATGGTGTTGCGGGAATTCGGTCAGTATATGTTTTTGGCGCATCTGTGAAGAGTCCGGTACGTGTCTGTTTGGTATTCGGTACGTCCGTTAGACATTCGGTTGTCGTCCGGTTCTTGTCCGGTAGATATTCATTAATGTACATTCCTTATCCGTTTAATGTCCATTTCATCTGGCGGCTGTTGCAACAGTTTGACACATATATGCCAAGAAAATCCAAAGAAATTAACATAGACTACTAACCAGACCAACCAACTATCTATCTGCTACTGAAATGCAGGCGATCAAATACCTTATCAGCAGCTACTGTGTGATAAGATAACACCAACACTAGGGCTGGCCAGCATTGAAAACAAGCCTGAATATGCAGGCTTATATGCTATGGGCAGTATAAATACAGCCTCAATTTAAAAAAATTATAAAAAAAGAAAAGTCCTCATGCTAGTTTCATCCTTTGCAATGGTGTGGGGGATCTATATACATGTGGATCGACTTGGTACAGTCGAGACTGGTGGTCACGCAGTAGTGCTACTTACCAGGGAGACAAGGCCACCGGCACCAGCGTGACCCAAGTTGCCTTGCAGTCACATTATCCTTGTAGTGAGCGAACCAGTCGTTGCCCAACCCTAGTATTGCACAGTGCATGTATGCAAATATATATATATATATATTAATGCACGCATCTATTCACCCCATTTTCAAGCCAACAATCTTCATATACTTTTCCTCTGTGGAATCTCAGGCTACATGAAAATCTACAAGGAAACAGTGGAACTCATTGCTCCGGCCCTCTCTCTCTCCTTATAGTATTTCCAATATTCAACCATTTCTAGCAACAAGCATTCTAACATGTTCCATCGACGAAATAAGTCAGGGGGGGGAGATATGTTTTTCTTTACGTTTTTCTTTTCAAAAGCAGCTTGGCGGGATCACACCAAATTAGTTGATTGGTGGCGTCGCAGTGCTGGAGGTCTTCGGCTCAATTTCCAGATAAGTTAAATTAATGAAAAATCATGTTGTAATTCGTACTATCTAGTTGGGCGCTGGGCATTAATGTGATGTGAATATGACCAGAGGGGTAAAGGATGAGGGATGAGGAACGATGGATGAGGAATGAGGAAGAGCGATTCTTCGGCATGGGTTAAAAACTCCATATTCCGATGAAAATATCAAATTTTGAAAACGAACACACTTTGAGACGTGATCATACATAACCACTTAGACACATTTGCACTCCATTATGATTATGGTCCTGCATAGAAGAGGTTACGAATCCTATATCCTAAAATAGTATTACTGCTGAAGCTTGTGGGGTCAGAACTTTGACATACTTGACCAAATTGATTTTGGTATGATCGTATATACCTGAAATATCTCCAAATTTAGTATTTCAAAATATAAGTTACTTCAAAGTAAAGTAAAGTCAAATTGATTATATTGATCAGCCTGTAGTACTTATCTGAGAAAAGGCAGACACTAAACAACCATCGGACTATGCAACAACACAAATGTAATTCAAAGAACGTACTAAGGAGTCGCGAGGGTAGGAAAATACTACAGGCACAGTATTGTGAAACATGGAAGTTACTGTTTAGGCTGGATATCGTCACATTGATATCTTAAATTGAATATACCATAACAGGGCATCACCGTAGCTAAGCAATTCCTAAGCTAAATTCTCCTCCCGCAACCACCCCCGAACTTTCAACTCCTTTCCCCTAACGTGACCTACTGGAAATACATCACCTCCCCACCCAACACCAGCTCCCTTCCGTCCGAGGCACACCCTTGCCGGCGACAGGCGGCCAGGCTTGCGGTCGCCGCTTCCACATAGCATGTCCTCTGAATTATGTACCCCGCCCGCCGCCCGCCGCCCACCGCCTACCGCCCAACGCCCACCTACCACCAACCCCGCCCATCGCACTCCGCCCTCTTCCCTATGCCCTCCGCCCTCTACCCGCCGCCCTCCGTCCACCGATCACCGCAGTCTACTCACCGCCCACTCGCTCTACCCGCCGCCCGCCGCCCGCCGCCCGCCGCCCGCCGCCCGCCGCCCGCCGCCCGCCGCCCGCGCGCCCGCCGCCCGCCGCCCGCCGCGCCGCCCGCGCCCGCTCGCCCGCGCCGCCGCCGCCCGCCGCCCGCCGCCGCCCCTCCCCGCCCGCCGCTGCCGCGGTCGCAGCCGCAGTAGCCGTCAGCGCCAGGAGCGTCATTACCCGGATATCCCTCCGCGCGGGATCCAGCGGGTGCTGATGGAAATCTAGAAGACTGTGACGCGGTCAAGTGCTCCCTGCCGGCGGATTAATGCGAATGCCCGCTGGGACGCGAACAACATGGAGCCGCTGGCACTACTACTACCGACGTCAGTCCTTGTAGGGAATGCGCACCTAAATCATCTTCTGATGTTGCGTCATCTATAGACGAAGGCGGAATCAGGACGGGGTCCCTTGGGGAAGCATCTGGCGCAATAACAGTGCTGGCCTAAATGTGGGTTGTAAAGCCGGACGCGGTACTGGCGGTTGGATTTTGGAATCGCTTTCGCTTTCAAGGTGCGAGGATTTCATCGGAGTGTGTTTAGTGATCCGAACAGATGAAAGGGGGTATTATGTGGTTTACATGGTACACGGAACACCTAACCGCTACTGATTCGAATAAGGGAAGCCGGAGCCTGAGTGGGATAACGGTTAATTTATTTGCAATGTTATGAACGGTACAATAGGGGGGGGGGGGGGGGGGTCATTCGACGGCATTGATGATCGCCCGGTGCTCTGAGGCCGCCGGAACCGCCCCCTACAAAGTAGTCCTTTAAATCGAAGGTGGTAGGTGTGGTAAAAATTGAGTGTCCAATGGCCAAGCGAATCCAAATGGCTGGAGGTGGGGGGAGATTTTAGGGACAGTGATGTTTGTCCTGCCCGCTTGGGGCATGGTGTGTACCCGGCTTCCCTCAAATTATGCACAAATTCGAATAAGGGAAGGTGGAGACTGAGTGGGAGAAAGGTTAATTTATTTGCAATGTCATGAATGGTACAATGGGGGGAGTCAGTGGATGGCATCGATATTGATGGGGGCCTCCCCAATCGCAGCTGCTCTGAGCCGATCCAAAACACAGGACTATGGCTGGGGGGGCCTCAAAAGCATCAAGGCGGGGGACATAGCTGAACACCGCCAACGACTCCCATGTGCCCTGCGCCATTAGGGCCAGCAGGTCGATGCCTCTCGAGGCGCAGGCCTGCACCACATCCCTCCACAGTCTGTTGAGGGTGAACCTCGAGGCATCCAGGACCCCCGCCTCCATGAGCGCCTGCTGCAACAGAGGGGTTAGCAGATGAACTTCGGGGCATCGGAGGGGGCCGGGACCTGCTGAATGGCCCAGGACCAGGCCCGCACCGGACACAGTGGCGAACCGGGCAGGGTTGGGATGGGATGCAGACGGAGATGCCCTGCGATGGTGACCTGATCATCTTGGAAGAGGAGATGGCGACCCGGATGGTACCGGGGGCCGGGCTGAACCCTCCCCCCCCCTCGCACCATGTGGGGACCTCCCCACCCATTGTGGGAGGGAGAAAGGAGGTTTTACTGGTGCATCAGCATGAAGAATGTGATTATGACCCTGGGCGCGGAAGTACCTGTAGATGTGGCCAATCATCGGGGGTTGGGGGGAGGGGGGGTTGAGGGGGCCCATCGCAACTGGGTGGTGAATAGTCTCTCCCCGCCCTTATGGGGCCTCTCAGTGAAGGGGGGGAATCGAAGGGGCCGGGATCGCCGCCGACCTCCCAGACCCAGGTGCGCACGCCGGAAAAGGCGTTGGCCACCGATGACAGCGACGAGGGGAGGCGGTGGAGGTGTGGGATGTACTGCGTGACGTCATGGGGAATGGCTTCAGGGGTCCCCGTCGAGAATGAACTTGACGTACCACCTGGCTTGCATCGCGTGGTTCCACCATGTCCCCAGCGCAAGCGCCACCCGGTGGAGGGTCATCACATGTGCATGTGCCCCATCGTCGAGGTCTGGAAGAGATCAGAGGTCATGGAAGAACATGTCAGAGGAGTGGTGGATCCTAATTCGAGATATTGAATTGATGCGACATTGTTTGCGGACATAGTCCAGTGCCACCCGGAATAGTGGGCTCGACTGAGGGTATTGGCAAGCCGCAGCTTGATGCTGGGCTTGTGTCTGACCATGAGTGTGAACAATCCCAGTACCTAACACATCCCTTAAACTTGCTACCGAGTGGTGTTGGTGTATGCAATGTTAAACTCGCTGTGTTTGCATAACACCGCTCCGTGCATAATGACTTTTCGTTGCTAAACTGGAAATCCTGTCCAAAACCAGTTTTGCCTTGCTAACACCACCTCATGCATATGGGCGCAGGTGTTGGTGATGTAGGAGGGGACGGTGGAATTGGTGAAATCAGCGGCTGGCTTCCCGGACGGAAGGTCATGGCTTCGAACCCCGACCGAGTCAACCCAATGTCATTCAAAATTGCTATGTATCACTACATAGCATCTCATTACTAGGACAATGCAAGGACTGGTGTGATCAATGTTGACTTAGTTGAATGGCAGGTCATGCTGCCAGCAGCAAGATCCCCCTGTGGGGCAGCACTATTAAGTGACTATGAGTGCCCGATATCACAAGTCGGTACCCATCATTACATGATCTTAAATGTTGCCTAGACGTCCAACCCCAAACAGACAACATAACAGCAGGCAATGCCCAGACTAGTTACCTATACATTCCAAAGAATCATATTGGTTGGGTGTTGGTGCTTTACGTCCTGGCAACATCTAAAGTCATATCAGGACGTGATCAATAATCATGAGTTGGGGTGGATTATATCGGTTACAAATAATATCAGGAAGAATGGAAATTACCCAGAATGAATTAGATTTCCAAAAAATTGCACATATACAATTATCCCATTTCTTGGCAATAACATATCTAAGCAGACCCAGAAATAAATATCTGCTAACATATTTCAGGGATACGATTAAAGCTGCATATGAGAATATCACATTTTCAAAACCTAAATAATTATCTAAATTTGATTCTACATATCTAACTTCGATACTGGCACACTTATTAAACATTTGTCCCCATATGTAACGGAATACTGAGTCAATTTAATAACTGATACGTCAGAAGGCTATGGTATCAGAGTTTTGGCGTGCTTGCCAAAAATTGGTTTGGCTTGGCGGCACTTCAAATATCTCCAAAGTTAGCCATTTAAAATCAAAGTTACTTCAAGCTAAAGTAAGGTACATTATAACGATCAACCTAATGTATTTATCTCAGAAAATTTCAGAAACTCAAAATCATGGGACTATGCAACTTCAAGAAAATTCATGCATTTTCTATGGTCACCTTTCAAGGCGCCATTAGTCCGAGTCGCAGCCCCTGCCCGTCAAACACACCCAACCGCCCCCGCTCCCACACACACACCCCTGTGGCCCGTCTAGGGGAAATGAATTATATTTCTGACGGACAAATTACACGGTAAGTAGTAAGGAAAGCCCGCTGAGTAGGTTTGTAATCTGGTATTTTTTGTTGTTATGTTGGCAGCGGCGTCAGACAGTAATCATATACCGGGGTCATGTCTAGGCAGGGTGTCAGGTGTCAGTGACAAGGGCATTCCACAAAAGTAGAAAAGCCCAAGGTAGCCGGATAGCTGCAATTTGGATGTCGGGCTGCACCTGTTCGTTGAGTGTGGCGGAAGTAATTGGCGCCCGCCCCCCCCCCCCCCTCGCCCCTCTGGTGTAGTATGGATCGACGAGTCACATGACAAAGGGGGGGGGGGGGAGGGGTTAGGTTTGGAGGTTTGGAGGGTTGGAGGGTTGATGTGTGTGTGAGGGGAAGGCAGCTCCTTCTCTCTCTCTCTCTCTCTCTCTCTGTCTCTCTCTCCCTCTCTCTCCCCGCCAGTATCCCCCGGCGAGTCGACGATGCGTGACGGCGTGTGTGTGTGGTGGGTGGTGAGTATGGCGTGTGTGGTGGGTGGTGAGTTGGTTGTTGGAGTTTAACGTCCTCTCAACATCGAATGTCATATCAGGACGGGTACCGACTTGTGACAGTGCCCACTCATGGCGACTTTCTAGTTCTGTTTCACTGGGAGACCACAACTACAGCTGACCAGCATTGAAAACAAGCCCTAGGACTCGAGCTTACAGTTACACGCTATGGACAGTATAAACACAGCATCACCATCAATAAAACCAAAAAAGACCAGGCTGCCAGCACCATGACCTGTAGATAAAGGATTCACCCTGTACTCGCAGTACACGGGTGAATACCAGCCCTATATAAAAGCGGTCGAAAATATTTTCACAATCTAAGAAGCAACACTTATTCTTTGTATATATATATTCATATTTCTCCGCTACCTTTGAGTTGATAAATATAATAAAACATATAGTTTAATAGAATTTAAAGGTGAAATCAACAGCGTTCCAATGCCGCCATCTTGTCTTTTTGCATTCTCTCCCATTTCACCAACTCTGTGCCGATATAAGTACCCATTTGATACTGGAGGCAGGCATTCTACTTCCTGTTCCATACTAAAGCTATTTTCGCCTGTATTTACACAACATTGTCATTCACCCGTGTACTACAAGTACAGGGTGCATCTTTTATCTTATGTGTAGCACGGGGCCGGGGAGGGAGGTATGCGCTCTAGCGATTCGGCCACCGCGTCCGCTGTGGTGTGTGTGTCTGTGTGTGTGTGTGTGGAGTGTGTGAGTGGGGGTGTGAGCTGGGTTGTGGTGCGTGGACGGGGAATGGGGGAAGGGACGTGGAGCTGGAGTGAACATGCCGCCAGCGGGGGGTACTCACCAACCAAACCAGCCGTGACGTCCAGGGGTTGGCGCTGAGTGGCGGGCGGTAGGCGATGGCAGGCCGGTGTCGCAGTTTCCGCCGTCTGTCAGTTTCCGCGGTACGCATACACTCAAATGCATTGTCAATGGCCGTGAGCAATCTTCATACAGAAAAAGTCAAATATCTCTAAAACCACACCACCTAGAAACAAATCGCTCGGTACACATATAGAAAACATATTTACCAAAAAGATTATATTAAATTTATAAGGATAGGGTTCTTGATTTCTATTAATTTTGAATAAAACTAATGTTTTGAACAGCGCGTACCATCAAACTCAAGGCATTATATTAAATGTATATGGTTAGTGATGATGCTGTTCGGTTTTGACGCATGCGCAGAAGCGATGCGTACCGCGGAAACTGGGGGACCGCGAAACGGCGACACCGGGCAGGGGGGTCGGGATGAGGGGAGGTTGGCCGGGGCGGTTGGGGGGGACCTGAGTGGGAGGAGGTTGACAGATGGCCTGCTCCCTTCCCAATACAGCGCAACCGTCACCGGCACCACCAACAACAACACATACACCATTACCCAGTCGGATTTCCTCAACATCTCAATGGCGCCCCTCTCATGTCTGGATTCTCACTTTGAAAACAGGATCTACTTCCTCGTCACTTACAGTTACACCCACATGCACTTGCTATCTTTAGCTGTAGCTGATAGGTTATGCGTTCTATTAACTTTTTTTCTAGCCTTTTGAACCAATTCCCCTGGGTATCGCCGAAATTCAGTCGGTAGAGGCAGAGATAGTTTAGTTGTAACATTGCATTTTGCATGACTATGAACCTGAATTTAAAGTTGCATAATCCAAAGGTTTTGAGGTCTTGCTATATTTGTTAGATAAATATATTAAATTGATTTTTAGGATCTACTTTGTCTTAGTTTGGAGTAACTTTTGTTTTAAATGGTTAAGTTTTGAGATAGTTGAAGTGCAAACATTTAAAATTAGTTTCGGCAAGCACGCCAAAACTCGGATACCATAGGGCTTAGCAGTAACCGGTTTTATTAAATTGCCTCAGTATTCCCTTCTATGAGAGAACAAATACTTAATCAGTGCATCTTTAATCTAACATTGGTTGCTTGACTGGTAGATAAAAGATTCACCCCGTACTTCCAGTACAGGGGTGAAAACCAGCCTTATATAAAAACGGTCGAAAAATCGGGCTCATGAAATGAGTCTTCATGAGATCCTAATTTGACAATCTAAGAAGCAACATTTATTCTTTGTATATGTCTTCATCTTTACCCACTACTTTTGAGTTTGAAAATATAATAAAACATATACTTTAATGCAATTTAAAAGTGAAATTAACGGTGGTCTCTGGCCGCCATCTTGTCTTTTTGCATTCTCTCCCATTTCACCAACTCTGTTCTGATATAAGTAACCATTTGACACTGGTGCCAGGCATTCTACTTCTTGTTCCATACTAACGCTATTTTTGCCCTTATTTATATCAGGCTGGTCTTCAGCTGGGTACTACAAGTATCAGGTGAATCTTTTATCTACTCGACTGGATGATCAGTCATTGAGGAAGTCATGCAATGACCTTCTGATTCATTAGTTGGTTGGTTGCTGGAGTGTTCCATCATGATTCTGGAAACATCGATGGTTATATTAGGACGGGTACCAACCTGTGACAGTGCACATTCCTGGCAACTTTATAGTGCTCCCCCCACTGGGAGACCATGACCTGATCTCCCACTGTCACATTATCCTGACACTGAGCCAACCAGTCCTTGCCCTATCCTATTAATACTGAGCACCTGGATAGGAAGTGACAAGTATCAATTTTTAAGTCATTGGTTTCACTCGACCATCTGGTTAATTAAAACTCAGGCCAACTCAACTGTCGGCAGTCGAGCTTCTTATTCCCTTCGAATTCCCGCGTTATTTTTAGCTCCCAGACCTCTACTACCCCCACCCCCACCCCCACTCGTCACCCCCATTATGCATTGTTTTACCCTAGTTAATTGTCTGTTACTCGTTTAATGCGCTTGAATGTGATCGATTGACAGTCACTGCACTCTAATGTGAGAATGCTCCAGCGCGCCGGAAGTTAACTATTCGACCTGCGCACTAATGCTGCGCATGGGGCATGGAAGTCATAACCGCAATCAAACATTGCGATTTCCACTACACACAAAGAAGTATCATTGTTGCGCATGCAATATCCTAATCTGCACAGATCTCTGACTAACATTCAATCTAGTATGCTTCAATCGTCTTATTGGACAATATATATATATATATATATATATACATATAAATATATATATATATATATACTTATATATGGGTATGTCTGTGTGCTCTGTCTGGGGAGAGTACCCCCATCGATATACACTTACAAATACAGAAAAACCTCTCTAACCGACCACATCCACATATCGACCACTCCTCTATATTGATCACTTTATTTGGGTCCCAAAGGATCGCCCATACAATACCATTGTAACATTAAAAATAACTCCCTAATCCTACCACTTCCCTAAATGGACCATTTGATATCGTTCGATTTTAATTGGTTGTTCTGTAGTATAATATCTACTAAGGAAGTGCACTAAATATTAATCACATCACTCTGATATTAGCTTATATTAATGTCCCCGCTAGCGCGTAATGGGCTATCAGATTTGGATTATCTGCTCCACATAAAGCTTCAGACCACACCAAAATCATTGTCTCCCTCCCAACCCGTGCATAAATCGCGTCCTGATGAATAGAGCAACGTCAGATCGACCCGTTGGGATTAAATCCGGGACATGGTCGTAAATGGACTTAAATTCGATTATAAGCACAATGCCACCATTATAAGGCGAATCTTGGATGAGCCTAAAAACACTTTACCCGCGACCACCCTCACTCACTGGTATCTCCTCCGCCGCTTCTCGTGGGTGTTTGTGTGCGTGTTCTTCGTTACGTGATGTATTCAATGCTCTGTAATTAAATCCATTAGAAACTCGGCCTCATATATTTGCATTATTGTGTTTGTGTGTCTGTCCGTGGCCGTAGTATTAAACTGGGGACTTGGCCTCAATGGTTTGCTGCAGTGAAGCAGCGATTTCAATTGCAATGCACTGTCATCCCTGAAAAGGGAGCAATGCCTCGAAATGCAAGTTGTTGGTGTACCACTGTAAAATATCATGGTTGGCCTTGTATATACGTTATCTTTTTTGGGGGGCGGGGGGTGTTAGACTTTGACAGCTTTCCTTTAGAGAATATATCTAAGGAATAGTTCTGTATTAATACTACAATCCAGGGACTGAGAATAAGGAGATTCAGTTGGATATCTGCGGCTTGGTATACCAACCTGGCACCACTCGAGCAGCCGGCATGAGAAAGGACTGCTCTCGGTCTGTCCCGTTCTGATATCTCCTTCCATGTTATACCACCTGAGAGCGTGTGGTTCTAGGTCGGCACGCGTTCTGATATCTCTTCTAGTTGGTGCTCGGATGATAAATTCAGATATCTCAATATACCTACCTACCTTCCAATAAGTGAACACTTCCGGGAATTGTGGTGTGTCTACAGGCCCTGTCACACTACGAGGTTTCCCCCGGCGCGCTGCGCGACACAAGATATTTGCTAGGGCTCGAGACATGTCCAACTTTTCGGCGTTGTGGGAGAAAGTTTGACGGGTTGCAGCGTGCTAGTGGCGTGTTGGTGGCGCGTCCGTAACGCCCCTTCCAACCCCTCGGCGCGTGTCGGAGCACGCCAAAAGTTTTGTGCAAGCACAAAACGATCGGTATGGCCCAACGCGTGCTGGCGCACGCCGATGTGTCCATTCACATGTTGCTATCACTCAACATGTACCGACGTGTACCGACGCCCTGATAACGCGCTGGTAACACGCGCGTAATGCTTCCCGACGCGTGCCGATGTTTCGCCCAAAAAGCCAACACGTCGGCACGCATTGGTGAGAAACATCGAATGTGACAGGGCCTTTAAGAAGAGAGTTGAAATAGGTATTGCCTTGATTGTTTTAAGCTGTTTACTCACGTGTCAACATGTCCTCTTTTCTTTGTGGCAGTGCTTGAGTGTAATGCTGAAGCACTTGAATGGCAATAACCATACCGTTTACGGTAGCATTGATGTCAGCTGAATATATTTTCATGGCATGCTCCCCATTGAGCAGATCTCAAATCGGAATGTTCTTTCATGTGTGAGATTTATAAATATAAAGTACTTATGCAAATATTATTATGTATGTACTTCTCCTATCTTCTTATTGCTTATTCCGATATTGCTCCTGTATCTTTCCTTTTGATGCTTCTTTTTTGCTATGGGTTACTGGAGGTTGGGGGTGCAGCCTGCAGACTGCGAGGCCTGCTTCCAAGCAGCTCCCCTCATTCCCCTCCTTTCCTCCAGGCGGCGCTTCACCCACCTACTAACGGCCCACTTTGCCAACGATATAGTTCAATAAAATTAATGGTAGGTCTTAAGGGCCAGCCAGAGTTATCGGCTCGATCCAAAGGAATCTGACTTGTCTCCTTTTCTGTTATCTATTTGTTATGTTATCTAATTGTTATGGAAGGAATTAATAATATATATATATTATCTATTGCAGACTAAACAATCATCATCATCATGCTGTCGGTCGCAATACGACAAAGACTGCTTTCATTACTTGACTGCCGCTCTCCATTTAGCTCTCTGCTGTGAGAGTTGCGTCCATGAGTCGGTCTTAATGTCTCTCAGCTTCAGGTTTCTCTTGATGGTAGACATATATGGTTGAGCAATTATCTGGCTGGTAACGATCCAACCTTCTTTCTTTATTAAAACAACAATCAGAGGCAGCAAGTGACTTCGCTGCAGTGGGTGCCCGCTTATATAAGTTATAAACCAATACAGCATCCCCCTCTAGGCTGACCTGCCATGTCTGACAACGGTGTCCCAAGTTACTCCAGTTCCCAACACATATGAAAGCCGTTAAATTCTTATAATATTTATATAAATACTAGTATATTGCATACATATATGACTGGAATAAGGATATTTTATTTAAAGTTGCATAGTCCGTTGAAGGATCACATTTTTAAAACGAAAATAATTATTTGAAATTGATTCTACCTATGTAACTTATACGCCTGTCACACTACGACGTAACGAGCCAATGTGAGCCTAACGTGATGATTTTTCGTCATTACGTTGCCGTACGTTGGGTTACGTTATGATGACGTCATAATGACGTTAGAGTGACGTCGAGCTACGTCATGTTATGTCGTGTTACGTCGGCGCGCGTCGAGGTTTTGAACCTGTTCAAAACTTTCGACGTATCTCGACGTGAAGCCGGTACGTCGGGATGACGTGACAATGACGTTAGGTAGATGTTCCGCGATCGTTATAGCAGCGTAAATGACGTTAGAGTCACGTTATGTCACATCAGACCGACGGCCCGGGTGGGAGCAACGTGTGGGCAGCGTTTTGCACGTTACGGTCACGTTACGGTCACGTTACGGTCACGTTACGGTCACGTTACGGTCACGTTACAGTCATGTTACGGCCACGGTTACGGTCACATTACGGTCACGTTACGGTCACGTTACGGTCACGTTACGGTCACGGTTACGGTCATGTTACGGTCACGTTACGGTCACGTTACGGTCATGTTACGGTCACATTACGGTCACGTTACGGTCACGTTACGTCCACGTCGCACCCGTTACGGCGACGTTACGCTCACGTTACACTAATGCCCGGTCACGTCGCCAATTACCCCTCCCCCCTAACGTTGTCACGTTACAGCTAAGGTCACGACGTACACCGACGTTACTTTAAAGTTACGCTCACGTCCACAATTTGCATATTACGCCCATAACTTCGACGTAATATAATTATTTTCACGTTCTGCCTACGCTGACGTAGTCACGTCGTAGTGTGACAGGCCCTTAAGATAATGGTGACATGTATTGCCACATAGAAGGGCATACCGAGTCACTTTAATAGAACCTGTAAGTGTAACTGCTGAAGCCTATGGTGTCAGAGCTTTGGCCTTGCCAAAACTAATTGTATATATTTTCACTTCAAATATATAAAAACTTAGCCATTTAAAATATAAGTGACTTCAGACTAAAGTTAGGTATGTTATAACAATCAATTTAATATATTTATCTTTAAAAAATGGCAGAAACTCAAAATCATCGGAATGTGCAACTTTAATACAATGGATGGATATTAATTAGAAAGCTACCGATATATATATATATATTATTATATTTTATGAAGAGAATACAACAGCGAGTTTGGAGCAAGGCTGTCGCTCTGACTGGCAACCAAGATCTTCTATTACAGTTTCTTCAAGCAACATATATAGCAAAGTAGTACAATGGAGGAGTAGGAGGAGTGGACCTCAGCCGAGATATATATGTTGCCTCCTTAAAATAGGGCCTATCTGCCAGCCAGGCTACTCGACCATTTCCACCTCACATAATGATAGAACTAGAGAGCGAAATAGTGCAGCATCAAGAATAATAACAAAGGGAAAACAAAACAGGATAAATATATTATTAATAATATCCACATAGTCTGTTTTACATTACATTCTATTTTCGCATGTATCAGGTGCTCCATTCGTTTTCTTCTAAATATAAGTATATAAATATATATTTTCATCTATCTAACTATATATATAATATATATATATATATATTTCATCTATATCATTTTTTCCCCATATATACCTATATCAATATATATATTTGTTCAGTGGTACAGCGAGTGACCACGGCTGCAGAGACGTGGGCGAGTAGGTGGCGCCACGTGAGGAAGTGAGGATGAATCAGTAGATGGCCGACTGAATAGAGCTAGCGTAGTGGCTGCTAGAGTGGATAGGATCTTCCACCTTATCATACTCATATAATGGCGTATGCAACATATATGTATATATATATATATATACTTCTTGCAGGGAGGAAATAAACTGAGCAGGAGAGACAAATATCGGTATGGGCATCCCTCCGGCACGTGCCGATCTTTAAGACAGGCCCTCCGATAATGGCGCAATTGGGCGTTCGGGGAAAGGCTCTCAAATGACAGCAGCAAAACATCTCACGGGATATTGGAACCGCGGAACGAGGTGCAGATTAATTACCGTCTCTTGTAGGCACCGTTCCTGAGCCTACGGCCCTCCGTGAGTGTACAAAGCCGCGCCGAGGAGCCGTTAGAGGGCGCGCTGAATAATGTCGGCATATCCCACTCAGTCACATAATTATCCTGACACTCAGCTAACCAGTTCTTGCCCTATCCTAGTAATGCTGAGCGCCAGGCGAGGTAGCGACAAGTACCACTTTTATAAGTAATTGGCTTGACTGGATTGGGAGCTGTGCTACCGACCTTCCGGACGCGATCCCGCGCTCTACCGATTTGGCCACCGCGCCCGGTGTAGATATAGGACCAGGGAAGCCTAACTGCTGGTGTGGCGCGTGTTCGGCTCACCTGGTCGGTAGGTAACGAGGAATCTAGTAGAAGTAGAACAGCTGTACATGCTGAGGACAAGAATCAAGAAGGAAGTACTTGGAATATTCATAGGGATGATATCAACAGGCGATAGATCCGAAGTACGGGATACATAAGTCAGACGGTTTAAGTGTGTTGGTGGCACTGCGACGCTATTTGTGTACTGTCATCATGGAAGGCCGTCTGAGTGATGTGATGTTCAATACATCTGCAATATCGTCTGCTGCTAGACATCTTTTCCGCGAGCTAGCTATCAATTCAGAGAGCATCTTTCTCCAATAACCGTATCTATAGCCGCTCTCCTCCTCTCCCCCCCCCCCCTTCTACTCCCACACACACACAGACAGACCACCCACGCACTGCCTTGGGATATCCTGCTTCTTCCACTCACACTAGTCGCAGTCTCCCCTATCGCCATCTTCCTCTGGTGACTCTTAGAGAGTCCCCTCCCGTCATCTAGCACTAGCTAGTATCTCCCCCTCCCACGTCGTCGCATATCCAATCTTCCCTCACTCCCCTCTCCCATTCTGATGCCATTCCCTCTCCCATGTACATGTCCTCGCCTATCCCACTCTCCTTCTCCTGGCCGGAAGCATTGCGACCCTCAGTCACCACCCCCCCTGTCTCACCATCTCTCCCCGTCCTCCTTCGCCCAAAGAATTATTTCCCACTCAGTTTTACCCTCTTCCACATCCACTTCTTTCTCTTGCAACCCCACTATCTGCAACACCCACCATATCCCATCCACACTCCAACCACTACCACTACGCGTAGTGGCGTTCTCTGTGGCGGAGTGGTTAGAGTGTCTGACTTTTTTCCAGGTCGGACTCCTAATCTGAAGGTCATGGTTCGATTCCCCGTGCCCCCACCTCTGCCAGTTTGGATTTCCTCCGCTGTGTATAACTTACAGCGTTATCAAAGGTCAGTTGCTCTCATACCATGTCTATGTGGTGTGGGAGGTTAAAATCCCTTGGGTCAGAAAACGTGTAGACTCGGTCTTTCTATCGACAATCTGTCTAATGGTGAAAACAAGTCTATTCAGACTTATCCATGATAGGCAGTATAAATCTTCAAAGGACCTCGCATCTCTGCCAACCCTATCCCCCATCTCCTATCTCATGCTCTCCCAGCCCCAGTCCAAGTCCAATCTTCTCCCATGTCCAATCTCTCTTGCCAACAAACTCTCCCGCCAGCAGCTTATCCCTGCTCAGCTCATACGCTCTCCCTTTCCCATCCCGACCCCCACCACCATCCCTTGTTCCCAGTGATTCCCTCTTCTAGCCACGCCACAACCGGCGCGACAATCAAAACCAGCACGGGGCGCACAATGACAGCGCAAGTCTGGCTGCTTCCGGTGGAATAGCCCCCGCTTCCTACCCCCCGCACAGCACTCAACATACGCGCGTGCCGCTTCTAATGCGAGCTATCATTGGGCGCCGATATTTCATAATCCACCAGGCATAATCGATGAACGCGGTCGGGTGGTCTTTTATACCGCCTTGGTGCGGAGGCGACCGGGGATGTTCCCACTCTGCAGGCGGCGCAATGTGCGGCTGCTTAGGCGGCGCCTGAGGCCGGGAACGCGGGTCGGGTCGGGGCTGTACAGGACAGGGCGGGGCGGGGCGGGGAGGGGCGGGGCGGGGCGGGGGGGGCGGGGCGGGGCTGGGCGGGGCGGGGCGGGGCGGGGCGGGGCGGGGGCGGGGCGGGGCGGGGCGGGGCGGGGCGGGGCGGGGCGGGGCGGGGCGGGGCGGGCGGGGTGGTGCGGGGCGGGCGGGGAAATTCACACAGGCGGTTGTCCCCGCAAATATCACTGGCCCTCTTACACTGCACACCCGGGGGGAAGCATTGCGATACCCGGAGACCTGTCTTGCAGGCTGGACATATACGGCATCCTTTGGCCCTTACCAACGGAGAAGAAGGAGTAGAATATGTCATTGTTCAAGTGTGCAGATGTGAATACTACTGAGTATATTCTATGACTAGGGATATTAATGTGTCCTTCCTGTAAAATAAAGACAACATTCCTCCAGTGAGAGTGAAGTGTTGTGTCTGCTAGGGACGGGAAGAACTTGTGGCGGCGCAACAGGATGCGAATTAGAGGTACAGGAGGCAGTGTATATTAAATTGGTAATAATATAATATAATGAAAGTAATTCCCATCCGCGCTTCATATTTGCATAATGTGTTCTACATCGCATACGCATGTATCATTATATGTATATAAGATTAGTGCCACAGACTGCGCACACTTCCTTGATGTACCTCATTGAAAAGGAGAAAAGCGGTAGATAAATATGTATCATAGGCCATTAGATGTCTAAGTGTGGAAATAAATAACTTCATACATGTGTGATATAGTACCAAGAACCCTGGTCAATCGCACAGTATTGCGGCAGCCACATAAAATAAGAAGTACATGTCCACCATATGTGTGCATATATGCCAAGACAGCAATGTACTATCATATATGTGTTATGTATAAGCATTATGTGAGTATCAACGCACGTAAGGGATTATATGTTTATTTCCTACAGTAAATATTGATGGGGTGGCTTACTTGATGTATGCCCCCCCCCTTTAACCACGTAACCGGTGGCTCCACCTCGGGCACGCCTCTATCCTGGATGCTACACTGTCACTTGCGCCCGAGATATATATATGATAACTGATTTTATTTGTGTGTTGTAGTTTTACGTCCTAGCAACATGTAAGGTCATACAAGGAAGGGTACCGACTTGTGACAGTGCACACTCATGGTGACTTTATAGTGCTGCCCCAGTGGGAGACCAGGCCACCAGCACCATGACCTGTTATCCCACTCAGTCACATTATCCTGACACTGAGCGCCTGCCTAGGAAGCGACAAGTATCAATTTTTAAGTCATTGGTTTGACTCGACCAGGGTTCAAACCGACGATCCCATGGTCTACCAACACGGGAGACAGATGCTCTAACTCATTCAGCCATCCCCCTGGCTAGGAAGTGACAAGTATAAATTGTTAAGTCATTGGTTTGAATCGACCAGGGTTTCGAACCGATGATCCCATGGTCTACCAACACAGTAGACGGACGCTCTATCTCATTTGGCCATCCCGTCTGGTTTATGATAACTGATATACATATATACATATTTACATATATCTTTTCCCACCACTCACACCATGTGACCTTCGCTCGGGGGATTACGCAAGAGGATGCGCCATGGTACATGCTGCAGCAGTATTGTGCTGCAGGTAGGTATGGTAATTTAGTATACAGTACATACTGCAGGGCTAAAGCTACTGGGGATGCACCCAGTTTAAAAGAGAGTGTGTGTGTGGGGGGGTGGGGGCGTATCACCAACCAGCCACCAACCACCACCAGCCACCTCTGCACCTGCCATGTGTCTGCTCCGGGTTGGAAACATAGCTGCCCGCCGCTCGCCCCCCCCCCCCATCCCACTCCCACAACACACCCACCCACCCACCGACGCACGCACGCAGTCGCCATTGTGCCATGACTTCCGCTAGCAGGTCCATCCATTCCAAGGCCGGGGGTGGTGAGGGGGGGGGGGGCGCGAGACCTTGACCCAGGTATGTGTTCTGTGAGGGCTGCTCGCGCCTTTAACACGTGACGTACGCGCAGGCGTAGAGGCGCGTAGACGGTGCCATTATTCATGCACCTCCCTGCCACCACCACCAGCCCCAGCCCATAAGCCAGCCTCTGCCAGTCCGGCATCATACACACACATATCTGCCACCCCCATTACCTATGCATTATCACATGCTTCCCCCTAAAACAGGTGTGTTGGAACTGGTATTCGGGTGCTAATGAGAGTGGGCATGAGGACGTGAGTGGATGTGACTGCCAGGGTGTCAGTGGGTGTGAGGGTGTGAGTGGACGTGAGTGCGTGAGGTGGGTGTGATGGTGATTGTGATGGTGGGGGTGAGTGGGTGGAAAGGTAATTATGAGTTTGCAGTGAGAGGGAGTTGGTGGTATGCTAGTACTAGTTCTAGTAGTAGTAGATAGGATGAGGGGATGGGAGGGAGTGATGTGTGTGGGATGGGGTGCAGTTAAGAGTAGGCCTGGGTGAGAGGGGGGATGTGGTTGGGAGTTAGTTAGTTAGTGGTGATTGCTTAACGCAGTGTCGGCTGCAAAGACTATAATCACGGCAAGAATTGTTCAGATCTTATTCAGTCATATTATTATCAGGTCATTGCTTTTGCAGAAAATATAAAAGAACATAATCAACTATGTGTCCAGAGATACTTTTGAAGTCAAACCCTCACAATTATAATGACAACAAATTTGAAGCCAGGTTGTGGGTGGGAAGGTAAATTTGAGTGGGAGGGTAGGTGTGGGTGCAACGGTGTGTGAAGGTAGGATGGTCAGTGTGGGGAAGGGTGGGCGTGGGTGTGTGTGCGTTCTGGGTGGGACTGTGAGTGTGGAGGAGGGGATGTGGGGGAGGGTACGGATCGGTGTGGGTGGGAGGTGCCGTGTATGTGGGAGGGTGGGTGTGGTTGGGAAGGTGGATGTGGGTGGGAATTCAGAAGAGGGAGGCAGGGAGTGGGTGGGTGGGAGTAGGGATGGCTTAGAACCTGACGTAATCCCGCAGCATTTCGTGTAATTAATTACCACCGACGCTAGGAGGAGCCACTCCCACCTCAGGGCGACTGGAGGAAACGATGATGTCGCAGCCCAGGTGGTTATATGATGCTGTCACTTTTGATCGTTGATTGTCTGTTGTGGAGAGTGGTGAGCATGTGCCTGAATGCGAACAGGAGGTGCATGCAGAAGGTGGGAGTGGTAGAGAGCAGCTCACGCTAATTAGGCTGGTAATGGCATTCCGAATCCCATTCCGACAATAATTAAGCCAATCTTGCATAATGCCCGATGAACTCCAGTCGATATCGTGGTATACAAAGACATTATATAAATATTATTTAAAGGAGGGCTGTAGCTTTCGTCCCGAAATGCTCAGTTGCCCGGCTCGCTGGCAAACGCAGCGGCCTGGGCGACTCGGGTTTGCACTCAGGTAGGCAGGCCGGCTTTGAGCGGCTGCCGAGCAGACACAAGCTCTACCATCACGCTCACTCAAAGAGAGGGGTGAATGGCAGTTTGATGCTGTCTGTGATTAGTTGAAATCATCTGTCATTGAACGGTTATCCTTGGATATGAGAGTGTCAGCGATCCTCACAACATTGTAGCCGGATCCTAGCACTGGTTACCCATCAGGGATGAGCTCACTTTGTGTTACAGCCTGTGTCTGTATTAAGAGCTACGCTTCTGTCTGGTTGTTGGGTTTGACCTAAATTTGTTTGGCTAGTGGCCGCCGAGCACGCGCAAGCTCTACCATCACCCTCACTCTTGTCAGAAATGTTGACCATAATAAAACGGTAGGCTAAATTTGTTTGGCCAGCCAGAGGTATCGATCTCAACGTTATCTCTTACGGAGTCTATAATAATGGGGATAGACAAATCATGAGTTTTGATTTGAAACCGTAGTCAATATATATATAATATCTATATATACGCATGTACAATATTATAGACACATATCAATGCATATATATTCATTAGTATTGTGAGAAAGCATTCATTGGCCCCGGGGAAATCGATCACAACCCTCATCTCACATAAAAATTCAGTTACTTGGATTAATGTCAGCTACATCTAGCAGTCATATGAGAGTCCAGGCACAATTAAATGCAGCAGGGGTAATATAGCATCCCTCACTCATCGAAATTTGATTTTTTTAAATACTTTAAAAAAAAAGAATTATTACTATTGAGACTGTGTTTATACTGTCCATAGCAATTAAGCTTGAGTATTCGGGCTTGTTTTCAATGCTGGCCAGCTGTAGTAGTGGACCTATCTTATCACACAGTAGTAGCTGATAAGGTGTGTGATTGCCTGTATTACAGTAGCAGGTATGCTACTTGCTTAGTATGGTTAGTAGTCTATGTTAGTTCTTTTGGACTTTCTTGGTATATATATATTTTATATTTTTCTACTCTTATTACTAGACTAGCCTACTCATATTTACATATCATAGGCTTGCATGTGGTTGTTAGGTGTATTATCTGGTTAATTTTGGCATGGTTACCTTCCATTGGCCGTCCCGCTGGTGGGCCGTGACATATCACATGCATAGATGAGCTAAGGTTTTGTGCATCTGAAGGTACAGTCATGTAGTGGATAATTATTTATCTATGGGTTGTTTTGTGTGTGCTCGTTTATTTACCCTGTCCATAATGATTAAATCATATTGTGGCTTGTTTTCATTGCTGAACAGCAATATTCTCAATTTTCTGGTTACCTTGTCATCTTAGCTGTTACTGTGTTAGTGGTTAGCCTTAATTATGTTAGTTCTTGTGGTGTGACATTTGCGATATGTTGGTATATACCTATCTCTTGCGCTAGTGTTAGTGGGGATAAAGTGTTGTGTTGTGAAATATATATATGTCATAGGAGTGATGTAAATGGGATATATTGCGCCTGGAGCGGGAGTCGAACCCACATCTCTTTGCATTCTCGGCCAGTGTGCTAACCATTACAGCACCTAGGCTCCCTGATATCAACTCAACACATTACCCATGCCTACCTGTCTATGTGGTTACTTGCCTGATAGGTCAGTGCAGACTTCTACATAGATATATATGTATATATACATAGATACAGAAATATTTATGTATATATACTAATCAAATCTAAAATTATAATTCCAGTTTGCAGTACCAGTAGTTTGTGTAATATGTGCATAAAAGACATCCAGGCACGAGTGGAGAACAAAGGAATATGTAAATGAGATGACGTCAGAGGTAAAGGGTGCTGGCAGTTCAGGGCCCTGGATGGTGAATAAAGCATTCAGTATCCAGAAGTCAGTGTTCAGACGTCGTACTTTCACAGTTTGGTTCAATTACTACTTGCAGGTTGGATCATGGTGGAGAAGCCGGGAAGTCTGCCACATAATTTATAATATATCGAGAGCGAGTAGCAGTTAGATAACCCGTGAATCACCTGCGAGGGGCATTGGTTTTCTTTTTTATATTCCCATATGCACTATCAAACATAAAATATATATATTCTGTAAAAGAATTATACGCATATACTTACCCAGAATTCCATAATTCCTCAGCTCCAGCCGCCATTATTGGGTAATGGAGCCTGGGTCTTGTCATCTTCTGCTCCAACCTACTCACCCTCAGCGCTGAGGATGGCGCCAAAATTTATGTTTGAATACAAATAAGAAAGGAACTCAGCTAGTTTCCTATATATAATCTCTACCTGTAGTTGATTATTCTTCCATTCCACTACATACGACGAGTGGCGCCACCTGGACTCATTTATGCTCGACCCCACATTATCCACACCACCTGGGTACTAGTATAAGAACAACATGCCATAGAAGAAGGAACAATTAATTCCTGGTTCCTGTTAAGTGGAGTTTCACACCCAATGTCCGCTTGTGTCTTAGTTTGGGAGAGCTTTTAATTAGACGCGTAATCTCAGGCAGACGCCGTACAATTGTCCCCCCCCCCCCACTACCACCCCCACCCCCCTGATCTTATAGCCAGTAACCCGATTATAGCCTCCATCTGGTTCACCTCGCTGCCTGGTCCCCTGGGTGGTCCGACAGTCGACTATTGTATAGTGCCAGTTATCAGTAGCCTCCAGCTTACCTTTGATTACAACATCGGTCTGAGCCAACAATCTGCCCTTCCTGATGTCGGTGAAGCAATCAGTATTGTATGTGCACACTCACATGGAAAATGCGCTCTACGCACTAGATAAGTATTTACCTATTTAACTGCAACTGGACAGTGCCTCAAAAATGTGGTTTTAAATGTGGCATGTACAGTTAATGGCCCTGTCACACTACGACATATCTCGCCGGCGTGCCGGCAATGCCCAAAATCACTTTTACTTATGGAGACACGTCAAACTTTTCGCTGTCAGCGCAATGCATTGGTAGTGTGCGGCCGACGTTGTGGTAACGTATATCGACGCGTGAGAACAAAAAACTAAAAAAGTTTAGCGCACTGTCCTGATATGACCTTAGATGTTGCTAGGATGTAAAACAACAACAAACAAACAAAACAACAGTTTGGCGCAACATGTGAGAACGAGCCTCACATGCGCGCAGCGTGTGTCTAGAGTTTGTATAACGTTATTCCAGCACGTCTAACGTATCTCGACGTGCCCATAACATCGCCATAACGCTGGCACCCGCGCATTGTCGCACGTCAAAAGTTTTGTGCAAGTACAAAACTTCACCCACCCCATGATGCGGGCTGCCGACCGTCGCCGTAGATCAACGTATACCAATGCTTCCTGACATATCCTGGCGAAGCCCCAAAAAATCACCCACGTCAACACGCGTTGGCGAGAAGCATCATAATGTGACAGCACCATAAGCACCTGTTTCAGGAGATCGCTCAAATTTCTCAACATTGTTGATTATGATGGACTTTAACTTGCCAGATGCGCTGACTAAATGACACCCGACAATCAGTACCCAACCAGACAGAAGCGGTGGCCACCCTTCGCGATACCTCCAGCCTATGTCTGACGTATGTGCACAGTGATAGGAGGCAGATAAGGGGGAAGCTTACGGTTTTACATATATATGCGTTAAAGTTCCAGAGTCCGATAGGTTTTAGTTTCTGTAATTTTTCTGAGATAAATATATTACATTGATTGTTACAATCTACTTCATTTTCCTTTGAAGTAAACTTTATTTCAAATGGCTAATCCCTCAGATATATCAAGTGTTAACTTGGAAAACTAATTTTGTGAAGCATGCCAAAACTGACACCATAGGCTTCTGAAGTAACAGCTTCTAGTATATTAACTCAATATTCCCTTCTTTGTAGCAATAATAGTTTACTTCTTAATAAGTACTCCAGTATCTAAATTAGATATGTAGAATCAAATCTAGATAATTGTTTGGTTTTGAAATGTTTATGCTTCATTGCACTATCCAGCTTTACCTTTTGGGTTAGTTTGAGTCAAATAATGTAATCTGCTTTTTGTTTAAGGTGAAAAAACCAGAGGTAAGTGATTTAGTTACCTTTGTCTCTGGCCATGTTCAGCAAAGTGACATACATGGAACATGGGGTCTCCTTGACTGTCACCAAACATTAATTAGTAGGATAAGGCAGGAAGTGGATGGCTTCCTGCCTCGTTGAGATTGCATCATAATGTAACCCAAAAGAGCAGCACTAAAAAGGCTCCTTGAGTATGAACTCTCCCAAATCAGTCCCAATCTAAATGTGAATTTGGCTGTTGCTAGGACTAAAATGCCAAATCAAGCGAGAGTTTCATTAAAATAGGATCGGCTTCTCGGTTTTTCCTAAAATAAAAGTTGCTTCGCAAACATAAAGTTGTTGAAATGGGGATTGTTTTTAAGTATCAAGAGTACGAGGCATGACTTTGATTCGCCACAGTGGGCAGTCATGGCAAATGTTAAATGTATCAATGCCTACTTACAGTAATGCTGGTTTTGGTGACTGAAGTCTCTTACTCTTAGGTGAAATTTGCACAGTGCCACGATTTTGTTGTGCTTTTTTTTCTTGAAGATATATACTGCCTATCATAGACGGATAACTCTTAATAGACTTGTTTTCACAATCAGACAATTTGTCGATAGAAAGCCTGAGCCTACACTTTTACCGACCCAAGGTATGTTTAATGTCCCACACCACATAGACATGGTAAGACAGCAACTGGCCTGTGTCCCCACCTCTGCCAATTTGGATTTCCACCGCTGTGTATAACTTAAGGCGTCATCAAAGGCCAGTTGCTCTCATACGATGTGTATGTGTTGTGGGAGGTTAAAAATCCCTTGGGTCGGTAAAAGTGTAGGCTCGGGCTTTCTATCGACAAAATGTCTAATGGTGAAAACAAGCCTAGTTTGGCTTATCCCTGATAGGCACTATAAATCTTCAACAAGAACAACACAACGGAGGAAATCCAAATTTGCAGAGGTGGGGGCATGCGGAATTGAACCAGATTAGGCGTCCAACCTAGACAAATGTCATACTCTCTAACCACTCCGCCACAGAGAACACAGGAGGTCTGACCATTTTCTGAGATAAATAAATTATATTGAACATTATAATCAACGTGTCTTTATTTTGAAGTAATTCTTTCTATAAAATGTGGACTTTGGAGATATTTGAAGTGAACTCACGCTAATTTAATTTCGGAAACACGTCAAAATTCTGACATCATAGGCTTCAGCAGAAACAGCTTCCATTGAATTGGCTTCGGATCCCGTTCTAGACAGCGACACCGGTTTAATAACTACACCACTATCTAAGTTGAATATCTAGAATTAAATGTAGGGAAATGTTTAGGTTTTGACAAATTGATGCTTTCATCGGACTATGCAGCTTTGAAGTCCTCGTTTCTCCCAGTATGCAGCAACCTTCTCCTTAGCTTCACAAAATCGGATGTCATGGGTTACTGGACCAGCTAGCAAACACACATTGCGCTGACCAATTAGCGTTCAGATGGCTAGCTATTGGCTGGCTTCATCTTCTGTTAAGTCACCCGTAGGGCAGATACCATTACATTTATGTGAAGCAATCATACTTGACTGCGGGTAGCTTCACCAATTCATGGCATGCCACACAGGTCGTGCCGTGTCCTGTGGCCCGGTCCATAGGGCAGTATTGGATGGTCGGGAAGGGCTAGTTGGTTGGGTGGTTATTGGAGCTTTATGTCCTGGTAATTTTCAGGTCATATCAGGACGGGTACTGACCTGTGAGAGTGTGCACTCATGTCGACTTTATAGTACTGCCTCAATGAGAGACCAGGCCACCAGCACTACAACCTAATATGCAATTCAGTCAGATTATCCTGACACTAAGCCAACCAGTCCTTGTCATATCCTAATAACGCTGAGCTCCTGGATAGGAAGCAACAAGTATCAATTTTTAAGTCATTGGTTTGACTCGACGAGGGTTCGAATCCTACAATCTAGCAACACAGAAGACGGATGCTCACCTCATTCGGCCATCTCGTCTGCTCAGGGAAGTGCTTGTGAAACTAGCTCATCGAAACCCCAGCGTTGGTAACAACTAAATATTACCTGTTTTTTTTCCTTTTGTTTCGGAAACCATTTGCCGCAACTCCCGCAACCGACACAGCACTTCATCTCAAAGCTGCGTCTGGGTAACTCAGCAATAATTCGGGAGTTTCCCCTCCGGATATCCGATGTTGACTTAGTATTTAGACGTCCATACATTGGGAGATTTTAAGGCTTCCCATGTTGTGTTGCCGTACATTAGCGGCGCAATGCAATTGGTCTTAGTAGTTGGATGCATTAGAGGAAGTGGGGTGAGTTACGGTCCGTCACCGAGACGCCTACCCGCCTCCCCGGCCACACACCCCGCGGGGCGGGTCCGGGAGGAGGCGCTGATTCCTGAGCCCAGCTTAAAGCGGCTACACTGCAACGCAGCCATCCCACGCCACACCTTGATCCACTTACTATCTGCCCACCTTCCCAAGGTCCTATTCCTCCCGCCTCTCGCCCACCAGTTCCCGCCTCCCACACTCCAACGGTAGTTTCGCCGTGCTGGTTCCCCTTCTGCCTTCCGCCTCACGCCTCCATCCTCCGGCCACCCGCCTCCCGCCTCCCGTATCCCGCCTCCCGCTTCCCACCTCCCGCCCCGTGCCTCCCACCTACCGCCTCCCGCTTCCAGCCTCCCGCATCCCGCTCCCTACCTCCCAACTCCCGCATCCCACCTCCCACCTCCCTCCTCGGGCCTCCCGCCTCCCACCTCCCAACTCCCACCTCCCCCAACCCGCCTCCCACCTCCCCCAACCCGCCTCCATCCTTCGTCCTCCCGCTTCCCGCCTCCTACCTCCCTCCTCCCTCCTCACTCCTCACGCCTCACTCCACCCTCCTCCTTCCTCCCTCCTCCCTCCTCCCCCTTCCCTCTTCCCTCTTCCATATTCCCTCCTCTCTCCTCCCTCCTCCCTCCTCCCTCCTCCTCCTCCTCCCTGATCCTCCCGCCTCCCGCCTCCCGCCTCCCGCCTCCCGCCTCTCGCCTCCCGCCTCTCGCCTCCCGCCTCCCGCCTCCCGCCTCCCGCATCCCGCATCCCGCATCCCGCATCCCGCATCCCGCCTCGCCCCGCCCGCCTCCCGCCTCCTGCCTCCCACCAGTCCCCGTGCCGCCCACGACGCTTTCAAGTGAATTTCCCTCCTTGCTATTCCTTGCCTACTCCTCCATACATCTCAGCTTCCACCAGAATCTCATATCTGGTGCGCAACATACCTCCATGGCAACCGACCCCCGCCACCCACCCACCCCCACAAACAATCACCCACACTCACCACGAACCCACCATGGGCACGCCAACCACCCACCGCCCACCACCCACACACACACATGCACGGAGACTCACCACGAAACCACCGTGGGCACCGAACCCCGCACCCCCCTCCCCCACACACACACATGCACCCACACTCACCGTGAAAACACCCCGTCATCGGGCCACCGCACGCCGTCAACAAGAACCTAGTCTCATCCCCACACCAATCACAACACGCCCACACCACACACCTGAACACCACCATCACCCTGACCAACCCAAACCCCAACCTACTTATCACCCACCCGCCTGCTGACTAGACCAGCCATCATTCCACCAGCCTACCCACACACCACGCCACCGACTCGCAGGCACCACCACGCCATCACCGCCACATCAGCCCACTCACCACACACCTATATTCACGATCCGTTCAAACCCCCAATCACCACGTCCAAGGCCATCCTGTCCCACAAATCTCAACTAAAACTCGACCACCACCCACATCCCCACACCCCTACTACCACACCCCTACTACCACACCCCTACTACCACACCCCTACCTCCATGGCAGCATGACCCAATATCCTACCCCCCCCCCATCCAACACCTGTAAGCTTCCAACACATATCGCACCCCATCCAGCACCCTATTTCCTTCCAACATATTTGACCACGCCCTGCCAATGCCGCTAGATGATTCCAACATATTTCCCAGCCCCCCGCATCACCCCTCTATCCTTCCAACACATTGAAACCCTCCTCCAACACCTTATTTCCTTCCAAAATATGTCACCCCCCCCCCCCTCTAATCCCTAATCACAACCCCCACCCAAAGTGGCTTTATCATAGCAGACCACGGATTGAGGTGGTGTCTGTGTGAGGGGGGGGGGGGCATGAGTGGGGGAGGTCTTAATGAGATCTCAGGGTCGGATCCTTAAAGTCGGGACTTATTTGGCGCCTTTACGTGCCTGCCTTGCTAATGAAGGCGGGACGAGGTCGTAAAGCAGGCGCCCAAAAGGCGAGCGGACTCGGGGCGGGCGCAGGCCGGGCGGAGGGCGGGCGGAGGCCGGGGACCGGGGGCTGCCGCGTCCGGCCCCAGGTAATAGGCACCCGGCCGATACGATCTGCAGCACACAGGTGGGCGCGGGAGGCCTGGAATGGATGTGGCACATCGGGGGTTTGAAGAGGGATATGTCGGTGTTTGTGGGGGGGGGGGGGGGGGGGGCTAGAGAGGTCAGGTTTGGCGCTGGGTAGGGAAGGGTAGGAGGGAGAGGGGCAAATACTGCCTACTGTGTAAGGTGTACGTAAACGTCACTTTTGTGTATGTGTGTATGACTGAGCTCAGCGCTAGCTGTGATTGCTCGTGTGTGGGCTGGGTTCGGGGAGGGGAGATTAGAGTGTTAGGAAGGAGGTGTACCAGGCTGGAGCGTAGGTAGGGGTGGGAGGAGACTGGGTCTAGACCCTTGGCCCAAAGAATTCACCTTGTGGTAGTTGACACACAACATATATAATCCGCCGAACACCTTCGCAGGTCGGGGGAGGGAGATGGATCAATTTGGGAATGGACGCTGACGTGAACATGAGGGTGAAGCTCTCAATAAGAATCCTTTTCTTGTTGTATTTGTTGTATTGCTCTTTAGTCACGGGCGATGCGCATCGACTCATCCCACTTCTATTGCTTCCGGTCGGTTAGACGCCATTGGATACTATGGTGTATGGTGGTAATATGTTATCACAATCTGTATTCAGAATTATATATATATATATATATATATATATATAAGCATCGAACGTGGAAGATCGTTTGGTGCAGTCAGATCAGTGTAGTTCAACCTCATTTAATGTGCAAATGGTGTAGGGTAGAAAGTGGATTATCACAATCTGTATTCAGGATGATATATATATGTATATAATATATATGTATATATACGTCTAGCATGTGGAAGGTCGTTGGGTGAAGTCAGATCAGTGTAGTTCAACCTCATTTAATGTGCAAATGGTGTAGGATAGAAAGTGGAATATCCCAATCTGTATTCAGTATGATATATATATATATATATATATATATATATATATATTATACATATATACATATGTATATATAGATATGTATATGTATATATGTATAGAATATATATGTACATATATATAAGCCTAGCATGTGGAAGGTCGTTGGGTGCAGTCCGATCAGTGTAGTTCAACCTCATTTAATGTGCAAATGGTGTAGGGTAGTACAGTATAACCCAATTAAACCAAGCTTGGTTAAGCCAAACGATCGCTTAATCCAAACTTTTTTCGGCAGCCAGGCAAAATTCTACCATTTATCATATAAAAAAGTTGGTTATACCAAAGTTGGTTAATCCAAATTATCGGTTAATCCAAACAAAATTGTCGGACCCCAGGCCACTCCGGTATGGGTAAACCAGACTTGCGTGTGGTTATAAGGTCAACTGAGACCCCACTGACATTTGTATATGATAAATGGTAGCATCTTGCCTGGCCGCCGACAAAAGTTTTGGATTAACCGATCATTTGGTTTAACGGAGCTTGGTTTAACGGAGATACACTGTACATACATGGAAAACAATAATCAACGTGTCCACATCCATTGTATATTACATGTGCAATACACGATTACTCAAAGTCAAAGTCAAAGGCAAACCTTGGTTAAACCAATGATCGGTTAATCCAAACAAATTTCTAGGGTCCCTTCAAGTTTGGTTTAATGGGGGTATACTGTATTTGGATTATCACAATCAGTATTCAGGATGATATATATGCATATATACATATATAAGCGTAGAGGATCAAATTCTGTTAGTTCAAGGTCATTTAATATGGAAATATTTAAGTCCTAGCAACATCTAAGGTAATAGCAGGACGGGTACCGACTTGTGACAGTGCGTACTCATGGCGACTTTATAATGCTGCCCCACTGGAAGACCAGTGCCATCACCATGACCTGATATTCCACTCAGTCACCTTATCCTGACACTGAGTGAACCAGTCCTTGCACGATCCTAATAATGTCGAGCGCCTAGCTAGGAACCACCAAGTATCAATTTCTAAGAAGCTTTGAAGCTGTACATTCTCAAACTCACTTTAAAGCCCGATTATATAATCCTACCTGCTTTCCGGATAAGTAAACTTTCTCAAGTTCTTAGCTGAAATGTGGTTCTAATTTGTGCTGCAATGGAATGCTAATATGTAGTCAAAATTCCCACCTCCTGTCATCATCATCATGCTGTCGGTCACGATGCGACAAAGACTGCTTTCATTACTTGACTGCTGCTCTCCATTTAGCTCTCTGCTTTGAGAGTGATGTCCATGAGTCGGTCTTAATGTCTCTTAGCTTCAGGTTTCTCTTGATGGTATCCTTGAACCGGAGACGAGGGTGCCCTCTCTTTCTTTAACCCGAAGACAGTTAAGAATAGAGGATCTGCTTTGGTATCCTGTCTGATAACATCCTCATGAGGTGTCCAGTCCACAGGAGGTTCATTTTGATAAGAAGATCTTCCATAGAGGGCAGCCCCATCCGTTCGAGTATTTCCTTATGTGTCACTTTGTCCTTCCAGGTTAGCCTCATATATATGCTGTATATTCAAGAATAATAAGCTGGAAGATTCCATCTACTACCCAGCCACTAAGTCATCAGCTGGTTACCTCTCTTGGTTAGGTCATCTGCTGATATGACTTCATCTCCCCATGTCGCATCACCTATTCACCCACGCCTCAGCTGCCGTTATGCTCATTGTACTGCTGAAAATTGAAGATTTAATGTTCACTGTACTAGTAAAAAGGGCCTGAGTTCATAAGAAGTTTGCTATTTTGTAACAGGACGCACTGTCTAAGTCTGGAAATACTCAGACATTTATATTCCACTAATCGCCTCCCTGGAGGACAGCTTCCCATAAATCATTGGTGATTATGACAAGAAGTGCAAACATTGTGGTTTTATAGCACAGACATGGGGATGTCACCCCTTCAAGTGCATGAAGACTGGAGCAGCAGATGAGTTAGAAGATCAATAGCTTTGAAGGTGTAACAGCAAGATGATGTGGCTCATCAGGGCACACTCTGACAAAGATGAGTAAGTGGCCAGTCACCTTGGAAAGGACGGGGAACCTACCAAGTATTTACCCATAGTAAGCAATGGTATTGGTGTCAATGGCAAAGACATTAAACTAATTGTGAACTTATACTGGACACAACGTGCATTTATAAAAATGGAGCAGGGCCTATCGGATGAAGTTATGATTAAACGAGGAGTTCGACAAGGGTGTGTATTGTCACCATGTCTATTTAACCTGTACACAGAGATGATTTTCAGACACATTGAAGATTGCAAGGAAGTGACAATAGGTGGCATGAACGTCAACAATCTTAGATATGCCGATGACAGTGTAATACTAGCAGACAGTGAGAAAAACCTACAAGATATAATGAATAGAATCAATAAAGCTGGAATACTATTCAACATGAAGATGAATGCCAGGAAGACCAAAACAATGGTTATAAGTAAAAAGACAAATAAACCAAATGTCAATATAACCATAGATGGCACAAACATAGAACAAGTATCCGAATTCATATATCTCGGACAAAAGATTAGAAATGATGGGAGATGTGAGGAAGAAATTAAAAGAAGGATAACAATAGCCCAAACAACATTCTCCAAAATGTATAGAGTGTTAACATCAAGTAAGATATTAATACAAACAAGGAAGCGTATTCTTCAGTGTTATGTGTGGTCTACTCTAATGTATGGGGCTGAGACATGGACAATCTCTAAGAAAATGTACAAACGTTTAGCAGCATTTGAGATGTGGACTTATCGAAGGATGATGAAAATATCATGGACAAAGAAGATCACCAACAAAGAAGTTCTCAGAAAAATTAAAAATAAGAAAAGCTTGTTTGCCACTATACAGACAAAGAAACTTATTTATTTTGGCCACATCATTCGTCAGAGTTCAATATACCGTATATTGTTGGAAGGGAAGGTGAATGGCAGCAGAGGGAGGGGGAGACCAAGAACATCATGGTTTACAAATATTTCACAGTGGACAGGCTTGAATTATTCACAGTCTATCAGAACAGCACAACATCGGGACAAGTGGAGAACCATTGCATCCAACCCTCGACTAGAGGATGGAACTATTGATTGATTGAGCACAGACATCAGAAGGATCACATCAACATAAATGCCATCACTGAGCTGACTCACCACACGATGAGGTTGCCAATGCTGATTACCTGTCTAGTTTCTTGTAGGAGGTGAAAGCATTGGACAAATAAGACTGACAATCATATTCATTCAGTCCCCGTCCTTCCCTTCCAAAATTCTGATGCCATGGAACTGCAGTCCTGTCTTGACAAAGCAATGGGGAGTTGAGTGTATTGCATCTAGATGTACACAAGCTGAGTATGAGGCCAATGTGGAAGTACAGTAAAACATCCACAGCTCGATCACTCCCCTATATCGATCACTTTATTTGGGTCCCAAGCGATCGCTCATGTAATACTATTGTAACAATAAAAACAACTCCCTAAACCGACAGCCTCCCTAAATTGACCACTTAAAGTCGGTCCCATGGTCGGTCGATTTAGAGCGGTTTTACTGCAGTTTTGTTTGTTGTTGTTTTACGTCCTAGCAACATCTAAGGTCATATCAGGACGGGTACCGACTTGTGACAGTGCGCACTCATGGCGACTTTATAGTGCTGTCCCACTGGGAAACCAGGCCGCCGGCACCATGACCTGGTATCCCACTCAGTCACATTATCCTGACACTGAGCACACCAGTTTTACTGTAGTTAATTCGGCATCGGGTAAAGCTGCATAGTCCGAAGAAAACATAAATTTTCAAAATCAAGATAATTACCTAGATTTGATTGAGAACATTCATGTAATACATCGATCTACTCTTTTCTCTGCTGTCCTCTGTAATCTGAAATTGAGTGCAGGAATAGAGTGTACACCAGGTTAATTAGGGTTGATATAACCGTCATACTGGTACACTTATTAAATATGTGTCACCAAATAGAAGGGAAAACTGATGCAATTTAATAGAACCTGTTACTGCAGAAGCCTATGGTTTATGGCATGTTTGCCTAAATTAGTTTTGCATGGTTGAAGTTCAAATAGACCTACCTCAAAATTTAGCCATTCAAAAAAAGGTTACTTCAAATCAGAATAAGGTAGATTCTAACGATCAGCCTGTTATATTTATCTCAGAGAATGAGATAAACTCAATCCCATCGAACTACCCAAGTTTAAGTACTGTCTGGATTCGAATAGCTGAGGTACAAAATACTGAAATAAGCATGCTGCTGGTGTCACTGTTTACTCTCTGGAAACAGATTTACAAAAGGATGAACACAGCACTACGCATATATATGTCAGTACTTATTGATACCATCAAGAGAAACCTGAAGCTGAGAGACAATAAGACCGACTCATGGACGCAACTCTCACATCAGAGAGCTAAATGGAGAGCGTCAGTCAAGTAATGAAAGCAGTCTTTGTCGCACCGTGACCGACAGCATGATGATGATGATGACTTAGTGATACCTTATATGACCTTGGATATTGCTTGGATACAAATATAGGCAATTCTTCATCGTAAACATGTTATTCAATGCGTCGACTTTGGCTTTCCATCTCTGGTGGTCCAAATCAGATCAACTAATTCTGGATCATATGTTCTTCACCGCTGTGATAAAGCAGTTATTCCCCAATGAGATAGTGGAACTTATTATAGAACACAGTATGGAATTAGCCTGGTGATGGGGGAAGAAAGCTAGTCTTGGGGACGGTGACATGTGGTACTATATATAGTTTCTGAGAAAACTATGCAAATGCTATATAAATATGTATATATATATGTATATATCTAGATATATATACTTGTATAGTACGAATGGGTCACACATATTATATATATATATATATTCAAAGCGATAAGGTCACTGGTTACTAAGCCGACCCAATGTTAATTTCCTTGTTTGGGCTGTAAGAGGGTGGAATATATACACACATATTTATATAAAAATATACATATATATATGCATTGATATCTAGGAGGCACATGATAGGGTGTCACTTGGATGTTCCTCAGATGAGGATCTGTACAGACACATTCGAACACAATCACATCAATACACATGAATCGTGGAGGCGTAGTAGGGCATAATGATATATATATATAGCAACAATAATTCCCACCCACCTTCCGCGCCTTTATCCTCAAATAGTACAGTATGCACCATATATATACATATATATATATATATAAATATATTTATGATAGATGTATATGTGTGTATATATACATATATATTGTTTAACATTAACACATGCAAGAATCGCACCTGTTCAATCCCCCAGGAAATTAGATGACTAAGCCTAGCCGTCACGCCTTCTTTTCTGGATAAGCGGATCTGTGCCTGCTTGTCTGGATGCGTGGTGTAATGATATTTATGGAGTTACAGCACGCTGGGTTGCGGGCACCTCACAGCTTAGAGCTCGTGTATATCAGCTTGTGCAGGCCGGGCTGATATGCCCCTGCATCACCCACACCCCCCATCACACACACACCCACACCACCACATACCCCTCACTCCGGACCCGGCTTGCTCCTTATCTCGGGTTTGGGGACCAGAGGTTGTTCTATAGTCTGCTCACAGATTACGCTGCTGATTATGGCTGCGTAGATAGCAGATGCGCCCCTTCCTCTGAGGAAGCATATTCGTTGCGTCCGGCATAGCAAGCATATATACTAGTAGATAAAAGATTCACCAGGTACTTGTAGTACACGGGTGAAGATCAGCCTTATATAAAAACGGTCGAAAAATCGGGCTAATGAACTGAGTCTTTATGAGAGCCTAATTTCTCAATCTAAGGAGCAAAATTTATTCTTTGTATATGTCTTCAAGTTTACCCGCTACTTTTGAGTTGGAAAATATAATAAAACATATACTTTAATGCAATTTAAAAGTGAAATTGATGGTGTTCTCTGGCCGCCATCTTGTCTTTTTGCATTCTCACCCATTTCACTCTGAGCTATATGAGTAGCCATTTGATATTGGAGCCACAGTTTCTAGTTCATGTTCCATACTAAACTTATTTTCGCCCGTATTTACACTACGTTGTCCTTCACCCGTGTACTACAAGTACCGGGTGAATCTTTTATCTAATATACTAGGTGCCGTGTAGCTACGGTCTCGCCGACCATGGAGTAAGTAGTACTAGTAGTAAACAGTGGAATTTTGTCTGGAGCCACTTCAGGTCTGTTGTGGAAAAGCAGCGCTGCCGGCATTGTGGCGGGAACCTGATGGTAACCACGCACACGCACGCGCACACGCACGTGGACACGCACGCACAAACGCACGCGCACACGCACACGCACTCGCATACACACACGCACACGCACACACACGTAGACACACACATGCACACGCACACACATACACACATGCACACGCACATGCATATGCATACACACACGCACACACACACTTTTCCACACTTGTGCGTACGTACCCACACATGCATATATGTACACATACATGCACACTTTCATCACATGCATCTACGTGCACACACGCATACGCACGCATACACACACTAGTCCCAGTTTCACACACCGGTTCACCCACCCACATCACACACATTCGCGCACGCACTCATACCTACTCAACTACACACACGTGCCGATCAAACGGGTTCCCCCCACCCACGCCGGGATTACCCCCCACCCAACCCGCCCATACACCCACACCTCCAGTATGCTGCCTTCATCAATATGGTAAAGGTACACACCCACCTTTTCACCACACTCTACCAGACGCGGTAGACTAATCAGCACAGCGAAGGCTTCCCGCGCGGAAGGACCGGAGTTCGAATCCCAACCAAGTCAAACCAATGACTTATAAAATTGATATTTGCCTGGAATTCGGCATCAACAGGGTAGGAATAAGGACTGGTTTGCACAGTCTCAGGATAATGTGACTGTGTCGGATATCGGGTCATGGTGCCGGTGGCATAGTCTTCCAGTGGGGCAGGACTATTCTGTCAGCACGAGTGGTACCCGTTCTGATATGACCTTAGATGTTCCTCGGACATACAGCAACAAACAACAACTCCATGACCACAAGCTAACCAGAGTAACCTGTTGAAAACCTATATACATACCCACATGCCCAGCGCCTGGTCCCCTGCTTTATGGCATACACCCATGTGGTGAAGGAATTATATATACATCAAGGGAATGCGCCCATATATATATATTTATATATGTGCTCTATAATCCATTATGGGAATATAAACAAGGACACTACCGATCTTCAGTCCCTATGTAATAGTTAGCACTTATCCTATCTAGCTGACCCTGTTATTATGACATAGACCACGGTGGCGCCCCCTGTGAGCGGCCCTGTGCACTGTATGCCAGCTGTGCCTGGCCTTAACGCATTCAATTTTTAACTTTAGGTGGGCATTTAATATATCTCCGCCAGAGAATATATATCTTCTTCTCAACCACATCAGTCTTATCTTGTTCTGTTTATTGGGGCCAACTGTTTATATATATATATATATATATATACATACATATATATATATATATATATATATCGACACATAGCTACAGTATACATCATTATCTTGAATGTACAAATGGAAATTTCACCAAGGTATCAATGGTTGTTTGTTTGTTGGAGTTTTACATCCTGGCAATGTCAAAGGTCATATCAGGACGGGTACCGACTTGTGACAGTGTACACTCATAGTTACTTTATAGTGCTGCCCCACTGCGAGACCAGGCCACCATCACCATGACCTGATATTCCACCCAGTCACATTATCCTGACAGTGACACTGAGCCAATCAGTCCTAGCCCTATTCTAATAATGTCGAGTGCCTGGCTAGCAACCAACGAGTATTAATGTTTAATTCATTGGTTTGGATCGACCAGGGTTCGAACACGGGGGGTACCGATGGTACATATCCACATACTTAAAGTAGACCTCCAGCCAATGGCGGTACAAGCATTCATTGTTTGTGATGCTCAGCAACACGGGTAATTTGGCATTCGATCGCTGCCATAGCCTCATAACATTAAGATAATACTTATGCTGCCACCTATGTAGTAATGGTGAAACTACCTTATGACTTGTGCGTCAGCACCACCTATATATTTGTACTTTAATACAAAATAATTTGAGATGCTAACTCTATCTTACCGACCTGCCATCTGCAGTCGCCCGCTCAAACTACTGGCCCCAGCGCCTATATAAGGACTGACTTAAAGTTAAAGGCTGCATTCCATATATGCGTAATGCGTAATGCGAATGCGAATGCGAATGCGACAAAAAATCGAAACGCCTTGAAACCTATGAGCTACATTCCATATATGCGTAATGCGTAATGCGAATGCGAATGCGAATAAAATCCATTATCCCAATCGCTCCATGTAGCGATCGGTGCGTAATGCGTAATGCGTAAAGGTGCTGCGAATAGAAACGCATCAGTCGCATTTGTCCATTGATATAAGGCTGGAGGAGGCGACTGATAATTACGGACAGCCGGGACAAGGTGGTGCGAACAGAAAAGCATCAGTCGCATTTGTCCATTGATATAAGGCTGGAGGAGGCGATTGATAATTATGGAGAGCCGGGACAAGGTGGAGCGCGGACCTGTTAGAAAGCAGTCTCCAAGGCTGCTGAGTGGAAACATATGGTAGTGGTGGTGGTGGGGGTTCGGGTTGCTAAATATGCTACCAGAGCCACAAAAATATGAATACTTATCTATAATTTGGTTATAATAAAGGTAGGAACCCCCAGGAGTAGAAATAGCACACATAAAGACAAAATAATGGTTTTGTTGACCGAAAAGGACGGTCCTAACATGGCTCAGTTTAGGATGTTAGGACCGTCCCAATCGGGAGGCTGACGGTTATGGGAAAGCTAAAAATGCTACCATATGCACAGAAATATGAATACTTATCTATAATTTGGCTATGATAAAGGTAGGAACCCCCATGTGACGTACAAAAAGTTACATAGATATAAATGCAATATTTGGTCATATACCGAGCAGTAATATATGAAGACTGCTTCCTAATAGGTCCGCCGCATAAACCTACATGTTTGCACCGACCCATTCTTCATATTTCTCATTGACACACACACTTTTTATATACTTCACTGCATAACGCATGGGGCGGGCCTGTTAGGAAGCAGTCTTCATGAGAAATATGAAGAATGGGACGGTGCAAACATGGCTCAGTTTAGGTTGCTTTGAGGGATGTTAGGACCGTCCCAAATATGAAGACTGCTTCCTAACAGGTCCGCCGCATAAACCTACATGTTTCTAGGCATGTAAAGAGTCTTTTAAACCCTGTAACTACACGACCAAAGGCTAGCTAAATGACCAAAGGCTAGCCCCCAGTCTTTATCCCTGTATCTACATAGATCTATATAATACATGTCTATACGTGTATATATGTCTATACGTGTATATATAGGTATGTATATATATGTATATATATAATACATGCAGACAGATAGATAGACACATGTACTTTTTATATACTTCTCTGCATAACGCAAAACGCATAACGCAATACGCATTACGCGTATATGGAATGCTGGCATTCGCATAACGCATAACGCGTAACGCATAACGCATTGCGCATTACGCGTATATGGAATGCGCCCTTAAGGGTGCATTCCATATACGCGTAATGCGTAATGCGTTATGCGTTATGCGTTATGCGTTATGCATTATGCGAATGCCATCATTCCATACATGCGCAATGTGTAATGCATTATGCGGCACACAACTGGCTATATTTAAAAAATAAAAATAAACAATTATTCTCAATACTGCTCTGTATATGACCAAATATTGCATTTATATCTATGTAACTTTATGTACGTCACATGGGGGGTTCCTACCTTTATTATAACCAAATTATAGATAAGTATTCATATTTTTGTGGCTCTGGTAGCATTTTTAGCAACCCAAACCCCCACCACCACCACTACCATATGTTTCCACTCAGCAGCCTTGGAGACTCCTTCCTAACAGGTCCACGCACCACCTTGTCCCGGCTGTCCATAATTATCAGTGGTCTCCTCCAGCCTTATATCATTGGACAAATGCGACTGGTGCTTTTCTATTCGCACCACCTTTACGCATTACGCATTACGCACCGATCGCTACATGGAGCGATCGGGATAATGGATGTTATTCACATTCGCATTCGCATTACGCATTACGCATGTAAGGAATGTAGCTCATAGGTTTCAAGGTGTTTCGATTTTTTGTCGCATTTGCATTTGCATTACGCATTATGCGTATATGGAATGCGCCCTTTAGCGGCGGTGAGCTCACTTCGACATGGCCACAGGAGGACACAAGCTGGCTTTGATCTGACATCCCACCCACCCCTGCTAATATTATCTCGGGCTAAGGGTTAAAGCTTATTGACCTCATTGTGCCTAACTCATTGGATTATCTCACTGTGCTTATCCTGTTGAACTTAATATGTGCTTGCTAAAATTGACATGTGCTTACTACTGACTTGTTATCGAAAAAAGAAATAAATCCAACTTGAAACTCATATGCGGTGTCGGTGTCAAATTATGACCAAAATGCATCAGGAAGAGACTCGTTCAAGTACACATCCACATATGCACACACATTATGAATAAACTCACTCAAATAGCGAAAGTATGCACTTGTATAGCGAAGATACACAAGCACAGAGAAAAGGAACCCTAAATCGATCGGCCTTGGGACCGACTTGAACTGGTCCATTTAGGAAGGTTATCGGAATAGGGAGTAAGAATATGGTTATAATGGTATGGCTCGGACCCAATTAAAGCGATCAATATAGGGGAGTGCTCGATATGTGGAGGTGGTCGGTAAGGGAGGTTATAGTGTATGGTAAGGCAATACAACCTGGTAGTGAATCGTTATCTCCATGTAATGAATGTAAACACCACACATAACGAAGCAACACACCCATATAGCGGTGGTGTAAATAGACTTAATCCATCACGTGGTTCCTAATGTACACGCAAACCGAAGGTACTCACTCACAGTCACACACAAGTGCTTCACACAGGATACGCGCCCATATTCCACCCATTTTGGCTCTGGCCGCACACGCGTCCCTTCATCCCGTCAACATCCCACCGCCCATCGCCCTCAGCCGGCCCGATGACGATGCAGTGTCACGGCAAGATCCAACTTTATCTAATTGATTTCCAATATTCCCCGACAACAAGGCGCTGGCATGAAAATGGCAGGTGTGAGTCGGTGGTGAGTGGGGACGGGGGGGGGGAGGGCCTGTGTGTATGTGTGTGTGTCGGTGTGTCGATGTGGTGTTGCAGATGGTGGGAGTGAGAGAGAGAAGGGAGGGGGGAGGAGAGAATGTTTATTGAAGTGTTGGGGGGGGGGGGGGGCGCCCTGCATTGCTTGATTAGTAATATACAGACAACTACTTGAAGTAGGAAGGATCAGGTGATTGTGGGAGAGGGGGGGGGGTGTATGGGGGAGCGAGATGGGGACGGTGTTGACATTATTAGCTGCAGAGCAGAGGAAGGTGTTGACATTAGCTGCAGAGCAGAGGAAGGAACAGCTTGGGTGTGTGGGATGGGCGGAGGGATGAATAGGGGATATGCAGCTGGTGAATGTGAAGTTTGTTTGGTTTGTTTTATTGTTTTGTTTAATTTGGCTGCAATTCGTTTATTAACAGAGGTGACGATCTATTTAGATGCAATGAGATTTTCTCCAACCGACATCGGTGTTCAAAGACGCATATAACAGAAGTAATCTAAGTAGTTATACGCAGGACGAGCCTTGAAGTTGAAGCATCAGTCTTAAGGGCGCATTCCATATACGCGTAATGCGTAATGCGAATGCGAATGTGAATGCGACAAAAAATCGAAACGCCTTGAAACCTATGAGCTACATTCCATACACGCGTAATGCGTAATGCGAATGCGAATGCGTCAGAAATCCATTATCCCGATCGCTCCATGTAGCGATCGGTGCGTAATGCGTAATGCGTAAAGGCAGTGCGAATAGAAAAGCATCAGTCGCATTTGTCCATTGATATAAGGTTGGAGGAGGCGACTGATAATTACGGACAGCCGGGACAAGGTGGTGCGAACAGAAAAGCATCAGTCGCATTTGTCCATTGATATAAGGCTGGAGGAGGCGACTGATAATTACAGACAGCCGGTGCAAACATGTAGGTTTATGCGGCGGACCTGTGAGGAAGCAGTCTTCATATTTGGGACGGTCCTAACATCCCTCTAAGCAAGCTAAACTGAGCCATGTTTGGACCGTCCCATTCTCTGTGTGTGTCTGTGTGTGTGTCTCTGTGTGTGTATCTGTGTCTGTGTGTGTGTATCTGTGTCTGTGTGTGTCTCTGTGTGTGTGTTGGGCGCTCCAGCACGATTTTTAAACGGAACTGAACAGGTGGAGATTTGTAGAGATTGTGATTGTGTGATAACGACGAAAACAGGGAACAACAGTCTTTGCGTTGGACAGTTGGAGAGATTGTCACTATGTGTGACAACACAAAAGAAGGGAATAACAGTCGTTGTGTTGGACAGTTGGAGAGATTGTCACTATGTGTGATAACATGAAAGAAGGGAACAACACTCGTTGTGTTGGACAGTTGGAGAGATTGTCACTATGTGTGACAGAAGCATCCAGAAGCGAACGGTATGCAGGTATAGCAATACCTCAGGGAATTTGACGCCCCTGCCTTGCAGAGTTCTAAACCACTGCCTTGTGGTACAGGTCCTTGACAGAACCGAAGGCTAAGGGAGCAAACCCTAAACAGGAAACCATGTCACTGTGGCAGCATTAAGGGAGGTTGATGTATGGAACTCCCAACATCTCCCGACCAGCCACTGCAGGGACAAATAGCTTTGCTCCTGTCTTGACATGTTCTTGCCGGTGTGAAACCTCTATTTGCTCCCCGAGAGAGTGCCGCTGGTAACTTGCAAAAGCCAGCAGCACTTCAACACTTTTGCAGGCAGCTTTCATGAAATGTAGACATTAAGACCGACTCATGGACGCAACTCTCACAGCAGAGAGCTAAATGGAGAGCGGCAGTCAAGTAATGAAAGCAGTCTTTGTCACATCGCGACCGACAGCATGATGATGTGACAACACAAAATAAGGGAACACCAGTCATTGTGTTGGACAGTTGGAGAGATTGTCACTATGTGTGATAACACAAAAGAAGGGAACAACAGTCATTGTGTTGGACAGTTGGAGAGATTGTCACTATGTGTGATAACACAAAAGAAGGGAACAACAGTCATTGTGTTGCACAATTAGAGAGATTGTCACTATGTGTGATACCATGAAAGCAGGGAACAACAGTCGTGTGTTGGACAGTTGGAGTTTTTGGATTGATTGGTGGTTTATTTACGCCGTGTCGGCAGCATAGGCCATATTCACGGCGGACAGTTGGAGAGATTGTCACTATGTGTGACAACACAAAATAAGCGAACAACAGTCATTGTGTTGGCCAGTTGGAGAGATTGTCACTATGTGTGACAACACAAAAGAAGGGAACAACAGTTGTTGTGTTGGACAGTTGGAGAGATTTTTACTATGTGTGACAACACAAAAGAAGCGAAAAACAGTCGTTTTGTGGACAGTTGGAGAGAATGTCACTATTTGTGAGAACGACGAACACGGTTCACAACGGTCGTTAAACGGAGACGGTCGAGACTTTGCTGTCAAACACACCGAATCCACATTGAATGTTTTCTTTTCGAATTGGGGCGAATTACCATTTTCAACTGAAACATATAAATTCATAGGATTGCTATCAGAAGACAATGCCAGTTAGCCATTGCATGATATGTGGTGCAACACACCGAAAGGATGACTTGGAGTTATGTGAGGCAAACCGGGACTCTAAGCAGCGGACGACGCACCAAACTAGTGCAAAGATGGAGCAGTTAGAAGACATGCTCGATATGACGGAACTCAATGCGAGCATGAATCAGAATCTCCGGAAGGCAGAATTAAAAGTAGAAGCGATGATTCTAGAAGAAATGGTTCTGGCCATGGAAAAATGATGTAACAACATGAAGACGAGGCGAGAGAGTTGGGCGCCAGATATATATGTGTATATATATATATATATATATATATATATATATATATCTATCAATATTTAAATAGATATATATATATATATATATATATGTGTGATATATGATTAATTATGAGAGTATAAATGGGCGGAGCTAGAATTGTCATATTGCTTTATATTTATTTGTGCATGCTATTTATTATTCACTTATAAAAGTTCCCTCCAGAGTTTTTATACTTGTATAATTCTGATACATCACATACATTTGCAAAGTTTATATATATACAGTAAAACCCTTCTAAATCGACTATCCTTGGCACCGACATTAAATCGTCCATTTAAGGAGGTGGTCGGTTTAGGGAGTTAGGATAGGGTTACAATGGTATTGATGGGACGCATATACATTGATCGATCTAGGGGAGTGGTCGATCTGTGGAGGTGGTCGGTTACAGAGGTTTAACTGTAATCATATATGGGCAGTGCAGAACCGTCAGTAATTATATAAAGTAAAACCTCCCTAACCGACCACATGCACAGATCGACCGTTCGCCTATATCAATCGCTTTATGTGGGTCCCAACAATACCATTGTAACCATATTCTAACTCTGTAAACCGACCACCTCCCTAAATGGACCGCTTAAAGTCGGTTTGCAGGTCAGTCGATTTAGAGAGGTTTTACAGACAGAGGATAACAATAATAATACTAATAAGTAATAATACCTTATATATTTTTAAACTCGCATAAAACATTATCATCATAATATATATGTATATTATGTCCTGATATGACCATAGATGTTGCCAGGACATAAACCTCCAACAAACAACCAACCTATATATATATATAGATATATATATATATATATAAATATGTATATATATATATCCATATATATATATGGATAGTGATAAACCCGTTATCGCGTGTAATCAGCTCTGTAGTGGCTCCCGCTCGTTCTGCACCCCCTATCCGCGGGCGGGAGGGGGGGGGGGGGCTTGACACTCCACTCGCTATGTATATATTATGGGCATATTCGATTAATCAACTCGGGTCACCCGAGACACTTGTTGGCGCATGCGCAGACTCTACATCGTCGGGTTGCATAATCGAACACGCTCGAGATGAAAAAAATGGTGGCTTAATCCCAAACTCTTTTTTGTTGGAATAACCGATATAACTACAGCAAAATAGGATTTAAAGTATTTTATGATTGCATAGTTTAGTTATATTTCCATTTCAGAATTACAACAAAAAAATACATTAAAAAAACATGTAGGACTTGCACTGGTGGCTGGTATCCTACAGATACCACCACAAATGTGACGTCATCGCTCCTAGCATCCCAAGCTAAGATGTGGGTTACTGTGATCGGGTCGTTTTGCATGCGGAAAGTGTATTTCTCAACTCCACTCGCGGTGTTCGATTCGAAATTCTAGCAACTGCGGTGACCCGAGTCGCCCGGGTCGTGATAATCTAATACGGCATATATGTGTATATACATACGAGGAGTTCAGGCGCAAAACCAAGTAAGTCCATTTTCATGAAAAGTGAGATAACCAATGGAGACACCACTTTTTAGTCCCTATTACCCAATGAGCAAATCAGTTTTGTTTCAAAACCTGGTAAGTCCTATGTTAAATTGGCCTTAAAATAGGGTTTGGTTGCAAAACCTTGTAAGCGCCATTCGAGTTTGTCTGCAAAACCACGTAAGATGTAGCTGGCCAATCAGCTACGCGTGTCAGGTCACATTTTTTTTTTTTTTTTTTTTTTTGCCTCGGGTGATTTGTCGACGTTTATGATGGAAACCTATGATGCAATTGATGAGGATAGTGGTGATGATGAGTAAGCTTATGGTGGAAATTGTGTGTTCTTTGATTCTGCAAGATTTCCATAAGATTAGTCTTTGACAATGGACTTACATGGTTTTGCAAACAAACCGAAAGTGGACTTACTTGGTTTTGCAGAAAAATCAATAAAAGTTGATTAATTAATGAGTTTTGGAATAAAGGTTCATTTATCACTTTCATAGTATTTTGTTCATTGCCCATAACCCTATAATACAAAGAAAAGTGGAATTACTGAGAATTATATTTATGGGCATATACAAATCTTGATTTTAAAACAAAAGAGGTCGGGTGGACTTACTTGGTTTTGCGCCTGAACTCCTCATACAGTATTGGTGTTAGGTTTCTGTAAAGACCTTGTCACACATCACCGGATTGAGCAACAGACAGAATTGTCTAGTCCGGTGGTGATAAGTATCAAAATGTATTAAAATGTGTCAAAATGTTGCGCTATCGGATAAATGGCCACTGGAAGACCGGTCATGAAACGGATATGAAACCGACAGGAAACGGACATGAACGGCTAGCCAACGGGTGTAACAAAATCAAACCAGACAAGAAGTGTAGATATGTCAGTCCGGCAGCATCCGATCCTAGTTTTGTGTACGTTCAAAACTTGTATGGCCACAAAACAGATATTGTTTGTTTGCTGTCCGTTTCCCCCAATCCGGTGAGGTGTGACTGGGCCTTTAGACTTGTACACTAGCCGGGCGCGCCGGGTTTTAGTCTCCTAGACACTCCCCGTGCGCCGTGTGCAACGGAGGACGGCGAAGGCACTGAGGAGTAATTCATTCTCACAGACAACGCCACCCCATCTCACCGTGGGCAGTTAGCAGCCCGGACCCGACCCGGGGCCCAACACATAAACCCGGGCTCCCCACACATCGGCAGGTGCTTGGTCCATATTCAGGTTCCCGTCCAAGTACGTGCCATTCCGTCGATAACCTCCCTTTGTTCCACCCCGGTTGGGGGGAAAGCGTGCCAAACAAGATGTTTGGTTAAAGTATCAGCTGAACAGTCCTACGTATATTGAACTGCCATTGAAATATCCAAATGAATATATCTATATATATATATATATATATGTATGCATATACACACCTGGAAATGTGAGATGAAGACTACGAGAGGTATTGGCATCGAGGTAGGGTTGATCTAGCTTAAAGCTGTCCTTAAAGCTGCATAGTCTGATGAAATATCAAATTTTCAAAACTAAACCAATTGATTTTACATATCTAAGTTAGATACTGATGCACTTATTAAGCATTTGTTTCTGCATAGAAGACAATACTGAGTCAATTTAACAGAATCTGTTACTGCAGAAGTCAGTGGTGTCAGAGTTTTGGCAAGCTTGCCAAAACTAATTTTCCTTGTTTGCACTCAAAATATCTCAAAAGTTTATTATTTAAAATAAAAGTAACTTTGAACTAGTGTAAAGTAAATATTAGTGATTGATCTAATATATTTATCTTAGAAAAAAAAACCCATCAATTCAAAACCATCGGACTATGCAACTTTAAGCATGAATGCAATTCTATTTTCAGAGGATATGACTTGTCCGGTGAATTGTGTGTACGTCGAGGTCCTTGAGTAGATCGTGCCTGCGCCTTCTCAGGGACGGCCCATCAATAAACCCATCAATGACAAACACAACGCCTAAATAGGGAACGTCACACAACCTGCACCACCCTCTGAAAGGGTGTAAAGAGGTGTCCATGTGTCACGTGCCCAAATGTCACACGAGGCTGTCAGTCAGGCACAGATTTAAGGGCATTGTGCATTGTAGGATCGATTGGAAGAGTAGGCAGCGTTCTTGGTAGGATTTGGATCATGTGACCATTCGCCCATGTCGAACAGGCCAAATTGGGGTAAATTTCATGCAAATAATGGCATATTGTTTCGGTACGGTGAACATTACCATTTTTTTGTTTGTTTAGTTGAACGTCCTGGCAACATTTATGGTCATACCAGGACAGGAACTATTGCAACTTTATACTTATAGTGCTGCCCCACTGAGAAATCAGTCCACAGGCACCATGACCTTTTTTTTTTTTTTTTTTTTTTTTTTTAATGAGGCGGTATTTATACTGTCCATAGCGTATAAGCCCGGGTACCCAGACTTGTTTTCAATGCTGGCCAGTTGTAGTGTTGGGGTTATCTTACCACATTGATTGCCTGCATTTCAGTAGCAGATAGATAGTTGATTGGTATGGTTAGTAGCCTATGTTAGTTTTTTTTAATTTTCTTGTATTATTTTGTTCTACTCTTATTACTAGACTAGCCTACTCGTATTTACATATCATAGGCTTGTACATTGCTGTGTGGTGTGTTATCTAGCTATTCTTGGCATGGTTACCTCCCATTGGGCATCCTGCTGGTGGGCTGTGACATAGCACATGCCCCTTTGCAGTGGAGCTCAGTGGGGGTTTCCTAGCCTAATTTGCACATATAATTTTGGTAAGTGTTTAGGTCAGGAATTTGCCGTTCCTTTACCGTTTGAGCATTCCACACATTGGCAGCCATTTCCAGCATGCTTCTCTCATGAGCTTTTATTTGGCTTCTGGTCTGCTTCAGTAGTGGCGCATTATTTGCTAATATCCCAATTAGTCACATTCTCTTCACACTGAGCTAAACTGGCCTTGTCCTATCCTACTAATGCAGAGCGCCTAACTAGGATGCGACAATTAGCAATTTTTAAGTCATTGGTTTGACTTGACCAGTGTTCGAACCTGTGGGCCCGAATACTACGATTTACCAACACGGGAGACGGATGCTCAACTCATTCCACCATCCGTGCCCGATATATATGTGTGCTCTATAATCCATTATGGGAATATAAACAAGGACACTATCTATCTTCAGTTCCCTATGTAACAGTATATCACTGTATCCTATCTAACTGACTCTGTGTAGTATGGCATGGGCCACACTGGCACCACCTGTGAGGGGCTCTAGGCTGTATGCCAGCTGTGTCTGGCCGTTATTGCCTATAGGCCCGTCGGGACGGTCAAATTTTAACAACATATGTATATATATATGCATGTATCCATATGCATGCGCGCATGTATATGTATATATACATGTATCTATATAAACGTATATAATGTACATATATGTAATGTTCTCAACTATTTCCATCCTTCTTTTAAAAGTGTCTATGTCTGATGAAATATTGTATTAAACGTATACAGTCTTCGCTGCAATATGCCAATATACAATACACTAATTAAAGTGCATCTGTTTATGGCCACCTGAGATGGGCCCGAGTGCAGTTGCGTTGCATCATCCACGAAGCATGGCTACTTCCGTGTTTTTCCTGCCAGGAACATGTGTTAATCAGCACTACCTTGAAGATGCTTAATTGGGTTCGTTTCGCGAGTTCCAGTATATAGGCTGACCTGACTGAGAATGCCTACGTGTATGTAAGTATGTGTGTATGTATGTGTGTATGTATGTGTCTATGTGTGTAGGTATGTATGTGCATATGTGTATATGTATGTATGCATGTATGTATGGGTGTATGTGTGTATGTGTGTATGTATGTATATATTTAAGTATGTGTGTATGTATGTACGTATGTGTGTGTATGCATGTATAGCACACTTCCTTTCATCATCTTAAGTATGTGTCACCTTCTTTTTTTGGTGGTAAATATTTGTATTCATCTGAATACATATTTTGTCAGCGCTGAGGCACTCCAGCCATTGGAGCGATCACATTTCCTTTGTACATAGTGGAAGTGGAATGTGTTGCATTGTGAGCAGCACAACCCATTCTGAGCATAAACAGAAAGTGGGGCAGCAGGTTATGCTGTATAGTGTACAGCATAGGTACTCAACATAGTGCAAGGTATATGCATAAATATAGAGTGTGCAGTAATGTAAACTACTGGTTAAATCATATGCTGTATATCAGTTAGATTTGGTTTTAATAATGATTAGTCTTTTAATAGTGCCATATTGTGCATGTAGAGTGGTTTATATTGCATGCATTGCAGGTTGAAGATGTAGTTATTCAGTGGTGAGAGTGGGTCTTGAATGTTATTATATCATTGAGTTATAATAGTTGTTTGCCAGAATGTGGATGGGGGGGAAGGATATATGGACAGTGGGGGCGGACAGGCAGGGAGAAAGCAGGTATTAGAGAGGGCGAAGTGAATGGGTCATTCAGTAGGTCGCATTATATATTTGCAGTGCCAGGTTTTGGGCCTGAATAACTGGGTGAGCTATGTATGCATTTTTAAAGGCAAGGATCGAACCCGCTTCTCTGATTTGGGTTGGGAGTTCATTCCAAATGACACTTCCTTTGTAAATTGGAGCTCTGATTAACTTATTTGTATTGGGGTTGGGCACCCAGAGTAGGGTCGATGTCCCCCTTATCATTATCTTGGTTGTGCGATCTATGTATTTGTCTTCACTTGCACGTTTTTTACATCAGATCATTAGGTGTAAGTTCCTACCTACGTCCAGATTTTCAAGCCATGCTATGCATTTCAACCACACTTTGTATCTTGCCTTGGAATACTGTTCTGATACCTAGCTCTGTTTTGCATTCTTTGTAATTTGGTCTCTTGCTGCTTCGTTAGTAATCCATAGATGATATCATTGTAGTCTAAAATTGGCAATGGGTGGTATAAAGCATTTATTCAAATATTATTGAGGATGGAACCCTCCCTGTATTGAATGTCATGGAGGGTGATTCAAACCCACTACCGCTCCGTGCTGGTTGGTCACTGGGGTTGAATGGTGATGGGACTGAGACAAGTCTAGCCACCATGTGTCAGGCGCATGCGCATAGCCTCCATCGCCCACTAGGGGGCCGAGGCAAGTCTAGTCAGGAAATGTGTCAGGCGCATGCGCGTAGCCGCCAACATCCAACGGCTGTTCCTTTATATCGGCCCATTTGAATCTGAATTCTAGCTTTAGATTGACTTTTTAAGTTTGTATGTTTTGATGTTTGCATTGATGATGTTGATGATTATGTTGTGACAATGAAACGCTACTCAATCCAGGTATGTATCCTGTTATGTGTAATGACTAATAATATTGTTGACTTGTATGTCTGCAGCGCAGTATTCTCACTTACATTGGACCTCATTTTTCAAAATGTGTTAATTTTTAGTGCCAGTGTTTGGTTAAGTCTTGCCAGCTGGTGTGTACCACTTAGAGTCCCATCAAAAGTTGTGCCTAGGTACTTATAGGAGTTCACTTCACAGAGCACTAAGCCACCCATCTGCAGTTGTATTGGCCTATGTACTTATAGGAATTCACCTCACAGAGCACTAAATCACCTATCTGCAGTTGTATTGGCCGGGCCCTCACCTTCCTGGCTTTGGTTCCATAGATTATGTACTCAGTTTTAGTGCCATGTTCTCATGGCACCATGTATTCACTTCACCCAGCACCATTCCAGCCTCGGTTGCCGCTATGGCAAGGTCATTGTTGTGTGTTGGTAGTGCTGCATCATCGGCAAATAATGTGAAAGATGCTTTGCTGGAAACTAGAGGTAGGTCATTTATAAATATTAGAAACAGTTGGGGTCCCAGAATGGAACCCTGTGGAATTCCTGTTTTTATTTCTCGGGTGGTCGAGTTGGTATCACTTAGTTCTGTGTATTGTTTTCTATTGCCAAGATAATTTCTGAGGAAGCTATGTGCTCTATTGCCTAGCCCAGCTCGTTCTATTTTATGCGTGAGAATTTTGTGGTCAATTGTATCAAATGCCTTCTTGAAATCAAGGAAGACTGCGATAGTAAGATCACCCTTGTCTATGTTTGAGAGAAGTTCATCCAGTAGAGAGGCCAGTGCCCCGGCGGTGGACTTATTTTCCCTGAAGCCATTTTGCTGGTAGGTCAAATAGTTAGAGGACTCAAGGAATGTCTTAATTTGGTCATGTATTATTTGTTCTATGATCTTGCCAGGCAGCGGAGGATCAATATTGGGCGTAGTTCGCTACAGGTTTGTGGGATGTTGACTTTAGGTATGGGCATCACTGTGGCTACTTTCCTGTCATCAGGGAAGATGCCTGTGCTAATTATTAGGTTATATAAATGTGTCAACTCTGCACTCAGTGTTGGGATCATGCTTCTTGTCCAAGTGCTACTGATATCCTTCATACCTGATGATTTGTCGATCAATATTTTGTTAGTTCTATCAAGGATTTTGTCCTTGGTGGTTTCCAGGAGGTAATACTTTTCTTTATTTAGTTTGCCCTGGAAGGCTTTGTGTTAAGCACCCTTTTGTTTGAATTTTTTGGCTAGTTCCTCACCTATATCTATGAAATATTTATTGATTTCCTATGCTAATAATTCTTCTGGGATTTTAATACCAGTCTCTTCATTTGTAAGGCCACTGATTCTTGTCTTGTCCTTAGGTTCGATTTGGTTTATTTCATACCAACATTTTCTGGCATTCTATTTTTATTTGTCTATCTGGACTTGATAAGACCTTCCTTTGGCTTTCCTTACTTCACTCCTAGCCTTTCTGACCATACATTTAGCCATGAATTCATCCCCTGGATGTTTTGTTTTCTCAAACTTTTGGATAAAGTAATCTCTATCCTGTTGAAGCTCTAGTAGTTTGTCATTAAGGTAACCTCCCATGGTGATTATGGTGGTGAGCTCCATTAGGGGACAGTGCCTGTCAGCTGCATTAGTGATTGTTGTGTTTAACATATCCCAACATAGTGTATAGACAGCCCCAGTAATGTCTTTAGTTTTAATAGATTTATAATAATATGTGCACAGAATCCATACCATATATGTTCAAATGTATAAAGTCTATAGATTCCATCGTGTTGCGTGAACCCGCTAACCCGGATCTGGGTAACCCATCAGCCTCCAGAAGGATGTGGGTGCGGTGGGAATCGGATGTGTGTGTGGGTTGTGGTGGACAGGTTTATGGGTATTGAATGACAGGGAACTCCCAAGAAGCACACACACCCTATACTGGAAAACACTGAGTAGCCTGCCAGATAAGGGTTGTATCTATACATTAAGGAAAGTTGGTTGGTGTCATCAGAGAGAGCCAGAATGCGTGACTGACCTCCCACACAATGACGTGTTTGGGCATGTCGTGTCAGCCACATCCCGGAACTTTGTGGGTAGATGTGTGGGTGGGAGTTTGAATATATACTGTGTACATGACCATTAAAAGACAGTTCGTTTCTGAGCACTGAAGACTATGGTGTTCTTCGTTCTTTGTGGAGGGGACTCACTACGGCGACCATGAGCGGCATAGACTATGCAGGGGCACAGTCTACAGTGACATAATAGGAATCTGCGAAGTTGACCCAGGACGCAGCCATGAAGATAGGGGTCAAACTTTACAATAGGTTGGGATCCCTCATATCCAGAAATCTGGTATTGTTTATTGTGCCAGCCAATTCATTAAAATTGCAGTTCCTATAAGAGCGTCTCCAGTGGGTGGTGATTCTTTTGTCATTTCTTTTTGTTCTCTTCATTATGAATAATGGTTTGTGGTCACTTATGTTATAGTTAAGGACTCCATCCTTTGTACAATGTTTGATATTGGTAAGTGCCAAGTCTATTGTTTTGTTAGTGGTTTTACTTACCCTGATTGGCTGCTGGATCATTTGTTGGAACTCATGTTCAGCTGCAAATTGCTTTATTATCCCTCCCCTCATAGGCCTATTACTATTATATTCTTCATTGAAGTAGCCAATGAGGAGTATCTCATATTTATCTATATTAGCTATATTATTCAAAGAGTTACTTATTTGCCCAATTCCTTCATTTAGGTTGCCATTTGGGGGTCTATATACATTGCCGATGAGTATTAGTCTTGTATGGGGTCCGGTGACTACATCCCACTGTAGCTCAATATTGCTATTTGACAGGTTATGCTCAGCATGTTTACCCGCATCAACATGGAGATCTTGCTTAAAGTAAATATCTAATCTACCACCTGCTTTGGTCTGCCCACTAAGTTGCTTTGTTTTTCTATCAGCCCTTATAAATTGGCAACCTGGTATAGTTGTGAGTCTCTCTTCAACTGTTCTATTGAGCCATGTTTCTGATATAGTGAAGACATCAAAACCAGAATGTGTATGTGTGTATGTATGTATGTATGTATGTATGGATGTATGTATGCATGCATGCATGTATGTATGTGTATGTATGTATGTACGTATGTATGTATGCATGTATGTGTGTGTATGTAAGTAGGTATGTATGTGTGTATGTATGTGTGTATGTACTATGTGTGTATTGGTGTATGCATGTATAGCACACTTCCTTTCGTCACCTTATGTATCTGTCACCTTAAATATGTGAGTATGTATGTATGTGTATGTGTGGTTGTATATGTATATGTATGTATGTAAGTATGCACATATATGTGTGTCTATGTACTCGGTATGTACTCTGTATGTGTGTATGTATATATGTATGTATAGCGCATTTCCTTTCGTCATGTTTTGGCCAAGGGCAAATGTAGCCCAGTATCTCTGACTGCATCAAGTTCTCGGTCATCTTTAATGGCTTACCTACCATGTTGCCACGATGCTAAGATAGTATGAATCTTGGCTAGTCCGGTGGTTGGGAGCTTCTGCGATTTTCTGAGATGAATAAAATTAGGTTTGTCATATATGTTACTTCAGCTTGAAGTAAGCTTGCTTTAAATTGACTAATTTATGAGATATTTTAAGTGTAGGCTTAAACATGTCAAATTAATGTTGGGATGGTTCTCAAAACTTTGACCACTTAAAGCTGCATAGTCCAATGAAAACATAAGATTTTCAAAACCAAAACAATTATCTAGATTTGATTCTACATATCTACCTTAGATGCTGTTGCACTTATTAATCATTTGTTGTCACATATAAAGGGATACTGAGTCAATTATTTGAACCTGCTACTGCAGAAGCCTAGGCTGATAGAGGACAAACTTGCCCAAATTAATTTAGCATGTTTCAATTTCAAATATCTCAAAAGTTAGCGATTTAAAATAAAAGTTTCTCTAAACTAAAGTAAGGTAGATTATAATGATCATCTAATATGTTTATCTCAGAAAATGAGAGAAACTCAAAATCATCAGACTATGCAACTTTAAGGTTTGGCTGTGCCAGGTTCTATTAAATTGGCAGAGTATTCCCATCTATGCTGCAACTTGCCACCATATTATGATAGATTAAAGCTGTATCGTCCCATGGTTTGGTGTTTCTGCCAGTTTCTGAGATAAATAAATTAGGTTCATCATTTGAATCGATGGTAACTTTCTTCTAAAATCACTAATTTAGGAGATATTTTAAGTGTAGACATTAAACATGTCAAATTAATTGTGGGATGCCTGTCAAAACTTTGAACTGTTAAGGTTTAGCCGTATCAGGTTCTATTAAATTGACAGAATATTCCCAAATGAGTATTGAATAAGTACACCAGTTGGATATGTACGTTCAAATCTAGATAAGTGCGTTGCTTTTGAAAATGTGATGCTTTTATCAGACTGCAATTTTAACGAGGTGGTTTTCTTTTTTAATCCTTCGAGTGGATTTCTAAATGAATACTGTTTTCTGGTATCGGGACATCTCATGTAATAAGTGAACTACCTATTTGTCTACAATTCGAAATAAAATTACATTTTGTAAGCGGAAAGTACCAGTATAATGTAGTGAAATACGTCAATGAATAGGTAATTGTCATAATAGAATAACTGTGAAATAAACTTGTTATTTACGCAATGGGCGCTCCAAATATAATATCATCGGCAATACGGAAATTAATATAATTTTCTTTCCCATCATTCTTACAATCGATATTGGCCAGGGGCAAAGGCAAGCAGCTAACCCTTAGCGCATAAAGTCCACTGTCATTTCTAATCAAGACGAAACACTGTCTTTGAAGTTGACAGCACCCATTTCCTAATAGCTGCTAATGGCTTTGGAGGAAATCAAGAAGAATGACTGCAAGGGAGATTACTTGTGATTTTCGAAATTGTGTTTTCGCATTTATCTCGACAGGTGGTGTCCTGCTACGACGGTAATATCCGTGCTTTCATTGTGCAATACACGATTGCACCCACTCTGTGCTGACAACATGCACAAGACGCGGTGGCCGAATCGATAGAGCGCAGTCTTCCCATGCGGAAGGTCGGGAGTTCGATTCCCGGACCAATGACACACACAATTGATACTTGTCGCTTCCTAGCTTGGTGCTCGGCATTAATAGGATAGGGCAAGGACTGGTTAGCTCAGTGTCAAGATAACGTGACCGAGTAGGATATCAGGTCATGTTGATGGCAGCCTGATCTCCAACTGTAGCGTTCCCATACGTGTGGACTGTCACAACAAGTCGGGACGCATCCTGAGATGACCTGATATGTTGTCAGAACACAACACACCAACAAATGAAACTGACACATGGAACGTCTAGTGCAATAGATGTCAGCATGGGTATTTAGGTCAGTGCGTGTGCTGTTTGGCTGCAGGATGACACACTGTTACACTGCAAACTCAATGGTTATGAGCAATCTTCATACAGAAAAGGTGAAATATCTCTAGAACCACACCACCTAGACACAAACCGCTTGGAACACATATAGAAAATATATTCAACGAATAGATTATATTAAATTTATAAGGTGACGGTTCTGTATTTCCATTAATTTTGAATAAAATAAACGTTTTGCACTGCGCATACCGGCAAACTCAGTGCATTGTCAATGGCCGTGAGCAAGCTTCTTACAGAAAAAAGTGAAATATCACTAAAACCACACCACCTAGAAGCAAACCACTTGGCAGACAAACAGATAACATGCTTAACAACCAGATTTTTTTTAATTTATAAGGTTAGGTTTCTGAATTTCTATTATTTTTGAATAAAACTAATGTTTTGCACTGCGGGTATCGACAAACTCGGTGCATTGTCAATGGCTGTGAGCAATCTTCATACAGAAAAAGTGAAATATCTCTAAAACCACACCAGATAGACAGAAACCGCTTGGAACACATAGAGAAAACATATTCAACGGATAGATTATATTAAATTTATATGGTTAAGGTTCTGCATTTCTATTAATTTTGAATAAAATAAACATTTGCACTGCGCCTATGGCAAACTCAATGCATTGTCAATGGCGGTGAGCAATCTTCATACAGAAAAAGTTAAATATCTCTAAAACGACACCACATAAACACAAACCGCTTGGAACACATATAGCAAACATATTCACCGAATAGATTATATTAAATTGATATGGTTAGGGTTCTGCATTTCTATTAATTTTGAATAAAATAAACGTTTTGCACTGCGTGTACCGGAAAACTCAGTGGCAGTGTGCATTCGTTCTGCAGCAAAACTGCGCGTGCATACACAATGTTTACAAAAATTGAAAGGGGTCTATAGCACAAGCTGCCGAAGGAAATGGTGGGGCGTGGTAGTTCTGTGACCTGGTAATACAAAGGTGGGTTTGAACTTACTGAATGGAGTAACGCCTCCCTTAGAACTGTCAGTTGGATGAAAACGATTCCAGTGTGATGTAGATGTTCTTTTGTGTTTGAGTCGTTGGGGGTGTTGCTAACATATAGGGAACAGCCTGGAGGCAGATGTAACACTACATTCTTTCATCTGGGCGTTCTAACGATTGGGATGTTGACAACCTGGTGCAGTTACAGTTTTTCAGACGCATGCACCGGGCGTGGTTGCCGAATCGGTACAGCGCGGATCTCGCGTGCGGCAGATCGAGAGTTCGATTCCTGGTCGAGTCAAACCAATGACTTATACAATTTATACTTGTCACTTCCTGTTGCTTCTTAGCCTGGTGGTCGGCATTAATAGCATAAGGGCAAGGACTGGTTAGCTCAGTGTCAGGATAATATGACTGAGTGGGATATCGGGTTATGGTGCCGGCTGCTTGATTTCCTAGTGGGACAGCACTATTAAGTAACCGTGAGTTTTGGCACTGTCACAAGTCAGTACCAATCCTGATATAACCTTACATCTTGCCAGGACGTAAAACTCTAACAACCAACCAACCAGCAGACGCTTACCTGTGCGTATGAATTATGATCCGTTTGCTTGGGGAAATGTATTTGGTTTCTGCACTTGTCCTGGTTTAACTTTACATGTGACAAAGAAATGAAAAAGGGAATTGCATGTCTAGTGCACCAATTACATATGCACTGCTGAATAGAAGGGATGTTAAAGTTGCATACTCCGATGATGTTGAGTTTCTGCAAATCTTTTCCTGAAATTAATCTATGAGATTTATCGCTTTGATCTACTTTATTTTAGCTTCAATTACTTTTTCTTTAAAATGATTATTTTGGAGATAGTTTGAAGTGATCACTCAAAATGCTGACATCATTGGGCTCAGTAGTAATATATTCTAGGAAATTACCGTAGTACCCGTTCCAACATCTAATAAACACATAACAAATAAAATACATAATAAGTGTGCCAATATTTACGTTCGAGATGTAGTATTAAAACCAGGGAAGTGCATTTGCCTTGAAAAGTTGATGATTTTATTGGACTATGCAAGTTTAAGTAAATTTACTCAAATAGTTCACGGCTGCAAGTATTTGCCGTGAATACGGTCTTTGCTGCTGACAGGGATTAAAACTACCACTGAACTAATAAATCAGCAGCACAATGGTCATGTTGCAGAGCCAACATGGGTTATTTAGGACCGACACGGGACTCCTGGGATCCCTCCGTTACCCGCCTCCCGACCTATACTTAGTTCCCCCCTTTTAACTATAGGGGGCCGAGAGGCGAATCCAGGTGACGCCCCCTGTGCCCATGCACTGGTAGCTGCTGTGACATCACTTCCACCTGGCTGCCTCTCCAGACGGCACTTCACCACAAGACGCCTACCCGAGACCACCTCCTGCCTTTTCTCACCGCCCCACCTGACCGTACTTTAAGACTGTGACATGTTAGGGTTGAGTACCCAGATCCCACAGAGACTTGAACTCATTACCTTGATATATCTTGACTCTCACATCGTACCATTACATGTATGTGTTTCTCCTTACTAGATTAATAAATCCCATACTAAGTAGTTCCGTGTCATGTCCTGAATTATAGAACCCTCTAACGTCTAGCATTTCTACTGTTTACCATTTCAGTATTTTGCATGGTTTCACTTCAAATATTTCCGAAGTTAGCCATTTAAAATCAAATAGCTCCAGACTAAGGTAAAAACATAATATAAGAGATCAAGGTATGGTATTTATTTAAGCGTCTTGGCAGGCACTCTGACCGAATGAGTTCAGAGCCCGCCTCCCATTCTGGTAGGCCGTGGGATTCGAACGTCCGGGTTCGAATCCTGGCCGAGTCAAACCAATGCCTTAAAAATTGATACTTGTCACCACCTAGCTTGATGCTCGGCATTACTAGGATAGGGCAAGGAGCTGTGGAATGAGGAAGAATAATTGTATGCGATTGAAATTTAAAAATGGTACAATTCTGGAACTTACCACAAAGGTATAGATTCAGAGGGCGGAGGCATTTTATTTATAGATATGTACCGATGCTTTGTTCCCATGGTTACCGCCCGACGTTGAAGGGAACCTGAGGAAAAAACACCTGAATATTAAAGCTGCATAGTCCGATGAAGCATGACATTTTCTAAACCAAAATAATTATTTAGATTTGATTCTATATATCTAACTTAGATACAGATGCACTTATTACTCATTTCTTTCTGTGTAGAAGGCAATACTGAGTCAATTTAACAGAACCTGTTACTGCAGAAGTCTATATTGTCAGAGTTTTGGCAAGCTTGTCAAAACTATGTTTCCATGTTTGCACACAAAATATCTCAAAAGTTTACCATTTAAAGTAAAAGTAACTTTGAACTAATGTAAAATAGATACTTTTGATCGATCTAATATATTTATCTCCAAAAAAATACAGAAATCCAAAACCCTCGGACTATGCAACTTTAACATGGTCAGACTCATTGCAAATAAGCCATGTGTCGGACAGTATTCTGTTGGCACTGACACAAAACTGGAGGGCAACCCAGGTAGCGGAATTTTAAAGTTTCCAAATTACAAATTGAATAATGGACTAGTTCGCATGCTTTTATGGTGGACTTATGGGAAGCATTTGTGATCGGCATGTTAAGCAGCAATCCATACCCACACCTTCGTGTTTGCAGGTGTGAGCATTTACTTTAATTTGGGTTATTCAATAAGGCAAGTGCTTATCGTGTACTAATAGTCCCGCCATGAATTGAAAAATAACAATCTGCTTTGATATCGTTTCTCTTTGAGTTAATGTCAGTACCACTATTTAGCATAAACAAGAAATATTTGTATAATTCAGACATCCCTCTATTTGGAATACCATTAAAAACAGAAGTATTTGAGATGTCATCTATTAAAAGTGCACTAGCTATCACTTCTACTTGAGTTAAATAAAGCATGTGCCACTATTTTACATATAAGAGAGAAATACATGCCTAATTCAGATATCCATCTATTTAGAATAACATGAACAAAATAGAAGTACTTTAGATGCCATATATTAAAAGTGCACTAGCTATCACTTCTACTTGAGTTAAAGCGTATGCCACTATTTTGCATATAAGAGACAAATACATGCCTAATTCAGACTTCCATCTGTTTAGAATAACATGAACTAAATAGAACTATTTTAGGTTTCATATATTAAAAGTGCACTGAATATCACTTCTACTTGAGTTAAAGCCTATGCCACTATTTTGCATGTAAGAGAGAAATAAATAACATAATTCACCCATCCATCTACTTTGACTAATTTTAAAAACAGAGGTATTTTGATATATCATATATTAAAAGTGTACCAGCTCCGGGCCTTGTATATAATGTATTATGTGTACGGTCCCACGTATAAAAGAGTCTTGGAATCCGAGCTCTTCGAACATGATTTTTTTTTGTGTTAACCCGCACCACAGCCTGGGGCTGTGACCCATTAAATAACGCAATCTACAACGGTAAAGCGTTAGCTTGCGTGTCTTCTTATCTCCGTCTGACACCCAGCAGCATCAGATAAGCCTGAAATCTGATTTGCAGGTCAGAACCTCATGGCACCTTGCGCCAGGACAGATAATGAAACATACCGCCTGTCATGCAAACCTTGAGCACAGGCAAGACGGGCACTATGTCCCAGTTAGGGGGCGGGAGAGAGAGAGAGAGAGCGCGCGCCGGGGTGTTGCGGTGGGAGCTGTGTTGGGGGGGGGGGGGGGGGCATGGGGGGGGGGGGCATGGGTGCGGGCATGGGTGGAGACGTGGGTGGGGGCGTGGGGGATTTGAGGAGCAGGGGAGTCGGGGACCTGGGGTGTTGGGGCGTTGGACGTTGGTGGCTGGAAACGTGGGCACGCGGGGGCGTGCGGGGTTGGGGGCGAGGGGTTGGGGCGTGGGGTTGGGCTCGTGGGGGCGTGGGGACAGGGGGTCTGTTTGCGTTGGGGTGTTCGCGTTTGGGGTCGTGAGGAAGAGGGTGTGTGGGGGAGTATGGGCGTGGGGGCGTTGGGGCGTAGATGCTAGGACGGAAGAGTCTCCGGACCTGGTTGGACCCGGCCGTCGCCAAGGTGGGAACTAGTGGGGATAGTTGGTCGAGGATGTGGGACGGGGAAGTGGGAGGCAGGGATGTGCGGACCGGGCGGGAAGGACTTGCGGTTGGAGGGGGGGGGGGGGGTCGGGGGTCGGGAGGAGCTGACTGGCGTTAGCCAAGGACACGCGGGTCTGATGGAGGCGGACAGGACTTGGTGTGACGGTGAGGCTGGCAAAGTGGTGGGGATGGTCGGAGTGTGGTGGGGTGAGGGGGGGTGGGGTGGGAGTGGTGGGCGGAGGTTGCGGATGGGTAATGAGGCAGGCAAGGATGGGGGGGGGGGGGGGCATGAACGCAGGAGTGCTTTGTCACGAGGAGCCCGACGCCCGGGGAACACTGGCGCGACGCTTAGGCCTCAATCTGTTCGACGTCCGTAATTGGGTCAAAGTAAGTGGTGTTGCGGGAAGACGGGCGTGTTGCCGCCGGCGTGCAGAAGAAAGGCCAGGTAACCTTTCACGCGTCGGTAATAAGTTAATGATGCGCCGGGCGTGCGCCGAGCCAGTCGCCCCTCGGCGCGGCGCCAACACTGGCCAAGTCGCGCATCTACCGCATGCGCAGCAGTCGCCGCACGCCATCGGCCGGGGATGATCGGCGTGCTGCCGGCCCCGGGATAAGCAGGCCGTCCACCGTTCTCCGCCTTGAACGACAAAGTGCTGACTGCTGCGTTATTTGTATACACGCGCTCGCGCACACGCACACGCACGCGCTTGTACAAGGAAAAGTATGCCCACACGCATCTGCACATGCACACACGCACACGCACACACATACATACGCACACGCACACGCACACGCACGGGGATACGTCTAATATTAACAGTTATATCAGAGGACAACTGGGAGTGGTGGTTGGGCGAGTGGAGCTGGATTCCCACTGAAGACGCAGAACCGACGATAGATAAACTTCTATATATCTTTTAGATAAACTTCTCTTTATCTAGCAACACATATCAACCGTGGAATGGGTGTAGAGAAGACTAAAGGGCGCATTCCTTACATGCGGTATGCGGTATGCGAATGCGAATGTGACAAAAAATCGAAATGCCTTGAAGCCTATGGTCTACATTCCTTACACGCGGTATTCCGCATGTGGCATGCGGCATGCATCAACTCGATGGGTCCCTGTAGCGATCAGTGCGGCATGTGGTATGTGGCACGTGGTGTGCGAATAGAAACATCAGTCACACTTGTCCATTAGTTGTAGACGAGGAGAGGTGACTGAGAAATAAGGGTGCTGAGGGGAAACATATGGGAGTGGTGGTGGTGGGGGTTTGGGTTGGTAAAAATGCTACCAGAACCACACAAATATGAATACTTATCTATAATTTGGTAATTATAAAGGTGGGAACCCCCATCTGACGTACTAAGAGGTACATAGATATAAATGCAATATTAGGTCATATACAGTGCAGTATTGAGTATACTTGTTTATTTTTATGTTTTAAATAGAGCCAGTTGTGTGCTGCATGCCGCATGCTGCATGCCATGTGTAAGGAATCATGCCATTCGCATACCACATGCTGCTTGCCGCATGCCGCATGCCGCATACCGCATACCGCATACCGCAAACCGCATACCGCATGTAAGGAATCCGCCCTTTAGGTCTGAAACCCAGTCTGCAAGCTTGTTGGGTCGCAGCTTCAGCTTATAGGTTACAGGCCGGAAGTTAAGATAGGAGCCCTTCCCACCCGTATCCTTTATTATCGACTCTATAATTTAAACTGTATCTGTACCAAGCACCACGCACCTACTAATGGGAAAACTTGCTGTGTTTCTAGTTATTCATGTTATTCAAATTTAGGTTGACTAACAAGTTGCATAGTCCGATGGGTTTGGGTTTCTAACATTGTTCTGAAATAAATATATTAAATTGATTGCTATAATCTACCTTACTTTAGTTTGAAGTGACTTTTATTTTAAATCGCTAAGTTTTGAGATATTTGAAGTGCAAACATGTCAAATTAGTTTTGGCAAGCACGCCAAAAGTCGGACACCATAGATGTCTGCAGTAACAGGTTCTATTAAATTGACTCAATAGTCCATTATATGTAGCACCAAATGTTTAATAAGTGCATCAGTATCAAAGTTCGATATGTAGAATCAAATCTAGATAATTGTTTGGGCTTTGAAAATGTGATGCTCCATAGGACTTGCAGCTTTAACCAGAAACGTTGCAGTGAAATTGTGCTAACATATTGTATATTATATAATATATCTATTCGTGTGTGTCTATTCATCTCCATCCCAGATCTTCTTTAACGGAAGCTGTAACTGGGAATCTGATTGTATGTGCTGTCCTAGCGTGTCTACTATCTGAGGGATAGGTGAGACTTTGAATACCTATTAGGGAACGTCCTATTTGTAATTCCTTTTCGGTTGTTAATTCTTTCTATCGCTTTCAGACCTAATATCAAAGCTCCAGGAACAAAGACAATGAATCCATTAGGGAAGATAAGTGGAAAGCCTTGTGTATTATTCTTAGTCGTGTTGTCTCTAAGCACACACCTATGTTAGACATATATATGTGATGTACATGACGCGTTTTAGTTTGTATACGAGTATAAGTGCAAGGGTAATATATACTGTCTATATATATATATATATAGAAGGATGAATATTCATCCTTCGTGCATTGGTGGTTGCTCCGATGTATATATATATATATATATATGCATATGAATATGTATATGTGTATGCATATGCATATGTATATGTATAGGTATATGAATATGTATGTGTATATGTATATGTATTATGTATATGGTTGGTATATGTATATCTATAAGTACATGTATAAGTCTATGTATATGTATACCAGCTACTATGCTTACTATACCTTGTGTCTGACAATACATATCATCAATTGGGGTGTTTGTAACCTTACAACGGTTACCGGTTGCAGAACTGCAACATTGGGTAGAGAGGCTCTGATAAATCGGCCCAATCTGTGGTTGAAGACTTGTCTTCGTAGAGGGAGTGTTGTGAAAGCTGGGGACATCTCTCACGATGTAGTGATGGCGGGGCATCGGGGCGGTAGCAAATCAATTGTTCCAGTGTGTAGTTGAGCTGTAGGTGTGTGTAGTGTAGTGTACCACTTGAATCCGGTAAGCAGCAGGGGTTTGAGGAAGGCGGGCAAAGGCGGGAGCAGTGGTCGTTCCAGCAACAAGAACCAGACAGAGAAATCATAATAGGTGAAGGGCCCCACCCAAGAACACAACAACCCTGGTCAGGGGAAGAAGTGTGCCTGGGAGAAATCGAAATGGGCAGAATCTAGGAAAGAGAAATGAGGAGAGTTGAGTCAAAGGACCGTGTCAATTTGCCCTACGGTGACCATCCAGCGAGCCATAGACATGGACAGAGTAAGAGTAGAAAGTGAAAATGCCGGTGGGTCCCCCCTCCTGGAACTCTTTTCAGACATATCAAGGAGGAGCCGGGCCGGCAGAGAGGTGATAGAGAGAGGTGTGGACGAAATGCAGTCCGGATAGCAAGTGGCAATACATACTGGTTAGCCCTAGTTAAATACTAATCTGAGAATGTCATCCGACTCACCCCAACCCCCTCTTTGACACCCCACATACCCGCCGGCACACATTCTCCCCACCCCACCCCCCTACCCCCTACCGGAGAACTGACACTACAATCTGCCTAATGTGACCCCGTGCCACATGTCGCCGTGTGTCACTTCTCAGGAGCATTGTGGCGGTGAGTACCGCTGAACCACGTGGTCCCCAGGGATACTTTGCATATTTAGAAGCGCTGGTGCCCGATGTCAGAGTTGTAGCTGTCAGGCCAGGAGTGATGACGCCGCCTAATTATGGCCGGTGCACACCTACCGTTTGTGCGTGCACACCTCCCGTTTCGCGCACAAAAATCGCTAGGTGTGCGCCCCCCCCGCGCACACCTACCGATTGCGATTCGCGACTTTTCAGGGCTAAAACTGCTTGCTTGCGCATACGATTCGCGATTCGAAAAATGAATCGGCCCGTTCTCAGTCGTAAGGTCGTCGCGAGTTTTAGTGCGCGAATCGTAAACGGTAGGTGTGCACCGGCCATAAGGAGGAAACGATTGGGCCCTCTCAGTTAGAATATCCATAGAAACCAGACACTTTGAAATATAGCCCCTCCTTAGATGCTAGCTGTTCAAGGTGTGTCTTTTTTGTCTTCTTGTTATTAGTTTTACCCCCTCCCCCAACCCGGGCCGTGCACACAAATTTGTGCTTAGTCCTGGTTCACATAAGAGCGGTATGTTGAAGTCTTGGACACTTATTACTGGGTGAGGTATGATGAGGAATGATTGAGGAATGAAGTGATTAATGGCAAGAAAATGTTTCAAACATTGGCAACTTAAATTAAATCCTTAGAAGTGTTAGGTACTACACCTAGGCCATAACAACCGGAATTACAACTACAACATGAACAAGAGTCCCGATGAACAGACCATGCTGCAAGAAACACTCTGACAAAGGACCTTGGAGTTCTGATGGACCCGACGCTGATTTTAGCCCTCACTCTTGCTCAGGTTGGGAAATCCTAGGGAATATTGGGTATGGGCAGGCAGACATATTCCTACCTGGATGACAATAGCTTTGTGAGACTGAGGTCGGAATATGGGTACCCTGCCTGGTCACCACCATATAAGAAGGACTGCAGCATACTGGAAAATGTCCAGACAATGACCACCAAAATGGTTTTCCAGGCTAAATGATCTACTCTAGTAAGACATGCTAAACGCTATGAATCTACCAAGTCTGTTCTATAGATGCACCCAAAATGACATCGTAGAAATATAAGCATATGAGGCTGTCTCAAGAGGTGATAACTCTTCCTTTTTTTGTCCGTTGTAACGATTGACACAAAACAGCACAGAAATGGTTACACGGAAAATACAAGGACATTTGCTTCAAATCAATATTTATTCTGTTGGGATTATGAAACGTCATGTAAAAAATAAATCAGTTTATCCTGAGCAAATGCATAAGCAGATAGTAAGTTGATCATTACAATGGACAAAGTTTTGGCCCATATTGCTTAGCACCTTTTGAGATAGTCTCATATAGCATACTGGTTCCAGGCGTTAAATTGGAAATATCAACAAATTATACCAGAGGCCACAAAGTTAGACTTGAAAATATCTGGACCAAACGGGGAGTGAGGAACAACTGCCAGTAAAGGGAGTGGTTCAATGAATTAACAGCTTTGTCTATAGAAGAAAAAAACATCTGCATAGAGGAGGGGTTTGTCGACCACAGGGGACGAGTGAAGACGGAACACGGAGCTCGCCTAAAGTTGCATAGTCCAGTGGTTTTGAACTTCTGTCATTTATTTAGATTAATATCTTTGGTTGCTTGCCCTAATCTACTCTAATTTCAATTGAAGTAACGTTCATGGTATAAATATGGCCATATTTGGATATATTTAAAGTGAAAGCATTCAAAATTAATTTGCGCATGCATCTAACATGTTCTATTAAATTGACTTCAAGTTGCCTAGTCCAATGGTTTTTTGAGTGCCTTTCATTTTCTTAGATAGATATTATACGTTACTTAGTATCATGCACTGTACTTTGATTTTAAATAACTTTGATTTTCAAGCAACATTTCATCGATCTCTGAAGTGTAAATGTGTCAAATTAATGTCAGTGTGCTTGATAGATGTTATAAGCCCCGGTCACACATGGGCATTAAGTCGCCTCAACTAGTTTGCTTCATCTAAGTCGACTCACATTGGCTGTGTGGACACTAAGCTAAGGGGACTTCGGGCTGAGTCAACTCATCTAGTTCACCTCAAGTAAACTGCCTCGCGAGGTAGTTTAAATGAAGCGAACTAGCTTGAGTCGGCCTAAGTGGCACATGTGAATGCAACTAGAGTAGTTGAGGTGGCTTAAGAGCATGGATGGAGACTGCTTCCTAACAGGTTGTTGCTTTCATAGTGGTTACAACACATGTTTGGACCATCCTACATGTTTGCACCATCCCATTTTTTCATATATGTGTGGATACCCATCCTGATATGACCTTAGATGTTGCTAAGATGTAAAACAACAACCAAAAAACATCGATCTGAGCCAGTTTAACGTGCAGTTCTGAACGCGACACACTTTGAAAACTCTGTATGTGTGAATGTGTTGCTAGTTCGACTCATCTAGTTCGCCTCATCTAAGTCGGCCTAACGCTGTACGTGTGAACATGGCTTTAGATTCCAAAGCTATCTAGCAAGAAAGATTTACTCAGTGCAGCAGTATCTAAGAGAGCCTTCTAGGCCTAGATCTAGATAAGTGTTTCGCTTTCCAAAGTTGATACTTTTATCGGACTATGCAATTTGAATATTCCCTTCTATTTAGCAACAAATGTTTAATAAGGTCACAATTATCTAAATTGATTAGGTAGAACTCCAGTAAGTCCTGCCTGCTGGCCTCCCCCTCCCCATAGTTCCCTCCTACCAACATTGGGAGTCCGCATTCCTCACACCACTGAATACATTGATTTATTTACTAGAGAACAAATCAATAGTCAAGACATATTGACCTGCGAATACAAAACTACCCCAACTACCACTCAAATCCTAGTGCTGACCAAATAACATAATAAATAAAAGAGTAGGTGATCACATTGAAGTAAGAGTAAGAGAAACTTATAAGAGTATCTATTGAATTGCAAATAGTAAACCAACAACTAAAATCTTATATGTAAATGTAAAGGGATTTAATGTACTTCAGAGTCATTACTTCGTGTATTGTGCACACTTTAATTTCAGAATTTACACTTCAATTTACTATATGGATGTAAACCATGCACAAAATAAAGAGTATCAATCCTATATACCTGTAAGACTCACGGTCCGAAGACCAGTGCTACAGAACTGAGAAAAGATATACAGTAAAACCTCACTAAATCGACCGATCTTGGGACCGACTCGAAGTGGTACATTTATGGTGGTGGTCCAATTATGTAGTTAGAATCTGGTTATGGCCCTGTCACACTACGACATAATGACATTGGCATAGGGAGAACATGAAGAACATTGAACTTCTCGGCGTAGTATGCAAATTTGGGCACAAGTTGAACGTGGATGCAGCATAATTGACAAGAGCGTAACGTCAGTAAAGCATAGTGATACCGTCATTCAATGAGAGAGGACAACTTCATTACGTTCATGGAACGTTATGAATGTTATTCCATCGCCAGAACTACGTTATGTGATGTTACATATGTCATGACAGGGTGGCGAAACATTGAACATACATTCAATGTACTTTCTACTGATGTTCTCCTGACATTATCCTGACGTTCCCCTTACGCAGCATGGATGTTTCCACTGGGTTTAATGTGTGTCAACGTAGTGGAATGTAGTTGAACGTAGTGAGCAGTGTTTGACTAACATCCATTTAACGTCACTGACGTTCGCCGAACGTGTACAGAATGTACGGCGAACGTAAACCCTTATGTTTGAGTTACGTCGAAAGTTTTGAACAGTTCAAAACTTTGACGCGTGCTGACGTCACACGACGTAACATGACATAGCTCGACATCAGTCTAACGTCATTCTGACGTCATCATAATGTAACCCAACATACGTCAACGTAATGACAAAACGTGATCAAGTCAGCCTTACGTTTGCTTGTTACGTCATAGTGTGACAGGGGTAGTACAATGGTATTATTGGGACCCAAATAAGGCGATCGTTATAGGGTGGTGGAGATGGTCGGTTAGGGATGTTTTACTGTATATGAATACAATTCTTTTTTTTTAAACACACAGAAAACATATTTAGCTAAGTAGTTTGCCGTCGAAAATTTAACAATTTTAGCAGACTTTGCAGCTTCAACATTGTCTTCTGGAGGTCCAGAAATAGTAGTTAGTGGCGCTTTGAAATGGACAGTTTCCCCGTAAAACAGCCAAGTAATTTCCCCATCCGGACATCGGGTTCACAGGCGGGCATTCCCACCAAAGTTGGAAGCAATGCGTCACCCCTAAACACAGTTCTGTAAATACACCCCGAGGGCGAATCGACGCCTCCATAGCTGGAATAATAATGACTTGTTTTTGGACGGTCAATACTTTGTGATTTCAATATGGCCTAAAGTAAACAGTTGATGAACATCCCTGCCCCGGGATGTATATTCTGTATCGCTTGGGGGCGGTGGAATGTGTGAGGATTGTGGATTAAAGGCAAGTTATGTCGCCTTTGTTCAAACTTGGAAACATCTCGCCGAAGTTTTATCATAATATCATTTAATGATGAGTATAAAATAATTATATATATATATATGAATATGTATTACGAGGTATATATTCTGAATTTATAACAACGCTTAAGACAATCGTCTTATAATAGTATTATTAATAAATAACTGGCATCTAATGTAATAAACCGGGCGCGGTAGCCAAATCGGTAGAACGTGGGCCTCGCGTCCGGAAGATCGCGAGTTTTGTTCCCGGTTGAGTCAAACCAATAACTTATACAAGTTATACTTGTAACTTCCTCACCTAGCGCTAGGCATTAAGAGGATAGAGCAAGGACTGGTTAACTCAGTGTCAGGATAATGTGACTGAGTGGGATATTGGGTCATGGTGCCAGCGGTCTGATTTCCCATTGGGGCTGCACTACAAACTCACCATGGGTGTGGACTGTCACAAGTCAGTTTGCGTCCTGACATCAACTACAATGTTGCCAGGATGTAAAACTCCAACAAACAACCATATAGAGGGAGTGCATGTCACGTCATTACTTAGCAATCAGCGGTCAGTGGGCTGCCATCTTGGATGACGAGGACTCTCCCTAGCCATGTTGTGAATGCATGCAGATGCAGTAAAACAGAGTGTTCTTGCGTTATGAGAGGTTCTGGGCAGTTTGCATCCAATGTGTTTACTTACAGCACTTTAGCAACAGCTTATGAGGCCAAACTGCTCAAAACAGTGACAGATAAACCAACAAATCAGTAAATAAACACAGCCTAGGCAGTTGCAGGCCTTCTGTATGTCATCCAATATGGCCATCGAAAGTTATCTCGTGACGTCATTACACCCCCTCTATATACATGTGCATATGTGTGTATTGAGGAGAGAAGCCAACTTTCCGGGCCCTGTGTTGGAGACTCGTCCGCTAATAAATCTTCCCCGGATAGGGATGCTCTCCTAGACACAACACACCGTGCACAGTGCTGATATATCACTATCAATATTAACGCAGTGACACTGTTAACAAACCGGCCCCGTGTCGCCGTGGGCATCTAGGTCGGTCGCCATCGGAGCCGGCGCCGTCGGGCGGAGTGTCGGGTGGCCAGTATCTATGGGCGCCCCGGGCAGACCCCCGGCTAATGGCTATATAGTGATGGCGCGGGCGGCCGGCCGTGGTTGAGGCCGCCTGTCCTAGATCCCAGGAGCCCGGCTCAGGCAGGCTGGGTGCATATATGGCGACTGTACAGGCAGTAATCGAACCATGCACCAACTAACTATATCTATAGCCCTCCCCCATCTCCACCTCTACACACTCACGATTCATCGATATAGCCATGCACGAGCCTACTAGTACTAATAGCAGGACTCAACATATATATATATATATATATGGATATAGTAAACAACCCCACCTGACTCACAAATATAGCCATGCTTGAGCCTATTAATAGCGGTAGTATATCTATAGTAAACCACCGAACCACCTACCGGATGCAGTGACCGAATCGGATACAGCCATTCCACTGGCTCACTAATTGTAGTACTATTGTTTTTTGGGAGTTTTCAGTCGCATTGGTGCGCTGAAGGCTGCCATACTGCAGCACTGTATAGGCCCTGCTGAAAGCGGTCCCATGTTGTCGGGAGTTGGCTTCCGATGGGTAGTGGTCAGAGAAATGGGGGTGGGGGGAAAGGTAAAAGGCAGCCGAAGAGCCAAACCACAGTCCTCTGAGACAGCTGGGGAAGGCTGGGTGGTTGGAGTAGATTTGCCCCCCAGCAAGACCCTAGGTCATACCAGGACGTGCACCGACTTGTGACAGCGCGCACTCACCCCACCACTACACCCACATCCACACTCACATCTTGACCCGCACCCCCACCCACGCACCCAAACAAGATTCACAGAAATCGCCATGCGCGAGCTCACTAATTGTAGTACTATATCTGGAGTAAATGACCCCCAACCCCACCACCCACACCCTCACCGTCACCCCCAAAGCCCACACTCACACCTTCACCCGGTCACCCACCCACACCCCCAAACAATCGCGACACACTGTTATATCCATGCCCGAGCCCGCTAATTGTAGTACTATATCTATAGTAAATCACCCAACGCCACCACCACACACCACACACAACACACACAACACACACAACACACACACAACACACACTCTCACCCCCAAACTCCACGCTCACATCTTCACCCGCATCCCCACCCACACACCAAACAATCCCGATTCACAGCTATATCCATGCGCGAGCCCGCTAATTGTAGTACGACAGTAAATCACCCACCACCACACACACACGCACACCCGCACACACACTCACAGCACCGTCTGCCGGACACCACCCACCCAATTCCCGGGAGAACTACAACATGCAACACACCAGCAGCCACCGCCCCCCCCCCCCCCCCACGCAAACAGAAACGCATACAAGCACTAATGCAGTATGTTGAGTGTACGCGTCCACTGTTTGTCAGACGTAGTCAACCAAATCGCGATATGCTGGGTGGTCCCGACCCCGACCTAATACATATTTATGGCTGTCATTATGACGCGTAGTTTCTTAGTCGCCAGCGGGGTGTTTGACGTTTATGTGCACAGCGGTCGCCACCTTATATAGGCACAGGGTTAATCTAATCCGGACAACAAATAACACGGCGCATTGCCGGCGGATAAATCAAGGCGGTAACTGGTCGGCGGGCCGCACTGACACGGTGTGTCTGCGTCCCGCTGGGGGGACTGTACACTCGGTATATTAGGTGGCGAATATGGGCGGGGGGGGGGGGGGGGGGGTGAGGGTGGATGATGAAGGGGTGTGTGTGGGTGTCTCTGTGTGGGTGCATGGGGGTGGGGGTGGGTTTGGGTGGGGTGAGGGGTCGGTGTATGTGGGGGTGTGGGGGTGTGAGTGGTAATGTGTGTGAGAGTGTGGGTGTGAGTATGAGTGTGAGTGTGAGTGTGGGTGTGAGTGTGGGTGTCAGTTTGTGTGTGGATGTTGGTGTGGGTGTGAGTGTGAGTGTGGGTGTGGGTGTATGTGGGGGTCGGTGTATGTGGGGGTGTGGGGGTGTGAGTGTATATGTGGGTGAGACTGTGGGTGTGAGTATGAGTGTGAGTGTGGGTATGAGTGTGGATCTGGGTGTCAGTTTGTGTATGGGTGTTGGTGTGGGTGTGAGTGTGGGTGAGAGTGTGAGTGTGAATGTGGGTGAATGTGGGCGTGAGCATGAGTGTCAGTGTGGGTGCGAGTGAGAATGTGGGTGTGGGTGTCAGTTTGTGTGTGGGTGTAGGCATCGATGTGAGTGTGGTCGAGAGTGTGGATGTGGGTGTCAGTTTGTGTGCGCATGTAGGCGTCGGTGTGAGTGTGGGTGTGAGTGTGGATGTGAGTGTGGGTGTGAGTGTGAGTGTGGGTGGTTCGCCAGGGTGACTGTTTACAAGTGGTACGTCCTGGCTGTTATCAACAGTGCCCCCCACCAGTGCAACCGTCACCACCAGAAGGGATGGCCGAATGAGTTGAGCGTCCGTGTCCTGTTTTGATGGATCGTGGCATTAGAACCCACAGGTTTCAACTTAAAAATTGATACTTGTCGCTTCCTAGCCATGCACTCTGCATTATTAGGACAGGTCACAGAATGGTTGGCTCAATATCAGGATAATGTGACTGAGTGGGATATCAGGTCATGATGCTGGTGGCCTGGTCTCCCAGTGGGTCAACACTATAAAGTCGCCATGATTGCACAAGTCGGTACCAGTCCTGATATGACCTTAGATGTTGCCAGGATATAAAGCTCCGACAACCAACCACCAAGCACTACATAGGGACTACAAACCCACGTGTACACACTGCATAGGAAGCGCTTCAGCACTCACATACACCGCCGCTTTCCAACGGCCAAATACACAGCCTCGCTTTCGGCGCCACTTACCGCCAACCGCATCACTCTATCAATTTTGCACTTCACAGAAAGGTTCGTGCCTTTCAATCCGGCATTTCCATCCAATTGTCAAAGCTCCGGCGTTAGGGCTCATCTCCTCCCAGCACCATCTCCCACATTGTTCTCAAAATAATACTCGCACCGGACGGGGTGTTCGAATCGGTAGAGTGCAGACCTCCCGTGTGGAACGTCGGTAGTTCAATTCTCAGTTGAGTCAATCCAATGACTGACAATATTGATAATTTTTGCTTCCTAGCCAGGTGGTCGACATTATTAGGGTAGGCCATGAACTGGTTGGCTAAGTGTCAGGATAATGCGACACGAGTGGGATATTAGGTCATGGTGGTGGTCGCCTGGTCTATCAGTGTGTCAGCACTATAAAGTCGCAATGAATGTGCCTGTCCTGATATGGCCATAGATGTTACCAGGACGTAAAGCTCCAACAACTAACCAAACAACCTAACACTAGCGGATCGTGCCTCTTACCATCTGGGCCCGTATGCATGGAGCAGTATTAGCGGCGTGTGGTGTTATACCTGTAACTCTGGGTACCTATCTCCGGTTATCGGCGTCATAGAGAACTATGTCAAGCCGTATGCATGGGCGCTTAAACGGTGAGTGTTAGCTAAATGTGAATGTATTTATAGATTTGGGAAATCCCTCTGCATTTGTAGCCATATATTAGGCTCAAATATATTAAATGCTATCATATTTAACAGAATTACATATGCAATAAGTGAAATTTAATCAATTTAACCCTAAATTCGAACCCTCCTTAAGGCTGCCGCTGCATTGGTGGAGAGATTAATAGTTATATTTTCGAATCGACGAACGTACAGTCAAGAAACCGCCGCCGCCGCCAGTATGGCAAGGGAGGTCAATGCGGCGGCGGCGGCGATTTGTTTACTTTACGTTCGTTGATTCGAAAATATAACTATTAATATCTCCGCCAATGCAGCGGCAGCCTTAAGGATGGTTCGAATTTAGGGTTAAATTGATTAAATTTCACTTATTGCGTATGTATTTCTGTTAAATATGATAGCATTGAGTAGATTTGGGTTCCATGCTGACACAAACCTAACACTAACACCGCTGTAAACCTGCTATGAGCAGAGTTAGAATTTCCGAGTTTAAACGCTCGGTGTTAGGGCTAACACTGCTCCATGCATACAAACTTTTCGGCCTTAAACCAGAAATCCCTCCTTAAACGCGTTTTGACTCGGTAACACCGCTCCATGCATACGGGCCCAGTACGGCACATCACACACATACACTACCACCATCTCACCACATCAAACCCCTGCCCACACTCACACCAACTCATCCATATCAGCTACCATCAACAAAGCCAGCTTCAGCATACACTTCACCCAGATGCGCGGTCATCCATCCCCACTGCAGGGCCACATTCAGCCATGCATCTACATATCTATCTGTGTATCTATCACCATCACACTTCCATCTTCATCAGCACATTCATCACGCAGCATTCTCCTATCTCACCGCGCCAGGCCTCCACATTCTTCAATCACATGTGCAGTCACTCACCCCAATCATAGCTGCCCGTCAATGCTCACTACATAGTGTATTTCCAGTGCAACCAACAAGCAACAATATCACTTAGCAGTTTACGCCTATGGGATCACCCTGCCAACCTGTCTGCTCCACACTTATATGTATGATGCATCTCTAACACAGTGAATACATTAAATGACACCTGGAACTGAGGCAGATTCAGGGTACATGCCGTGGGTGAATGGTGTGACCTTAGATGTTGCCAGGACGAAAAGCTCCAACAACCAACCATGGGTAAAAGTTATATAGCTTTCCCAGATACGCACTAATTGAAACAATGGGATGGCCGGGCATTCGGAAGAAGCAATCGCTAAATTTGCAGTAATTTAAATCTCAACCATATCGCGAATATTGTCCCTATATACCCAGAACTCCACCCTCTGACAGACAGTCCAGGACAATCCAGCAATCTCTTTATATCTCTCTCTGATTCCCAGGTGTGTGACACCATAGCCAATCAGCCAGCTGGACAGGTGTAAAGCGTCTCCTCCTGTAAGTAAGTACAGGAGGAGTGACGCCGTGGGGTTGGTCGACATGGCCTGGAGGAGTTTTCCACCAAGTATTAAGTAGTCTCCCTTCCCACTCCCCACTTCCCCGCCTGCCCGGACCCTTACGCCCGGCTTCAGCGCCCCGCTTTGCCGGGCATGCGCGCTGGCACCTGGCCGCGGCCGGCGCAGCAACATGAAAGGTGCGCCCGCCTTTGCTATTGATCGCACGGCGCGGTGTAGTGACACATGGACAGCTGTCGGCGCCAGTCGCGTCGCGGCACTCACTCCGACAGCATGCCCGCGCCGCCCTCCGCCACGTAGCCGACGACACCAGGTGGCGCGCACGTCGCAGCGGCGGCTTCTGGCTTCTTACCGCCCCTTTTACAGTACACCTAGCGCCAGGACGAGCGAAGACTGCGACCCGGCCGCTGCTGCTCCGTTGTTAACCTGCCCCCGCCCGCCTGCCCGCCTGTCCACCTGCCCGCCCGGCGTTTGAAAACGCCCGCCCATATGCCCATGGAGTCGGGGCGGAAGGCGAGTGTGTGCCACAGGCGCCGAGTGGAGGCGGGTGACGCCTCGTCCACTGTTGGTTAGTAGTACTGAGAACAGGAGGCGCGCCCCGCTCCGCAGTGGAGCCCGGAGGAGAGGCGAGGAGGGGAGAGAGGCGGGGAAAGGCGAGGAGAGTAGGGGAGAAGGGAGTTGCCCGCATCGCTTTACAGCAGTAGCAGACGCGCGTTGCCGCCGCAGCTACAGCCACGGCTGCCACAGCCGAGGCTTCAGCCGCAGACGTAGCCGCGCCCTGCAGAGTGGAGTACGTGCGTTGCCGGGAAAAGGAGCGCCAACCCCTCCCCCACCCTGTCGGCCCAACCCCCTAAAGGCCACGGTGACTTGAGGCTAAGCCGGGCGGACGGACGCCCCAGGGGTCGTTGTGCCGGGCCCCGGGACCGCCATGGGAAAATACGGGGATAGCATTACCAGGCGGGATCAAGGGGTCCTTCATACCGGTAAGTTGACGCCCCACCTTCGCCCTCTTGACGCCCATTTACCCCTGGACACGGCTGTCAGCGGCTGTCCTACTGCCGCCCACTCGGGATAGTACACACCCAACACTGCGGGCTTTGCAAGCAGTGCTTGTCATGACTGGCGGGTGGGCGGGTGGGTGATTTTGTGGGTAGGGGAGGGTAGTGCGTGTGCGTGTGCGTGTGCGTGTGCGTGTGCATGTGCGTGTGCCTGTGCATGTGCCTCTGAGTGTCCGTGTCCGTGTCCGTGTCCGTGTCCGTGTCCGTGTCCGTGTCCGTGTCCGTGTCCGTGTCCGTGTCCGTGTCCGTGTGTGTGAGAGCGGGATAGTGGTGGTCGTCTCGTTATTCCCAGGTTGCAGTAATGTCTGTGTGATCGGGCGTGTGTTTGTGAGAGGATGAGGTTTAGGATTGTATGTCAGCTCGTCTCTGGCGCATAGAAAAAACTGTAAACATATAATTGGCCGGCCCTCGGGTGTCATGTCAGTGGCGAGTGGGTGGATGTGGTTAGAATGCCCCACCCTCTCATATTCAGTAACCCAGCGTACAGCTAGGCAGCCAGGGACCACTACAGCTAGACAACCCTGTTATCAGTGACATCAGACGGCGTGTCACTGTCATTCGGCAAAGTCCTTTCCAAATTAAGGCAGTTAGTGCAAGTTTGATACGTTAAGTAATGCTGACAGACGCCGTCAAAATGGCAATTGACATAGAACCGGTGGCGACAGTGTGATATTTAGTGACCATTTAGATGGGGCTGTAGACATTGATAGATTGTGAGCGCGGCTCCGCTTGTCAGATAGGTGGCGCTGGTTACTGGGGAGGCGTTAGGTAGCCTCGTCAGACAGGGGAGGGAGGGAGGGAGCCCGGGCGGGTGTAGGATGCCTCCGCCCCCCCACCCCCCCGTCAACAAGTCGCGCCCGGCGCTCCGAGCCCTGAGCGCCTAGTCGTCACATCACCCGTCCCACATCCCCCATTCCCCATCCCCCCACCCCCTGTCCATCTCGAATACACGTCGGGCACTGGGATCACCTCCCCTGCACACCTCCCCCACCCCACACACACACTTATCCCGCCCTCCTCCTCCTCCTCCTCATCCTACTCCTCCTCCTCCTCACCGACCGTCACACACTTGCCACTGAGTCAACACTCCCCGCATCACACCTCCTCCCACAACACTCACGATTCATCGATATAGCCATGCACGAGCCTACTGGTACTAATAGCAGGACTCAATATATATATATATATATATATATATATATATATATATATGGATATAGTAAACAACCCCACATGACTCACACATATAGCCATGCTTGAGCCTATTAATAGCGGTACTATATACGCTTCCTGCCCATCACTTCCACCACACCACATGGCGAGCTAACACTTCCATTACCCCCCTTCTCGGTTAGAAATAATGGTTCCCCACACCTATCCCCACCCTGCCCTCCATCCACCCACCACTATCTCCCCCTCCCCATCTGCTCCACGTTAGCCACAACTTGTTCAGCTGAGACAAAGACTGCTGCTATTACTTAATATACTTAGCGCCCATTGGGAGACCGGCGGAAGTCCGGCGGCACACGGGGGTCCGTGCCGAGCCCTGACGGGATGCACTGGAGGGGAGCCCGGGATGCAGTCGGCCACGCAGCAATAACACTCGCAACTATCTGCTGCAGACACTTAACACTAAACAGTGGTGGTGACACGGAGTGGGCCGGCGTGGGCAATGTGTGGATGGATAACACTAACACAGCCTGCTCCGTTATGAAATGTGACCTAGGTGAGTGAGGTTGTCAGTGCAGGTAGGTTGGCTGCATGCTATGTAGTATGAGACAAAGCTCGTACAGGCTATGATGAGTAGGGACTGTTGCTACTCCATCATTGCTAGGCTGAGTGAAAATAGGACTGTAGCAGCCGAAAGCGAGATTGCTCCTATGTTAATGCAAGGGATAACACAGCAGACATGGTGTCTGAAATTTAAAGAGGATTTGAATCGAGGTTGGAGATACTCATATAGATAGGGCCGGGAGTGGAGATGAGATCAATGACTGTTTATGATGGCAATACTAGGAAAGACTACCTCACACTGGTAAGGGAAACTTGGACTTGATTATTGATGCGGTATTACAATGGTAATGTGCATCGTTCTGAACAGGTTCTCACGTGGATAATCTTTGGTATACTACTGATACTGATGGATATATTTAAATGTTCCTACAGAATCACATAACTTGAAGATGTTCTATATTCAGATGGGTGGCCGAATGAGAAGAGCGCCTGTATCCTGTTTTGGGAGATCGGGAGATCCGAACCCATGAGTTTGTGGGTTCGAATCGTGCACAAGTCAAACCAATGATTTAAAAATTGATAGTTCTCGCTTCCTAGCGTGGCACTCGGCATTATTAGGCTAGTTCGCTCAGTATCAGGATAATGTGACTGATAAAGGGGATATCAGGTCACAGTGCTGCCTGCTGGTGGCCTGGTTTCCCAGTGGGGCACACTATAAAGTTGGCATGAGTTCGCACTGTCACAAGTTGGTACCCATCCTGCTATGACCTTAGATGTTGCTAGGAAGTAAAACAACAACAAACAAACAAAACATATCTAGTGTAAGAATTGTAAACTGCTATCCTGGACAAGATGGCACTGTATAGGGTATGCACTGACGTCACGCTAAACGGAAGTGCGGCCATTGTGGAGATACAACCACAATAACAAACCTAACTAACTCAATGCATTGTCAATTGCAGTGAGCAATCTTCATACAGAACAAGTGAAATATCTCTACAAGCACACCATCTAGAAACAAATCCCTTGGTATACATATAGAAAACATGTTTACCAAACGATTATATTAAATTGCTAAGGTTAGGTTCTGGATTTCTATTAATTCTGAATAAAACTAATAATTTGCACTGCGCGTACCGGCAAACTCAAAGCATTGTCAATGGTCATGAGCAATCTTCATACAGAAAAGGTGAAATATCTCTGCAACCACACCACCTAGAAACAAATCCCTTGGTATACATATAGAAAACATGTTTACCAAACGATTATATTAAATTGCTAAGGTTAGGTTCTGGATTTCTATTAATTCTGAATAAAACTAATAATTTGCACTGCATGTACCGGCAAACTCAAGGCATTGTCAATGGTCATGAGCAATCTTCATACAGAAAAGGTGAAATATCTCTGCAACCACACCACCTAGAAACAAATCCCTTGGTATACATATAGAAAACATGTTTAGCAAAAGGGTTGTATTAAAGTGATAAGGTTAGGGTTCTGGATTTCTATTAATTTTGAATAAAACTAATGTTTTGGACTGCGCGTACCAGCAAACTCAAGGCATGCTCAATAGTCGTGAGCAATCTTCATACAGAAAAAGTTAAATATCTCTAGAACCACACCGCCTAGAAACACATCGCTCTGTACCCATACAGAAAACATGTTTTCCAACAAGATTCTATTAAATTGATAAGGTTAGGGTTCTGCATTTCTATTAATTTTTAATGAAATATACGTTTTGCACTGCGCGTTGTTTACGGGTTGATATCGCCACAATGGCCGCGCTTCCGGTTAATGACGTCACGTGAATACCCTCTGTTGTCCCCGATGTTTAGGATAAGCTTTGGATTCACAGAAAAGGATAAGATGTCATGCCATTAGAGTTATATCTAGAGATATTGTCTATGACCTGAAGACCATGTCACCAGCTGAGAGCCGTGTGGATAAGGCATCCTATGTTAACGTAGAAAGCACTACAAGTAGAAGGCTATTTTCCTTTGATCTCTGCAGTTTTAGTTATTCGCGGCAGGGGACCGACTTTTCCTGTTCCACACCTGAATTCTCTTCCATGGATGATGTCACAGTATGTTTTGTTTGTTGTTGTTTTAGATCCTAACAACATCTAAGGTCATACCAGGATGGGTACCGACTTGCAACAGGGCGCACTTCTGGCGAATTTATAGTGGTGCCCCACTGGGAGACCAGGCCACCAGCACCCTGACCGGATATCCTCCTCAATAACATTATCAGAACACTGAAACAACTAGTCCTTGCCCTATCCGAATAATGCCGACCAAGTGTCTAGGAAGTGACAAGTATAATTTTTTAAGTCATTAGTTTCAGTCGACCAGGCTTCGAGCCCACAAACCCATGGGTTCAGAGCCACATATCTCCCAAAACAAGAGACGGACGCTCAACTCATTCGGCCATCCCGTCTGGTCATGGTGTCCCAGTTAGGGCTATGTGTAACCTGGAGGTTGCAGCACAAACATCCAAAAATTAACTTAACTTAAAGGACCGCCTAGAGAATGGTCTGAACAACCTGTCGATTTACTGTTGTGTTTCACCAGTTGGAATATGAGGTGAAGTAGACCTGAGGGTTAAACCAGCTAGACAGCAGAATGTGTGCCTATGGAACCTGAGAGATGTTATTCATGTGAGTGCCTTTGTCAGTGGTAATGATAAGGGTATCTTGCATGCGTATGCATATATATATATATATATATATATGTATATTTATATATATATATATATATATATATACACATGGTTCGTACAGGACCTGAAAAGTCTTGAACTCCATTTTCACCATTTTAAGGCATTGGAAAGCCTTGAATTTAAGCTATTTTGGGTATTTAGTCTGGAAAAGCCTTGAATACCATTAAAACTGTCCCCACTGATATAGATTACTCCGAAATTGTCATGCGTCATTGTTGTTTTCTCATGAAATCCAAATGAAACTAGTCTGGAATTCTTATCAAAAACAGTCTTGCAAAGCCTGGACATAGTCAAATGTGTACAGACCGTGTATATACACATATGTATATAGATATGTATATATTATAGATATATATGCATGCATATTTGTATATATATATACATATATCTGCATACATATATGTATACACATTTGTTTATATTCCTCCGAGCGAGTAGCGGCTAGGCCCCGCGCAGGAGGCGGGGTGGTGCATAATGGGGTCCCACCACCCACCCGGACATGGGGGGGGGTGGAAGCCACTCCAGGCATTATTACATTTGATAAAGGGTTTATCACTACCCAAATATATGTATATATATATATATGTATATATATATGTATATATATGTATATATATTTGTATATATGTGTATATGTATATATGTGTATATATGTACAGATATATGTATATATATATGTATATACATATGTAGATATACATATCTATACATATGTACATATACGCTCTATAATCTATTATGGGAATATAAAAAAGGACACTACCATTTTCATATTTGTATTGTTATTTCCGAACCACAGCTAGTTTATGCCATTGATTGCATGTGTATATTCATGTAGAGATATATATATATATATATATATATATATATATAAATGTATACATACATATATATGGTATGTTTGTGTTCCGGAAGAGGATACCGTGCCTGCGCATGCGTCGCGGACTATGACCGACATTGTTGCCAGCAGGGGAGCTGTGGCCGGGGCCATGACCGGGCGGCGACCTGCTTCTGAGTGCCTCTGAGCCGGGGCTCTCAGACCAGGAAGGAGGGGAAGGCGATGCTTGATGATGCTGCTGATGAAATGTGTAGCGCGAAAAGCGCCTTGGCGCCAGCGTTGAGGGGGATTTGGCGGGGATATGTCTAAGTAGACCGGGGGACTGGGAGTCTGGCCTTAAAGTGCGTGGTACAAGAGCTTGCATAGGCGGGTGGGATTTGTGGGGGAGTGGGGGGGGGGGGGGCATGCACTGTGACAGGGGCTTGTAGGAGATTGTTTGGGTAGAGATGAAAACGCGCCGGAAGGCTTGACCAGGCCGGTGATAAGGGTGGGGTTGGGGGTGTGGGAGGGAGAGAATGGATTGCGGGGTGTTTGCCAAGGGATCATTCGGGTGGTCAGCGATATAAGTTTGGATGAGATATTGTGGGTTGAAGCTTAGCAGGCGGGTTTAATGCGGCAGAGGCGACAGAGCTATGCTCTGAGTCAGTCAGTAAGGTATTAGGGAGCTTTCTGTTCTAGATGAGGTCACTATGGCTTGACGCGTGCTGGTCAACCACAATATATGCAACGTACACGTCACTGCAAAGCCCGTATAATCCTGACTTTAATCCATAACACTGTTGAAGGGTCAGTGAGTGGATAAACACGCACCGACAAATCCGAGTTGAGGGTGGACGATCCTACTGGTTCCCCATTTCTGTAAAATATATAATTAATGGTAATTATATATATGATTTAGAAAAACTTGACTGCATCTACCATTATAGCATACGCCCCTCCCCCCGCCGAGTTCCACATTAAAACAGTGAAGTCGACAAGGGCAAGGACGACTGTTGCACAGCTTAACCCTATCCAATCACAACTAGGACAGCTATAACTATGTTATATATATATATATATTTATATATGTATATGTATGTATATATATATCATGGTAGCTCTGTAGAAGTGGGATGCTAATGGTCCTCGGGGAGGAGCGTGCAATAAATGGCATTCATGCGTGCAACAAAAAAAAGACTATAAGAAATTTAATAAAACAAGACATTCACTTTCTCTCTAACATCAAACAAACCTCTAGTGTCTCCATGGGCACATCCACCTTGCCCTTCTAGTGCCGCAGTCTGCCCAGAAATACGTCGCCACTTATTCGCTGCGAATCACTCGCTGCTACTTCCAAGAAGCTACCAACTTGTGCAAGGCCTACGTCATTGCTAATTAGGCCCTTTGAAGTGTCCCTGCCGGGTGCTCTAGCGACTGTGTATTTATTGGCGGGGATCTTTCTTGATGTGGAGGAAGAATTATATATCGGGTTGATTAATCTTTGCATCCATACGTTGGCACTAACAGAGCGGGGGAGAATCCGTAGAGTTGTATGTGGCTGGGTGGGTGAAGAAGGAGGGGTGAGATTGAGAGATAAAATGAGGAGTATAGGAGGTTATGATAAACTTATGAGGTGAAGGGTTGCAGAGAGAGTATTAGATACTCAGGGGAGCAGTTGGTGATTTGGTCACCGAGGTAAGATAAACAGTACTGGCAGGTGCAGTATTGAGGATTGGAAGGAAGGGTGGGAAAGGAAAATTGTAATAGGTGACAGTAGGAACAATATGGGAAGGGAAGAAGGGAATGGAGGAGAGTGGAGAGGATGCTTAGATTATTGGTGGAATTGGAATTAAAATGGAGGGTGGGAACGGCGGGAAGAGAGTGGGTGTTGAGCAGAGCCAGGGTAAGTGATGGACAGGTCAGGGGGGGGGGGGCGGAGGGTGGAGATAGGGAGAACGGTAATAAACATTGAGAGGTCGGGAGATGAGATGAATAAGAGCCGAGCGAGGATTGAATGAAGGGAAGGTGTGGAAGTCTGAGAGTGAGAGTGTGTCGGTGTGTGGAACTGTCGGTTATGATGATGATGGCCAATACCCGGAACATGGACGGTGCAGAAGGGGGAGGGGGGAGGTTGAGGACTGAAGGGATTGGGGTTGGGGAAGGATTTGTGGAGTATGGAGGCTGCGCGTAGGGGTGTGAAGGAAATGGGTGTTGGGGGTGCGGGGGTGGGAATAAGATAGTAATGGTTCAAAGAATGCGGGTTGGAGGGGGATGTATGAGGGGTAAGAGAGGGGGTGAAGGGAATAGTGGAGAGTGGAGGGCAGGAGGAGGGGGAGAGAGGTGGGGGTTGAGACTGAGTGGAATTGGAATTTGGGTGGGAGGCTGGAGGGTGGGGATTGTAGGTCGTGGTTGAAGGGAACAAGGGTTTGGTTCAGTGGTGGTATCTGTGTCAGAGTGGTTAGAGTGTCTGACTTTGTTCTAGGTCGGACTCCTAATCTGAAGGTCGGTGGTTCGATTCCCCGTGCCTCCTCCTCTGCCAATTTGAATTTCCACTGCTGTGTATAACTTACAGCGACATTAAAGGCCAGTTGCCCTCATACCATGGCTATGTGGTGTGGGAGGTTAAAAACCCCTTGGGTCGGTAAAAGTGTAGACTCAGGCTTTCTATCGACGAACTGGCTAATGGGGAAAACAAGTCTATTCTGACTTATCCATGATAGGCAGTATAAATCTTCAAGAATAAAAAGGGACAGGATGGTGAGGGAATAGGGATTGCAGTCGGTTGGGGAATACGGATGGAGGTTAGAGGGTGGGGACAGAAAGGTGGGGTAAGAGGGCTGGGGCTAAATGGAATTGGGGTTGGGGTGGATATTGGAATGGGACGGGGGACAGGAGGGTGAGTGAAGAAGGGTGGGGGTTTGGATTGAAAGGGCTGGAGAGTGTGGTTGGAGGTTGGTGGGTGCAGGGCGTTAATGGTAGAAGGGTGGCGGATGAGAGAAATGGGGTTTGGGAGGGCAGGAGCTGAGCGGAATGGGGTTTGGGGGTGCTAGGAAGGTGGGGGCTGAGAGGAATAGGGTTTGGGGGGGGGGGGGATGCGCTAGGACTAGTAGGAGGGTTTGGGCTGAGGGTAATGGGGTTTGGGAGGGTGGTGGTGCTAGGAGGGTGGCTATTACGGGGCTTATGAGTTACCCGGGAGTTTTATATCTCTGTGAATCACGTTCTAATGAGGCATTCCGGGCGCGCCTTGTACATTCCGTATTTAGAGGCCTCGCAACGCGCGTCAGACCGGGCGGCGCGTTGAGCTATCGTCGACAGACATGCGAAGCACCGCAGCTCCAGGCGACAGACACCCTTACAACAGACAAGGCCTTTCTCCCTGCAAAAACCCAGGCTCCAAGGCCTGAGCCCCTAAGGCCAGCAGGGGCCATATGCATGACGCAGTGCTAGCGAGCCAAAATGGGTTTTGGCCGGGATTTCCAGTTTAGCGAACGAAAGCAGTAGGCAAGGAGCAGTGTTACAGAAACACCGTGAGTTTAATGTTGCGTACACTAACATCACTCCATAGTGAGTTTATGGGTGGTATTAGGTACTGATAAGGCCCAAATCTATTCAATGCTATCATATTTAACAGAATTACATACTCAAAAAGTGAAATTTCATCAAATTAACCCTAACATCGAAGCGATATTAACACCGCAGCTACATTGGTGGCGATATTCATATTGTTGAATGAGTAAACAAAACAAATGGCCACCGATTCAGTGGCAACGTTACTATCGCTTCGATTTTGGCTTTACTTTGACCAATTTTATTTAACAGAATAACATACAAAATAAGTGACATTTGGTCAAATTAAACCATAAATCGAACTGATATTAACCCCACCACAGAAATTTGTTCCAAATAAACCAAAAATCAAACTGATAGTAATGATTCCACCGCCGCCGCTGCCAAATCAGCAGCAAATTTGGCAAATAGCAGTGCTTGCCTGGAACAGGCTGAGTGGGATTCCCCAAATCTATAAATACCTGCAAGTTTAGCTAACTTGAAGGAGCTAGGTGCCCGCATATACGGCGTGACATACTTCGCGATGGGGGTGATAGCTACCCAGTGTTACTTGTTAACGCCACACGATGCTAACACCACATCATGCATATGGCCCCAGGAGTGTCTCCAACATTATCCGGCATGCACACCACCAGCCACTCCTCTCGACGCTATTTAAGGGCCTGTAACACTGCATCGGCATAGGTTACTCATATGCTAGACCTATCACCTGTAACCGTCAACAAACATCCCAGTACGCCGCTTATAGGTCGTCATATGCTTTGCATACGTCGTCATAGGTTAGGCATAGGTTAGTCATAGGTGAGGCATAGGTTAGGCATAGGCTACGCATATGCTTCATACATCATTGGGACCTCCCGCAGTGCAAAACGGTCGACTTATCTGGACCTATAACAATTTTCAAGTTATTGCGCCATGTTACGCATATGCCGCTGCCATATGTCATAATGTGACAGGGCCATACCCCTGCACATGCCGACTACATGGTATGTCCCCTATCATCGCTCACTTACCTGCGCCACATGCGCCGCTGGCTGCAATCGGCACTCTGATTTTATCTGCGAAATTCTAGCTGAAATTACAGAATATCACCCACCCCCTCTCCACCGCCACCTGCCAACTACCTATTGTGATGAAGCTGCCATGGCTGTCCACTTCGCGGGTGTTGTTCTGATAGTGTGGGGGGGGGGAGGTTGTTGGTTGGGTGTTGGAGTTTTACATCATGGCAACATCTAAGGTCATATCAGGATGGGTACCAACTTGTGACAGTGTGCCTTCATGGTGACTTCATAGTGCTGCCCCATTGAGAGAGTAGGCCGCCAACACCATGACCTGATATCCCACTCAGTCACATTCTCTTGACACTGAGCCAACCAGTCCTTGCCCTATCCTAATAAGGCCAAGCGCCTGGCTAGGAAGCGAGAAGTATAAATTCCTAACTCATGGGTTGGATTTGACCAGGGTTCAAATATATGGGTTCGAATCCTACGATCTACCAAAAATGTCCTGGGTATACGATGCACTGCTAGGAAAGGCTGCCATTAGCCCGGTTTTCTTGCAGTTCTGCAGATACTGTCATCGGCAGGAAACTGCTCGCGGCAGTTATTGGCCACGCCATTTCGGATCGCCCGCTCCATTTAAGACGAGGTTGATGTCGTAAAGTAGCGACATACCGGGCTACATATCTCACCTGCATCCCTCAATATTCCAATCATGATTTAACCACTCCGGTACCGCCGGTACTGCGAAATGGGCGCGCCGGGATCCAGCACAGGCAGTGGTGCGACGCTGGTCCCTGGCTGCCGCTGGTCCCCAGTGTTCAATCTGCACGCGACGCTTAAGTGAAATGCATAGCAAATTTCCGAGTGGTGTCTTTCCTATCAATATTTATACCCTCTCCCTCCTCCACTCTTCCTCTACGTATATATATATATCCGTATATATATCCATGTATATATATATATATATATGTATATATAACCACCCATAATTAACGGAATACATTGAAACCAGCATAACTAACCTATTGGTGAATGAAGTGGTAGATGGTATGTGGATAGTCTGAAGTTAAGGAAAGTCTGGAGACTATTTAATGATTTGGCTGAAATTAGGTCGAATCTGTAGGGACTTCCTTCAGGTTTCCATCACATATGGTCACCTCCGACAATTGCCCTTTGTACTCAGCTTCCACATTTAGGACTAGGAGAGGAATTATTGACATTGGGTCAGAGGACTAACTTTATATTTGTAGCGGACTCAGTAGAACGCAGGCCTCTCCTGCCAAAGGTCGGGAGTTCAATTCCTGGTCGAGTCAAAGCAATGACTTACAAAATTTATACTTGTCACTTCCTAGCCAGGTGCTCTGCATTATTAGGAGAGGGTTAGGACTGATTGGCTCAGTATCAGGATAATGTGATTGAGTCAGATGGTCATGGTACTGGTGGCCTGGTCTCCCAGTGTGGCAGCACTATTAATGTGCGATGAGTGCACACAGTCACAAGTTGCTACCCATGCTGATATAACCTTAGATGTTGGCAGGACGTAAAACTCCAACAACCAACCTATATATTCAAAGTTGTCATCATGATGTGTTTGTGTGTTGTTGTTTTACGTCCTAACAACATATAAGGTCATATCGAGACGGGTACCGACTTGTGACAGTGCGCACTCATTGCCCCTTTATAGTGCTGCACCACTCGGAGACCAGGCTGCCAGGAGCATGACCTGATATCCCACTCAGTCACAGTATACTGACACTGATCCAACCAGTCCTTGCCCTATCCTAATAATGCCGAGTGCCTGACTAGGAAGCAACAAGTATACATTTGTAAGTCATTGGTTCAGGGTTCGAATCCACGATCCCACAGTCTACCAACATGGGAGACGGACGCTCCAACTCATTTCAGCAGCTACAAATGTGTTGCCAATGACGTGATGAGGTCAATGCCATGCAGTTATTTCAATGTAGATTAACTAAGTGTGTGGTGTTACTGGACCTTCAGGCATAATAAATGAGCACGTATACCACGAACATTGAACTCACAACTCATGGCAAGATGCCAATGTACAACACCATTCCTGAACACGCGACCCACACTTATTTAGCGTTCAGCTCACTCAGACTAGGTCGCACATTCAACAACTGATCGTCCAGAATAATCGGGTTCCACAGCCTGGATCATAACCACTAACTGCTTGCCGAATGAGTTGAGCGACCGTCTCGCGTTTTTGTAGATCGTGAGATTGGAACCCATTGGTCGAATCAAACCAATGACATCAAAGTTTGCACTTGCCGCTTCATATCCATGCACTTGCCATTATTAGGATATAGGACTGGTTGGTTCGGTGTCAGGATAAACTGTGAAATGGTGAAAACAAGACTATTCAGACTTATCCATGATTTATCTAGGCAAGAGGCTGAGTCATGATAGCTGAATAGGCCAGGTGGCAGCACCAGGTACGGCAAAGGGCCTGCCCATTCGCTTGAGGTGTTGCGTGTCACTAGGTGTGAAGTGTCATTTAAGGTGCCAAGCAGAGATGCAGATCAAGGATAATCAGTTTACGAATAAGGATACTCGTATAATGCCTATACAGCACATACATCTTCAAAACAGAAATGTGACTGAGTGGTATATTAGTCAATGGTGCTGGTGGTCTGCTCTCCCAGTGCTCTGCACTATAAAGTCACCATCAGTGTGCACTGCCACAAGTCGGTACTCATCGTGATATGACTGTAGATGTTGTCAGGACATCAAACAACTAACAGAGAGCGCAGATGATTGTGCAACTGGGCAAGGCGTTAATGAGTCCGATAGGGGGCGGGTCGGCGCAGAACCGGACAGCTGTTTTATAGTTAAGTGGCATGCGTGCAGGTGGTGGCAAAGGGAGGGGGGCGACCTTTGACCCTGTTTCTCACCATGCTGAAAAGTACAAACACTTCCTCTGCACACCGTAAACCGCTGCTGGCACACCCGGCACGTTCAGGCACATAGCGGGGAACCAGCATTTTCGGTGCGTCTATACAGGAATATGGTTGGGTCGTTGTTGCAGTTTTACCTCTTGGAAACAGGTCATGGGTACTGACTTGTGAGAGCTCACACTCGTGCCAATTCCATTGTGCTGCTAATACTAGGGACCAGACTCCCATGACCTGATATCCCACTCAGTGATATTGCCTGACAATGAGCCAACCAGTCCTTGCCCTATTCTGGTAATACTCAGCGTCTGGCTAGGAAGCGACAACTATCAATTTTGAAGTCATTGTTTTGACCCGACGAGAGTTCCAACACATGATTCTAATCCCACGATCTACCAACATGGGAGACAGATGCTCAACTCATTTGGTAATTCCATCTGGTCTAGAGGCAAAGAGGATGGGGAAGAGACAGAGCGAAAGTGTTAGTCATGCTATATTGGAATATATCGTGAATGGAATCCCAGGCACGTGTTGGGTTTCTTCTCTCTGTGTGGCACGATATAATACCCGATAGCAGGCGATGACACACATTGTTCGCGCTGCTGTTATTATGTAAGGAGAGCGTGAACGAGAGGAAGATCATTGTTCCCCTGTAACCCTGCACTGCCAGCATCCGCTTTTATAATGTCCCTGCGCCAATTGCGCGATAGACGGAACAGTCTCCCTGTGCGGCGCCCCCTACCGGATATAATAGGGCCATCGTGATGTCAGCGCCCCCTATGAATGAGATAGAACAAGGCGCGAAGGCCAATTCCAGTCACTCACTTCCAATTACTTCAGAAAGTTTGTGCCAAACGTGGCATGTCTGGTTGGCGTTGTTCTCTCTTTTTGGGGCGTTCGTGATATAACTGGGAAGTGCAACGGGGTATCGGGTTATTATAACAGGCATACGGTTAGATGTGTTTTTGAATTGCTTATTCGAGTAGAATTAAATGAACGGTTCAAGTTCACCATATTTCTGTTTGATAGTGTACATTGCATGCATACAACATTATCTGTTGACAATAACTTCATCCTATTACCGCCTGAACTCCTTGATCCTTGTATAATTCTGCAAATAATTGTTTCTAGTGGTATGACTTCGCCATATGATAATTTGTCTAGACATGTACGTAAAATTTAATGGCTGACAAGTAACCCTGTTAACATATTATCGATACACTAACGTGTCTGAGAAAACACTCTGTCAACAATCTTTCTCTTTTTTTGTATGGACTATGTCACTTTGCTCAATCATTACCGGAAAAGAATAAATGCATGTACCAAAAATGGTAATGGGGGCCGGTGGCCTGATCTCCCAGTGGGGCAGTATTATTAGGATAGGGCAAGAACTGGTTTGCTCAGTGTCAGGATATTGTGACTGAGCGGGATATCAGGTCAAGGTGCTGGTGACCTGGTCTCCCAGTGGGGAAGCATTATGAAGGCGCCATCAGTGTGCACTGTCACAAGTCGGTACCCGTTCTCATATGACCTCAGATGTTACCAGGATGTAAAACTCCAACAACCAACGAGGTGAGCAACTCAGTGAGAGAAGCAAACCGCTGGCCAACCTTACACACACTCCCCCTCCCCTCCCCCCACCCCTTCCTTCCGCGTTGCTCCCCCCTCTCCTCCCCCCACCCCTCCCCTCCACCCCCACTGCCCGTACAGTAGGATGGCCCCCTGACACGCGTTGCGGTACTATATATATAGAAGTTCATGGGATTAATGAACCCTGTGGGAGTGGAGGAGGGAGGGGTGGCCGGGTGGTGGAAGGTGGGGAGTGTGGAGACTGACAGAAGGGGTGTCGTTATTCACCCAGTATTCACTGACTTGCTGCCGTCTGATTGCGCTGTACCTTCAGGCCATGGTTGATACTTTTCACCGAAGTCTACGGGTAGAAATTATGGGAGTTGTTAAAACTAACCTCTATTGTAGTGTAAATTCCCTTACAAACATACCAACAGAACATACATTTAAAGTAGCATAGCTTAACACGTACAATACCAAAATAAACACGGAAGCTCGGGTGGGGTATAGTGTTTGCGTGTGGAAGGGGGGGGGGGGCGCTTGACTGGAATAGATGGGTATGGGGACTGGTAGATAAAAGATTCACCCGGTACTTGTAGTACACAGGTGAATGACAACATACTCTAAATACGCACACAAATAGCTTTAGTATGGAACAGCAAGTAGAATGTCTGCCTCCAGTGTCAAATTGTTACTTATATGGGCACAGACTTGGTGAAATGGGAGAGAATGCAAAAAGACAAGATGGCGGCCGCAGAACGGCGTCGATTTCACTTTTAAATCTTATTAAACTAGATATTATATTATATTTTTCAACTCAAAGGTAGCGAGCTATCAATAAGACATATGTAAAGAATAATTGTTGCTTCTTAGATTGTGAAATTAAGCTCTCCCACTTTTTCAACCATTTTTATATAGGGTTGGTATTCACCCATGTACTGCCAGTACTGAGTGAATCCTTTATCTAGGGGACTGGTGGTTAAGTGGAGGGGTTGGTTAGAATGGAGTGTGGGTGGGCGGAGTGGAGTGGAGCAGTGGGTGGAAGATTGGAGTTCGGTGGGTACACAAAAGGGGGTGGGATTGGGTGCTGTGGGATGGACTAGACTGACAAGGGGTTGAGTAGCATTTGGTGGAATGCTATGGGGTATAGAGGCGTTGGATAGGCAAGGGTGGCTAGGATGGTAACAATGCAGAGTTGTGTTGGGAGGGATGTGGAAGTTTGTAGCTGTGTGGACTGGAGTATGTAGGGTGGAGTATAATGAAGAGGGGATGGGTAGAGTTTGGTGGGAATGGGTAGATATGAGTGATTTGGTTTGGGATAGAGGGGATTGGTAATGTGGGACTGGTGGCGTGCGCTAGAGTGAAGAGGTATTATGGCCCTGTCACATTATGACGCTTCTTGCCGGCGTGCCGCCAATGTGCAAAATCACTTTTAATCGTCGAGATATGTCAAACGTTGTGGTAAAAGTTTGGTGTGCCATCCTGATATGACCTTAGATGTTGCTAGGATGTAAAACACCAAAAGGCAACAGTTAGGTGCAATGTGTGGGAATGATCCTCGGGTGTGCGCGGTGTCTGCCTAGCGTTCGCATAACGTTATTCCAGCGATGTCGACGTGTTTCTGACATCACCATAATGTTGGCACCCGCGCGTTGTCGCGCATTGCCGGTCGTCGAAAGCACAAAACTTTGGCGATCTGATGACGCATGACGTCGACCATCGCCATCCATCAACGAATACCAAAGTGCGCCTAACGCGCACCTAATGCTTCCTGACGTATCCCGATGTTGACCCAAAAAATCACATGCATCGACGCGCGTTGGTGAGAAGCATCGTAATGTGACAACACCATTAGATGGAGTTTGGGGGGTTGGATTGTTGTCTGTTGGCAACATATATACAGTCATATCAGGGAGGGGGGCTTGGATGGAATGGAGTGGGGTGGGTTAGAATAGAGAGCAGATGGATAGAGTTTGGTGGTTAAGGTGGGATGGGATGGGATTGACAGCAAATGGGTACAGTTGAGTGTGGTGGACTGGCGTTGGGTGGGGTTGGGTGGAATGGAGGACACGAGATATGCTTGGGTGGACTAGAGAAGGATGGGGTGGGTGGAGGTGGGGTGGGGTAGGCTGGAGTAGACTGTGTATAGTGGGGAGGATGGGGTGTGTGAAGTGGGATGCGGGTAGAGTTTTGTTTGTTTGTTTATTGTTGTGTTACGTCCTAGCAACATCTAAGGTCATATCAGGAAGGGTACCGACTTGTGACAGTGCGCACTCATGGCGATGTTATAGTGATGCCCCACTGGGATACCATCCATCCAGCACCATGACCTGATATCCCACTCAGTCACATTATCCTGAGACTGATCCAACCAGTCCTTGCCCTGTCCTAATAATGCCGAGCACCTGGCTAGGAAGCGACACGTATCAATTTTAAGACATTGCTTTGACTCGACCAGGGTTCGAACTGCGGTTAGAGTAGGGTAGAGTGCCATATAGTGGGATGGTGGGGTGGGGTTGGATAGCTGGAGTATGGTGGCGTGGGGTGAGGTAGGCGGATGGGTTTGGGTAGACTGGAGAGCGATGGGGTGGGTGGAGTGTGACTGGAGTGGGATGCGGGTGAGGTGGTGATTTTCCCAAGGGAGCAGTGTGTATTGCCTGCAACATGGGCAGGGAGAAACCTGGCTAGGGTGGTAATACTGCTGAGTCGTGTTTGGGTGTGTGTGGGGGGGGGGGGGGGGGTGGAAGATTGGCCTGCCCTCCGTTGTACTACACGAGAGGTTAGCACGTAATGCCCCGCGGCGGCCGGGACCTGCTTTCTGACGGCCGAAGACATAGAACCACTACACTGATTGCACGACCGGAGTAAGGACGGAGCAGGGTGCGCGCGGAGGCTGCGCAGAATGCCAGCGAACCGACAGCAATAGACACAGGTTCACAACAATGGCGGTGCATTCAATTCGCAGAATCACGATAATAAATTTGAGTATCTGCCATATTTAAAAGATGAGAGAAAGAAGTATATGAAGAGTTCAAGCGCAAAACCCTGTAAACCCCAATCCAAAAATCTTGCTTAAATAGAAGAATTTTACCTGAAAATAATTTGACAACTCACTAATTCCACTTTTCATATGATCACATGGTTATGAAGCAATGAACGAAAGAGTGGGAATTTTTTTTAAAAGTAACTTTTTGAAGGTTTGATTCTGATGTTTATCTCCATTTCTGGATTGGCATTTAGGTGGTTTTGCGCCTAAACTCTTCTTATATATGTAATGGCCGCTGAGGCGTGGGCAAGTAGGTGGCACCATGTGGAAAGCTAAGGTTGTAGCAGTAGATGACCTACTAAATAGAGGTAACCAGTTGATTACTTAGTGTTTGGGGAATAAATCGGATCTTCCGACTTATTATACTCGTATATTGGCTTAGACAGCATATATATATATAATATTGTGTGGTGTATAATGTATTATGCGAGTATAAACATATGAAGGGAATTTCCTATTATTCTATATTATTATTATTACTTCATACCATTTATTCTCCGTAAGACTATGCACTTGACCGGTGGACGCCACCTGCACTCACCCCACCCTCCACCTGGCCAACATTGTCAGTCGTGCCAGGAGGATTTTTATATAAATCATTTCATATATATTAGGCTGATCCTTATAATCTGTGTGTGTTACTTGGGTTTGAAGAATTTATTATTCGTTTGTGAAAAACCAACTTTGGAGAGACTTTAGTATGTGGAACCATGCTAGATAACTTTCTGCTTACATTGAAATGCTGGATTTCACAGTCTCATATGACTTGCAGCACTGACCGATTCTTCCATAGTTCAATGGTTCTGAGCTGCTGCCATATATATTAGATAAATATATGATTTACTCAGCTTTAATTTAGTGACTCTTCTTTCAAAGGAGTAGGGTTGGAAATGTTTGACATGAAAACCAAATTATACTTGCATGCACATCAAACTGCTTAATATTTCAAGGGTGAAATATTCTAGTAAATGTATTTGCTTTTCTTTCTGTGCAGCACCAAATAATTAGTGAGTACATTAAAGCTGCATAGCTTGATGAATTATCAAATATTCAAAACCAAAACCAAGTACCTAGATTTGATTTTACATATCTAACTTAGATACTGATGCACTTATTAAGCATTTATTTCTACATAGAAGGCAATGCTGAGTCAATTTAACAGGAACTGTAACTGCAGAAGTCTATGCTGTCAGAGTTTTGGCAGGCATGCCAAAACTAATTTTCCATTTTGGCACTGAACATATCTCAAAAGTTTACCATTTAAAATAAAAGTAACTTTGAACTAATGTAAAGTAGATACTCTTGATCGATCTAATATATTTATCTCAGAAAAAATACAGAAATTCAAATCCATCGGACTATGCAACTTTAATATATGTTAGGTATGTAGGATCAAATATTGGGACGTGTTTTGGTTAGGAAAATGTGAGGCTTTCCCCACACTAGTATATGCCTTCTAGTTCTATACAGCAATACATGTCTGCCCCTGGGATTTTATAAATGTGACTAGGGTTGTGGATGGGAAATCTTGACATGAAATGAATTCAAAAATGTTCGGGTGGCCTAATTGCTATAGGTCTAGGTATATAAGGGGACCCCACCCCCTCCCCTATGTGGGTATGGGAGGGGTAGGGGTAGGGGGAGGGGCATAACACAGGAAGGGGGATGTTGTCCTCTAGTTGAAGAGTTTCACAAAGGGCAGTCTGGGCCTTTGGGACTGTCTGCAGATAAAGTAAATAGTCAGCAGGGGTGCGTCTGTGTGGGTGGGGGGGGGGGGGGGGTGTAGGTCCAATGAGCATTAACTCAATTATACTGACATAGGAAGGTGGATGTTGTCCTGTAGTTGAACAGTCACACAAAGGACAGTCTGGGCCTTTGGAACTGTCTGTGGATAAAGTAAATAGTCAACAGGGGTCCGTATGTGTGTGTGTGTGGGGGGGGGGGGGGGGGGGGGGGGGGTTGTAGTTCCAAAGGATCATTAACTCAATTCTACTCACATTGTTATGCCTGATATCCAGGAATAACAAAATAATAATTTCAGCGATTATGAACGAGACAGGCGAAATTGTAATATGAATATAATATAATATCACTGTGCTTATTTCTACAGAACCACACAAACTCTCAATATCTCTCAGCAACGCGGAATAGCATTGCTTCCTTAGTTGATGGTGAGTGGAAAGTGGTGCGACTAATGCGGTACTCTCCCTTGTTCTGAATGGATCATTTGCATAGCAGCGCCAGATCACTAATTGAAAACACTTTAGACTCAGACATCTGAGTGTTGTTGTTTTGTTGTTTTTTCCTGGTTTGTCTCATCCCATTAAAGCTGGATACTCCGATAGTTTTGAGCTTCTGTCATTTTCGAAAGATAACCATAGGCCTAGGTATATAAAGGGACCCCACCCCCTCCCCTATGTGGGTATGGGAGGGGTAGGGGTAGGGGGAGGGGCATAACACAGGAAGGGGGAAGTTGTCCTGTAGTTGAAGACTTATACAAAGGGCAGTCTGGGCTGATGCTTATAATCTGCCCTACTTTAGTTTGAAGTATTTATTTTATTTTAAATAACTAACTATTGAGATATTTGAAATTGCAAACATGGAAACATAATTTTGGCGGTTTCTGCAGTAACATTTCTATTTAATTGCCTCGGTGTTCTATTTGGTGACAACTGTTGAACAAGTGTACCAAGATCTAAGTTAGATATGTAGAATCAAATCCAGATATTTTGTTTTAGTTTAGAAAATTTGATGTTTTCACTGGACTATGCAGCTTTAAGTTTAACACACTACCCGCCCACAATACCAATTGTGAAGGCGGTACTCTTCATAGACCTACGTGTGCGCCTGTGAAACTGTGCACGAACAGTTTATCACATGCTTTGCGCCCAAGCACAATCCCGCCACCATTCTGCCCCCTCCGGGGCGGTAGAGTATCACCCGCCGCCCGAGGTAACAGGAGTCTCGAGGCGCGGGGCCCCTTCCTGCACGGGCAGGGTCCGAATGAGGGCCGGCAAAGTGAATGTGATTACGGCAGTTTAATGGGATGGGGTTAAGTGTAAGCCATGCGTAAAGAGGCGAGCGTATGAGTTACACAGCCCTCGGCAGTGTTCGAAACCTGATCTAATGCAGGCGGCGTGTATCCGCATACATATATATATATATATATACATATATATATATATATATATATTACATATATATATATATATATATATATACGGGATGTATAATTAATTATGCTGTCGGTCGCGATGCAACAAAAGCCGTGTTTACACGGGGAATTGTGAAACGATGTAGACAAAGCGATTTATATGAAGCGTTTTAGATGCGTGTTTACACGGTGGAGTTTGAAAGTGTGTCGGTGCCGGGAACCAGCAGGCGCCTGTAGCCGGCAAGCTCTGCTAATTGTTTAGTTTACAGACGTCGATTCGACGCCAATGTAGCTGCTACGTTAATATCGCTTGGAATTTAAGGTTAATTTAATTAAATTTCATTATTTGAGTCTGTAATTCTGTTAAATATGATCACATTCACTAGATTTCGATGTAATCGGGCCGTAACACTGCCGGGCACCAGCGATTAGTTACTGCTCTGCCTGTAGCTGGCAAGCAATACTATTGTATAATATCGCCGCCCAGGAACCAGCTGAATCGCTTCATATAAACCACCTCCGGAGGTCGTATAGATGAACCGTTTCATACGAATCGATTCAGCCCTAAAACGCCACAGAGCTGCATTTACACGCCAAATGTGAGTCGATCTAGGCACGTGGTTTCATATGAAGCGTTTTAAATCGCCCGTGTAAACAGGGCTTTAGACTGCTTTCATTACTTGACTGCCTCTCTCCATTCAGCTCTCTGCTGTGAGAGTGATGTCCATGAGTCGGTCTTAATGTCTATCAGCTCTAAGTAGGCGGAGTATTTCTGTATTATTATTATTGCTATGGTTTGTTATTCCTGAAATACAATATGTCCAATCTTTGACTTGCCTCGATTTGCCCAGAGTTGTCTACAGCAGCGCCACCAACGGCTAATTCCGTCGGTGCTCGGGGGGCGGGGGCAGGCTACGCCTAATACAGGATACTGTAGTGACTGTGGTGCCCCACATAAGAACCACGATTCGGGATTGTGTGGTAAGAAAAGCAGAGATATCCAGTTAAAGTTGCATAGTCCGATTGATTTTAGTTTCTGCTATTTTTCCGAGATAACTATATTAAATTGATTGTCATAAACTACCTTACTTTAGGTTGAAGCACCTTTTATTTTAAATGACTAAATTTTGAGATATTTGAAGTGCAAATATGTTGAATTAGTTTCGGCAAGCTTACCAAAACTCGGACACCATAGGCTTCAGTTTTAACATGTTCTATTATATTTATGTAGTATTCCCATCTATCTGGCAACAACTGTTTAATAAGTGCATCATTATCTAAGTTAGATATGTAGAATCAATTTTAGATAGTTGTTTTGGTTTTGAAAAGTTGATGCTTTATCGGACTATGCAGCGTTAAGTAAGCCGGGCAGGTCAACCAGGAGCATTACGGTGGCAGGGAAGACTGCTAGAGCGACGGACGAGCGGGACAACCAGAGCGATTTGGATTCAGCCGTATCCGCTGTGGCCGCTATGTCGCTAGATAACCGTGAGAAGAGAGCGCGCAATGGCATTGAGGCGCTAACGGCGGAGCTGAGGATACCGGCCCTCGAGGAGGAGTACGAGGAACTGATGGCCGAACGTGACAGGTGACTCAATTGGAGAAGGACGACTGTTACTCAAGATGGCGGCACGGGGAAGACAGTTGTGGCGGGAAACTCCGCTGCCATGATAGATGGGCGACTACCGGAGGAGGGCTGAGATGACACTTCCTCCACCAACATGGACGCAGGGTACAGCGGTGGATGACGGTCACTTGGTCAGTAGATCGCGCTGGCGATCTAGAGGATCCAGCAGGAGAAGACAATCATCTATATCCAGCAGTGAAGGGAGCTCTTCAAGGCGACGACGAAGTAAGTGGTCACTAAAAAGATACGCACAGGGCAAAGACGTTTGCAAGATGAATCCTCATGACTTAGTTAGGGCATCATGTCTTTGGGGTCTGGATATACCAGGCCTCACAGTGACCAACTACAGGGTGCTGATCCAGCATCTTAGTTTCATTTCGAACAAGGCAAGGGAAGACCATTACAAGGACATTGCTCATATTGATCATGTTTTAGCTATTCTTAAGCTATCTGAGACCATCAGGTTTGCAGCTTTCAGTAAGGCCATTCAAGATGAAAGCATTGAACACTACGGCCCCCATAACATGAAAAGTAAGAAGGTGGGAAGCGGGTGTTATGGTGGGCGGAAGCGCTCAACGGGTAACATTGCATGGAAGGCATGTTATGCCTGGAATGGTGATTCAGGCTGCAGCAGGTCCAATGACGACTGTCGGTTCATCCACATTTGTTCTCGCTGCGGCTTGAAAGCTCATGAATGGTCAAAATGTAAAGATTGACGTGTGAGTGGCGTGAACTTTTATTTGGCTTCTGGTCTGCTTCAGTAGTGGTGCATTATTTGCTCTAGTAGCCCTTTGTGGTTTCGTTAGGAGTTTATTGTTTTGACTATAGCTATATGCTAATGTTTCATGGTTTATATGTTTATATGTACATATGCATATATACCTGCATGCATATATGTGTAATAGGTTGTCCTGATATCTCAGGCAAGGAGCCATATAGACAAGTAAACCTGGATAGGGTGATTGCGTAATTGTACATATATAGGCCCCGGAGTGGCACGAAACCTCTAGTAGACACAATTATTCCAGTTTGTAGCACGCTCCCAGACCTATGTGTATCATGGCATACATGTCTATTGTGGAATCGATGTATATTCTATCATATAAAGCCAACTAGATAAATAACAGTTCAGATTACAAACTTTACTAAATATCTAAATGTATAGAACTAATTATCTTGTGCGAGATAGGTTCGAGCACACGTTAGGTACTGGAACAAATGGTGGTGGAGCCACATGTCACACAGGAGAGGCACAGCAAGCTGGACATAGTAATAACGGTACAGACATACTATAATAATAATGAGTCATTTCCTTCTGCACCTTGTTTTTTTTTTTTTGGTCCATTAGATGTTTAAGCAGGGAAAATTTCCGTCATAGACGACTAGTCTTCCTCATTCCACTGCTGGTCGATAGAAAGCCCGAGCCTACACTTTTACCGACCCAAGGGATTTTTAACGTCCCATTTTATTCTCGCATAATACGTTATGCATCAAATATTATATATGTCGATGTCGGTATGAATAATCGTTATTGGTCTATTCTCTTCATATATATATATATATCCATATTTATATATATATATACATACAGTAAAACCTCTCTAAATCGACCGACCATGGGACCGATTTTTATTAGTCCATTTAGGGAGGTGGTCGGTTTAGAAAGTTAGAATATCCCTACAATGGTATTGTTGGGGCCCAACTAAAGCGATCGATATAGGGGAGTGGCCGATCTGTGGATGGGTCGGGATAGGGAGGCTTCACTGTATATACATATATATATACAATTGTATATGTAGATATTTAAATGGCGCCGGATCAGTGAGGGTGGATCCTCGTATTAGGATGTATTATTGTGTGCCAGTCGGATGTTTGTCATTGACCGAGTGGCATGTGTGCAATCCAACAGATGCTTCGCTGAAGCGAAGCGGTCAAATTGACTCTTCATTGAAATTCACCGCTACGCAAACACCATGCGACAGTGAAATGTATTCGTGTTTAAAAAGCACACATATGGAAGCGGCTTGGCTGGGGGCCGCCTCACCCTCTCAGTCTGAACTTCCCCCACACCCACACATAAGCACCCACGCACCCACACAAACATCCCCACCAAACCCACTGCCTCATATATGTATGGGCTCTTCAATAGCGTTAACCCCACCACACAGAAACCGGATGTGGTGTTTCCCGCCGGCCGGAAGTAGGCCTCCGCGCTTGCGTATGCCACACACGTACAGTTAGGGGTCAAGGTAACATATACGCCTGATCGGGATGAAGCTTGCCTACTCACAGCTACCTGTCACACGATGTTTCCCCAGACATCTGACTCGAAAGTCAGGTCTCAGTCCACAGCCCCTTCTTGGAGGCGGATTTGGGAGCAGGGCCCCTTTCCTGGAGATCGATCCTTCGTCTTGGGCGTATGTCCGGTCGGCTGGATACAGGGGCGCGAGAGAGAGAGTGTGTATGTTGGGTGGGTGTAAGTTGGGGGGTGGGGTGGTGGGGGGGTATAGGGGTTGGCGTGATTCGCTGCACAGGGAAATGGGTGTCTGGATTTAGTGACGCGACGTGAATCTATGCTGCTTATGTGGCTGACGCTAGGGATATCGGTAAGGGACTCTAGCAACTACAGGTCCGGGCGGCTGGCCCTGCCTGTATAACCAGGCCGGCCGCCCGGCCGCCCGGCCGCCCGGCCGCCCGGCCGCCCGGCCGCCCGGCCGCCCGGCATGGGGCTTCCGGCTAGCAGCCCCGCTAGATATGTGAATGGATCTTTGTGTGTGGCTTGTGTGTGGGCTGAGACCGGAGGTCAGTCAATGTTGCTTGACAGCAAATACCCCCTCCATACCCCCTCCATACCGCCCCCCATACCTCCTCGCCCCCTCCCATCGCCCCTTCCTCCTCTCCCCCTCCCCTCTCCCCGTTGGTGCGGTAGTTGGGGTGCTCGCCAACGTGGGTCGGCTATGGCAGTGGAGAGAGGTTCACTTGTCATGCTATCTATTTGACTCAATGCGGCAAATACTGATGTGATTCCGAAGAAGCTGTAGTGAAATACTCTGTTTGTTGTTTGTGTATGTTTAAATCCTGAATAAATCCATGGTCAGCTCCAGAGCAATACTCGTATATATCAATGTTCTTACAGCCAGTGAATATTATTTGTGTTGTTGGTTGTTTGGTTGTTGGGAGTTTTCCATCCTGGCAACATCTAAGGTCATATCCCAGATGGGTACCGACTTATGAAAGTGCACACTCATTGTGATATTATAGTGCTGTCCGACTGGGAGACCAGGCCATCACCATGTTCTGAAATTCCACTCAGTCACATTATCCTGACACTGAGCCAACCAGTTGTAATATTTTGACGAGTGCTCGGCCATCCGAGCCCCAAATATCACTACTCTCCCCAGGTGTGTTCTGACAACTGTCTGTCAGATCCCACCTGTGTCCTTTCCAACAATCTCATGAGGAAGAAAGGAAGACAAGTCATGCAAAATTGACAGTGAAGAAGTTGTTTTTTATTTGCATCAACTCCTGTTCACCTACTGGCGACATATCACCCTCACTCCTTCCCAACTGCCCACACAGATCCACATGACTCTGGCTTGTGTATATCAAAATCAGTGCCTACAGCCCATTGAACCTGAGTCCAATGGTTGTTGCTAGTTTGGGGATAGCCGACTGAGTTAGAGGGTCCGGCTCCCGTGCTGGTAGATCGTGGGGTCGTGGGTTCGATTCCTGGTCGACTCAAAATAATGACTTAAAAATTGACACTTGTTGCTTCCTAGCCAGGCGCTCGGCATTATTAGGATAGGGCAAGGACTGGTGTGCTCAGTGTCAGGATAATGTGACTGAGTGGGATACCAGGTCATGGTGCCGGCGGCCTGCTTTTCCAGTGGAATATCACTATAAAGTCACCATGAGTGTGCACTGTCACAAGTTGGTACCCATCCTGATATGACCTTAGATGTTGCTAGCACGTAAAACAACAACAAACAACAACAACAAGTCCAATGGTTGTTGCTAGTTTGGGTGTTGAAGTGTCGTCTCAGACAAGAGTGTCTGGAGTCCTGGACAAGAGAAGAGTGCCTAGAGTGGGGTATGTGTGTCAGGTATAAGGAATGCAGGTGACTGGGCTCCCACAGCCAGCCAATCAGACACCCTCTACACCATGGGTGGCAATGCCCTAATAGGGGGCAGCTGTCACTCAACCCCCAGCTGCAGGCGGTGTCCATAATGTGTGCAGGATGGCTGGTTGTGCTTGCCCATCGGCCCTGTGGTAACAGGTAGTTGCAGACAGTTACAATAAACATATATTAAAAATGCCATTCCCCTCCACTTGCATTCTTTCTGGTGTATGGAGGGGACATTTCACTAATCATTAACCATCTCTTAAATATGAACATCACATCACAATCTTAGTCCCTATGTGTTATCACATTTTCCATATGGTCACTTATGTCACACAGTGAGTGGGGCACTCATTGCTTCTCTGTTACATAATCCTGGTCCCCACTCCATCGCGTGAGAATAGTAATGTTCTTTTCCAACATATATAAATCTGAACCGAAAATCCATATATTTTTACACAGTCCTTGCCCTATCCTAATAATGTACAGCACCTGGCTAGGAAGTGACAAGTATAATTTTTTAAGTCATTGGTTTGACTCGACCAGGGTATGAATCCCACGATCTACCAAAGCGGGAGACGGACGCTCAACTCATTCGGCCATCCCGTTCGGTATGTTTTTGTTATTATCTTCATCGATTACATTGGGGACAATTTTATTTTCGGACAATTGATTTACTATGCCTTTTCGTAGAATACGTAGCGAAAAACATTCAAATGTTATGTCTTTGGTTTGATTTGGGGCGGGATGTGGACCCGGAGTACTTGGCCACACAAACAATGGAGCCCTTAATTCATTCGGCCATTTCACATTATAATTTATACCGGGCCAGCTGTCAGTGTCACCCAATTAGTAACCAGCATAATAAGCAAGTCACGGTTGGTTTGTGAAAGCCACTTGACTGGTTCCTGTTCAACACATGTCGACACATTAAATCACTCCCGGAGATACCCGACCAGCTGCCGACTGGTTGGTAACTAGCATAGGAGGGCCAGGGGAGGGACTGGTTCTTGATAGCTGTTTGACCAGTCCTGGTCAGTTCCAGTTGTACCATCAATCACCCGCGCACCTGCGCCGAGCTCCCGGTTCTCTACTTGATCAACAGAGAGTTGTGTCTCTTAGCAACAACAACCGACCAGTCGATGAAAGCACTGAGCTCTCTGGGCTCATACCCAGGCCCTGCTTAACACAAGGACAGTCGCACAACAGGCCTACGCCGTTAAAGGGTCGGCTGTCCCTCTTTGCCTGCAGCCTGCAGCCTCCTGGTCCCCCTCACCCCCTCCGCACCCACCCACACACTCACCCTCCCCGTCCGTTTCCGGCCGTAGTGGTCGAGCTGTCCGAGCAGTGGGCGATAATGCGGGGCCTCCCGGAAGTGAACCGGGTGGTGATTTAGGAGCAACCCGAGTTAATGTCTGCGTAGCGCTAATGGCCTTATAGGGGCCAGCCGAGAGCGCTCGCACGCGTGGGTATGTGTGTATGTATGTGTATGTGTGTATGTCAGTGTGTACGTGTGTATATTTGTGTGTATGCTTGTATGTATGTGTGTATGGTTGTATGTTTGTATGTTTGTATGTTTGTATGTGTGTATGTTTATATGTTTGTATGTTTGTATGTTTGTGTGGTTGTATGTTTGTATGGGTGTATGGGTGTATGTATGTATGTGCATTTATGTGTCTGTATGTGTGTATGTTTGTATGCAGGCTTCGTGTGCGGAATGTCGGGGGTTCGATTCCAGGTCGAATCAAACCAATGACTTATACCATTGATACTTGTGGCTACCTAGCCCAGTGCGCGGCATTAATAGGATAAGACAAGGATTGGTTAGACAGTGTCAGGATAATGTGACTGTGTGGGATATCGGGTCATGGTGCCAGTGGCCAGGTCTCCCAGTGGGACAGCATTATAAAAGTTGCGATGAGTGTGCACTGACACAAATCGGTACCCATCCCGATATTACCTCAATTGTTGCCAGGACGTAAAACTCCAACAACCAACCAACCTGTATACATGTATGTATATATATATATATATATATATATATATATATATATATATATGTGTTTATGTATGTTTAGAGTTGGGGAGTGGGCGGCCATTTCCGCTGGTAGCCAGCCGGCATATTAGACATGAGCGGCCAGGTCGTCCAGTCCACTGATCCCACCCGGCTTTCCTAGTACTGGGAGAAAGCGGCTTCAGGGAAAAGGTCATCAGTCCGGGATAAACGCACCCCTACAATACCGGAAATACCAGTGAGGCCTCCGTGCGCACAAAGAACTTGCGCCCACTTCACGCGCATATATACCCACGAGCAGTCACGCATGCGCATATCCACATACTGCAGCCATACTTATTGCTTTGTGTATACTTTAATTTCAAAATTTCCTTCACAATTTTGTTTCCTATATAAAACATGCAATTTTTTAAATCTAAATACATATATACCTGTAACACTTACAGTCGGAAGACCAGTGCTACAGCACTGACAAAAGATACATATGAATAAAATAAATTCACAAAAAAATAAAAGTATCTTGATCAGTTCATGTAGTTCAGTGTGTGTCCGCCCACCGTGGATCTATACCTATATAACTGTAACATTTGCGGTCGGAAGACCCGTGCGAGGGCACGGGTGACAAATATATATGAATAGAATTAATTTACAAACAAATGTTAAAGAAATCTCTTCATTTAGATGAGTGTATGTCCACCCACCGCGTGTTCCCTCCCTACCGCCCCCCCCCCCCCCTACACACACTCAGATACGCACACAGGGGCAATTTATGAACACATATTCCCACACAGGCAATAAGCCAGGCATGCGTTTTCCCACACAACAGCCATGCTCTTAATCTAGTTCATTGTATGTCCTCCCACCACCACCCCTCCCCCCCCCCCCCGACACACACATACAGGCACACCTACAACACAGGCACACTTGACGCACCACAAGGCTACCCACACAATGTACAATAACACACACGTGTTGGTTGGAGTATACATCCTGGCAACATATAGAGAGATATCAGGATGGGAACCGAGTTGTGGCACTGTGCACTCATGGTGACTTCATAGTGCTGCCCCACTAGGAAATCAGAGCACTGCCACCATGACCCGATATCCCACTCAGTCCCATTATCCTGGCACTGATCTAATCAGTCCTTGCACTATCCGATTATGGCCGAGTGCCAGGCTAGGAAGTGACACGTATCAATTTGACAAGTCATTGGTTTGAGTGGACCCGGAACCGAACTCCAAATCTCCCGCACGCGAGGCCGGGGTTCTACCGATTCGGCTACCACGCGCGGTAACACACGCGTGTGTACACACGCACCACATCCATACTTTTCAACCAGCCCGCTGGAGGCCTACGCCGGTCTTCCTGCACCTGTCCACGACTTCCAGGCGATCCTCAATAGGGAGGCACTGGAGAGATATACCTACCACTTACCAACGTCCCGAACCATCATCCTGATCACCCGCCATCATCCCATTCCGCCATCACCGCCAGCGCCGTCACCAGGAACCGACTCCCAGCCATCCGTCCCCCACCGCGTGCCTCACCCCCCACCCCCTCTCCTCCCCGTCCACCACCCGCCGCTCACTCGTCCACCCCCTCCTCCTCCTCCCTCTCACCAACCCCCCATCCCCATCCTCACCACCCTCACTCCCCGTCCAACACCCCGCCCCTCTCATCCCACTCTCCTACCCGTCCACCACCCCGCCCTCACCTGTCCACCCCCACCCCTCCTCCCTCTCACCAACCCCCCAACACCCACCCTAATACCCTCTTCTCCCGTCCACCACCCTCTCCCCAACCCATATCCCCACCCCTCACCCGCGCTTCCCAACACCCACCCCCCCACTGATCCCCTCCCCCATTCCCCACCCTGTCCTCTCCCCATCCCTACCCCGTCTCCCTCCATCCCTCACCCGTCTCCCCCCATCCACCCTCACCCCCACCCCCGCCAACCCCCACCCCGCCAACCCCCTACCCCTCACTCGTCCACCCCCTGCCCACAACTCTCCGCTCCCACCCACATCCCAGTTCCCACCATCATGGCCAGGACGGCTGCATAAATCACACCACTAATGGAAACCCTGGTCGCAACAACCCACAACGTCAGCCCCCCTCTCCCCGCACATTGGCTACATCCGCTACGACCGCTACATCCGCTACGACCGCTACAGCCGCTACGACTGCTACGGCGGGTACGCTACGGCTGTCATGACCGCCGCTACAAACCAAAGCTGCTCCAGGGTTCCAGCCTCGATCCGGAGACAAAAGGGCCTAGATGCATTTTGACGGCGTCTTCCGGAACGGAAATCCGATTGTCGTCCCAAAAGCGGCACCTTAGCGGAGATGGGCCAGCGCATACACAAATCACGCGTTCGGATCTTATTAGCGAGCGCCAGAGATTGCGCTTGGGCGCCAGGCTCGGGGTCAATATTCAGTTAGATTCCATTGGCCTGCCCACGTTGCCACGTGGCTTGGCTTGTTTCTGCCTGGAAAACTGAGCAATATATACTCAATAATTAGCAAATTAAACGGTTAAAAATGTGTGAAAAGCAAATTAAAGCTGCATAGTCCGATGAAGCTTCACATTTTCAAAACTAAAACAATTGTCTAGATTTAAATTAAATTGAATATGTATGATTTTATTATGCTTTATAAGCAGACCAGTAACTACATTAAAAATACAGAGTCAAATTTAGATAAATGCTTAGTTTTGAAAGTGGAATATTTTGATCAAACTGCAATTTGATATGAATATTTGTCAATTCGAGAAATATTCAAAATACATGGTCAAGGAGGGTTAGATTGTTGAGTTTGCCTTTTGTTTCATGGTTCCTATTTAGAATAAGTTCCATATGAATAGGAAACATATTGACAATTATGAACCATGACGCAATGATGTAATGATTGATGGCGTTTCAGCCATTGTTAAAGTTGCATAGTCCGATAAAAACATCAAATTTTCAAAAGTGAAAAACGTATCTACATTTGAACATACATATCCACCTTGTACACTGGTGCATTTATTAAGTATTTGTTGCCACGTAGAAGGGCATACTAAGTCAATTTAATATAACCTGTCACTGGTGAATCCTGTGGAGTCAGAGTTTTGGCAACCATGCCAACATTAATTTGGCATGTTTACACTCCAAATATCTCCCAAGTTAGCGATTTAAAGCAAAGTTACTTCAAACTAAAGTAAGGTAGATTATAACGATCAACCTAATATATGTATCTCAGAAAATTACATAAATTAAAACCCATCGGACTATGCAACTTTAAGACATCCTTTAGAATTCAGTAGTTCAGCTTTTTGCCGTGGATGGTCGCTGCCTTCTGCAGGTAATCTACTAGTACTACTTCTGGAAACACATCACCTGCTCGCCAGCTATTCACGGCCTCCATTCAGGGTTGGAACCGTCCAGTGGTATCGGCCCACACCTGGGAGGTCTCTCTGCTCAGCGCCCATTGGACCCGTGATTGATTCGCGGTGTCATTATTTCCTCATCACTGTTACGATGGTTACCGTAACGGCGCATTATAGCTACACGCCTAATGCATTGTGGTCAAGGTCAGGGAGACTGCTTCAGTGTTTGTGTGTTAGCCTAAGGGATAATGGGAAGCGACAGGGTCTGTATGTGGCATGGACAATCTTGGAAAAGTCTTTAATTTCATTTGCCCCATTCCAAGGCATTGAGCAACCTTAAATTTAACCTATTTTAGGTAATTAGTATAGAAAAGCTTTCGATTTAACCTATTTTGGGTAATTAGTCTTTAAAAGCTGTGAATTCCATTAAACTGTCTCTACTAATCTAAATTAATCTGAAATCGCAATTTGCCATTGTCTTTTTTCTTCCTGAAATCTGAATAAAAATAGTCTTGAATTCCTATAAAAAAATAGCCTTAGAAAGCCTTGAAAAGGCTTGAAATATCAGTGAATTTCAGGTATTCACATGTGTACGGACCATGCAATGGGGTCATGGGTTCGAACCCTGGTCGAGTCAAACCAATGCCATCACAATTTATACTTGTCACTTCCTAGACAGGCTCTCGGCATTATTAGGACAGGGCAAGGACTGGTGTGCTCAGTGTCAGGATAATGTGAATGAGTGGGATACCAGGTTATGCTACTGGTGGCCTGGTTTCCCAGTGGGATAGCACTATAAAGTCGCCATGAGTGCGCACTGTCACAAGTCGGTACCCATCCTGATATGATAGTAGATGTTGCTAGGACGTAAAACAACAACAAACAAACCATGCAATGGTTGTTGTCCTGTAAAAAGGTAATGTGAGGCATTGCACGGCTATGTCTGACACTGTCAACCACTGTGGTATAATAGTTTTAAGACTGTGGGTATGGTACAGCATGGCATTGTGCATAACAGCGCTGGGTAATTATGCACTTAAGGGGATTTGTTCAGTGTTTAGCCAACGATCATAGAGGTTGGGGTATGCCGCCTCTTATTCATAGCGCAACCCCACTGCACCTTCTTTAGCCAACCTTCACTGAATTATGTATACGTGGCATAGGGCTTTGACGAAAGGTCATCTGTTGGGTAACAGTGTATATGTGCGTTCGCACTTTTGATCCCAAATGCAAACAGGCACAAATACGCGACTATGACATGAGAAGGCACGTCTACATAGTCCGTAGATGTACACACATTGTAGATATACTTTGCAATATGTGTTTTAAAGAAACTTCCTCCGTTGGACACCAGTGTATATATAATTTGGGGTGTTTCATGGTGTTTTCCATCCTGGAAGCATCAAAGGTCATATCTCAATTGTGTAAGTACATTGTAATTTGACTCGGCCGGGTTTCGAACTCCCAACCTTCCGCACGGAAAGCTTGTGATCTATCGATTCAGCCACCGCCTCTGGTACAGTGGTAGGTATGCCGTTGCTACGCTAATGACATATCATAAAAAAAAAGCATATACTTACATATATCACTACAGACATGACTACTAGTGTAAACACGTACATACCTGCTGTCTAAGCCATAAAAGCAAACGCCCAGAATGAGGCCATCCGTGGTGGGAGTCTAAGTATACGCACTCTGACATTGAGAAATTGGCATCGGACAAGAACACAATATGAGTAGTCGGTTAAGTGTCGCCAGGTGGCGTTCGGGTCAGGCGTTATAAAAGTGCTGACAAGGCAATTTTATGACGGGGCCTGTCTCACTAAGACCCAGTCGTTTCTCCTTATCAGAAATGTAAGGCATAATCACAAGTTGACATTCATATTATATCTATCCTAGCAGCAAGGTGGCTGCTAGGAGTAACCAATACGGCGACATATTTGATAGAAGTCTGTATTTGTCCATACAAAAATAGCACACACATGTAGAATATGGACGTATATACATCATATAAGTAATCTTAGCCCACTACCAGTCAAGTGTGCCTAATTGTAATTTAATTTCAGTAAAGGGGAAATGCGTTCTTAGGTAAACCGTGATAAATATGAACCTAATTTTGTATATCTATACTCAATAGTTCATATATTTACATATTATTGAGTTCAGGAAAATGCTGTTCCCTATTTCATACTCGCATAGTGTTGTGAAGCTTCAGAAAATGCTGATCGGGTGTTTCCACTGGAAATTAAGAAGACCAAACGTGATTCCAACCAAATCCCGATTTCGCATTGCATTGGATTTCAATTCAATGAATTTTATTTCAACATCCTCATCATACAGGCCCTACAGTTACAATTTCCATGACACCTAAGTACAGTGGATGAAGATGGAAGATATGGCTTTTTCTATGAGAATTTACCAATTAGCCGGCTGATGGCAGATGCCCTTACTGTTATACTCTACGACATGCATCTCAGAACAAAAGCAACAATCTGTGCATATGGCTTTGCTGTGAATAGTTCACAACACACCCACCAGGTGAGGAGGTCCGCCCTACCTCTAAGGCAATTCTAGCCCGGCGGCGTCCATGGGGAAATTGAAATCAGTAAGGCGCCCCCGTGTAGGTTCTACGGACCATTTAGATGCAGGTCAGGCGCCCCACGCGTCCACCACCCCCCCCCCCCCTGCGTCCACCCTCCCTCCCCCCGGTCCATCCCCCGCGTCGAAGCCGTGTCCGGGCGGCTAGGTATGTCCGAGGGCGTGAGACGGGACGGGCCGAGGTCAGACGCTCGGGTGTGGTGGAATCTATAAAGTCCTTGTCTGGAGGCATCTTTGGCGGCACATCGCACTTCGCTTCTAGAAACTAACCGGTTGGCTCGTTGTCAGGATAATGTCACTGAGTGGGATATCAGGTCATAGTACCCGGCAGCCTGGTCTCCCAGTTGAGCAGCACTTTAATGTCGCATCCCCCCCCCCCCCCCGCCCCACCCCTCTCCTCGGATATGAAAAATGTAGCCTTCATCGCTGAAACATCGCTAATTGGGGGGACTCCGGAGAGATGTACTTACGGGGAAATTGGAATAATTAGGTGAGGTCGGTGCGAGGGATCGTGCTGCAGTTAATAGCGAGGAGCTTATCGATAGAACAACGTGGGAATAAACGGATTACAGAGAGGTTATGAACTATCAGCAGTAATAAGTGCATTACGCGTCTCCCCCATTCACCACCCGCAGCCACCACCCCCATCTCCTCTCCTCCTTCCTCCCCCCCCCCCATCTGCCCCCCCTCTGCGCATGCCTGGCGAGACCCGGCCTTTGTCCACCGAGTGCATATTACAACGCGCATGCCCAGCGCATGAATATTTGCGGAGCGTCGCGCCGCCTGGCACCGCCACCACCAACGCCACGGCCGAGACAGCTAGGGGGGAGATGGCGGGACCCCCCGGTCTGCCCGGTGCGGCTGGCCCGGGGGCTGCCTCATTTCACATTCTATTCACACGGGGCCATCTTGGTGATTAAAGGGTGGGCCCGGGGCGGGGTGGCCGGACACCACTGGGCGCCACACCTTTACACCACGCAGGTGTCTAAACTACCACCCTTTGGTCAGCGTGTAATCTCACCGGTCCTCCGTGCCACGACTAACTATCCCACCACGCCTCCCTCCCATTGCCTACCACCAGGCGCGGTGGCCGAATCTGTACAGCGCGAGCCTCGCATGTGGAAGGTTGGTAGTTCGGTTCCCGGTCGAGTCAAACCAATCACTTATAAAATTGATACTTGTCGCTTTCTAGTCTGGCACTCATCATTAATGGGATATGGCAAGGACTGGTTAGCCTAGTGTCAGGATAATGTGACTGAGTGGGATTTCAGGTTATGGTGTTGGTGGCCTGATTTGTCTGTGGGGCAGCACTATAAAGTTGGAATGATTGTGCACTGTCACAAGCCGGTACCCGTCCATTTATGACTTCACATGTTGTCCGGATGTAAAACTCCAAGAACCAACCAACCATACCCCCTCCCCCTACCACCACCTGACCTCCACCCAGCCTGCCCCCAACACCCGCCCCCAAGACTCTGCACGCCTATATATCCATGCACCCCCATGGCCTGACACACCACCGTAGCTGGGGGTCTGCCCCAGTCCCAGGGGGGTCTAACTACACCCCATATCTAGTTCACGCCCCATACCTGAGCTGCACCAACAGGGAGGGAGGGCCCTGCTTGCCGGGTACCAAAACGCCCACTTCCGGGAGGAAGTTGGCATTTGATCCTTAGTATTTAGGAACCAGGTCTGGAGGGTATTCTGCCCAAGCATTCATTGCAGCCTCCACCAACGAACCTTCCCGTGAAAGGGTCAGCGTTGTTTGTGTAGGAGAATGGCATAATACAGGCCACAGCTAGGGCAACATCAAGTCGGGGGTTAGAAAAGCAGGTACCTTTCCAATGCTCCCACCTTCGGGTTACTGCAGCTGCGGAAGTTCGATTTACCTAGCACACAGTATGCATATTTGAGTAGATGCAATACACGTGGCATTGTTTTAGCATAACTCCAGTTGCGCGCTACTAAATCGAGCCTGTACACAGATCTATTGATTCTAGCCGTTGGGTACGTCATACATTAAGCCCAAATTGAATTAAAGCATCATTCCTGACAAACTGATAGTAATGAATCTCAGCCATGCAATCTTTTTGTTGTGACGGTGGATTTACTACAATGGCTTTATTATCCCGGGGATATAATCAAATAGGTTTTATGCCAGTTTCTTTTTATATTATGTTCATTATAATTTATGAGCTGGCTTAATATGCTTACAGGCATTCTATTGCGGTGCTTAGCACTTTGTTATGAAGTTATAATACATCGCTGGGACTATCATGATACCATTCATTATATATCCCACACACACAGTAACTTATAGATATGTCTGATCATCGAATTTTAACAAGGCTTTCTTACCTGTTTATTCCCTATAATTCGCTACACTCGGCTGAAAAGAAAAGGAGGAAAGAGACAGTAAGCAAACTGGATTAAATAAAGTATTTAATAAAAAACAAGTCGGACCTTGGCAGGTGTTCAGAATTATATCAGGCGGCGACAGTGGCCAGTATGTATGCTGACTGGAATGCATAACCAGGAAGTTCAACCCAATGCAGAGATGGGCAGTAACATGTCAGGATCAGCGCTCACCCCCCGAGAAAGAGGGTGGGTGGGTGGGGAAACGATGTGGCTTGTAGCAGTGCCAGAAGCAAAGTGAGCGAGAAAGGAGAGGGCGATTTAGCAGGAAAGGTAAACAGACAGCAGCCTCGTGAGCAAATTACTCATGTTAGCCTCGGGCCAACATGCACAACTCACTAAAATATCCATATTCCAGAATTATTAACGGCGTTATTACTTGAAAGAAAAATAGGCATGGGATAGTGGGCCTAATGCTTACAGTTGGATCAAGTTCATAGCTATTGGATTGTGGCTGAAATCACCCATTCTGCGACTTCAAACAGGGAAAGAATGGGTATAATTGCTCAGCCAAAGACATACTCAAAGGGATTCAAATCATCTAATAATAAAAGTAGGGTTGCGATATATGTCACACGTCAATATTGTTCTAAACTGTTTGAATTCCCATTCTCTATATAATTAGTGATTCCTCATTCAAAGCATGTTTTACTTCTAGTTCTAGTAGAAACAGCAGATCCATTTATGTAGTAACTTTTCTCTCTCGACATCATCCTAGCTGTTGAGGATTACTATTAGTATTAGAGCTGAGTGACGGTTATACTAGGCACACCATTAGCAGAGAGGTCCCCAGCATTGATTTGACCATAAATACATTCCAGAGTGTGAGTGAGTAACTTGGAAGTTTTACACGATATCGGCAGCTATTGCCATATTCATGGCGAGAATATGCCCATAGCTGCCGACACATTTTCCAGAGAATATGTTGTTTTGATATACATGTATATACAAACTCTTAATAGTGTTATTCAATCGTGATTATTATGAATTGGTAAATTTGTGTTAGTCATATTAATGTCCCTGTAAGTAGCCACCCGCCAGTCTGTATACGCGCTGTACACACACGCTGTTGTAGTGTACCGAAATGGGAGGTAGATTGCGGTACTTAGCCCTATACAAGCTATCAAGGTACGCATTGTCCACGATAAATTGTACTCTCGTTGCATATACACCATCTACTGTATGAACCACAGCGTACTTTCCATGGACGGGGGGGGGGGGGGGGAGGGGGTGGGGAGTAGATGAATGGCAATTAATAAAGCGTAGGCCTGTATGATGGAAGATTGGCTTGGCTGAGTGGTGTGGGTGGGGGTGGAGGGCTAGAACGGGGAAGAGTGAGCGGTGGGCGGTGGGTGCGGGGATGCCAGAGGGGGGGGGGGGGGGGTGGTCATGGCCTTGTTGGTGGATGACTGTCCCCGGGGCCAGGGACGCCGTCAGCACCGCTTATAACCCGGCAGCGATTGGGCGCTCCTGGCACAGAGAGCATGCATGCTATTCATGTTGTGTGCCGTGGGTGGGAATGCCAGTGTAACAGGCCAGATTAACCCCCGCCAGATTAAACCCGGATATATATCTGGGCTAGGCCAAAATATACCCCGGGGTATAAAATAACCCGGGTTGGTTTATACCCCAAGGGATATTTTGACCTAGCCCAGACTATACCCCTCTAGTCCAAATGTTACCCCTTATCTTCTTAATAATTCAATCTTTTTTCAATTCACAGAGTTTTTACTCCCTTATCACCACAAAGCTCCTGAATCAGAACATTAATGAACATGTGAGAACCTCTGGAAATGTTGAGAGGGAGTATGCGTGATTAATGCTGAGGTTATTACCACAACCAGTTTGATGGGATGTGACATTGTAGTGCAGTTGGACAGTTACTGCAGTTGCCAATGTATCCTGCCTGCTTCAGTCTCCAGTGTCATTCATTTTGTCTTGAGAATATGTCGGATCACCTCAATGTTGTAACTAGTGCTTAAATATATATATACATAGGTGACCTCTTTCTCAGTGGGGCAGCATTTTACCTGTTATTTATAACATGTGTAATTCATGATGCTGGAAACCGCATTACTGTTGCAAGGAACCATACTAAATGCTGCAGCATTCACCATCCCTATGGTATCAAGGCAGTCACCATCACATTGGAGGAACGTAACCTTGTGGATGCTAATGGGTGCTTTGGTCATTCACTAATGGAGCCTGGCACAGAGCAGACCTATACCCACCTACAGTTCATGGAATAAGACGGTTACATCTTTCCTCCCGCCCGTCCATTCTCTAATAGGTTCACACAGGTATAGGTTGATTGGGTTTTATGTTTCAAACAATATTGTAGGAGTTGTATCCCATTGTATGTGTCATTAAATGCTAATTTCCCTGTAGAAACATTTCTGGTAACTGTCCTGAAAACATGTCTTTGAATAGAAAGGGTATATGGAAATATGTAAGTTTGAAAGAAAAATATCTAACCCAAGCAATGCACCTTTATATATTTAATATGATGAAATATTACATTTCTCACTGAATAAAAATAAGGCGATAACAGGAAAAATGAACAAACATGTAATTAAGCAGAAATTAAAATTATTATGATATGTAAACTGTACATTGAACAAAATATGTTTGATACATGTTAAACTTTAAGTTGTTCTGATATAATAAAAGCCTTGTATATGGGCACTATAATGGTCTCCAGCTTTCTGAATTATGAAGTCACCATGAGTGCACAGTGTCACAAGTAGGTACCCATCCTGCTTTGACCTGAGATGTTATTAGGGCATAGAAACAACAAGCAAACAAAATGAGTCATTCTAGTCTACATTTGTTCAGTTTCCAATGGCATTTGAGCAATTAATATTGTGTATTGTAGTGGATAAGGTTGTTTGTAAAATACAAATAATTAGACTTAAAGCTGGCTAGTCCGATGAAAACATCAAATTGTCAAAACCAATACAAATAGATAGATTTCATTATACATATCTAACTTAGATACTAGTGCATTTATTAACAATCTGTCGCCATATAGAGGGGAATACTGAGGCAATTTAATAAAGCATGTTACTGCAGAAACATGTGGTGCCAGATTTTGGTGTCCTTGCCAAATTTAATTTGCCATGTTTGCACTTTGAATATCTCAGAATTTATTCAGCAGAATAAACATATTTACAACAACAAAAATATCTCAAATTGTAGCCATTTTCAATAAAATGTACTTCGAACTAAGGTAAAATAGATTAGAATGATCAACTGAATATATTTATCTCAAAACATGACAGAAACTCAAAACCATCAGACTATACAACTTTAATTCAATTATTATTAAGTTGTTGATGGGTCTTTTTATTCCTTCGGATCTTTGCTGTCTTATTTGGGGAGGGGGGGTGGCATAACAATTTTGGTTTGAGATTAGTACTGTATTCTTGAATATGGTGTGTCTGAGCTTTGTGTGTATAATCTGGTATAGAGGGGTATGAAATAGCCAAGCCTAAATGATGCCCCAAAGTATCAACTGGCCTAGCCCTGAATATACCCGGGGTATAAAGCAGGCTAGCCCACTTTAACCTTGGGACTAGCCTGGGCAGGGAGTATATTCTGGCCTGTTACACCAGGCTTTTACAGTGCGCTGTTTCTTGTTGTTAGTGATGTTGGTGCTGTTGCTGTTGTCAGTGATGTTGGTGATGTTGGGGGTGCTGTTGCTGCAGGGGCCCCCGCAGTTTTTAGCCGTGTAGAGCCGGAGAGAACACGACCTGGGAGTCGTTGTCCTCACTCGCCTTCTCACACTGGGCGCGGTTCCGGCGGGCGGGCGTTCGGGGAGGGGGGCGGGCGGTCCCGCCGGTCGGGTGTTCGGGGAGGGGGGGCGGGCGGTCCCGGCGGGCGGGTGTTCGGGGAGAGGGGGCGGGGGGTCCCGGTGTTGCAGTTTTCACGGTACGCCAGTTTGCGAGGGACACATCGCTTCTGTGCATGCGTCAAAATCGAACAGCATCGTCACTAACCTTATAAATTTAATATCATGTTTTGGGGAAAGATGTTTTCTATACGTGTACCAAGCAATTTGTTTCTAGGTGGTGTGGTTTTTGAGATATTTCACTTTTTCTGTATTTTCTGTATGAAGATTGCTCACGACCATTAACAATGCCTTGAGTTTGATGGTATGTGCAGTGCAAAACATTAGTTTTATTCAAAATTAATAGAAATCAAGAACCATAACCTTATTAATTTAATATAATCTGTTCGGTGAATGTGTTTTCTGTATGTGTGCCAAGCGGTTTGTTTCTAGGTGGTGTAACTTGAGAGATATTTGACTTTTTCCGTATGAAGATTTGCTCACGGCCATTGACAATGCATCTGAATGTATGTGTACCTCGCAAACTGGTGTACCACGGAAACTGCAAAACTGGCAGGCTGGTGTTCGGGGAGAGGGGGTGGGCGGTCAGGGTAGTGTAATACTTAGTAGGTAGCAGTAGGCCTCAACGCCGGCAACAATTTCAATTTTGAGGGGGCTAGCAGGTTTGTGTATGTGTGGACCGTAGCATCGGGTTACACCCGGGAGGCTAGCCGTGTGGTGGATCATCATGGTTCATCGAGCTAGTACTGGTTGTTGTAAATCAAAGTCAATCGAAAGCAGGGTTTGTGTGTTATTCTCTAGAAGCGGAGGGAATATGGAACTAAATACCCATTTCAGACGACGATTTGACATAGGTTTCTTAAAGGTAAAGCGGCATAGTCCGATGAAGGATCAAATTTTTAAAGCGTAATGAGCAAGTTATTGTTATACATATCCACCATAGATTCTGATGACTTCTTAATCATTTGTTGCCACATATAAGTACACACTGAGTCAATTTAATATTAAAAAAACACCAGAAAACATGTTACTGCGTAAGCCTATGCTTTCAGAGTTTTGGAATGCTTGCCAAAATTAATTTGGCATGTTCACACTTCAAATATCTCAAAAGTTAGCCATTCAAAATCAAAGTTACTTCAAACTAAAGTAAGATAGATTATAGTAATCAATTATATTTATGTTTCTTTGAAAAATGATAGTAACGCAACACCATCGGAGGGTACAACTTTAATGAACAGATCTAGCTAGCTAGATAAGAGTATTTGATGCGTTTGTGCAGGGGACTGTTTGTGGGAATGATGAAGGGTTTTGGGCGGACAGTGGTTATATAATCATAACGCTTGCTGATGATGGATTGATTGCTTGCTGGTGGTTTAACGCTCTATCGGAAGCAAGGGTCATGGCTTCCTGATGAAGGAACTAACCAGAAGATGACAGAATGGGTCAAGGATTTGTGATAACCATATATCATATGCAATATGGATATATCAGTGCAGCCTGGCCGCAAGCTTTTTTTCAATATGCGAATAGTGGATTCAGCTATTTAAACTAGTATCAGAGACATTACTAGACATTTTGACCTGAAAATCATTTGAATATTGGGAACATGCCACGTTGAATGTACCCTTTCTGGGAAGCATGCGCAGTGAGCTGATACCAGCAAAATTAGTTCTGGTCATTATCATCCGAGGGCAGGTTGGTGGTAGGATTACGCAATAAGCCATTTTCCACATAGCATGAAGTTCCATTAACTGCTGTCGATAAGCTGCACTGGAAAGGGGCATGTGATATGTCACGGCCCACCAGCGGGATGCCCAATGGAAGGTAACCATGCCAAAAGTAGCCAGATAACACACCACACAGCTACGTACAAGCCTATGATATGTAAATAGGAGTAGGCTAGTCTAGTAATAAGAGTAGAAAAATAAAAACATATATACCAAGAAAATCCAAAAAAACTAACATAGGCTACTAACCATACCAACCAATTATCTATCTGCTACTGAAATGCAGGCAATCAAATACCTTATCAGCAGCCACTGTGTGGTAAGATAACACCAACACTACAACTGGCCAGCATTGAAAACAAGCCTGGGTACCCGGGCTTATATGCTATGGACAGTATAAATACAGCCTCAATAAAAAAAAAAGAAAAAAAAATAGTACTTCTTGTGATTGTTATCACAAGGAATATTGGTGGTGTAATTAATTTGTAAGCCTTCACCCACATAGAATAATGTTCAATGAACGGCTACCCATATCATCAGTGGTTCTCGCCATTGCCAGTAGAGGCCATGTCGGTGATGACATTCTTATATAAGTCTTTTTCCACCACACAACAATCCTCCTAATCACCTGCTACCCACAACATTATTTCTTTTACTCCCGTCAACAGCCTAGTCGGTGGTAGAAATCATCTATTAGTCACGGCTTTCATGAAGTCCCAATTGATGACCCCCCCCCTCCTTTCGACACACACACATACAGACAAACTCCCCCTCTCCCCCATGAAATAATAATTTGAGTGAAAGCTGAGAACCAGATCAGCAGTCAACGGGATCAAAATTATGAATTATTACACAGCCGTCAACATGTCATTGTTACATTGCATATTTCCAGGACTATATTATTAACAGAACCCATTACACAACACTTCACCATACCGGCAATGCTACCCAATGCTGTTCATTTAACTGATTGGGTAGCCGCTCTTTAAGAGAAAATATCGGGGTGACTTGAAAACCACCATGGATACACGTGCTTTACTTGCTACCCGTCTGGTCGTGCTAGCGGTCTTGCTGACGGCACGAGGTAGTTACAGTGACGGTGATTGATTCATCTGGCTTTGATGAAGGTAAATGGACGCAGTAGACATGTTACTGCTAGTCCTGACTATGGTTATCGTGGTGATGAAAGTAGATATGATGGAGTGTCTGCTAGTATTTGCGATGATTCCGAATGGCCTCACTAAAAGAGGTTGTTTGGGATGTCGGGGCTGGGGGTGGGGTTATTTTATAGTGTTGTTAGTGTTGTATATAATGGTGTCTATTCTTACATATGGGGTATTTTGATATCAGTGTGCCTTCTGATATCAGTACGATTTCGGCGAATAACATTACAGGCAGTTGATTCTTTTGGAAAAAAAAAGACTTCCATGGCAAATAATGAAACGCATCAGTATATATATACAATGTAAATGTATTAAAAATAATGACTCGATTTTGTAATGGGGTGCATGGTTACTGCCTTTACATGTGAGAGAATCATTACAACGGAGGTAAACCATCGGCTTAAACCAAATCAAACAAGTAATTGCTCTGAACAATTGTGCATGCCTAAGCTGCATCAAAGACGAGATAGCCAAATGAGTTGAGCGTCCATCTCCCGTTTTGGTAGATCGTGGGAACCTTGGTCAAGTCAAACCAATGACTTACACATTTATACTTGTCGCTTCCTAGCCAGGCACTCGGCAGTATTAGGATAGGGCAAGGACTGGTTGGTGTAGTGTCAGGATAATGTAACTGAGTGGGATGTCAGGTCATGCTACTGATGGCCTGGTCTCCAGGTGTGGCAGCACTATTAAGTCACCATGAGTGTGCAATGTCACACATCGGTACCCATCATGATATGATCTTAGATGTTGCCAACCAACAAACCTTTAAAGACGTGGTATTTGCTAATATGTGGGAGACAATAATTAAGCTGACGTTGTAATGTATATCGTTATCCGAACGCCCCATTGCAATACTGTATGACGTCATGAGGATCGATTAGAAATAAGCAGTTACATTACAGAACTCACGGTGTCGACACGTCTTTTACATGGTGTCAGATGTGGGGTAAATAATAAAATGCAGCTAAAAGCAGCTGGGATACCCAACATGACTTTCTCCTTTGGCTGATGGAATCGGAAATAGTCTCACCTGAGAGTTTGTGATGATCAGGAACAATAATGCTATTGCTTTCTTGTAAGGCTCAGGTATGCTGACAAGCTGCTTTGATGTGGTTGGAGAGGAAATAAATAAGGTGTTACTTTAGTTACTCTGCAAGAAGAGTAGAGAGCCAGAGAGAAACTGGAAATGAATAAAACCAGCAGATTTACATTCGTTGTGAATGTAGCTCGACGGTGTAGAATTATTACGGCGGGGGGCGGGGGGGGGGGGGTGTTAAAGAAAGGACTACATTTCCCCTATAGCGGGAATCGATCCTGCGTTGCAGCCATTCCGAGGTGAGTGTCTCAACCGGTAGAATATCGAGATTCCGTGATTCAGTCACCATAGTTCCGCCTACACCCATACGTGTTTCCTCTGGCTTAGAGGTCAGTAACATACACTACATTGTTCTCAATCGAGCCTGAACAAAGGTTCTGCCTTAGTATATTTGTTGGTAACGGCCTACTAGATCCTTCCACCTGTCTACACAACAGTTCTACTCAGGGTGAGAACATATTTGGACGATTGAGTCTAAAATGCCCATCATCGCACTTGAAAAACATACATTATGTCCTTCTGCTCCAAGTACAATTATGCTTCTTTAATATTTTATCAAACAATATCAGTGCATCATGTCCTTCAATGACCGTCGAGCCCTACTGTAACAATTGCTGTTAAGGTCTGATATGACCTTAGAGGTTGCCAAGACGTAAAACTCCAACAACCAACCAACTGTTATTATTACCGCTACTACTACACAATATCCAGATGATCTGTGATATATTCAAGGTCTGTCCCTCCCTCCCCTCCCTTCCTCATAACACCCTAATAGTGTAGTGTAGTTAACACAGTGGATATATACGGTGCTCATATCCGGTGACTGATGCTGGTCGAGGCGTGGCAGTGTAAAAGTTCCCGGGGTACCAGACACGATAAATAGACTAGAGTGATAATGGTATGCGGCGGTAATTCTGAGCGTCTCCTGAGTGACTGATACTGTATGCACATGCCCCATCACCAGTCTGGTGATGATTCTAGCCTCAGAAATGGAGATTGCTGTCAGGATGGATATCCCAGTGTATGCTTTAGTGATCAGCGCGCTTAATGCTGCTGCACTGAAGGGCAAGTTAACTGTGATTGTTATAGGGACAATGGGTAGCTACACTCCATTAGATGTCCGAAAACTGCAATGCTCCCCCCCCCCCCCTCCCCTTATTTTCACCCAGAGCAGATAGTTATTACATGAGTTCCGTAGGGGATACCTTAATTAGACAATGACACAGCATATTATTATAAAGTTGGGTTTAATTTTCAAACACCAGCAGGTCAGTTTTTGATCAGTACAAAGTTCAATTAGCAACAAGTTCAATTACAGTGGGGTCAAGAAGCTATTAACCCTAGCCCTTAATAATGGTACATAGGGATGGGTGGGTGGCAATTTTTCAGGCTAGTCAGTGTCCTCCTTGTGGCCTTGTCGATGTGAGCTCTCTGCCGCCGAACCTGGCCTTATATAGGCGCACAAGGTTGATTAGTTCAGGAATTCGACCACAGATGGCAGGTCAGTATTAGGTAATCAGGTTTAGTATTCTAAAAGTGAATATAGGTGGCACTAGCATACAATGCATATCGTAGTGCGGCCGTTCCTCGATAGGTGTCAGCATAAGGCCTTCTTAGTTACTATGAGGCTATGGCTCTGTCCGAATGTCAAATCACCCGTGTTGCCGAGCATCACGGACAATGTGACTTTTTCTTGGTTGTCGATTGGTGGAAACAATAACAGCAACTCATCATTTGTTGTGAACTTGTCTATGACTGATGAATCAAAATTGTGCTCGGAATGTGTATTGGCACATTCAACATGTGGCTAGCTGCTGTCAGAGAGTCTGGTAGATGAAGGAGACAATGTTTTCTCTATTGACCCTTTTCTTTAGCTTGAGCTATATGATAAGGTGACTACCACTACTAGGTGAACATAATAATTTCCTGCAATTAAATATTGTTAGAAATGAAAGCAGATCTGCGTTGGAAACAGAAAGTTAAGATTTTCGCAGATTCAGTGTTTGTCCGCATACTGTTCACATATATGTGTCCTATATAATTTATTATATAATTAAAATAAGACAGGTACTTGATTGCTTTAGAATATGTATCATATTTGACACATTGCCCGTTATGGTTGTCCGCTCCTGTGATGCCACCTAGACTCATATATATATTATATATAGCGATATACATAGACACATATAATTATGTGATGTATAAGCATTATGCGAGTATAAACGCATGTAAGGGATTATATGTTTATTTCCTACCCTAATATGGATGGGGTGGCTTACTTGTTCTATGCCCCCCCCCCTAACCAGGTGACCAGTGGCTCCACCCCCGGCGCACCTCTATCCTGGACGCTACACTGTCACTTGCGCCCAAGAGTTTTATATTATACATATGCTTATTATTATAAAAGGCAACGATTTGGGGTAAAGAGGCTGGTTTATATTGATATATTTCGATGTAGCTATTGTTGTTTACTAAATGTATTTTGGCTTTTATATCTGGGAAACATCTTAGGTTATATCAGGATGGGAACGGACTTGTGACAGTGAGCACTCAATGTGACCTATAGTGCTGCCCCACTGGGAAACCAGGCCACCGGCACCATTACCCGATACACTACTCAGTCATATTTATCCTGATTCTGAACAAGCGAGTGTTTTCCCTATCTTATTAATGTTGAGTGCCATGCTCGTTAGTGAAACATATCAATTTTCTAAGTCATTGATTTAACTCAGTTCGGTTGGAACCCACAACCTCTCCACGTGAGAGGCCAGGGAACGCGTGTACCAATTTGGAACAAAAATACAATGCCAAGAGGGCCCAAAAAAACTAACATAGGCTACTAAACGTACCAACAGACTATTTATCTGCTACTGAAATGCAGACAATCAAATAACTTATCAGCAGCTACTGCTTGGTAAGACAACACCAACACTACAGCTGGCCAGCATTGAAAACAAGCATGGGTACCCGGCTTACATGCTATGGACAGTATAAATACAGCCTCAATAAAAAACATTTTTTGTTTATATCTCGTCCGGTTAATATAGATATTGGATCGAGCAGAGTCGCTAGTGTATTGCAGAGCTTTGGTTGATTTAACTGTACTCCTTGGGATATTGCCATAGTAAAGCTTCTGGACGGGTGGTTATCCTTGATTATAGCCCTGTCTGGAGGAAGTACCCTTAGCAGCACTATGCCCGCCGACAACAACCCTCCCTGGATCCACCCCCTTACACCCACACACACACTTTCACTTCTACCTCCATGACATCTATCAGGAAGACGAGAGACAGTGAGACAAAAAAACACTGCTGGCAGACTGTGGTTGCATGGCCTCTCTCCACCGGCCCCCATATCCGCCACCATCGTAACTAGAAGCGAGGTGCAAAGGGCCATCATTAAAATTGCATGGTCCGATGAAACGTCTTTTTTTCAAAACCAAACACTTATCTAAATTTGGTTCTATATATCCAACCTAGATACTAGTGCATTACCTAAGTATAGGCTGTCCCCAATACATAAACAAGTGAATTTATTACCTCATCCCCTTGGATACCTAATTTGAGACAGCCATTATACAGGAACACTCATTAAGCAATTAGGTCAATATCTTGGCCTTATTAGCCAAGCTCTTATTCCACGTACCATATATAACCTAGTCAGGTTCCAGGATGTCCCACTGGAAGTTTGATGGCACCATAGCCTGAACTTTTCTAAAGTTGCATGGTCTGATGAAGCATAATTTCTTTTTAATGCCAAACCATATACCTACATTTGATCCTATGTTTCCAACTCAGATGGATTGACCGTCTTATGGTACCCTGGGTATTTTGCGGTTTTCTTTTTTTTGTGTGGGGGGGGGGGAGGATTTTTGTACATCAGTTGATTAAGGAGGGGGATTTTCAATTGTAGACAATTGGTCTTACTCATTCCATTGCTCATTGCCCTATCCTAATAATGCTAAACCCCAGGATAGGTAGCAACAAGAATCAATTTCTAAGTCATGTAACTCAATTTCTAAGTCAAGTTTTAAGTCATTTAAGTCATCCCATGACCTACCAAAAAGGGAAGTGGGCATTCAATGCATTTGGCCACCCCTTCTACTTTATAGTTAGTTTGAATCCTGTTCTGCCAGCTATTTTTGATATTTACAGTTGCACAAATACATCAATAATAAATCCATATGTGTACCCAATTTGATTAATTCTATCTTTGGGATTGACTATGGACTAGTTATTAATGATGTAAATTCAAGAAATACAATTAAATATGTATTATCTTAAAAATATATATATATTACCAAATGATACTGATATTTGTAATGTTGAATATACTGCCATATATGGTATACATTTATAAGTTAATATTATATTGAGTGATATTATATTGAACGGCCAATATATATGGTGAAAAGTACACACAAACATATAACCACACTAAAATTCATCAAACAATGCTAGTGTAAATATAATAATATCTATATAAATATATAATAACAAAAAATAGAAAATAGAGAAAAGATCAAAGAATGCACACCAACATGTAGTATATCAATTGTGACATTTGGATTTGGGAATGTTATATTAGACTGTGCAACTTTAAAAATGTTGCACATATTATGATGTTCCATCATTAATGTCTAGACAGGAGACTAGGCCATTTCTGTAATTCCAACATAGTAACAAGTTGAAGAATGCTTTGGTAAAGCTGCATAGTCCCATGAAGCATCAACTTTCCAAAACCAAAACGATTAACTCAACTTTATTCAACATATTTGACAGCAAATTTGCAACAATTTTGTTAGAAATTGCTGATATGTAGTGTGCAAGGGCTACCAAAATATACTGATATGTGTTACAAATACACTGTCTTATTGTAAAATGTTATAGTTGCATTGGATTGTGCAACTTAAACAAATTTGCCAAATCTTGACAATTTGTTTTGTCAGATAGTGTTCCAAAACTGTGATGCATGGAATTTTGTATTAAATAATCGTTACACATCTGAATAAGAGTGATGTATTAGTTATGTATATTATAATTTGGGAACAATGCAGTTGATAATCAGGCAAGTGACATACTAGAATAGCAATACAAAATAATGACAAACAGTTAAGGTCAAACAAAGAATTAACACAACAATTGCACATATAAATAAACAACACATGAAGCTAACAGTGAATTTCTTTTGTTTTCATAAATGCTTTGTTAAAGCCGTCTTACATGTCATAGATGTTATCAAATAAATATTGACTCAATACTTATGAAAAAAATGTTCACTGATGCAATTGTAATAATTAGGCATGAATAGTAATTTGAACATTTTGGGAAATTTTGTTCATGAAATACAATATTGAATATTGTGATAGAAAAGTCTCATGTGTTATATACAACATCATGACATTAATTGTCAAATTCATTGAAAATATAATGGATTTTGACTTCCCAGTGAGGCAGTTCTATAAAGCCAGATAAAGTGGCCAAATAAGTACAGCATGTGATTCCCATTTGCTAGGTCATGGAATTCGCACCCCCAGGTTTGAATCCTGGTGAGTCAAACCAATGTTGTAAAACATTATACTTGTCCCCACCTAAGTCCCCTCCCCACCTTGGTATTCGGCATTACTAGGAAAGAGTGAGGAGCAGGGGAAATAGGAAGAACAAATTGTCTGTGACTGAAAATTCCCCAGATTATTCAACTGATGTACAAAAAGCATACACACTCAAAAACTGGGTACCTTCAGATTTTCAGTTTAACTGTCCCATCTGAGTTGGAAATATGAGATCAAATGTAAGTATGTGGTTTTATTTTGACAACATAAATTATGCTTCATCAGACCATGCAGCAAACAAAGGGTGCAAAGGCGCCATCCATGGAAACTACCAGGAGACCAGGCTACATTTGAATTAGGTCATCCAACATCATGTTGTCATTGCGAGATGTAAATATGCGTCATAGCTAGAGGACTTTTGGAAAGCTTGTCGAAAGTATTTTGGGTTCTTTCAGCTCAAATTGCTTCAAAACTAGCCATTTTTCCTCAAAATTACTCAGGAGTAATGATTAGTACGTTATAACGATCAATTTGATATATTTATCTAAGAAGTAAAATAGAAATTCAAACGCCATCAGACCATGCAACTTTAAGGTTGTGTGCAAACACTACACCACAACCGGATAGAGCCGATGCCCAGTCCACACCAACCAGAAACACCCAATGCCGAATCCGCAGGCGCTGCATTCTGCTGACCACCCACACCAACCCCCAACCCCCAACCCCAACCCCAACCGTAACCCCAAAATCCTCAACCCCAACCCCAATCCAAATATCCTAAAATCCTAAAATCCAAAAATCCAAAAATCCAAAAATTCCCCCCCAACAATCCCCAGCCCCATCCTCACCCCGATCCCCGCTGCCGCTACCACCCACCGTCCAGTACGTTTCAACCTTTGGCCGTATGGCGCTTGGTATCACTGGTCACTGCATATAGGTTACATGGCCCCGGGGCATGGCGGGTTGGGTGACGGCAGCCCTGACAGTTCTAGTAGCGATCAAATAAATTACACTCTCCTCCTCCACCCCGCTCTCTCCCCCCCCCCCCCCCCCCCCCCCACAACCGATCTTAGGTTTCCATAGAAACACACACACAATTTCACCCGAAAAACAACCTCATAGCCCTTGCTTCTATGTAATACAAATAACCGGTTCATTCCCATGCTATTTGCACCGAGTGTGTGTATGTGGTTTTGGTTGTGGGATGGTGGAGGGGAGGTGGTTGTCATCGCGTTTCCATGACGGTCGCCGTGTGTGTGTGGGTGTATCTGTGGCGGGGGGTAGGGGTGGGGGTGGAGCGGGCTGGTTAGGGTAGTGTGGCGCACGACTGAAGTGAAAGTCTATGGTGTCTCAGCAAACCCTGTCAGACTAATTGAGCTTTAATCGCATTTGTCAGGCAGCGCGTGACGGAGTGAGAGGCGCGTTAAATGGGGCTCGCCCCGCAAGCTTTTCCGCTACCATTTAAACATAGACAGAGGAACACACAAACCTGCACACGCCCACACATACTTATGGCTATGTAAACTCGGGACATGTAGCCTTATCCATCTTTGCCTTCTCCCCATTCATACTCCTATTTCACAGAAATACAATCTACCTTCTTGTCCACACCAATCAATCACTTAAAGTGGTTTTGCGCCCCAATCGGTTGGTTTGCTTTCACTAACTGGCCATCAAAGAGTGCTGTTGTTGAAAGCGCCAGGTCGGTGGTAGTGGGTTGGAGTTTGGAGCTGCTGGAATTGTGGCTCGGGTGTTTCGGTGAAATATACAAAAACATGTTTGCGCCATCAGATGGCACAGTCAGTCCCTCCGGGCGGCGGCCTCCCCTCTCCACCCCGGCCCGCCCAGCACAGGCCCGGCCCGCCCCGTCCCGCCCCGCCCAGCCCAGCCCCGCCCCCCCCCCCCCGCACCGCCCCGCTCCGCTCGGCCCCGCCCCGCCCCGCCGAGCACCCAGGCAGCACGGCCCAGAAGTGCAGCACTTATTATCAAACCTCAATGGGCCATTGAAGCCACTCGTCACCTAGCGGCGGGTTCGCGATAAAGCTGGCTAATTTCACAACAGATTGCTTTTGTTTCCACCCACGCACCTCAATCATTCCCACCCCCACCCCCACTGCATTACACACGCACACCCTACTTCTATTTCCCACGCGCAACAGATTACCGGGCACTCGAACATTCAGTTCCGCTCCTTAATGAATGCGTCATTTGCATACGCGCCCGATTCTAGAGTATCTGCCTGGGGTTAATTTCATTGTGATGTGACAGAGACACCTAGGGTCACAGGGTTAGGGGCAGGTTGCAGGGCGGGGTGGGGGTGGGGTCAGCGCGAGCGCGACATTGACAAGGCTTAAGCTGCCTATTCATCGTCGCCACAATAGGAGATTTGAATGTCAGGATACTGACTTTTGTTGCTTTTGTTTTTGCAGATATGACGGCAGCGACACGTGGCGGAGAGGACCGGTAATCCAGTGCATGGGACGCGGTCGGCCGGCTGCCGTATTAACACTCACACAACCCGGCCCGGGCCACAACGATGATGAGGCGGCTGCACGGCACCCACGATTGATATTCGTACGGACAAGGAGAAGGAGGAGGTGGGTGTGTGTGTATAATCGGCACTGATGACCATGGCCCGGCCACCGCGTCTCAATATCTGTGTGTATCTTGTGCCGAGTGCGCACGACGATAGGCAGCGCTGACAGCGGGCACTCATTCACGCATCGATAACGGAAAATGTTATAAAGGAGGACGCGACGAGCCGACGGACTGGGCAGCCCCTGGTGCTAGACCGCGCCGCCGAAATGAATGGGCAGCAAGAGCAGCGGCAGCAGGAGCAAGGGCATCGGCAGCGGCAGCAGGGGAGCCGGCAGCAGCTGGGGCGGCAGCGGCAGCAGCACCGGCGACGACATCAGCCCATGGCGACGGGAGCAGTGCGCAGGCGCGGCAACGCCATGTTCTCAATTACGGGAGTATTGACTGTATTGATATTTAACTTGCTGGATGCTTCAGGCGCTGCGGCCCAGGGACCGGAAAGGATACACCTGGACTATAGCATCCTGGAGGAACTACACGCCGATACCATCGTCAGCAACATCGGCACAGACTCAAAGCTTGTGGAGCGCTACGGGGCAGATGTGTTCGGCAACCTCAAGTTTAAGTTCCTCAAGCAGGATGAGCCAAATAGGGCTTACTTTGACATTGATTCCACGACTGGCATGCTGAAGACGAAGCGCACCATTGACCGCGAGGACATCTGTCCCCAGAAGATTGAGTGTGTGCTTCAGTTTGACGTGGCCATCAGCCCCGTGCCTATTCGCTACCTGGAGGTGGTTGCCATCAAGGTGACGATCCGCGATATGAACGACAATGCCCCGACATTCCCCAAAGCCCGCATGTCGCTGGCCATCTCCGAGTCGGTCATGCCCGGGGTGAGTTTCGCCATCCCAGCCGCGCGCGATCGGGACAGTGGAAAGAACGGCATCCAGGTGTATGACTTCCGCTCGCCAACCCGGAAGTTTGAGCTGCGCGCGCAGAACACATCGGATGGCACGTGGGACTTGAAGTTGGTTCTGCGAGAGCAGCTCGACAGGGAGGTCCGTGAGGCGTATACGCTACGCATCATTGCGCGTGATGGGGGAACACCCCCAAAGTCCGGCCAGCTCACTGTGGAGGTGTCCGTCGTCGATGCCAACGACAATGCACCCAAGTTTGCAAACACCAGCAACGACGTCAGTGTCCGTGAAGACGCCAGGGTCGGCACAGTCATCATCAGAATGCACGCCAGCGATAGGGACCGCGGCCCAAACGGGCGTATCATCTACATGCTCTCACAGGACACTGTTGACCGCTTCGGCAATCTCTTCGGGATTAATAACCGCACCGGGGAGATTTATCTGAAAGGAATATTGGACTATGAGAAGGATAAGATCTACCATCTCATCGTCATTGCGAGTGACCAGGGCGGTTTGGACAGCATGTCGGCACATGCACGCGTGGTGGTGCGGGTGAAGGACGTCAATGATCATTCGCCCCGCATCACTGTCAATGCGCTCACCGACACCGGGCAGGTGCAGATACCAGAGAATGCCGAGCCAAGCACCTTCGTCACGCACATCTCTGTAGAGGACGCCGATAAGGGTGACAACGGCGAGGTGACGTGCATGTTGCGCGACCGCAACTTCGACATCCAGAGGATCTACCAGAACGAGTACACTATATTTACAGTCGGTGGTTCGTTTGATCGGGAGCGTCAGGCTACCTTCAGTCTGACGCTGGAATGCCACGACCACGGGGACCCCCCCTTACAGTCTACCAAACGCATCGTGGTAAAGCTACTAGATGAAAATGACCATGCCCCTGTTTTCATCCAGGATGTGTATGGCATGACCGTACGCGAGAACAACAGCATTAACATGCCGCTGTTGCAGGTGAACGCCACTGATAAGGATGAGGGTCCAAACGCGGAGATAACCTACATGCTTCACCCAGATGCCCGCGGGCTGGTGAAGGTAGACTCCCGCACTGGGATGATAACGACTAACTCTGTGCTGGACTTTGAGAAGATGCATCAGTTCAGATTCCGTGTCATATCCAAGGACAACGGCAAGATCCCCCTGTCGGCAACGGCGACCGTTACCTTGGATATAGTAGATATAAACGATGAGTCACCTATATTTGCGTTGCCAAACTATAACTTTGCTCTATACGAGAACAAGGCCGCTGGGTCTGAGGTGGGCCGGGTGGTGGCCACAGACCCGGATTCGACCCCTTACAACCGAGTCACGTACAGCCTCCGTGCGGACATCGGCTCGCGGGGAACCTTCGAGATCAACCCGGACACCGGAGTGATCTCGACCCGCCGGATCCTGGACCGAGAGTACCAGGCTCAGTACGGGATCACGGTGTTGGCGGGCAACCGGGGCTTCCCATTCACAACCAGCTCCGTCAGCGTCACCATCTATGTGTCTGACCGGAACGACAATGCGCCAATGATTGAGTTCCCAAACCCAGTGAACAACACGGTGCAGGTGTCCTACATGGCGCCCGTTGGCTACATCGTCAGCCGGGTGATAGCGACAGATGCGGACAACTCTGTCAACTCCCGCTTGGATTACACCATTGGGAAAGGTAACATCGATGAGCTCTTTGCCATCGATCCACTTAACGGGGCCATCACTGTGAACCAGGAGCTGGAAGGATTCGGGGGCCGACGGTACCGCGTCACCCTGATGGTGAAGGATAATGGTAGCCCACAAAAGAGTGCTGTAGCTTTCATAAATATAGTTGTAAATAAAACCATGTCTTTAATATCACACCGGAAAGGGACCGGTGGCAACAATAACCGCCTGGAGATGGCGCCCAGCCAGACTATCATCATTTCGATGGGCGTGGCTAGCGCCATTCTCATCCTGCTCCTTATAGTCGCCATAGTGTTGGTGAAACGGAAGCGGGAGAAGCGCAACCATAGGGATAGCTACAAGTACATGCGGCGGGTCGACCTGGAGCACCAGTCGCCCAGCCCTAAGCACCTGCCCAATATGCGGCGGGTGGAGACAGACGAAAAGGTGGGCGCATTGACGCTGAGCAAATCGGATGCGGAGGACGGGCTCAAAACGCACCTGAGGTTTGAGCTGGATAGTGACCTAGACGAGAAGCCGGCGCCTCTGCCGAGCCCGGCCATCAGCAGGAGCAACTCTAACATGGTCTCACAGGTGAGTGGTCAGTGATCTCATTAGGTGAGCAGCTCCGAGCAGCTCATGACCTTTCTTAGTAGCTGCTCTGGGTTCCATTCACGCACACGCACAGTACTGTGTACCCGCCTCTGCGACCAACAGCGCTTTGTCCCTCGCTTCCATGTTAATTCTTTCTCTCCTCCCCCTCCCTTAACATCCCTTCTCATCCCCTCTGCTCCCATCCACTCTCATCCCTCCTCATCCCTTCTCCTCCCCTTCCCCTCCCATACTCGCTTATCCCGTCTCATCGCCTCTCTTACCCTCCATTCTCCCTCCCCTCCCATTCCCCCCCCCCCCCCCCCCCCCAACTCCACTCTCCCTCCCAACACCAGGCCCCAGCAATCTGAAGCCGCACTAGCTGGCCAGTGGTCAGCCTACACCTAATTGCCGCCCACCGGTGTGCAGTCGAGCGGTCCCTGTGTAGGAGCAATATTGGGGGCTTAAGGAGGTAGGTCTGGAGGGATGGGGAAGTGGACGAGAGGGAAAGAGGCTGGCAGTGATGCTAAGTTAGCGTTGGGGGAGTGATTGTGTGTGCGTGTGTGTGAGTGTGTGTGTGGGTGTATGTGTGCATGTGTGTGAGTGTGTGTGTTGGTTGCTACGTAGGTGGATGAGTAGGTATGTAGGTGAGTCCGGGAGGAGTTGAGATGGGGGATGGGGGATGGAGGGATGGAGGGGAGGTTCTTTCCTCTTCCAGTTCTCTCTATCTTATTCCGCTTTTAAGCACTACCCTCGCTTTCACGCACCGACACCTTGCCGGGGCTTTATCGCCTGCACAAATTGAAAATCAATCAGAGCGGCGACATGAGAGTATTAGCTAATGAATAGCGCAGTAGATATCAGAGAAGATGAGCGGTGGATTGAAGGCTCGGACAGCTGTAATTGCTACGCTGCTGTAATGCGTTTTGATCAGGCCTAAATCAGTCATTTATCGCTCAGCGCCGCCTCGCCTCTCCCCACCAGCCGTGATAGCTGATGTGATATTGCCGATGTGTGCTATTCTTGTCGCGCACCGGAACTACCACCGGAAGTGCGATGGCGAGGACCACGCATCCACAGGGCCGCGCGTCCCTGACGCTCCTTGGCGCTTTGTAAATACAGTAAAACCTCTCTAAATCGACCGACCATGAGACCGACTTTAATTTAAATGGTCCATTTAGTGAGGTGATCGGTTTAGGGAGTTTTTTGTATCGTTACAATGGTATTGTATGGGCGATCATTTGGGACGCAAATAAAGCGATCGATATAGGGAAGTAGTCGATCTGTGGACAGGTGTGACTGTAAATACCGCACCTCAATATGGAGTTTCAAAACCTCGGCATCATGGACAATAATATATTTAATCCTACTTGCCATCGACCATCGCTCACCGATCAAGTACAAAAATAACTAACAATTTCAAAATATTTTTATTTTCTCTTGGGGGGTTGGGATGAAAGGGTGTGTGCAGCAAGCGGAAGTGCCAATGTGGGCGGGGGGGGGGTATTATAGTCTGAATCTAGCCTACCATTTGTAATTAATGGAGCGGGCGTCACCAACAAAGACAGATTGACATGTAATTAAATTATGCAATAGGAATGTGTCATATATCCCCGGTCGGTGCCAAGCCTTCATATGGCTGACGCCTGACGCATTGGCCGGTGCCCAATCCCATGCAGTGTTCATTATGTGATGGGTGTGTATATATATATATATAGACATTAGCCGGAGGGAGAGCTGGGGTGTAATGTGTACGTATGTGTATGTGCAGTGCCTGCGGATCAGCCAATAGCGAAACATCCATTTGGGAATAAAAGCAGCAACCAGCACCGATGCTGCAGTCGCATACACCAGCCACACAAAACAGGCGTTAGAAGTGTGTAGCTCGCACCGCTCAGCCCTCTCTCACCTCCCCCTACCCCACACTCCCACCCCACCCCCTTCCTGCACACCCCACCCCCTCCTACCACCTCACACCTCTGCTTCCTATCATGGCCGTTAGCAGCGCTGAGGTAGGAGACTCCCAGGCAGCAGGCTGTCAGCAGCCAGTGCACAAACCGGGCGCGGTGTATTCATCGGTAGAGCGCCGGCCTCGCATGCAGAAGGTATGGAGTTCGGTTCCCTGTCGCCTCAAACAAATGACTTTAACATGTATAGTTGTCCCTTCCTAGCACTTGGCATTAATAGGATATGGCCAGGACTAGTTAGCTCAGTGCCAGGATGATGTGACTGAGTGGGATATTGGGTCATAATGGTGGAGGGGTAGCAGTATACATTCACCTGATAAGTAATATGACCTTAGATGCTGATAGGAGGTAAAACTCCAACAACCAACCGACACCCAGTGCACATTGTGTGGCTGCGGGAGTAGGCGTGCTAGGCGATGCTAAATGACAATCTCTGTAAATGCTGACATCAGGCTCAATTCATAACTGGGCGCTGGCAGGAAATGAGCTGTCACTAGCGCCGTTAGTACTTACTTTATATACTGTCTATAGCTTATGGTCCTTCCCCTCAGAAGCCTATATGCACATGTTTTCACCCCCTCCCCACAGCACTAGTGCATAAGAACACGCCTTTAGAAGATATGGTTAGGTATAGATGTGCACGACCATTGTACCTACAAAACCAGTTCACTGTGAATCAATGCTATCAGGATCCGGTTTCATCTGAATATTTGCATAATTGGCGTGCTGCATGCTCACATTATAATATCGATCGGCAGTAATGCCCGATGCTTGTTAACATATGGTCCGTGACCAGGGATGATTGTGGTACAGGTATTATTATGAGCGAGTCTGTTTCAAACGTAGCATTTCACAGCTGTGTTGTCCCCTTCCGGATATGACCTGAGATGTTGCCTGGACGTAAATCTCCAAGATCCAACCGTGTGTTGTTTGATGCTGTACTGAAAGGAACCACATAGCTCAACTTCGAGGAATGCTATGATAAACTATATATGGACATGTCTCGTCTTTTCTAAGCATTTTCACAATGAAGCTAAGATTCCATATATGAGGTATGTGGTAGGTAGTATGCGAAAGCTACAAAAAATGGCAAAGGATGTAAATACAGAATGGTGCTTCCATATGTCCGGGTGTGAATATGAATGAGAATGTCCATGCGAATGCGAATGCGAATGCGAATGCGAATGCGGCAAGCAGGAAGTTTGACGTTCCTTCACACATTTGGAACAAAAAATCCCGAAAATGGCATGGGTATCTATGTCGCATGCCGGATTTGTATTCGCCTGCGGCTTGTGGCAGGATACTGCGGATATGGAATCTTAGCTTAAGTCGAAAAAAGGTTATTTATCTTGTTATTTGAGTTCCCACGTGAATTGATGCTAATTACCACTGTTACGCCACATGCATACATATTGTAGGCCTGTGTCAATGGTTGATGCGCGAATGGTTAGAACATAATGTAGTCATCTATAATAGCTCACACGCGCTGATATACGATGGCCTACCCAGACAACGCGGTTCGGTGTGTGATTATAACCGCAGCTTTGTATGTACACGCAGTTTATCAGAATTTACTAGGAATCCCGGTAGAAAAATATGTGTTCTAAATAAATATCCTGCAGCGCATTAATTGAACGAAACATATGGCTGTGTGTACACAGGGTTATCAGTATTTACTAAGAATCCCAGTAGAACAATATGTGTGCTAAATAAATATACTGCATCAAATTAATTGAACTAAACATACAGTGTGGCTGTGTGTGGGTTATTTTAATATACTTTTTTTATTGAGGCTGTATTTATACTGTCCAGAGCATATAAGCCCGCGTACCCAGGCATGTTTTCAATGCTGGCCGCTTGTAGTGTTGGTGTTATCTTACCACACAGTAGCTGCTGATAAGTTATTTGATTCCCTGCATTTCAGTAGCAGATAGATAATTGGTTGTTATGTTAGTTTTTTTTGATTTTCTTGGCATATATGTATTTTATTTTGTTCTACTCTTATTACTATACTAGCCTACTCCTATTTACATATCATAGGCTTGTATGTAACTGTGTGGTGTGTTATCTGGCTATTCTTGGCATGGTTACCTTCCATTGTGTATCCCACTGGTGGGCCGTGACATATCACATGCCCCTTTGCAGTGCAGCTTAGTGGGGGTTTCCTAGGCTAATTTGCACAGATATTTTTTGTAAGTTTTTAGGTCGGGAATTTGTCGTTCCTTTACCGTTTGGGCATTCCACACCTTGGCAACCATTTCCAGCATGCTTCTCTCTTGAGCTTTTATTGGCTTCTGGTCTGCTTCAGTAGTGGCGCATTATTTGCTCTAGTAGCCCTTTTTGGTTTTTGTCCGGAGTTTATTGTTTTGACTGTAGCTATATGCAAGTGTTTTCAAATGGATTAGTGTATAGCGGGGTTATCAGTATTTATTAAGAATGCCGGTAAAAACATATGTGTGCTAAATAAATATGCTGCATCACATTAATTGAACTAAACATGCAGTGTGGATTAGTGTATATCGGGGTTATCAGTATTTACTAAGAATCCCGGTAGAAAAATATATGTAGGCTAAATAAATATACTGCATCCCATTAATTGAAATAAGCATGCAGTGTGGATGTGTGCCATGAATTGAGAGAGAGCAGTGGGCTTGCAAAGTACTATGTCAGTTTACGGATAGCTAGACATTTTAGGGTTAAGGGTTGGCAGATATCAACAATAGGATTAATTGCGTGTGACGGTTGGATAGTGGCGGTTAATCAGCACTCGCGGGATATATTAATGCTCCTAGCTCTAGTGCGCATCAATTATCCCTGTCTATATTAAAAGCAGCATTGTCCATCAGTTAGCAGAGGGAACGGGGCTGGGGAGGGTGGTTTTCATGCATGTCTCCAGAGGCCTGCCTGTACGGTATTGTAGTTTATAACGGGCCCGGTGGCCGAATCGATAGAGCGTGGGCCTCGTCCGCGGGAGATCAGGAGTTCTGTTCTCGGTCGAGTCAAGCCAATGACGTATAACATTGAGACTTGTCACTCGGCATTAATAGGATATAGGATAGGGCAAGGACTGGTTAGCTCAGTGTCAGGATAATGTGACTGAGTGGGATACCGGATCAGGGTCCAGGCAGCCTGATTTCCCAGTGGAGTAGAACTGTAAAGTTGCCATGAGTGCACAATGTCACAAGTCCGTACCCTACCCGGCTATGACCTTAGATGTTGCCAGAACGTAAAGCTCCAAGAACCAACCAGTATTATAGTAGCGTCCCAAGCACATTTGAAATCTAATGCCAGTGTGAATTGCACACCCACCTACACCATTCTGATACTCATTCAATATGGAATTTAAATCAGAAATCTACCATCAAGTATCATCGCAGGAATGATACTTTTATTACAACTCAGTTGTAGTGGGCGTTGTAGCTGTGTATTTAAACAGAACGTAAAAGAGACCGGAAAAATCGGGGGCTTGAGCTGTCGTCTAGAGGTTGGACAGGATGTGAAGGGACTACTACTGCACTATCGGAAGGCTTTGCCGTTCGGCGCCCTGCCATACCTTCTCTGGGACTTCATTAATCAAGATAAACATGTTAACTCGACCGTGATGATAGAGCACAGGGGATCTGTAAAAATCACAGCGCGCGAAAATATATTTGAGTTATGTTGCCCGTTGTGCTCTCCTCAAGTATTTTACGGGCGAAGTGGCCGAATCGGTAGAGCGCAGGCATAACATGCGGGAGACCTGGAGCTTGGTTCCTGGGCGAGTCAAACCAATAATTTATATGAAATTCATACTTTTCGCTTCCTATCCTGGTGCTCAGCATTAATAGGAGAGGGCAAGGACTGGATGGGTAAGTGTCAGGATAATGTGACTGAGTGGGATATCAGGTCATGGTGCTGGCAGACTGATCTCCCAGTGGAACAGCACTATTAAGTCACCATGAGTGTGCACTGTCACAAGTCGGTGCCCATCCAGACATGACCCTAGATGATACCGGGACATAAAACTCCTACAGCCAATCAACTTCCCCCGTCCTGATATGACCTTGGATGTTGCCAGGACGTAAAACTAACCAACCAACTTCCCGCACCCAGGCCAGACAGGGCCAGTGCGTAGGCATGCTAGGTTTAACATATATATGGGCGGCGGAGTTGAGGGTTAGTAGCATAGGAAAATGGGGGGGGGGGGAAGTGCCAGGGCGGTCCGGGGCTAGCTTAGCAATCAGCAGGTGAGCACTGACCAAGACGAATCGGGTCTTCATTGTAGGTTAGTTGACATTTCAACTGCAGTCAAACCAGTCTCCTTTCTGGGTTAATTTGTGTGTTAGCGGCGGAAAAGTGGCGGAAAAGTGGCACTTTAATATCCACAGCGGTTGCCATGGAAAGAACTACAGCTGGTACTCGGTAGGCTGCAATGGTTTCGACGTCGTCTCTCACCCCACCGCAGATTATTGGCGAATTAAGTCGGTAAGTACAGATATCTACCGACTGCTGCTCGGCGGTGTGGGGTCTATTTAATTGTTTTTGTTGTTGTATGCTTTAGTGAAGCAGACCACAAATTGGGTCCCAGGGGAAAGTTAACTCCCTGCACCACTACCCACCCACACGCCCAACCACCGTCAACCACTCACCCACACTCACAGACCGACACCCACACTTACAGTACACATACGCACCTCCACACCAACAACACATGCGCGCCCACCAAATATATTGAGCCGCTCTTCCCTCTGCGGGTCAGGGCTACTCAGAGCCCAAAGCCTGGAAACAGGAGGAGGAGGGGTAGGAGGGAGAGGAGGATGATGGGAAGGAGGAGGGGGGATGGGGAGGGGCCGGTGCCGGTGCCGGGGCCGGCGCTGGGGTCGGGGCGGTGGCCGTTAGGAGGCAGGAGGGGTGAAGGCTTTTCTCCGGCATTTCATGAATCTTAGCCCATAAAAAGAGGTTACCTGAGCACCTTGCGTATGCGTTGGCCAGGTTATTAGTGGCGCCGTGTCCCCACGGATGCCGGGGATTGCCGGCGGCTGCGCACTCGGCGCTCTATAACTCACGTCCCCGATTGGCTTTTCGTCAATGCCCCCTGCCGGCCGTGGAGTGGGGCTAGAGATAGCCGAGGATTTGACATTGCAATGTGACCGCCATGCAGATGCCTTGACCCTCCCTCCCTTCCCTCTCCTCCTCTCCCATCTCATCTCCGATCCGCCCATGCTTATCCTCCGCTACCTCCTCCCCTCCGATCGGTCCTTCCTTTCTCCGCCTCCTCACGCATGTTCTCCCTCCGTTCTTACCCCCCCCCCTTCCCTCATCATCTCCCCTGCTGCCTCCCTCCTCCACATCTCCCCCCTCACCTTCTTCTCTCCTCTCTCCCGCTACCCTTTCCCCCCTCCTTCAACTCCTCATCCCTTCAGTCCCTTCTCTTCTAAATTCTGATCCTCTCCCTTCTCCACTCCTCTCAGTTTCTAATGCCAGCTACACTCCTCCCTTCATCTCTCAAATCCTTTCTCCCTTCCTCCCCACCTACTCTTCTCCCTCCATTCCTTCTGCCATGCTCTCTTTTCCTCTCCCTCCTCGCATTCTCCCCCCCCCCTTCCATCCACTCTCTCTACGTATCCCTTCCTCTCACCCCCTTCCCTTCTTCTGTCCTCCTCACCCCATTCCTCCCTTCACCCCTCATCCATCTCCTCTTCGCCGTCTCCTCCTCTGTCCTCCTTCCATTCTCTCTTTCTCTCATCCCTTCTCCCTCCTCCCAACGCCACCTCCTCCTAACCCGTTCCCCCCTTGACTCCAGGCCTCCACTACCATCGACCGTCTCCCGGCCTCCATCACCACATTCTCCTCCTCCCAATCGGGAACCCCACTCCTCACTCCGGGAGCCAAATGACGACATTGAGAGAGCAGAATAGCACTACTAACCATTGCTGGCTATCTTCCCAAATTCCGCCGCACCATTCACCCCTGCCCGCCCTCCGACCCATTCCCCTGGGTAGCAGTTACCGAGGTGTAGTGTGTTAGATATGGCACGCAGAGCAAATATCATGGTGCCCTTAGGTCAGATTAAACAGCAACTACATGACACATAAGACATGTAGAGTGGCCGGTAAACATGGATAGAACTTTAAGGCCAACGTGACCATAAATAAGCCAGACCAGTCTATGTAAACGCCATATCCTATTGACGAGATTTCTTTATTTTGGTTGGTGACGAATTTATTTACCCTGATGGTTCATTTGATGATGACAGAACAGTACATTTGGATTAAGGCAACCTAGATTTGCCTCACAGGGGTAGACACACACAGTGGTCCATTGGTATGGCGAAGTTGCGACGCTGAGAGAAAATAAGGTGTACCACACACACAGCGCTCTATGACACCCCGGGGGTCGGGGTTGCAGCTGCATGGAGCCGATTCCCATCCGATATGATAACGTCCCTCGCCAGGCTTAATTATAAAATTCTACTGAGGAAAATATACGCCCGAAAAAAATGAGCCGTGAGTAGGCACCTGGGTTACCCTGACTGCCCGCTACAATGTTACTTATTACACACACAGGAGCAAGCCACACTTGTATACTTTAATATTCGCTTCATTCATTATGCAATGCTCAAATCAAATGGGTTATTTTGTTTTCTTTTTTTTCTTTAATACTGCCAAGCTGGTAAAGTTGTGTAGGCCGAAGGTTGTGCGTTTCAGCTATATTTGTTTCTGTCATCTCTTGAAATAAATATATTTGGTTGGCCTTTATAATCTGATGTACTTTTGTCTAAAGTATATTTTATTATATGTAATTATTAGCTATATAGATATTAGCTATATATAATAAAGTTAGCCTAAGTTTGGAAGTATTTGAAATGGGGACATGGCAAATTCATTTTTGTGTGTACATGTACTTCAAAATGCTGGTCATTATATGCTTCAGTACTAACGACTTTTATGAAAGGAATTAGCATTTCCTTCCATGCAGCAACACATGTTTCCTACTAGATACAATATTCACCCCGTACTGCTGCAGTAGCCACAGGAGGGGTGCATACCAACCCAATGTAAAAGCTGGCGAAAAAACGGGTCAAAGAATTGAGAGCCTAATTTCACAAACTAAGAAGCAACAATTATTCTTTACATCTGTTTTATTATTTACCCGCTACCTTTGAGTTGAAAAATATAATATAATATCTAGTTTAATAATATTTAAAAGTGAAATCGACGGCGTTCTGCGGCCGCCATCTTGTCTTTTTGCATTCTCGCCCATTTCACCAACTCTGTGCCTATAGAAGTATCCATTTGATACTGGAGCCACATACTGGAGCCTCACTTCCATACTGGAGCCTCACTTTCATACTAACACTATTTTCGCCCGTATTTATATAAGGCTGGTCTTCACCCGTGTACTACAACGGGTGAATCTTTTATCTAGTTTCCTACCTGCACTATTATCAATATCTAGGTATGATAACATCTAGGTGTGAGATTGGCTTTTAAGCCCTGGTCAGATACACGTTAATGAACCTAGTTGAATGTAGGATAGATTAATGTGGGTCAAACGTGGTGTAAGTGTGTTAAACTACGCTGAAAAACGTTAAGCTATTGCAGGTTTTGGTATGGATAAATACATTACGGCATAGATGCCGGTACGCTCAACTATGTTCAAATACGTTCAACTATGTTCAACTACATTCAACTATGTCTGAACATATGTTAGCCTCCACTACGATCAACTACGTTCAACTACATCAAAGTATGCTAGAGTATGCTAGAGTACATTAAGAGTACGGAGACTTCACCACATTACATTAGCCTCTAACATAGCGCTCTTTTGAATATGTCCAAAGATTAAATCGGAACTCAGGGCCCACCCACATTATTACCAAGTTAGCATAATGGAGAATACTTCTATCAATTATTAATAAAATTTTCTTTTTCTATGGGAATTTGTTTCCCTTGACCACAAATATATGATTGTGAGCTTTCTAATTTAATTAGTGTCTATTGGCACATACTTGATTGTCTGCTTTTACATGTAAAAGCGATGGTTTGAACAAAAAACAAAAATTTCTCACCATAAATATGGCCTATGCTGTCAACACGGCGTAAAGCAACCACCAATCAATCAATCAATCATAATGGAGAAGTATGGATGCCGGTATGTTCAACTACATTCAACTACGTTCAACTACATTCAACAATGTTCAACTATGTTCACCTATGTGCAACTACGTTCAACTATGTTCAACTACGGTCAAATATGTTCAACTATGTTCAACTACGTTCAACTATGTTCAACTACGTTCAATTACGTTCAACTATGTTCAAATACGTTCAGCTACATTCAGCTATGTTCAACTACGTTCAACTATGTTCAACTACATTAGCCTCCACTAGGTTCAACCACAGTCACTAACGTGTATGTGACCGTGCCTTCAAAGGTCTCATGCTTCATCGGACTATGCAGCTCATGGATAATATTGTACAAATCTAGAAGGCAAGAATATGAATGAAGCTCATCCCAGAGGAGCATTATGATTAACCTAGTATTGTACTCACCCAGAACAGCCGCCACATATCCTCATTATGTCAGTTCATTAACGGAAGGAGACATACTCAATTAAATTGTCAAAGGGGACTGTATTTGTTGCATTGACATTTAAGGTTATCCGAGGTTACATATTGAATTGGGTTAATGAGACATATGGGTCACACACAAAAGCGTTTCACAAAAAGAAGAGGTGGGGGATTGAATGCTGCAGAGAGTTGAAGGAAGGAAGGGACTATGTCCTATTGCAGTAAGCTGGGGTGGTGTGATGGGGGGAAAGGGAGGAGGAGGGAGCAGGAGGATGGGGGAGGGGAAGGGGAATAGGGTAGACTTGCGTAAGATTATGTGAGTTTGCGACTTAATGATAGCCAGTCAAGTAGGTACAACATGTTCCATATTTGCATATTATTTACATGAATATATCTTGGGAATGGCCAGATGTGGAACTGATCTCAATTCACATAACAGCTTGCACTATTTCATTCGCCATGGCTTACTGGGAAAGAGGTACTATCTGGGTACTGGGAAGCACAGTGGTCGTCTCAGTTATAGTTACTCAGCTAGATATCATTGCAGTGACTGTGCATATATATACATATTGACTCAGGGATTAACGATCTCTGAGATTTTGCTGATATCAGTGATTCTTTATATTTACCGATTAACGTTAAACAAAATCTCAATATAATATATGACAGCAATTGATTTGTCAGAACCTCGTTCTTATGACCTTATATGTTGCTAGCACATGAAACCCAAATAAGAAAGGGCGATAACATGGTCACAACAAGGAGAGTTGAGACCTGATTTCCAGCATTTTTCTGCAAGTCCTTGACAGAGCTAATCCTATGGGAGGGGGGGGGTGTCAATCCGCTTTTTAGCGGAACGTCGCAGTTGGCTCCAAAATCTTAGCTTGATTTCCGCGTATTTTGTCGGAGACGTAGATTTCAGGACTGCTAATAATGTAATGGAAATGCTACGGTCTGGTCTCTGAGGTTAATATATAAACAACTCCAACCAGCCCTTGTAGACTCTTAGGCTTGGCGGGAGTTGTTTGTAGACAACCATTCATCTGTAAGTCACCATTCCAGATGCCCATAGGGAAAAGGAAGCCAGCCCCACGAAATGGGGTCAGGTAGCACTTGTCGCAAACTGAGACTGCCGCAAATGAAGCGCTAGAGGCGGCTATTCCATAATTGAACACCTGTAAACAAAAGGGGGGGGGGTGGTTGGAGGAGGGAGGCTGTCGTAACAGCCGCAGCTAACAAGGCCAGGGCTTGGCAGGAACCGAGCAGAATACACCACAGCGGTCTGCCGGTGAATAGTGGCCGTCTGCGGCATTAAGTTCCTTTTTGTCCGGGGTTGGGCGGCAACAGTGTCCGAGGTGAAGAACGCCCCGGGTGTCTTCCCCGCAAACCCCGGGCCTGCCCCGAACCTCGACCCGGGCGCACTCCGCCTCCTGCCTCCGCCAACCCCTTCTCCCCACCCACCTCCTCCCTCCTCCCTCCTCCCTCCTCCCTCCTCCCTCCTCCCTCCTCCCTCCTCCCTCCTCCCTCCTCCCTCCTCCCTCCTCCCTCCTCCCTCCTCCCTCCTCCCTCCTCCCTCCTCCCTCCTCCCTCCTCCCGCCCCGCCCCGGCTCCCGCTGCCATCCGGCCGGCGCGGACTGGGTGGGAATTGCGACATGATTTAGTGTAGCGACCCCAGCCGGCAGCAGCTGTGCCCTAGACGCTGCCGCGCGGCCATAAATGAATGGCAATGCCGGAAATATGCAGCGGGTGAACTTAGGCGAGGTGAGGGGTGAACAGATGGGGTTGGGGCGGAGGCGGTGGGCGGGCGGTGGGGGAGTGCGGAGGGCCTGCCACATTCCACGCCCTTGTTGGCCAATGTGGAGAAAGACTTGCGGTAGGTAGTTTGGGGTGGGTGTCTGAGAAAAGCAGTGAGTCGGAGTAGAGGGAGGGGGGCAAGGAGTGTGTATGTTGTAAGGAAGGGAGAGTAGCAATGAGGACGGGGGTCGGGAGCGGGTGGGGGGGGGGGTAGACCAATGTGGCCAATTAGGTGAGGGGTACCATCCGTCAGAGCTGACATGGATTAGGGCGGGCATCTATTGTTGTGGTTTAATCCATCGCTAGGCGGCGCTCCATTCGTCCAGGCAACGAGGTTGGGGCTCGCCAGGGGCGCGCCTGATTCACCTTTTAATATGGTTATGCAGCGCGCCGCTGGTAGCCGCCACACTAACTCACTTACTACCAGCGGGTCGGCGAGTAGGCCTACGCGAACAGCTCTCTTCGCTTTTTTTCCTTCTCTTCCTCCTCTTTCTTTTAAAAAATTGTATTAATTTTGTACAGGTGAGTAGCTCACCTTTCGGTCATCTATGGTAAACGGCGAGTCGCAAATGTAAAAGCCAGCGGCGGCCACAGTCCGCCCCGCTTAGAGCCTCTGCCACAATGTGAGTCGGCGTCGAGTGGGCCATGGTACATTTTTATAGATCCATTTAGATTGCTCGCCCTCGCTTTTCCCTCCCTCCCTCCTCACATGCCAACTCCGTTCACCCTCCGCCCCTTCCTCCCCCCTCCCCTATCCACATCCCCTCTCCCCCTCCCTCCGCCCACACCCCACAGATTGCATCCCACACACCGCTCCCTCTCATCTCCATCCCCTTTCTCTCCCATATCCCTCCCTCCCCCTACCGTGTCTCCCCTCTCCCATATCCCTCCCTCCATACCTGTCCCCTCCCTTCCCCGCCCCCACCACTCTCCGTCTCCGTCCCTCCCAACTCCCCTCACTCCATCACCCTCCCTTCACCCTCTCCTCCCATCTACATCCCTTCTCCTCCCCCGTCCCCTCCTCCCCTGTCCCCTCCCTCCTCCCTCTTTCCCTCCCTCACCCCGATCAGCTTGCCATGTGGGGGGGGGGGGGGCGGCACCTCACAACCCATGTGCGCCATGCGGGGGCACAATGGTGGCATATCTTCCGGAGCCAGCCCGCCGGCTTGCGCTCCTCCTGGCAAATGGGGTCAAATCATTATTTTCAATGGGAACTACTGCTATTATCGCCCAGTAGAACAAGATAGAATGGGTGCACCGCTGGGAAAGGCCTTTAATGTAAGGGCTTCGGCTCGAGTCAGCTAATGCAGAAAGCTCATGTGTAATATATTACCTCTATTCAAATGTAGGCACACACATATATATATATATATATAAATATATCAGGTATATACAAAAAGTGGGGAGCGGATCTATAACGGAATTATTGTCGCCGCTTACAGCTACTGTTCCGAGAATATTGGGTAAATTTATAGCAGACCTTAAGCTCCTGGGTTCTTCTCCTATCAGTTGACATTAGGCTATCGTACACCAGTTGTTATGGCCACCGAATTCTTAAAGCGGCATCTTCCAATAAAAACATAAGACTTTAGAGGCCACTGAAATTGATTTGACATATGCAACTTAGATACTCGTGCAGTTAGTATGGATAGATTGCGGTTCTATATTCTTACGGCATGTTGTTTCATTTGAAAATTGGTATGCAAAATATAGGTCCAATATTTTATGATATACAATTGATGCGCGAGAAGGAAGAACAGAGGCGGATGTGGGAAAACTGAGGCGTTTATTGTGACGCCTCGGGCAAATACAGAGAACAGTGAGAAGAACACAAACAATGAGAAAATTGTAAGGTAAACGGTACAAGCAGGGCAACAGAGGAGGTAACACAGGCTGAGGAGGCAGAGAGCAATAAGAGGGGCTCATGAGGAGCAACAGGCTCGTGAGGAGCAATACAGTAAGGCGCTCATGAGGAGCAGAGGATAAATAGAGGAGGGGCTCAGAAGGAGCAGTGTCAGAGTTGGTAGAGGGGGGGCCGAGGAGCCCTCCGCCGCAGAGGGGGAGGGTAGGAGGGAAAGTTGGGTGGGTGGGTGGAGAAGAAAAGGGCAGAGAGCTGGAAGGCGGCTGGAGGCTGAGTGCCTGAGGGAGGCGGCCGGCTGCCTTATAAGGGGGAAAGTGAGCAGTGGCAGGAGAGGCGTGAGTCGCTCAGGGCCGGGGGAGGGCGAGGGTGAGCAGCGGGTGTCGCGCGAGGCGCGAATGCTGGGTGAAAGCCCGGGTAGAGGGGGGGGGGGGGGGGGGGTGAGTCGCTCTCCCTTCCCTCGCATCAAACGAAATGCTTCGCATTACGACCGATGCGCGAGAAGGAAGAACAGAGGCGGATGTGGGAAAACTGAGGCGTTTATTGTGACGCCTCGGGCAAATACAGAGAACAGTGAGAAGAACACAAACAATGAGAAAAATGTAAGGTAAACGGTACAAGCAGGGCAACAGAGGAGGTAACACAGGCTGAGGAGGCAGAGAGCAATAAGAGGGGCTCATGAGGAGCAACAGGCTCGTGAGGAGCAATACAGTAAGGGGCTCATGAGGAGCAGAGGATAAATAGAGGAGGGGCTCAGAAGGAGCAGTGTCAGAGTTGGTAGAGGGGGGACCGAGGAGCCCTCCGCCAAAGAGTAAGGAGAGGGCTCGAGGCGCGCCCGAGGCGAGGGCGCGGGGCGCTCGAGGCGGGGCCCGGAGAGGCAGGCCTGGTTGAGAGGAGGGTCCGGGGCCTACGTGGAAGGGGAGCGGGCGGCCAAAAAAGGGAGGCCCGCTCCTGAGGCCCGGGGGGAGGAGGTCCGGTGAGGGTCGAGCAGGGGGGCAGCGAACTCCTCAGGGCTGGTCTGGGTGGGTTTCTCGTGAGGCTGGGCTGAGTCATCTGAGGTGTGAGGTGCGAGGTGATGATCCTCAGCTTCTTCTGGGCGGCGTTTCGATCGGTGTTCGCTGGGAGGCCGTCGGTGGGGATCGCGGGGCTGTCGGGAATGGTTGGGGAGAGGCGCCGGGCTAGGCCCCCCGGGCCAGCCGGGGGGAGGCCGGCAGATCAAAAATCCGCGAGGCGGCCGGGGTCTGGCGCTCACGGGCTTGCTTGGTGCGGCATCCGGCCTCGCTGTGCATTGTTAATATGCGCCGGACGTTGGCGCAATAGGCACAGACGTGCCGGCGCCTGTCTCCCACCTCGCCGTGAGCCTCTCCGAGGAGTGCACGATCGCACGAGGCGGGATCGCGATTCCAAGCGGGGCAGGGAGCCCCGTGAGCATGCCTATCGTAGGCGGTGCGTGTGTCCGGTTGCTGCCGGGGCAGGTGTGCACCTCGGGCCCCATCGTCGCCTCGGGGAGCTGGTGTTGCCGGGGTGGTGGGCGTGGTGAGGGAGTCGACCCTGAGCGCGTTGAGGGCCACAGGGTCATGCCACCCCTGGGGGAGCCTTCCATCCGCGATCCAGGAAAAGATGGTCTCCCGAGTACCGGCGGACGGTCGGCCAGGGGTGGATGAGGACGTCTCTCATGAGGGTGAGGTGGTGTTGGTGTAGGCCCTGGAGGGAGTGATCCGGGAAGGATGGGTGGTTGACCATGGAGAGGAGGGCGAGGCTGTACTCGTCCTTGGTTGCTTCTCCGAGCTTGACTGCCTTGCGCCCCGCACCCCTCTCCACGAGGTCGCAATGGAAGAGGTAATCGGCTGGGATCCCTCGGCGGCGCACGGTGCGATGCGCCTCGGCGGATGCGAGGAGCTCGCGGACCGCGTCGGCCGCGGATGCCGGGCTGTACTCCTCGGGATCCGTGCGGTAGGTGGGCGGTGGTGCTGAGCTGGCGTGGGCGCGGGTGTAGCCCTGGTACTGTAGGTGCGGGCCCCCGGGCTGAGTCGCTTGAGGTGGAGGCGGCGGCCGGCCCCCGGCTGCGGCGTACACCCGAGGCGCCGGGACGTGGTGCAGGCTGCAGGCGGTCTCCCAGCTCGGCGTGGGCGGGGGGCTCCGCGGGGCCCCTCGGGCCTCCCCCCTGTCGTCCAGGTCTCTGTCCATGCGTCTGGTGAGGCGGGTGATGGCCTCGATGAGGAGGGCCGTCTCGCTGCTGGGCTGGCCCGAGGGTGCTGCCGGGGAGGTCGGGGCTGCAGAGGGGACGGGGCTACCCGGGGAGCCCGAGGAGGGTCCTGGTGTGGCCATCCCGGAGGTCTTGGAGTTCCTCCGACTCTTCCCTTTGCCGCGGCTGGGCATGGTGCAGGGTCCCGGCATGGTGCAGGGTCGGCAGAGGAGCAGCGGTCCGAGGTGGAGTCCGAGGTGGAGTAGAGCCAAAGAAGAAGAAAAGGGCAGAGAGCTGGAAGGCGGCTGGAGGCTGAGTGCCTGAGGGAGGCGGCCGGCGGCCTTATAGGGGGGAAAGTGAGCAGTGGGAGGAGAGGCGTGAGTCGCTCAGGGCCGGGGGAGGGCGAGGGTGAGCAGCGGGCGTCGCGCGAGGCGCGAATGCTGGGTGAAAGCCCAGGTAGAGGGGGGGGGGGTGAGTCGCTCTCCCTTCCCTCGCATCAAACGAAATGCTTCGCATTACGACCAATTTGACACGTTTTCAATTCAAATATCGGCTTATTTCCAATTCAAATATCTTCGAAGTGAGGTGAAATAAATAATGGCAATCAGCTTAATGTAGTTATCTTCAGGTTTTTGGATTATACACATTTCCTAGTGTTAGCAATATGCAATATAACCCATTTCTTATCACAAACACCCATTGTATAGCACAACCGGTATCCACTCAGAGGACCGGCAACCCATTTTTATATAATGGAGTAGCCATTCTTCACAAACCATACCAGATACCACATCATTTTCACATTCCCAGTACATTTCTGATGATCACAATTGTATGTTTACCACAACCAGCACTAAATAAATGTACGCTACACATATCAACCTCAAAGTAAATACTAGCTTTCAAGGCTAGATCCGATTACGACGAATAATACATGTGTATCCAAGCTCGTCGCCCCATGCTCATTCCCACAACAGGTCTTCAGCACAACCAAACCCTCGTCAGACCAGTACAACGAATACTATAATGTATCTTAGTTCGTCCCCCGTGCTCCTACCCACAACCCATCTTCACCACAACCAATACCTTGTCACACCCAACTCCTTCCTCATCCTCAACACCACCCTTTTCCCCCACCCGCCCATCTGATCCAACATAATGCACTCCACCCTATCGACCATCTTACTCCGCAGATACCCGGACAATATGTCCACCCACTCACCCGTCCCCCTCCACTCCCGGTATAGCAGGAAATCGCAAAGCCTGTAAATGGCAAACCCCCACTTGTGATTTTTCTAGGTCGGACTTCTAATCTGAAGGTCGGTGGTTTGATTCCCCATGCCCCCATCTCTGCCAATTTGGATTTCCACTGCTGTGCATCACTTACAGCGTCATCAAAGGCCGGTTGCTCTCATACCATGTCTATGTGGTGTGGGAGGTTAAAAATCCCTTGGGTCGGTAAATGTGTAGGCTCGGGCTTTCTATCGCCTAACTGTCTAATGGTGAAAACAAGCCTATTCAGGCTTATCCATGATAGGCAGTATAAATCTTCAACAACAACAACAAAAAGACCCCATGCCATATATGAGCATGGGGGATTTGCGATTTCCTCGGAAATGACATGCCCCCCCCCCCTGCACATCGCAAACCCCCCATGTTTGGCAGTCTTTAGCCGAATGAAAACATCTTTGCAATAGTCCAGTTTGTAATTCCGACCGTACATGCGCTGAACCCGGCCATTATTCACAGATGTCGCCACTGTGGCCATTATAAAGGCCAGGTAAAGAGGTCTAGCAATATCCTGGTATTATCACTCAGTTTCAGGATTGGTAATGTAAACAATGTCATTAGGAAAATGGCCTTTTAAGTTCCAACTTCAGTCACTGCATACGGTAAATAGACACATTTTAATATTCCAAATTCTTAGTTATCCCATATTTAAACCATTATTTACTAGAGTAGTAGTTGAATATTACAAAATGCTACAAAGCATGGGGGGTTTGCGATTTCGAGGGGGTGTTTGTGATTTACTAGGAAATTGCAAACCCCGGGGTGCACGATCTCCAGGGATTTGCGATTTCCTGCTACTCCGGCACCAATCCACGAGGTAGCTACTATTGAACGATATTACTGGCCAAGCTTCCAGTTCCGGCATAACCCTTATATAACATTTGCAAATCCCATTGCGCGATTTGAGCCAGCTCTTGTTATGGACTGAAAGATTAACCCCGTGCGCCTTGTTAATGTCCGTCCCATGAGCACTGGAGGTTGCTGTCAATATCTCACACTGGCGCCGACGTCTTGTATTGATCATCTCGCCAAGATCAATCGATATGTATAGATTAGCATCGGTCCAACACACCATGTCATCTGAGGAAGCTTCCAGCACAATGCTCGCTGAGCAGTCGGCGCTTCAGGGTTCTGGTTGGGTCATTAGCGGGTCTGGTGGGGAATTCGCAAGTTGCTGAAATGCGCGCCCTCTCTCCGAGCTCTCGACGTGGTCCCGGGCCGATCGTGGATCCGTGTAATTTGGCCATCGTTTACAATTAGCATCCGAGACGGGGGATTAGGAGTACGACTTGCGCCGCACACGCGCATTCCAATGTGGTCAGCGACAGCTCGTCGAGGATGTAATTAGATCTACTGCCCACTCAAATGGATCATAACTCGCCGGGTGATGAGGCGAACTGTGTCAGGGGCAGGGTGTCGACAAGGTCAAGAGATTGCATCGCGCCGCTTTCCACTAGGGGACGGATGGTGGTGGTGTGTGTGCGCGGCGGGAGGGGGGGGAGGTTGCGGGGGGGGGGGTGGGTAGGAAGGGAGGTGGGGGGTGGAGCACAGGAAAAGGAGTGGAATGGGCTGGAGAAGTAGAATGAATGGAGTCGTAACGAAGGGGGAGAGGGGGGTTGGGAAAGGGAGAGGGAGGGGAGGGAAAGGGAGAGGGGGAGAGGGAGAGAGAGGGTAGAAGGACAATGAGGACAAGGGGAGTGAGAGGCGGAGGGCGAAGGGGAGAAGACATCGGGAGGGGAGGGAGAGAAATAAGTTGGAGAGGAACATGGGTATAAGGAGGGAGAAGGAGGGTAGGGAGGAATGGAGGATGCGGTGGGGAATGCGGAGCCCACAGTCACCAGTCGGGATAAGAAGTGGTAGCAAAGAGCAACTACATCAACACAAAGTGGTGTCTTTATTTACTCAGTGCTTTGTAGATATCGATAATTTTTCATATCAGCCGGAACAACATTGGGGCTAGCTTCAATAGACGATCTCAATACCCACTACTGCAACGGCATTATTTTTTACGGCAGGGGCGACGCGAACATGGCCGATTGGAGCCGCTTCCTGCTAGGGTCCATGGTAACGGGCGTGGGGTCGGCTTGTTTCCGGTTGGCTTGACGCGAGTCCGACTTAATTCAATGTGACGCATAGAGCCTGAAGCTCAAAGGGGTCGGCCCCGGCACCACTGCTCGCGCCATGTTTGATTCAGAGCGTGATCTCAAATAAATTGCATTTGCCCAGATGAGCAGGTTATACCTGAGTTAACTCTTTATTATTGTTATCAGCACGGCGATCTCTTTGATCGCCGCCTTTCAAGTGCGCGCCGGAACAGCGGCCGGATCATTATTTAAGGTGACTGGATGGAGCAGGCCACGCGCCACTGCCCACGGCACCCCCCTCTGTTCCCGCCGCCCCCCCCCCCCCCGGCGTCCTCCCGCCGCCTCATCCACTCTCCTCTCCCGCCCTCCTACCTCGCCCTCCTGTCGCTCTCCTCCCACCGTCTCCTCCTCCCCCCGGCCGTCCTCCTTCCACCCCCGCCCCCCGCTCCCACCGCCCTACCCCGCCCTCCTCCCGCCACCCACTCCTTCCCCCGCCTCCAACCACCCCACGGCGCACACCCTCCTGCCACCAGCTCCTCCCTCAACCCTCCTCCCACCACCAGAGCCGACAATGCCGCCACGGCTGCTATCCACAGTCGACTGGATCCCATCCATTCTTTATGAATACCTATGCTCTTTTCAACGGCGCGATCTCCCGCGCAGTAGGTGCAGAGCCAACCGGGTGCGAATTGGAACACGGCCGCCGCTCCAGAAAAGGCAGAGCCGCTCGGCGGGCGGTGAGGGATTGAGGGAGGTGTGGGGGGGGGGGGCGCTTTCAGGAGAGTTCTGATAGCTGGCTGACTGCATCTGACGACTCGCCAACAAAAAGGGTTAGAATGAAGCAAACAGCAAAGCTGGCTCTAGATTCATCTTTTGAAGGATAGGAATCTTTATTTGTTATGTACTGCTGACTTGTATTTGTTGTTATTGCAATTTATGTTTTATAGATGTGTGTTATTAACTCAACAATTAGTTAATAGCACCAGTCATGACCCCACCGGTTGAATCTATGGCATTGAAGTTGGTGGTTATTAAAATTATTAATTTGAACTTATTGCTATAATTATCAGTGACATTTTGAATATTTCCCAGTGAAATTCCCGGTCAATTAATAGTACTGATATATAATTATTTATAGAGTAATATTCATAATATTCATTGTAATTTTCACGTAACACGAAATGGCATTCTAGAAGCAATATCTCACATATTTCTACATTCCTGTCTCATGTACAGCATAGACTATATTTCCTATATATTTTTGACAGATACTGCCAAATTCTAAAGATCCATAACAACAGGAAAACGATCAACTGAAACCAAATACGATATTAGTATAGCTGCATCTTCTCCGGACGGACAGTGACTGGATCACGTGTTTATTTTAAGAGGGAACACATTTACAACATTAAGAAAGCACTGCAGGTGATTTAAAAATCCTAATTTAAAGTGCACAAAATGAGTTTTGCTATAAATCTCGCACAATATGTTCGGTTATTCTTCCTATGGAAATATATGAGAACTATGGAATGATGGTATTTGATTAGACTAATAAACAGTTATTTATCATTAAGTGTCCTAATTAACGATAATGGCTCTCTTCCGCAGCCCCTCGTCTGAAGGCCTGGGGTAAAGGTCTGGATCGGTGCTAACGTCTTCTGGCATGTGATGGCTGTCCCTACACACCCACACACCCATACACCCACACACCCACACACCCACACACGCACACACCCACACACCCACACACCCACATTCCTGGTCCCGTCAACTGCGGAAGAAATCCAGAAGGGAGACCAGACGGACTGGCCATATGAGTTGAGCGTCAGTCTCCCGTTTTGGTAGATAATGGGATTCGAACCCACGGGTTCAAACCCTGTAAAGTGAAACCAATGAATTCAAAAGTGATACTTGTTGCTTCCTAGCCAGGCGCTTCATATTATTAGGATAGGGCAAGGACTGGTTGGCTAAGTGTCAAGATAATGTGGCTGAGTGGGATATCAGATCATATTGCTGGTCTCGCAGTTAGGCAGCACTCTAAAGTCACCATGAGTGTTCCACTCTCACAAGTCGGTACCCATGCTGATATGACTCTAGATGTTGCCAGGATGTAAAACTCCCAAAACCAACCATCCAGAAGGTAAATGGATCAGTGGCACAGTATAATCTATCAGCTTTCATACATTTAATCTATATACACCGGACCATTCAGAATATCGCGTGAGGTGGACTTGAAGTACATCTGATGGACTCGAGAGCTGGCACCCTAATCAATACTATAGCACCATCGTTTTTATTTTCACAGCTGCTTAAACTATGAATTATTACTCATTTCAAACACAGTGATATTTGGAAGCATTATTGTGCTGCTATGTATACGTGAAACTGTAAGCATCGTCCAAAACTCATAGCTTATATATATGTGTATATATATATATATATATATATATTCGTGGTACTGCTGGTTTATCTTTCGTTACTGTGGTTCGGTGTGGATGCCGCTGCCAGCCGGGCTAATGTTGTTTCACGCTTCACTGGCGAGGTGTGAACGTATATATATATATATATATATATATATATATAACACTCCCACCGGACGGTATAACTAGGTAAGACTGCCTACAAGAAGATGGCTGAATGTCACGCATTGTCTCAGATAACATTACTCTATTCACAACCGGCAGATAACACAAATATACTACACCAGATATTGAATAACAATCCACACACTCACCACTCAATTATATTTAAAATAATAACAAATCATCCTCCTACCCCCAACACTCGAAAGTATACCCCAGATTCCACCTTGAATTCTGTCATACTTTGTCTCAGAGAACATTGCTCTATTCACAACCGTCGGAGAGCACAAACATTCTACACCAGATAATGACTAACCATCCACACACTCACCACTCCTTTTCCATTAATAATAATAACAACAAATCCCCCACACCCCACCACCACTACACAGTACAACCCACATCCTACATTGAACTGCCCAACCCATTACCCCTCACGGATCCACCCACGCTCAGGTAACCGGAAGCCCTTCTGCTTGCGCATGAGTAGGCGGAGATGCCTGCGCCTGCTTCCGGTATCCGGTGCCAGAATTGGCGGCGTCCCGCATATTGGTGATCTTATCAGGGATAGATGTAATAATATGATGAGGCTTAATACCGGGGTCGGGCACCCGCTGCCTGTAACCACGGCGGTTACACGATCGTCGCCCCCCCCCCCCCGCCTCGACAGCGCCACTATCCCCCGCCTCCACGGCTTGTTTGTTTGTTGTTGTTTTACGTCCTAGCAACATCTAAGGTCATATCAGGATGAGTACCGACTTGTGACAGTGCGCACTCAGTGCGACTTTATAGTGCTGTCCCACTGGGAAACCAGGCTGCCGGCACCATGACCTGGTATCCCACTCAGTCACATTATCCTGACACTGAGCACACCAGTCCTTGCCCTATCCTAATAATGCTGAGCGCCTGGCTAGGAAGCAAGAAGTATCAATTTTAAAGTCATTGGTTTGACTCGACCGGGACTCGAACCCACGACCCCACGATCTACCAGCACGGGAGACGGACGCTCTAACTCATTCGGCCATCCTGTCTGGTCGCGCCTCCACGGCCGCCACAGACGCCACCATTACCGGGCGCGGTGTTCTAATCGGTGGGCCTCGCATGCGCGGAAGGTCGGGGGTTCGGTTCCCGGTTGAGTCAAACCAATGACTTATAGAATTGATACTTGTGTCTTCCTCACCTGGCGCTCAGCATTAATAGGATAAGGCAAGGACTGGTTCGCTCAGTGTCAGGATAATGTGATTGAATGGGATGTTGGCTCATGGTGCCGGCAACCTGATATCCCAGTTGGGCACCACTATAAAGTAACTATGAGTGTGCACTGTCACAAGTCGGTGCCCATCCTGAGATGAGCTTAGATGTTGCCAGGACGTCAAACTTATACAAGTAACCAACCAGCCACCACCACTACCTAATGCCCACCCAGTCAACACGCCTCCCCACGCACCTACCCGCCCACGTACCTACGCACTAACGCACCTACGCACCTACGCACCGTGTACTACTGGGAGTGATAATGCCCGGAGTGCAGTCAGACCTGCAGTAATTATCGGGCTGTTTCAGGCGAGTAAATGAAGACAGACGCGGCCTGTCGTGGCCAGCTTTCCCAATCGATGCTGGTCAGGTCGTCGTGTCCAGAACTGCTCAGACGTACTCGCAGCTGGGTACCAAATGTTCCCAATCCCAGCAGCACCAATCCCAGCTACACATATACAGTCTACAGTCGCAAATGCTAGGTATATATATATATGGATAGTGATAAACCCTTATCACCTGTAATAAGTTATGTAGGGTATTGCCTCCCCTGTCCTCTCCGGGGTGGGGGTGTGGGTGTGGGTGGGGGCTTCCCAGCATGCTCCAGTTTCCCTTCCCCAGCGCGGGGGCTGCACACTCCATATGCTCGGAAGTTTATATATATATAAAGTCAGGTTAAGTGAAAGGAGGAGGACGAGACGGAAGGTTGGTGAACAGCCTAATTTATTTGATAAGGCTCTTGGCCGAGCAATAAACCCCTACCTATACAAAGCTTAAAAGTAAAAATAGGTGTGTAGTGTGCAAAGCAAGCAGCAGAAGTGAGCGCAGTAGAAGGTGTGGGAGAGGGAGCAGCAACGAAGCGTGCTGGCCCGCAGCAAAAATATATATCATGGACAAGAAATAATCATCAAATCGTAGGATAATAAATAATATTATAAGATCATAGGATAATAAATAATATTATAAATAACTTCACCAGTCATTTTATATTTATATAATAGATTATATCACACATATATAATTGGATAAAGAGGTATAGATTAAAAGGGGATATGCTTGCGATAATGATATACTAAATTTGGCATGGCACAAATCCCAGACAAAACAATTAACAACATAATTGTCTTTTGACCTTTAGCTTGTGACTTTGTAGTGGTGCTGTATTGAATTTGGCAGTGAGTCGCACATAAGTGAGGCAGAGCGACGCAAGGAGGAAGCGGCAGGTGGCGCCACCAGGCCAGGCAGAAGGCCTACCCAGTAGATGAATGGAGGAATGTCCGTTAGGAGGTGTGGTGTCAGGTTGATATGAAAACACAGTTCATAGATAATCGGTTTCCGGATAATTATACTCGTATTCTTGCTTATAGAGCACATATATATATATATATATATATATATATATATATATATATATATCCAGTATCACCTCTCTAAATCGACCGACCATGGGACCGAATTTAAGTGGTCCATTTAGGGAGGTGGTCGGTTTAGGGAGTTCAAATATCCTTACAATGGTATTGTTGGGACCCAAATAAAGTGCTCGATATAGGAGAGTGGTTGATCTGTGGAGGGGTCGGTATAGAGAGGTTTTACTGTATATATATATATATATATATATACATATATATGCATATATATATATATATGGATCTGTATATAAGAAGTTATTCAGCTGTTCCATGCAGCAGTTGAACGCATTAAGAGTAATTGGTTGTGTAGTGATGCTTTCCCTCTGTCTGGAAGAGCTGGTATTCTTTGTGGTAGCGCTTTAGTTTCACTAGTGAAAGTCAAACCGGACGGTATTGCAAATTGTCCCGGAATGTGCAGTACTGCTTTCAATACTCCATCAAGTGAATGCAATGTTCTGTCCCTAATGCACGGCTGACCGACTTATAAAATGATTGACATATGTATCATATGCAGTCACGATGTATATTTGCTTTATGGGGCTGTCACACTACGACGCTTCTCGCTGGCGACCTGGCGACGTGTGGTGTTTTCGGGCGAAAATGGGTGAAATATCAAGACACGCTGGGGGCACGTTATGCGCGCGTCGGTACACGTCGGTACACACCGGTACACTATCCTTGACGTTGATGGTCAGCGCAAAACGCCAACAACGACCGGCAGCGCACACAAATATATGGGTAAGGACGTTATGGCCCTGTCACACTACGACGTAACGACGTCGACGTAGGGAGAACATGAAGAACGTTGAACTTCTCGGCGTAGTATGCAAATTTGGGCAGAAGTTGAACATGGATGCAGCGTAGTGGACGAGAGCGTAACGTCGGTAAAGCGTAGTGATACCGTCATTCAACGAGAGAGGTCAACGTAATGATGCTCACGGAACGTTATGAACGTTATTCCATTGCCAGAAGAACGTTACGTGATGTTAGCTATGTCATGAGACGTTGAACGTACGTTGAATGCACGTTCTCCTGACGTTCTCCTGACGTTCTCCTGACGTTCCCATTACGCCCCGTGGGCATTTCACTCGGTTTAATGGGGGTCAACGTAGTGGAACGTAGTTGAACGTAGTGAGGAGCGTTGGAATAACGTCCGTTTAACGTCATTGACGTTCGCTGAACGTGAACAGAACGTACGGTGAACGTAAACCCTTACGTTCATCCTACGTCGAAACTTTTGAACATGTCCAAAACCTCGACGTTAATCGACGTTACACGACGTAATGTGACGTAGCTCGACGTCACTTTAACGTCATTATGACGTCATCATAACGTAATCCAACGTCCATCAACGTAATGACGAAATATCACCACGTTAGGCTCACGTTCGCTCATTATGTTGTAGTGTGACAGGGGTATTAGGCGCGCATCGCGATGCGTTGGACGCGCCGGAATAACATTATGGGAACGCTAGGCACACGCCGCACGCGCGGGAGGGTCGTTCCCACCCGTTGCGGCAAACTGGGGAGTTTTTGTTTTATGCCCTAGCAACATTTAACGTTATATGAAGACGTCGCGCCAAACTTTTTTTTGTTTCCCCCAACACGTTGACGCACGTTGGCGGTGCGCTACTAACACGCTACTCACACGCTGCGCCAACGTCCAATTTCCCCATATTTCGCCGAAATCTTTAACGTTTCTCGACGCTTAAAATTTTATTTTCAACGCTGACGGGTCGCCGGGAGAAGCATCGTAGTGTGACAGGGCCTTTACATAGGAACCATACAAAGTATACACCTGGTTGGCGCCTGACTGACACCGGGTTTACATGATGTATGCGGCATGTATGTATGAGGCATACACAAGTAATTAATTAGATGTATGCAGAGCACCCACGACGGACTCTCCACGCTTAGTCGTGCCATGTACCACATTTGCCATGTGTATGTCATACTTAAGACATACTGTTATCCACAAGTTGACCTGCTTATCTGATCCTGTTTCTGAAATTTTTCTATCACGGATATATAACATTCATTTGTCAGCCTCTTTATTTATATTTGATTAATTCAAGGCCTCTTTAGCAGTTGGTTAGACGGGGCATTTGCCATAATTATCCAACTATCATCCAACATTCCCACCATCGTGAATAATACAATTATATACCACATATTATTATATAAAGGGATTGGCATCGTGTTTATAGATATGTTATGCTACAATGTGCACTATTCTGTATTATAGTGCATTTGACCACCCCATGACATGCTGAACAATACTATATATAAAATATATATGACTAAGTGGCTGGGGAGTATATGTGAAGTAACAGTGATCTTCCAGCTTATTATACTTGTATAATGGTTTATACAGCATATATAAATGGATAGTGATTAACGCTTTAGCACGTATAATAATGCCTGTAGTGTCCTGCACTCCCGCCCACCCCCCTATCCGGGGGGGGGGGGCCCAATCATGTACCGCTCCGCCTCCTGCTCGGGGGGGGGGGCGTATGCTCCACTCGCTCGGAGGAATTTTTCAATGAAGGAATATATGTTTCTGAGTGTTCAGAAGATTGATTCATTATCAGGACCATGTACATATACATGCATATACATGTAACAGTATGTGCATTTTAATAACAACTACCATGTGTAATAGCTAATCTGAAAATGCGTAGTCAATGTGAGTTGTGAGGTAAACAACACAACGGAGCGCTGATATAATATAATATAATATAATATAATCCCCCTGGCGGCCGGTATATGTTGGTAGGAAGCATGCTGGTACCCGCATCACTGCTTGTCGGTGGTTGTCAGCGCAACAGACAAGTGGGAATTGAACCCAGTGGGACTGGATCACCACTCGCCACTCAGTATGTGTATTCCTAAAAGCATCCTACCAAATCGAACTGCCCGATTATGTTTGGCCGTGAGAATTCACAGGAATTGGGTTGCGAAATATTACTCCAGAACCTCATTCAACTGGCACAACCATTAGCATCCAGCAGGTGCTGGGTTCGGGTGAATTATTGGTGAATCAAATGGATACGGCACCATTGAACCTCAAAGCGTCGCCTGGGGTGAATTAACGATTGCTCCCCGCCGTGTCGCGGCAAGACTGCTGTAACTGTGGTAAGCCGGTCCCAGATTCTCTATCAGGCCTGCCATCGCCAGTGATGGTGGGTGTTTTTTTTCTGTGGATTTGTTTGTAAGTTTGATTTTATATGTATCAAGTTTTGAAAGTAAGCATATTGACAGATGGCTCACAGTGTTGAGTAGGCGGGGAGGAGAGAATGCCCGCTCTGCAGCGAATAGCATGGAAGTTAAGGTGGTTAGAGAGAAAAAGTGAGGGGCTGCCGTTATTTATATCGACATCATAAATTATATTGTACATATATATATCTATATTTAGGGAGTAGTCTGTACTGACCTCAGGCAACACGCCACATAGACTGATAGGCGTGGGTAGGGTGCTGGCATCAGGGAGCCTAGGTGTGACAATGGTTAACACACTGACCCAGAATGCAAGAGATGTGGGTTCGTTCCCACTGTAGGTGCCATATATACCATTTTGATCACCGTCATGACATATATAGATAGTATATATGCATATATACCAGTGTAGGCAGCCGTGGGGCAGTTGTCCTCCCCGGTCAACAGGTTTCACAATTAGCGTTTCGAATGCGCTGGCTCTGCGGTGGTTCTGGCATTTACGCTAGTCGGCGCCACTAGGGCCGCACGGGTTCGACTAAGCATTATGCGCCGGCTACTCACTAGTCAGCACTACCAGCAGCTATATTATTATTACATTACATAAGGAACACAAGACAGGAAGTTGGATCGAGCCAATAACTCTGGCTGGCCCCCTAAAGAGACCTACCGCATAGTTTATTTGAGCAAAAATAGGAGGTGGAGTGGGCAGAAGGAGGGGGAGCAGGAGGCCACCTGGAGGGAAGGCGGGGAGTAGGGCTGCTTGGAGCAGCTAACCTGCCCTCCAGGCCGCACACCAACCACCAGCTCCACCTACCCAACACAGTAAACTTATACAAGTTGTCCAGGAGTTGGGGAGAAGACAAGTAGAGAAGGATAATAGGATAATTACATTGCATGAATAATATACGCATAAGAGTTTATGCATAACATAACCACGTCACTCGACCGACCCGGCGCCTTCGTGATACGCCACCCGGCCTGCGCGCCAAACTAGGAGAGGAAAAGATTTGTTGTTTATTATTATTTGGCGGTTTGTGGCCAGCCAGGTACAGTACTATCTTGTGTCAATAAACTGTATTTCCCACAACTACTCTTCCTTATGCCTTAGCGGGTCTACATATATATATATATATATATATATATATATATTAGAGATGGAGAGGAAGCTGCACCGAACTGTGTTCGGTGTTAGCGGATATTGGGGTTTGCATATGGAGGAATTGCAAAAGGATCTGGATGCCAGAGAGGAACGGGAAATGCTGGGGTTGCTTGCTGCTGCTTTCAAAGACTGGGCGCTGGCTTTCTGCAGCTTTAGCCGTGGGATGCTAACGGACCGAGCTGCCCTGGTTCTGAGAGAGAGAGACGGTAAGGAGCTTGGATGTGGAGGTGAATGTGTGTATAAGCTGTGTGGCTGTGGCCGGGTGGGTCTTGGTGGAGGCAGCTGATGTGCATCATCAATAGGCGCTTCTTTTGCTATGATCAATCCTGACTATTCTCCCCCCCCCCTACAGGCGTGTGGGTGAGGCAACAGAGGAGCGGTGTGTGTGAGGGGGGAGACACAAGTAGTGGGTGTTTGTGGTAGAGGGTGATCGGGGAGGCGGGAGGGGTGGGGATGATATTGATGGTGAAATGTCACACGGGCGGAAAGTACCCGAGGAGGGTGTAAGGAAGGAGTGGATGTGGGTATGTGGGTGCAGGGGAAGGTGGGAGAGGGCGGAATAGGTGGATATGGGAGGGTGGAAACGGGGAGTTGAGTTGAATGGAGTTTGGGGAAGGTGGAGGAGGGTAGGATAGTTAAAGGAAGGAGTGGAATGAGTTGGTGGATTTTATAGGTGAAGGTGGGGGGCTTTAGATGGAAGGTGGGTTGTAGCCTGTACGTGGGAGGTGATGGTTGAGTGGGCGAATGTGGGCAGTGGGTGAATAGGGATGGTGGATGGAAGGGCTGCAGTGGACTAAAGGGGTTGGGGTGGAGAGGGAACAGGCGGTGAAGCGGCGAGGGAGGTGGGGGTGGGGGGCAGGGGGGGAGTGGTCCATTGTGGTAGCAAGAGTGTGTGACCATTGGAACTTCCGTAGCCAGGAGGCAGAATCGACAAACCGGCTGTTCCCAGGGCAACCTGCCACTGGGGGCAAATTAATGGGTCTCGGTAGTAGCACAAGCCGGGCCGCTGGAGCCATGCTCAATGTGGGTGTTATGTCGGCAGTACCATATGAGTAATACTTCATCCCCTATGTAGCGGCCACCTGCCCCCGAGGCACTGTTTAACCAACACCCCTCGGGCCAGGCAGGGGATGGCAATATGTACAGACACACGATAAGATCCCACGGCGTCCCCAGGGGGATCAGCCCCGGCCTACCGGGCTAGAGCAGCCGGCGCTCCAGCCTGCCTTGTCGCCCGGCCCTCAGTGCCACTCCATGCTGACTGATACTTATTTGGCGCCACTGGATATCCCATCATATTTTGCCTTGCGTGGTGATGTATCACTACACGTGGCGGCTACGCGGCTGCGCGCACCGTGCGCAGACACGCAGGTACGCTGATTCTATCTGCGGTACATAGTCTACCCAGGGAGTATTGTAGCTGGAGACAAAAAGGCGGCGTGCAGTTAGAGCACAAATCGCACCCCCTCCCCCCCCCCACCCACCACCCTCACTCCCAGCCCAGGTTCTTTGTGTGAGCGGCTCAGAGACCACCATTATCAGACCGGAAGTTAGTGGTGTAAAAATTAGCGTGGTGAAAGGAAGCAAATTCACTGTGTTCTCCCCGAAATGCAGACGGCCGCAGCGGTTGAATTAGAGCGGCGCCCCTTTACCTCTGTGGCAAATCGAGGAATTTGAACCATTGGGTTTGAACCGCGGCCGAATCAAGGGAGGAACCATGGAAATTCATGCTGTTCAATAAAATGCCTGGTGATTACCATTATAGGACAAGGAGCAGGGGAAAGAGGAGGGATAATTGTCCTCGATTGAAATGTCTCTGACTAATCAACAAATGTAATAAGAGGGTACATATTGAATTATTCATTTCAAGCGCAGTGACGCAACTGACCTTCATCAAGCTGCATTGGTTTTGATCCTCATGTCATGAAAATTGTACAAGTATCAAATCCATAAATAGAGCATTATATACAGTACAACCTCTCTAACGGACCTCCTCCACACATCGACTAGTCCCCTATATCGATCGTTTTATTTGGGTCCCAGCAATACTATTGTAACCATATTCTAACTCCCCAAACAGCCCACCTCCCTAAATGGACCACTAAAAGTCGGTCCCAAGGTCGGTCGATTTAGAGAGCTTTTACTGCATATATAACATATGTATTTCAATATCTATTTAACTACATATATATGGATGTATATATATATAATATATACATACAAGTATATATATATAGATATCTATATCGGTATACACATATTTGCTATATCTAAATGTATTCGGTGCAAAGGAGGTATGCTCCATCCGCTGTGGAAAGGGGCTGTCGCTGGTAGGGTTACGGCTCACGATTGATACATATAGGAGGCAGCACATAGAATAATCGGTAATATATAATATAACCAAATAATTCCCTTCCACGCCTTAATACTCGCATAATACGTTATGCGTCAGATATTCATATAGTTGTGATCCACATATGAACAGGTAATACATTTCCTCATTGACGATCCGTCTGTTTCCATTTCCTCATCAGTCTCCCGCCCCCCCCCCCCAACCTCCCTCCCCCAACCTACCCGTACCCACACCCATGCCCACTAGGGGGCGCTGTGCTGTCGGAATGTCGGCCAGTTGACAGCATGATTGCCGCCAATGCGTCCTTCATTAGTATGTTATTGCAGCAACCACTAATCATAGGGCGATAAAGGTAGCCAGCCTCATGGTAGGTGACTGATCGCAATGCCCGCCCACCAACTACCTACCCCTCCCCCATCCCGGCGTCCAGTAGACCCAGCTGCCGCCCTCATATCCACGCGCATGCTCTGTGCATGAGTGCAAAAGGCACACGCATACAGATCACGTTTTACTTTCAACAGTGTTGTTCTCAGACTGAGCGTCAATACTTGGGTTGCCCTGCTGCTTGCTGATGCATCTTTCTAGCTGCACCTGACGCAATGACTTATGTTTGAAGAATAATAGTCAGCCCACTTTATTGACTCAAACCCGAAGGCGATTTAATAGACAGGGTTTAATAGTGCTCCTGAAAGGAATGTTTTTTATCGGGATTATCCCGCTGTTGGCATATGGGGGGGGGGGGGGGGCTATCTCTGCTCAAGCTCGGGCGACCAATATATATATATATATATATATATCCATGTATATATACTAAGACCCTGCAACATAAGACGTACCCCGAGGTGTGGCTGGGATCAGCTTACATGTTTTTGTCTTTGACTCCTGTTTCTCTCACAAGAATTGGTAATTGGGTGATTATATTAATATCCACGCGCAGAGGCCCTGTCCAATATACAGCAGGCCGGGTTCAGCTTCGGTTAAAAAGCTGAAACAGCGATTCACCATAGATGAAAATCATGCCATTCCAATGGAGGAAAGATTGAAGATGCATTGACTTCAAGCCTCATATCACACACGGCAGCGTCTGGTGCAAGTGATGAACGATCCCACTCTGTACCCTTCGACGCGGTTGCTTAAGGATCTTTAAACATCCTGAAAGCCCTTCTTAGAAGCAATACAACGGTATTCCATCAGGGGGAAAGCTTTATGGGTCATTTAGTCCGGATAACTTCAGGGATTATTCAGCTGTTCAATTCATCTGTAATCCCCCTGCCCTCCATCCTTGCCCTTTTGGCCAATCTCGGAATGATTTACTGACCGACAAAGTCCCCCCATTACGCTATAGCCCACTGCACTCAGGGCTACTTCACTCTGGGAGCGGTTCGCTTAAACATCATTTAGAGTGATGTTAAACTAAAGCCTCTCCCCCTGCCAACAAATAAAAACAAGATAATCATAACGACGCAATCTTTTAAAAGCCTCACTAAGCAGGTAATTATCCGATTCGCATTCTCCGATATTGCCTATAGATTATCGAGCATGCGCACCGGTCAGACAACATCCCAGATAATCAACTCTTGGGGGCCAAGGGCAATGTCCTTCCGAAAAGCAACAAGCGGAGTAATTGCCCTTTGATCTCCTCAAACAGATTTGGTCATGGTAACCTCGAAATGGTTGGTGCATCTTAAGTGATACTTGCTGGTAGCCTCAATGGATTTTACTGCAATTGACAGTCATTACGGTTGTCATTTTAATGAGCGTGAGTCCTTGGAGTTTTAATCTCACTCTGGTTATAAATATATATATATATATTTGCTCCAGTGACACTGACACTGGTCAATATCCGGTGGAGGCTAGGTGGGCCGGATCGTTTCCACCAATACAGTGTTGGGTCTTACATGGTATAACAATAACAATAAGCAATATTCCCTTCCATATCTTTATACTGGCATAATAGATTCTGCATCACGTTTATACATATGCTGTATAATAACTATAGGAGTGTAATAACCCATAATTCCATACTCGCTCCTCAGCTCCACCCTCCAGTAATCGGGTCATGGAAGCTGGGTCTGGTTATCTACTGCTCCAACCTACTCAACCTCAGCTCCGACGGTGGCACCACCTCGCAACACTCGCTATGTGCTCATTAACCTCACTCACTGTACTGCCTAAATAGATGTATGATATATGATATATTATATGTGATATATGATATATGGTATATGGTATATGATATATGGTATATCATATATGATATGTGATATATGATATATGATATACGGTATATGATATATGATATATGGTATATGGTATATGATACATTATATATGATATACGATATACAATATATGATATATGATATACGATATATGATATATGATATATGATATATGATATAACATACGTCATGTATGATACATGATATATGAAATACAATATATGATATACAATATATGATATACAATATATGGTGTGTGATATATGATATATGATGTATGATATCATGTATACAGTATAGTATATATTATATATGATATATTGTATATCATATATGGTATATTGTATAGCATATATTGTATATCATATAGTGTATATTGTATATGTCATTGTATATCATATGTCATATATCATATAATCATATATTATATATTATATAATTAATGTATAATGTGCAATACATTATATATTATACATTACATATTATATATGAATGCCTATATACTCATGTCGATCCGTCCTGATATTACTTTAAATGTTACCAAGACCTACAACTCTAACAGACATGTCGATGTGCATATATGTATACATTAAAAACCCGTCGTCAGATGATATATATATATATAATTACATTTATTTTATTGTTTTATCCCATTCATTATTCCCCCGGGCAGAAGAGCTCCACTGGGAGTCATTCACTAATGACTAGCGACTAACATATATATATATATATATATATATATATAGGAGACCATAATGAACAATTGGACTTAAATACACATACCGCTTAGCACTAATTAACTCAACTAGGAAGCATGTTAATGTCACTGGTAAAAGTATACGAGAACACTGCGTCCGTTGGTTGACTATATTAGTGGGAGTGAAAACTGATTTGGAGTGTTGGACTTTGAGCCTGGAGATGGTCGTCCTCCAAGCAGGCCCTGCCTCAAGTAGGGCCTGCCTCAAGTAGGATCTGTTCTCAACTAGGGTTGAACCAGTAGCGGAAGGAGTTCATTACCGAAGTAGAACCTGCCGAGTTCGGGCCAACAATGTCAACCCTCCGCTTATATTCGCCGCATCTGCAGTAAGTCTGCTAGCCTCTCGCAAATCAGTTACGGTAAGTATTCTAATTAAATTAATTATAAATGGCGACGAAGGTTTGGAACTGAGCATCAAGACCGTTTTAATGGGTAGGCAATTTCGCATCTTAACCCTCGATTAATCTCTTAAATTCACCTCGGGGAAATCAACGCCTTAATTACATACTAGATTCTAATCTGATTAGGACTGGGAGAGGTATTGAAGATATATAGAAGTGAGCGGATCTTGGAGTCATTGAAAGTCAGTTGGTGGGGAAAAAACAGGCACATGCATATTCCACAATCTGACATCAGTATGTATGTGCTTACATGTAATATTTCTACAGCCAATGTATGTGTCGTTCGAACTGGTTGCTGATTCTCAGTGGATTAAGTGACCTGTGTGTCGCGCATATATATAGTACTGTTACAGAAGTGTTAGTGGCAATCTGTTTCAAAATAGAGTAATTTCGCTTCACTGTTGTTTAATTTAACCCAGTAAAATAAGTCCAAGCGAATCTCCTCACATTGCTTACTACGCAATGGTGGATAACTATCACATTGGTGTCGTTTCTGCCGATATAAGTAGAACTTGTGGGAAAGCTAGGCATGTTCTCAAATATATGGATTAAAACAAAGACAATATTTCAACAAAACCTTATACTGAGATTAGCCAAATATGAGTCACTCTGCCCCTGCAGTGCACGCACATTTGAAATATAACACTGCAGTACTCTGATGTTACCTCTCAGGCAAACACCCACACATACAGCGGTATGCTAGGGTAAGGGGATTGCACTAGGGATCCTAGATAGTTAGTACTCTAGCCGTGGAATGCCACGAATTGTGGGATCGAATCCTGTACTTGGCGCAAAATTCCCCGTTAGTAGCATACCGAGGGCAATAGTTCCCTGCAGTAGGGAAAGAATGTGTATTAAGGTATCACCCAGCAGAACACCGTCTGTATTTATGAGTCATCGGAGCAGACATATGCAAATACAGTCCACATTTTGTGGATAGTATTCAAATAATTACCCTATTCAGGATCCCCGAGGCGATCCCCTTTGTCGCGCCTACCTGTTGATGTGAAATTCATTCACCCGGGGGTGAGGGCACCACTACCCGTCACTACTCACTACACCACGTACATCCTGCGGAAAAGGTCGACTAGACAAGTGTGCGCTGCTCATGTTCGCAATGAGTTAACTAGTTCCCCAAAATGGTGTTGGAAAAGCCGTGACGTGACAATAGAGAATCAGCTTTTCGTGACGCAAACAATGTGGCGACTGCACACATCGGTCTGTGTGTGTTGTAGCGGGAGGGAGGGGGTTAATTCAGTTTCCCAATTATGCAACTGAGCCGAAAATGGCGTGAGTGAGCAATGGTCTAATAGGGGCATTGTCATATTCGCGTTGATTACCTCGAACACGTTACTGACTCGCCATGTTCGCCGAATTACTGCATCGATGTTGATTTGTGTCGACTCTAATGTAGATAATGGTATTTGCAGTGTGTACCGCTGGGTTAATAAGAAGTCCATGCACATATATTAATAACAGGTTCACCAATTAAAATGATTTATATTTGCCGGTAGTACCTTTACCTTCATATCAACTCTTCATCCACATATATAGGCATTTATATTTACTAGCACCATTGGACATTTACTAGAACTATGGAGTCAGCGTACGTGGACCAGTAACACTGACCATCAGAAAAATACACCCATTTTGTCTCAGTCCCAGTTATTTATTGATATACACAGACATACGGCTAGTATGGCCACATTGCTCTAACTGGATTAATTACCTACACCCAGTCAGCTGACAGGATAGACGGCAGTTGATTTATAATCATATTTCCTCCAGTGTATGACACGAGGGGGGCGCTCACCTGGCAATTTACCCGACAGCTGGGAGAGGGGGGGGGGGCACTTCACCAATACGCACAGAGGAAATATAGGGTGTACATGCTACCCTTGCATTTATATTCGTATAATGAGTTGTAATCACATGTATGACATATAGTCAAGTCATATCGTATATCATATATTGTATATTGTATATCATATATTGTATATCATATACTGTATATTGTATATGGTATTGAAAATCATATATCATATATCATATAATCATATATTATATATTATATAATTAATGTATAATGTGTAATATATGATATATTATACATTACATATTATATATGAATGCCTATATACTCATATATATATATATATATTGCAGTATTCCTCTCATGAAGAAATTCCACCAAGCAAATGCCTTTTAAATGAGGCTGGTTATATTGTCTGATGCTTAAAACGTGATGAATGAAGTAAATAAAACATCGGTGGTAATGTTTGTTGCACCTTATTATAGCAAAGGACAAATCAATATACAACCTGTTGAAATGTCTGCATCAGTTGAATTTAAATAGATATATGTAGTTATATTTAAATATACACATTCTGCAACCAAACAAGTGGAATTCGCTGAGAATCTATCATTTGGTTGCATGTCATGGACTCATTTAAGTGTATGAATTTACAAAAGAATAACATGCAAGTGTTTTGTTCTCCCGCTCAAGAAGATATGCATTGTACAAGAAGGACATTTCCCTAGATTTAATCCGTGGGACGAGGACAAAATAATATAGACGCACTAGATAATATAATCTAGAAGAGCTACCATGATGTAGGGATGCTTGCTTACATTACCAAACATAATAATCTGGGATGTGTTTTAATTTCGAGGACGTAGCATAAAATATTAATATGCAGTAGGATTCTCAAAGTAAATGTTTATATATATGTATCTATTTATAGTCGCCATCTACCTATCTGGCTGAGAAGTAATACTCGTTTTATGATAAGGCTGCTCTATTGAAATAGTCATATATCCAAGGCAGCAACAGCGCCCAACTGGAGGTAGGCATTATAAGATTTCCTGGGAGGATACTAGTTTATGAGTGCGCATTTGCGACTGTGCTAAAGCTAGTATAGGCATAGTCTGGGCGAAGCAGTGTTTTCCATTTGGGGAAGCATTTGTCGTGTTTTGTGGGGGCCTATTGTTCTCAGTTTGAGATAAAGCTGGCAAAGCCAACATCCACAATCTCATTGCTATGTAATCATGGCTATTGATATTCTAAAATAAACGAGCTCTTTGGCCGGTACCATTTAGAGTGATGAATGGGGCCCACAATCTGCACCACATTTTTCTTTGCCAACAAGCTATACAGAGTCAGCCAATTGCACTCAATATTGGATAGTTGGTGCTGAAGGAAGCTTAAGGCCCTTTCACACTATGATGTAATGCGCCAGTTTAGGGGCAATGTGAAAATAAATTTAACACGTCGAAAATCTCGGGGTAATATGCAAATACAGTCCCAAGTTGGACGTCAGTGACGTGAGCGTTACGTTGGTTTAGCGTCATGCCAACGAGAGAGGACAAAGGAATTATAAATTGTGTCAACATGAGGCTAGTGAAACCCCAGCATGCATGACTTCAGTCTAGGGTGACTGTTGCAGCGGCTTAACATTGAGCGGGCATGATCATGCCAGTCTTAGCACGGCCCGCACGTTCCTCCTTTCTGTGCATCACTATGACGTAACGCAACGTTGATCTAATGTAGCTGACTCATCCCTCCCGCACATCTAACATCGGAATAACATGAGTGTAGCATCATCAAAATGTCACTGCATCATGTCGAGCTACATCAGAGCTATGTCGAAAGTTTTGGACCTTCCCAAAACGTGGACATGCTGACGTAACTCAACATAACCTGACATAACTCGACATAAATCGATGTCAGTCTAACGTAAGCATGACGTAACTCGATGTACCTCAAGGTAATGACCAAAATTCACATATGTCACCTTACTTTACCTCCTTATGTCATAGTGTGACAGGCCTATTACTCGTTACTTTTGTTGGTGTGGAGTCCTGGACGCTGGATGATGGACGTTGGCCGTTGGACGTTGGCTCTGATAGTGAACGCGACCATTACTAGGGCGGTGATGGGTGTAATGTGAGCGCTTTTCTTCCCAGTCTGTGTTTAGCAATGGGATGAGGCGACAAGCATCAATCAATTCATCACCCTGCGGAAAGGGCGCGGTAGGGATGGGTTGAGTTGGTGATGCGGAGGGGATGGGTTGAGGTGGTGGTGGCGGTGGTGAAGGTTGGAATTGGGTTGAGTAAGTTTCAACTACAGTTTTATGCGGGTGTATGTAACCACCTTTCATTAGATGTTGTTTTAATTCCTAACAACACATAAGGTCATATGAGAATGAGTACCGACTTGTTACAGTGCGCACTCATAGCAACTTTATAGTGCTGCCTCACCAGTCCTTGCCCTATCCTGTTAATGCCGGGCGACCAGTATAAAATTTATAAGTCAAAGGTGTGACTTGACCGATCTAGCGCACGACAGGACCCGCGCTGTGCCGATTCGGCCAGCGCAACCGGTAGCTCTGATTGTGCGAGCTACTAGGCTGATGATTGGTGTGATGTGAGCGTGTTTCTTCCCAGCCTGTGTTTAGCAATGGGATGAGGCGACAATCATCAATCAATGCATCACAATGCGGATAGGGTGCGGTGTGGATGTGTTGAGGTGGTGGTGCGGTTGGGAGGAGTTGAGGTGGGGATGGTTGTGCTGTGGGGATGGTTTGAGGGGGTGGTGCGATGGACATGGGTTCAGAATGATGGTGGTGCAGTGGGGATGGGAAGGGGTGGTGATGTTGTTGGGATGGGTTGAGGTGGTGGTGTGGTGGGCATGGGTTTGGATGGTGGTGCGGAGGGGATGGGATGGGGTGGTGATGTTGTTGGAACGGGTTGAGGTGGTGGTGCGGTGGGCATGGGTTCGGATGGTGGTGCGGTGGGGATGGGATGGGGTGGTGATGTTGTTGGAACGGGGTGAGGTGGTTGTGCGGTGGGCATGGGTTCAGATGGTGGTGCGGTGGGCATGGGTTCAGATGGTGGTGCGGTGGGGATGGCATGGGGTGGTGATGTTGTTGGGACGGGTTGAGGTGGTGGTGCAGTGTCAGGTGGGCGAGGCGGGTCGGGAAGTTGGGTGGGTGTCAGGAGCATCAGGCGGGTGGGCCAGGTGGGTAAAGGCTGGGGTGGGGGGTGGGGTGTTTATGAGGGGGGGGGGGAAGAGTGGCAAGAACTGTTCGCTATATATGGCCGCCTAGTTTATGACATTCCTACCTGCCCGGTCATCCTTCTGCAGCCCATAAGGCACTTGCACATACCACCGCCACCCTCGCGTCCTCATATTTCACACTTATATACCATCACAGACGCACAACGCCTCGGCCCTTCCTTCGCTTCTAGCCAGGCCATGTCATGCACCCCAACCCGTCAATATAACAAATGCTTCCAAATGTCAGTACGTCGGCGCTTGGCATTACGAGGTTAGCGTTAGATTTGGTATGGAGAACCAAGCGACGATGGGGAGGGGAGTGAGAATGGCCAGCGGAGCAAGAGGAGTGAGAGTGAGAGTGAGAGTGAGTGTGAGAGTGAGAGTGAGAGCGAACAGTCGAGCCAGAGATGGAGGAGGCCGGGGTGAAGGGTGGATGGCTGGGGAGGGGGGGCTGTGGTGGGAGGTTGGGGAGGGGGGCTTAGGGCGTGGGGTTGGGGAGGGTGGTTTACGGAGCATCCAATCTCAGTAGGGGTTGGTATCCGGTCCTGTGTGTGGTAGGAGTTGGGTGTGTAGGGGAGGGGGTGCTCCGGGGATAGGGGGGGTTGGCGGTGGAGGGCGGGGGGACTGGCCCCAGGGGACCGGCTGCACCCCCCCCCCCCCGTACGTCAGCCCGGGGACCCCGCCGTCGTCTGGTTGCGCTGATAGCACCGGCGGATGCTGTGTCTACCGCCGGGTTCCGTCTCACCCCCGTCTAAATCCCACGAACATCGCCACATACATGCACACATACACAGCAACCAGACGGGATGGCCGAATGAGTTAGAGCGTCCGTCTCCCGTATTGGTAGACCATGGGGTCGAAGGTTCGAACCCTGGTCGAGTCAAACCAATGACTTAAAAATTGATACTTCTCGTTTCCTAGCCAGGCGCTCGGCATTATTAGAATAGGCCAAGGGCTGGTCAGCTCAGTGTCAGGATAATGTGACTGAGTGGGATATCAGGTCAGGATGCTGGTGGCCTGGTCTCCCCGAAGGGCAGCACTATAACGTCGCCACGAGTGCGCATCATCACAAGTCGGTACCCGTCCTGATATGACCTTAGATGTTGCTAGGACGTAAAACAACAACACACGAACAAAACACACCAAATAGATAAACTCACGGGTTGCCCCAGCTTCATACGCTGCATACACACATACACACACGACCCCAATCCCGCCCTGCCACCACCCCTGCAACCCCCCCCCCCCCCATCCCCATTCACACTCATCTACATCTACTCCTGCCCACACCAGACGTGCCAATAATGGCTGGCATTAATGGTCGGCCCGTAAGAAAGTAGCCGTCTACTCTTGCTCAGTAGTCAGGCTCAATGACACTAATGGCCCCCGAAGAAGGCATCGGCTGTTCTCGCAGGGTCCGAGCAGCGCATCCTGATTGGCTCAATAAGGATCACATGACCTGACATGATCAAGCCGTGACGCTGTATGCTCCGAGAGGCTCTTTTCATCGGTGAAAACGCCACATTGTTGTTGCTCTTGTTGGTTGGTACCTGATTGTGGGTTTGTTAATATTTTTTTATTTTTTTTGTTTGTTTGTTTTTTTACTTTCGATTTGGAGATTTTGGATTTAGGTTTGAGTTGGTTGGCGTGGTTTAAGCTTGGAGTAGGTTCTTAAGAGTGCCAACAGCGGTGAGGGGGGCGCGTGTATGTCGCCCCATAGGGACTTATGGTCTTGAGCCCAGTATCCCATGCGCATGCGCGGCCCCCTAAATTGGAGCCATGTTTTTATGGCTACAGTATGCCCAGTTGACGATCGCTCACCCCACTGAGGAGTGCGCTGGCGTCGTCCACAAATTCAACCGCCATTGCTCAGCCCGACTACCACCCCCACACCCCCCACTCCCCCCCTCGCTACACACCACCTGTCGCACTGTCCATCCTTCGTCCCTTGGGCGGTCGGTGTGCTCCATCTTTCACCGTGCCGCAATGGCCGTCGCTTTGTTTACACCGGAAGTGCACCACGAAAACCGACCAGATGCCTAAATCATTTCCGGCCTACTCCCAGAAGGTAGCCGCATGTGGTGTTCCTAGGTGCCACCCGAAAATGTAATTGTCGCGAGTGAGGTGTTGAGATTTACTTCTGTTCGGTCCGGCGTCTCGGCACTGCTTGGGCGGGATTTACGCTGCTGCGTTTTGCCCATGCTTGGTTCGGCACTTCTCTGTTCGATTATAAATATCGGCTGATTTGAGCGTCCGTCTCCCGTTTTGGTACATCGTGGGAATTGAACCCTGGTCGAGTCAAATCAAAGACTTAACAAGTGTCACTTGTTGCTTCCTACTCCTAGCCAGGCGCTCTACTTTTTTAGGATTGGACAAGGAAGTTGGCTCAGTGTTGGGATAATTTGACCGAGTGGGATATCAGGTAATGGTGCTGGCAGTCTGGTCTCTCAGTGGGCCAGCACCATCAAGTCCCCATTAGTACATGCTGTCACAAGTCGCTACCTGTCCTGATATTACCTTAGATGTTGCCAGGACATAAAGCTCCAACAACCAAATAATCAACCACTCAACACCACTCCCGCCCATATTATATTCCCTGGTCGGAGACTAGCTCCCATTTATACAGGTACGCAGCTGCGTGCTACCTGAGTTGACACATCTTTAAACAAATCAAGATATCTGATGTTTAATGGCTTTTTATTCCATCGCATTTTGTTCCAATGGCGTTTTATTTCATCGACTTTTCCACCTGAAAATCCCAAGCTAGCTAAGCGGCCCCTGCTTGGCTCTCCGAGCAGTCGGGTGACGGGTCGATGTTCTTAAGCATAGTTATTAATTTAAGAAATATGCCGGGTGGCCTGAGGCTACTGTTGCCGAGGCCGAGGCGGCGGAGCCGGCAACGCCAACGGCGGCGGCGGCGACAGCAGCAACGGCGTCGGCGAATTATCACATTTCTGTTGGTCGGGTGAGCATTGTCCCGCCCTGCCTCTCCCCGCCCCTCTCCTCTCCTCTCATCGGCCCGGTCCACGGAACTATGTGTGCGCATGCGCGCGTCCGGTTGTGTGTCTCGGGCAATGTCGGGGGATGTGTGTGTGTTTTAGGGGCGGGAGGTGGGTGTGGCGGGGCGGCATGAGAAGGGGTAGAAGGAATCCATGACAAACGATCAGGCGACCCAAAAGATTGGGCTGCTGAATGGGTCTCGGAGGCCTACTCAGTAAACATTTACCGAGGAAACATTTGTTCCCGACATCGGCGCCCGCATCAGGCCGGGGCAAGTGCGCCCCCTGTCGGAGCCAGGCGCCGTCATCCGCCGGCAACTACGCACACTAATCGGGCCTAGCCGATGGGCGCCAACAAAAATATGGCTCGCTTCTTTCTAGAGCCACTCATTCCCCTCTATCTCTCGTTCTCTGGTTGCTCTTAGAGGCTGTTGATCACGCGCTCCCCTGTAATCACCTAAGTGTTCCAAACTCGATTATTCATGCTTCCAGTCCCTGGCAATATTCATTGCTTGGTTATGCAATTGACCTGTTGCTAATGTTGTAATACTGTGTTTGACTGGGTGGTTAGTCGTGGTAATAAGCAGGCCCGGATACTGGGGCAGTGTGTGTGTGGGAGGAGGGGGGAGGGGAGTGGCAGGGTGAGGGGGTTGATGTACTAACATTGAATCGCCATTTGTGTAGTTGACAAAATCGAACATCCTATGTTATCCACGAAATAGGCTCTTCATGTCCGCAAGTCTAATTTAATTATGATTGCTGATGTATTTGTCTGGTCCTGCCCTCCCGTCCCCCCTCACGCACCAGCAGCAGTATGGTTGATGCATGTCATAGTTCAGCAATCAAAGCTGTCCAATAGGTTTCAGACCAGTGGTTGTAGTCGATGCCTTAATAAGGTCGCACAACCTGCGGTGCAAAATTAATGTCTCAAACTGAATTATCTTCGAAGGTTGCACTACCCGGTAAATTCGCACTTCGTGGTGTTCAATAATTAAACCGTCCTCATATTGCACTCCCGAAACAATGTGTTGCCGGCTCCTGGAAATGACCTGTTAAGATTCGATATACTGTTATTGTTCTCATGCATTTATTAAGTATCATTGCGCTGCCCAGCCTCGATCTTTTACAATACATGTGTTATCCGCTGTCATCCAGTTTCTGTTTGCTACATAATGGAAGAACACCAAATGCTGCAATAAATAAATAGCTTAACCGTTTCGGCTTGGAGCCATTGTGCATAGTCTCCTAGTATTGATGGTAGAGACACGCTTCATGAAGTATGAATTAGCGATATATGAACGCCTGAGGGTAAAATATCTCTACTTTTGCTTTTACTCACTCCCATGCTATAACATCAATTAATGATATTGTTCAGAATAGTATGACAACCTGGTCGATAAATGGACTCACGTACTATATATGAATATATATATATGATTATATATGTGATGTATAAGGAATTCTGCGAGTATAAAGGCGTGAAAGGGAATGTATTTTCTATGTTATTCTACGCATTTAGTTACATGATGTACAAGGATTATGTGAGTATATAGGCGCATATGGTAAATGTTCTTATTAACATTGTAATTAGTATTATATAGTGCCCTACTACATGGCTGCCCCACGTCTTCTTCTGACTGGTGGCGCCACTGCCGGCCCAAACCGAAACCAGTGACACGAAACACTGTCAATCCCAGGCATAGATATAGACATATATATAGCTACATATGGATGTGCATATATATATATATATATATATATATATATATATATATATATATATATATATATAGCCGAGTGCATTGTAGTAATCTTCACTCCTTCCCACTTCGGTCTCCAGTGGCGTGGCTGGGGTAGAGTCCCCATTCAGATATCTGCATAGAACTGTCCCCATCTCCATTAAGCATTCACCAGGAAAATAAAGCAGCCCACCAATGTCTCCGTTTGTCACCACAAGAAGGCAGCTGCTATCTTCCCTGCCGGCGCCGGGTCAACAATGGGACAGCAAGGCTCGTCGGCCGGCAGTGATCAACGGGGGCCCCCCTCCCCCGACTCCCAACTCGCCCGCACTGTCACCCACATCACCACCTCCCCCATTTTCCCCACCGCCATCTTTAGTGCTCAGTGCACAGCATCGGCCGGAAGTAATGCCCTTTAAAACGAGCCAACGTTCGATTCCTCGGCAGCAGCGGCGTCTTTTAATGGATCGAGGCCCTGGTCAGAGGTGGGGCAGAAGGGGAGTGCTTTGAAGGTTGGTGAGTGTCTATATGTGGGTGGGGGTGGCGGAGGGTGTGGGGTGTGGCTGGGAGGGGGTAGCACAATCCTTCTGGATCTAACTAGGTTTGTCAACTGTAGTTAGATATATATATATATATCTAGAACCAGATCCTCTGATCCACCGGTAATATATATTTACATGTGTTTATAGTGTCATGCCTGCCCATATGATAGGGAACGTCGTGGGGCCACATGCCCACCCCCTCGGTGAATGAAAATATATAAACACATTTTTACGCAAATATCTATCGGTATCACGCTCTTCATGGCATTCATATTTATACACTGGCATGTATATCATTATATATGATTTTGGGGCGTGTGGCACAGGCGTTAGGCAGAGCCAGGCGATGAGGAAGCAGCACCAGGCGAGGTAGAAGGCCTGCTCAGTCGCATGAGTAGATAAGTGTCATTAGTTGTGTAGTGTCAGGTGGTATGAACTAGTTCATATGTAATCGTTTTCCGGATAATTATACTCGTATAATTGCTTATAGAGCAAATATATATATACAATCAGCTCTGGTTAATGCAACACATTCTGTCACACACCAACTAATGTCGGATAGCAGATTGTCAGTTTAACCAATTTAGATTATTTCGTGGTCGTTAGTGTTATTGTTATACGCCTACATAGACGTAAGTGTGACTGAATCATGTATGTAATTGTTCATTAAAATAATAATAAGACCTGAGTAACATATTTGCATTCATTACATATAAACATACATCTCAATCATTCACATTAACATTATTTGATATTCAAAAACTTCGACAAACCGGACTGCACAGTCACTGAAAGAAGGTCTCTATTTGGGATATTAGCTTTTTTAATTCATGTTTGATGGATTTCAACTATCGGATTAACCAGAGCTATAGGCATCTTTGTTACCAAATAGCAGTGTTAGTGTCGGAAGGCTAGTGTCAGATTAACCAGAGTAATCAGCATCGTTTAACATTGGGAAATCCGTTACACCTGAAATGGTGGGCATAATTTTCGGATTAATCAGTGTCGGATGAACCAGAGCAGATTGCATATAATTAGCACTATCATCATGAAATTGCGCCTACTATTGCAAAGGTAACACCGAGTTATATTGTTCATTATAAGGTTAACACAACAGTAAGCAACCTCGAGATATGGCTTAAGGGGCATACATGAAGTACACCATGCTCATTTGCGACCATTTTCAAGACCCACCCACCTCACTGTGACACCCAGCATATCCAATCTCATAACCTACATTACATATGGATAAATACTACCACCAATACCTGTCCTACCCTACACAAGTGGCCATAGTGAGCCTAGCTAGGGCTTCCCACTCTTGAGATATAATCACCATTAAAAGTGCCCTTGGCACACTCCTCATGTCGACCAATCTCTAATCTTGAGAAAACTGCTTGTTTACTTGTATGTGGGTCTTGCTGAGATATATTGCCGCCAAAGTTGGGAAATATATTGGTAGATGCCTTTGGTTTTGATGTATCCATTAACAATGTATACATACCGATCACTCAAGCAGCCCCCGTCTCCAAGCTGTACCCCCACCTCTCTGTCATGTTGGGTACGATCACCCCTACACCCCTACAGAGTAATGTGCATTATGCATGCCCATGTTACGGCGGCATTGTTCATAACTACACTTAGCCACACAATTAAGATTATTTATGAGATATGTTATTATATGCAAAGTCATCTACTAGTAATAGTCGACATCTAACTTCCAGAAGTGTAAACACTACGTATCTGAACACAGCAATCAGTCACTTAGCATTATGTTCATATTATATTATGAAAACGGAGGATATTAAATTGGATTATATTGAGCTTACTATAGGCGGTTTCTGCATTAACCATGCGTATTATAAAATCAAGATATTAAACTTAAAAGGCACCGATGGTTATCTTCCCTACACGGTCTATGTGGTTCCCTTCTACTTACAATTCACAGTTCCACTTGTCTTAGTTAAATCCCAATAAAGGCTATAACAGTGGCCTTTCCGGATCATATTATACTGCCTCCTTGTACACTTCGAGGGATTCTTACTCGGGTTCATGAACAATTACTGCAACGGAGCATCTTTGCCTCAGTTTCCGGTGTTGGCAATTTGAACAATTTAAAATTAAAGTAAAATTGGCAACGCCTTAGTAAGATGAGCCGCAAGGCGGGCAGATTTTGAGTCTCTGCCCGGCGTAATTACGATATGTGCCCGGGCCACATGGGCAACCGGAAATCCGGCGACGGCGCTTTTAAGTCCAGATGGGGACATTAGCGGCTGAGAGGGTGGTTGTGGGAAGGCGCGGGAGTGGAGGGAGCCAGCCGGGGAGGAGGCCAGCTAACCTCCCACCACAACCCCCTCCCTTCCCTTGCCCGCTACTCCCTGCTTCCCCCAACTCCTTCCAACCTCCCAACCCCCTCCCCTCCCCACCAATGCCTCAACTCCCCTAATTATCCCACTCCCGCCCTCCCCTGCCGGCCAAAGGCTCAACTCCCCCATACCCACTCCCTCCCTTCCCCACCAAAGCCCTCAACTCCCCATACACCCCCATACACACACACCCTCCCCTTGCTACCATTTTTAGATCTTGCTCTAGTACTACTACAAAAGCGCCGGGAGCTGGCCCTGGCACTAAGGGAGGGCTACACAGAGCTGCTCGGAGCCGCTCGGGAGCCGTTCAGAGCGGGGTAGAGGGGGAGGGGCTCAGCGAGCACCCGGTCCTGGTTGGACATGCTCAAATCAAAACCATCAGATTGTAAACCGATCAATAATGGGCGGCGAGGGGCGTTGGTTGACCGAGGCGGCAAAGACTATAATACCATGTCCCCGGGGAGCGTGGGTCCACGGAGGTATGATATCTAGTCGCGGCTAAATAAAGGACAACATACCCGTGATGATGTCAATTGTGCGACCCTCACATGTGATTTGCTCCAATTTGCCGGTATTAGGTCAGTGTCTTGTGTATGCCTTGGTCGGCACGCGTGACACTTCTTTTACGGGCCAACGAATGCCAGCACAACATGTACGAGTCCCAATTGTTAGTTGCCTGGCTCACTGCCAGGGCTGGGAAACCTGGCAAATCTACAAGAGACATACATATATATATATATATATATATATATATATATATATATATATATATATCGATACATATACAGTGCAGTCGGCTTTGTTGAACTTCTGCTCTGCCAGGTTGACAAGCATATTGCATGATATGGTGCCCTCCACTGTACATGTAGGCATATAATGTAGTTTCTCATGTACACACCTGGTCTACCATTAAATATATTATATATATATATATATATATATATTTCTGGGGATATATATAATTATATTATATATTAATATATATATATATATATCCATATAAATAATATTTTAAGCGAGTGGTACAGGCACGAGGCTGAGTCGTGGCAGGCGAATAGGCCAGGTGGCAGCACCAGGCAAGGCATGAGAGCCTGTCCATTTGCCTGAATTGTTAAGTGTCAATGGTTGCGAGGTGTCCAGATAAGGTGCAAGCATAGGCACCATTGAAGGATAATCAGGTTATGGATAATTATACTCGTATAACGCGTATACAGGACATATTTATAAATATATATATATTGAACAACTCCACCGCCACCAGTCACGAGCATGGAGCATCGAGCGAGGAGGATGCAGTACAGAGTATTCGGTGTAATAAAATGTATAATAACATAATTCTCTTCCGTGCCTTTATACTCACATAATGCCTGATACATCACATGTGTATATATGTATATAGATTATATATGTATATATTATATATTTATATATGGGGAAACCATTTGTGTACACAAGAAACTACATGCTATGCCTACGTGTAGAGTGAAGGACACGTCATCATACTGTAAAATATTCCGATGTAATGCAATGTAATGCATTGCTGGGGGAATGCAAATGTTCTATTACTGATCGGTTATACGTGACCAGGGCATGTATGTGTATATGTAAGTGCTGGTGGTGCTTTAGTAAGATGTATGCTGGCGGCCTGGTCTTCCAGTGGGGCAGCACTATAAAGTCGCACTGAGTGTGCACTGTCACAAGTTGGTATCCATCCTGATCTGACCTTAGATGTTGCTAGCATGTAAAACAGCAATAAACAAATCATACAGATGGCTCACCGGGTGGACTGGCGGTACCACCAGCAAGATGTCCCAATGGGGCAGCACTATAAAGCCGCAATGAGTTCACAATGAGTTCACACTGTCACAACTTAAAACAACAACAAACATAGTGGTGCTAGCAGGGCTGTGTGTAAGGGGCACTCAGAACCTACCCCCCACCCCCTCTGCTAGGTAGGATCACCACACTCAGGGTCAAGGCAGGTGGTGGCCAGGGGAGCCACCCAGCTTGGTGGTGTTGGGCAGACCACTGGTAATCATGGGGACCAGGAATGCTAGATACCTATTGGTAGAGCCAAGAATGCTTGTTTCCCATTTGGGGAAAGGGGTGTGGTGATAATCTACTATGAACCCATGTACCATATAAATAATAAACCAGAGGGCTTGACTCTCTCTTCTTTCACACTTTATACTCTTCCTTTCTCTTTGTCTGTATTGATCTCACTATAGACTGCAAACACAAAAACCGCTCCACCACATCTTCCCTATCTACTTGACGTCCACTGTCTCCGCTCCTCCACATTTGTCCTATCTAATTGACATCCGCCTTCTATGGTCCCCCACATCTTCCCTATGTACTTGATGTCCACCTTCTCCGCTCCTCCACATCTTCCCTATGTAATTGGTATCCACCTTCTCTGCTCCTCCACATCTTCCCTATCTAATTGACATCCGCCTTCTCCGGTCCCCCACATCTTCCCTATGTAATTGACGTCCACCTTTTCTGCTCCTCCACATCTTCCCTATCTAATCGACGTCCACCTTCTTCACTCCCCCACATCTTCCCTATCTAATTGATGTCCACCTTCTCCACTGTTCCCATCATCCCTATCTAATTGACATCCACCTTCTCCGTTCCCCCACATTTTCCATATCTAATTGACGTCCACCTTCTCCGCTCCCCCACATCTTCCCTATCTAATGGGGGACATGTGGCGTAGTTCATTTTCCGACACTTGGTGGCGCATCAGTAGTAGTGGGCCTACGCGGTCATTGACAATGCTTTGAGTTTGCCGGTACGCGCAGTGCAATACGTATATTTTATTCAAAATTAATAGAAATACAGAACCCTAACCTTAGAAATTTAATAAAATCTATTCGTTGTATGTTTTCTATATGTATACCAAGCGGTTTCTCTCTAGGTCTTGTGGTTTTAGAGATATTTGACTTCTTCTGTATGAAGATTGCTCACGGCCATTGACAATGCACTGAGTTTGGCGGTACGCCCAGTGCAAAACGTTTACTTTATTCTAAATTAATAGAAATACAGAACCCTAACCTGAGAAATTTAATATAATGTATTCGTTGTATGTTTTCTATATGTATACCAAGTGGTTTGTGTCTAGGTCATGTGGGTTTAGAGATATTTGACTTCTTCTGTATGAAGATTGCTCACGGCCATTGACAATGCACTGAGTTTGGCGGTACGCCCAGTGCAAAACGTTTATTTTATTCAAAATTAATAGAAATACAGAACCCTAACCTTAGAAATTTAATATAATGTATTCGTTGTATGTTTTCTACATGTATACCAAGTGGTTTGTGTCTAGGTCATGTGGTCTTAGAGATATTTGACTTCTTCTGTATGAAGATTGCTCATAGCCATTGGGTTTGCATTGTGACAGTGTGCCGAATAGGCCCACTCATTCAGTGGAGACGCGAACGGCAGGAATTTGAACTAAAAAGTCGGAGGTCCCCCATTGACGTCCACCTTCTCCGATCCCCCACATCTTCCCTATCTAATTGACATCCACCTTCTCCGCTCCCCCACATTTTCCCTATCTAATGGATGTCCACCTTCTCCGCTCCCCCACATTTTCCCTATCTAGTTGACGTCCACCTTCTCCGCTCCCCCACATATTCCCTATCTAATTGACTTCCACCTTCTCCGCTTTAGCCATTCTACAATACAATATGCTTGTCGCCCCGGCAGAGTTGAAGTTAAAAAAAGCTGGCTACACTGATTAACTCACATATCATCATGCTCGATTAAAACATGGTCATTTCCCTTGGATCCTGGACATTGTGCCAACCCGGAATGAGGCAGAAATGTCATGTCAACATTGCGGGACGAGATTGCCTCGCAACATAAACACAAATGGGGTTTCTGTATCGGCAGGTTCACAGACAAATCTGTTATTTTCTTATCAGGTGGGCCCTTCCAAACGGGTGCCTTTTCCGAATTTCCCCCAAAATATCGAAATGAAAACGGCGCAGATTAATCACGTAAGCAAATTGGAACATTTTAATTAATATGAAATATGGGAGTTCATCAAGAGTGGGATGTTTGCATATCGGGCATTACCGGGATAAATAACCATTGACAAGTTCATTAAAAGAGTCCTAGGCGCGATCGGCTAGGGCTGAGCCAGATTGGTTTGCCAGGGGTAGGGATCCTATAAGATTGGTTCCAGGCAGGGATAATGGGATTATTGATAAAACATCCAATTGGGAATATTAGTAGGATTACGTCTGATCCAATCGTCGGTCACGCGCCGGAAGACCGAACAAGTGTCGCCTTGAGCGCATCGGACAATAACGAGCTTAAAAGTAAAGCTATTAATGAACCGCATCGTATGTATCATGTTAGATTTGTGTCAAACCTACTTATCCCTGCGCTCAGCTGCCTAGTGCATAATTAAGAAGCGATTCGCAGTCGCACAACTGTGGAGCCGATGAGGTACATAGCTAGAACTTGATAAGGTACATAGCTAGAACCACTGCATCGTTAAAGTTACATAGCCCGATGGTTTTGGGTTGCTAACATTTTTCTGAGATAAATATAATAAATGGATTGGTATAATCTGCCATACTTTAGTTTGAAGTGACTTTTATTTTAAATTGCTAACTTTTGAGATATTTGAAGTGCAAACATATCAAATTAGTTTCGGCAAGCACGGCAACAGTCTGACACCATAGTCTTCTCCAGTAACAGGTTTGAGTAAATTGACTCAATATTCCCTTATATGTAGCAGCAAATGCTTAATAAGTGCATTAGTATCAAAGTTAAATATGTAGATTCAAATCTAGATAATTGATTTGGTTTTGAAAATGTAATGCTTCATCGAACTATGCAGCTTTAATGGGTAGATCAGTTCTTCTTATTTTTAAAATGTTCATATATATAAAAAAGATGGTTCTGTCTTTTCTCCCCACACCACAGAGAGCGAAGGGCCACTTGCAGCTGGGCTGTCATTACCATATACCGTCTAATGGCAGGCAGTTTGCTGGTCGCACCCTCCTCTTTAGCACACAGTGATTGACGCTGAAACAAAAACAAACAAGAACAATTCCCCCGCAACGCAATGACAGCCAATAGAGACGTAGCGATACTTGCCGCCGATGCTGCCTTCATTTCAATTAGGAAACCATTATCATTCATTCCCGGCTTAGCACCCTCTCCCTGCTCCCGTCTCCTTCCCTCCCTACCCTCTGCATCCATCTAGCATCGGTAGGTGCTGGGGGTACGTCTATGGCGTCGGGCAGTAAACTATGTGGGGAAAACGGAGGCAAACCAATAACGTTGCTTTTATTGATATTTACTATTTGCGTCCGAGGGCGTGTTCATGTGAAAGTGCGTCTCCTCGACCCGGCAGGATCGCCACGTATGTTGTGAAGCATAATAATTCTGGTGCGATATTTGTGTGTGGGTGTGTGAGGATGTGTGAGGATTTGGTGTTAATTGACATCCTAGCAAGATCTAAGGTCATATCAGGATGGGTACCGACTTGTGAGAGTGCGCACTCATGGTGACGTTATAGTGCTGCCTCAATGGAAAATCAGGTCAGTGGCACCATGACCTATTATTCAACCCAGTCACATTATCACGACAGTGAGCTAACCAGTCCTTGCCCTATCCTAATAATGGCGAGCACCAGGCTGGGAAGCGACAAGTATCAATATTAAAATCATGGATTTGACTCGAACGGGAACCGAACTCCTGCCTTTCCGCACGCGAGGCCCACGACCGCAACCGGTATATGAGTGTGAGGGCCTAAGGGGTGAGGATGAGTGGGAGTAGGGAGTGGGGGGAGGGGGGGGGGGGCTTGGCGCACAGGCGCGAGAGCACGGGAGCAGTATGTTGCACCGATAATCTGCGTCCAAGTGGTTCTGACAGATGTCTTACCCGGCGCGCGGTGGGCGCCCCTTGATTTGACAGTGGGCGTCAGCACTGATTCCCTCCATATGAACTCCCGCCGCGTCCCGCCTGATCTCGCGAGGATTTCTGCATGATTTCTACGTGACTTCATATCGGCGGAAGTGAATTATACAATCTGTGCTGTTGACGCCTACCACACTCTCCCTCCACCCACTCACTCCCCCACCCACTCACTAACACACACACTAGGGGTAGCGGCACCGGATCTCGAAATGGTCCCACGCCGATATTGACTTCCCGTGGGATCTCGTTAAGGGTGCGAGAAGCGGGCGCGAGCTGATGATCTTTTGTCCTGATCGATGGATTGCCTGGCCTTTTGATGCCATCTGCCTGCACGCGGTAGGCAGCCTAATATTCCCATTTCAAAGGGCGGAAAACACCAACCCGGCCGGAAGCCTGGTGAAAGACGTATCTTAGCACCGGTGCCGAGATCAAGGCTGAGGCTGAGGCTGAGGCTGAGGCTGAGGCTGAGGCTGAGGCTGAGGCTGAGGCTGAGGCTGAGGCTGAGGCTGAGGCTGAGGCTGAGGCTGAGGCTGAGGCTGAGGCTGAGGCTGAGGCTGAGGCTGAGGCTGAGGCTGAGGCTGAGGCTGAGGCTGAGGCTGAGGCTGAGGCTGAGGCTGAGGCTGAGGCTGAGGCTGAGGCTGAGGCTGAGGCTGAGGCTGAGGCTGAGGCTGAGGCTGAGGCTGAGGCTGAGGCTGAGGCTGAGGCTGAGGCTGAGGCTGAGGCTGAGGCTGAGGCTGAGGCTGAGGCTGAGGCTGGTGAACGGTCCACCATCCCATACCATACAACACTCTCATCACCTCCCGTCCCAGCACACACACATACACACCCCCCATATTACACACAGTGCAACGGGCCCCGCTGCCACCACCCCACACCGTGAATAATCATTCCTTCCTGAATAGCAGATGAAATAAATAATCCAAATCTAGAATGGCGCGTCTCCTACTTGGAGCTTCCGGCTGAAAGAAATCCATAGCTTTAAAGAACGCCCGCCATTTTGTCTTGGAAGCCAGTCTGCTATCTCCAATTGGCGACCTTGTGTTTTATCCCGCTCCTATTGTCTAAGTAAAGGCTTTGCCATATCTGTCTCCTCTGAAGTGGAAATTGTTAGATGGAAAACAGGTGAGAGCCATCCCAATCTCACAGTGCTACATATATATGTATACATGAAGAGTTCAGGAGCAAAACCATGTAGACGCCAATCCAAAAATGTAGTTTAAATAACAGATTTGTACCTAAAACTGATTTTAATTCTCACAAATTCCACTTTTCATATGATTACATGGTTATGGAGCAATGCACAAAGGAGACGGAATATAAGAAAATTAAGTTTTGAAGGGTTTGATTCCAATGTTTATCTCCATTTTTGGATTGGGGTCTACATGGTTTTGCGCCTGAACTCTTCACATGTATATATGTATATATACAGGAAGACCTCTTTAAATCGAACGATCATGGGGCCGACTTTAAAATAGTCCATTTAGGGAGATGGTCGGTCTAGGGAGTTTTTTTGTTTTCATTATAATGGTATTGTATGGGTGATCATTTGGGACCCAGATAAAGCGATCGATATACAGGAGTGGTCGATCGGTGGAGGTTGTATGCTACATAGGTTTTACTGTATATCACATTGTCGGTATGTGGACGTGAGACCTGCAATTTAGATAACGCCTTGTAGCCTTCTCTCACGCCCAGCCGCAATTGAAATATATCTGTCTGAAGAAGTAACATAATTTCTTCTCATCTTGGGGCCTCTGTGATAATCTGACAGTAGAGACTGTTATGTGCCCACATCAATGTCAGTTGAGAGGACACACACATACTGTCAATGGACGATCATATCATTCACTGCCAGAGCATGCATTCTTCTATCCGAGGTTTTGATCCTCATTATCGCCTATTATTCTTGGAAGCGAGGCATGTATGGGCTTGTCAGTTTAGGGTTACCCATTCAATCTTGACCCACATCAGAGCAGCTGGTGTCACTGGTGTCACACAGGTGTGTTACCAATCACACCTGTCCACCAACCACCAACCGCTTAATTCGGGTATGTATCGGCCCACTCTTGTTGATACCATGACAATTTATTAAACAGTGTGTCAGTAGAAATGGTTCACTATGTTAGGTGTTGATATTATATATATATATATATATATATATATGCAGTACCTTACTGATGTGCACTGACCTATCAGGCAAGAAGCTATATGTCTGGTGGGCCTGGCTAGGGCAAGGATATCACTGTTATCAGGGAGCCTATGTGTTGTAATGGCTGGCATGCTCGCCCAGAATGCAGGGATTCATGTTTCGAGGCAGGCTCTTGGTGCAATATTTCCCATTTGCATCACCTCTAGAACAATATCTATTTATCTAGAATAGCGATGCATCTTGATATGCATAGATAGAAATATATTGATATAATAATGACGATAACAGTCTAATATGTGGTCTATAAGTGGCTCTTGTGCTGACTAAGAATTGATTTGAAATCCTGTGGCGACATTAGATGGTCACCAAAGTTTGGTTCAGCTCTATTGATTTTCGACCTAGAGATGTTCATGCAGGAAACTATGTACGTCATTAACTGTTTATTGTAGATAACATGATTTAATATAAAAATCTACTAGGCAATTGTGGTCAGATAAGTGTGCTCAGGTTGGTGGGATTTTGTTGAAGTGTGCTCAGGGTTGACTAGGTGTGCTCTGGTGCGACTGATTGGATGCCTGGTTTTCCATTTCCGGTAGGAAGCGAACCTGCTTCCGGTTTGACGGTATTCAATGTATTTACGTGGTGAAAAAAAACACGAATGAGTTGAGCGTCCGCGTCCCGTGCTGGTAGATCCATGGTTGAGGTTCGAACCCTGGCCGAGTCAAACCAATAACGTAAAAATGTAGACTTGTCGGTACCTAGCCTGGCACTCTGCATTACTAGGAGAGGGCAATGAGCAGTGGAATGAGGAAGACCAATTGTCTGCGATTGACATTTCCCCTGTGTAATCGACTAATGTACCAACAACAAAATATGGGATTAAGTTTCCTTATTACATCCTTATCATTACTAATGTTCTCCTCATTTCTCTTCGCAGAAGGATTGTCGAACGCGACCGGAAGAGTGCCCCATGACGACATTCCGCTACCAGGACCAACCATACCAGGACCAGCCCATGTGTCCGCAGCCTGTCGACCGACCGTCCGACTCCAGCTACGGCGGGTCTGGGGACCGGGGAGGGGGGGTCGGGGGAGGGCGGGAGCGGGAGCCTCCCCCACCGCCGGCCCCGGAGGACCCGCACACCTGTCCCCGGCCCGTCAAGGCCGTCGGGGAGGCTCGGGAACCCAGGTACCAGAGCCTTCCTCGGCACCGTATGGCCTACGACCCGCAGCACGGTATCCCCGCATCGGCCACCCTCACACAGAAAGACCTAGAGGTGGGTAAGCGAGTGAGTACCCTGGGCTACTTTATACCTTTACTTATTTGTTACCCGTCAAGTCAGATTGCTAGGCAATCACTCAGGCACATTGCATGCGCATTTGTTTCACATCAATTTCGTCAGTTCGGTTCTTACCACCTGCTTCACATCGGATGATCTTAGGCGCACACTATGCGAGAGATGGCAGTAATCACGTGATCATTGCTAGTGCAGCTTTAATAAGAAGTTATGTAAATGAGACCCCCCCCCCCCCACCTACCACAACACTGTATTCACTGAACTTCCCTGATAGAGATTTACCTCCCACCCTCATCCACCACCATCCCTACTACTGATCCCCGGCTGTCTGCGCAAGTACAATTTTGAGTGTCACTCTTGTTCTCTTCGCTGTTGTTGGGGAAATCGTTTAGTCAGCGAATAAAGAATAGTTCTTGCCTCCTAACGGTAAAGCTGTATTATCCAATGAAACATTCAAATTTTCAAAACCAAAGCATTCACTTGGCTTTGGTCATAAGCATCAACTTAATATACAGTTGCACTTATTGCGCATTTGCTGCTACAGAGAATGGCATATAGTTCATCTGACTTTTACTGCTGAAGTGTATGGTGTTAGAATTGTAACGAGCACACCAAAAGGAATTTGACGCGTGTTCGGTTCAAATTATAGGGCAAGGAGCAGTGGATTGAGGAAGAACAATTGTCCGTGTTTGAAATTGACCCTGCTTAATCAACTAATGTACCCACAAAATAGAAAGTTAATAATTTCACCAGGCGCGAGTATCGAAAGGTAGCTGCAAAGCCCTCCTGGTTTGGCTCAGTGTAGCAGTTGACAGCCGAGTCGCCTGTGTGTGTACTGTCTCAGCGCCTCTATGATTGCTTTCCGGTCACCTCAGTATACACAGGTTTCCAGATGAATTCCTCATGGAAGCCTGCATAGTTCATAGTGGCACAGTACCCGTATGTGGAATAGTATCCCCCGTCTATATTCTCAGCTTCCAAAGGGGTTCTAGTTATCTCATCGTCTTAGCGCTCACACGGAGAATAGGAACTTCTGCAGAAATGCATTAGTTGTGCAGGACAAGAAGGGCAGTATCATAGAAATAGTGTCTCCAATTAGTGTATTTATCTGTGCACACTGTGGGTCTATGGGAGGAAATGATACACCTGGATTACAGCTGAGGTATACAGAACCTAGAATCTGGGCAAGTGTCAAGGCCCTGCCACAGTACGACGTTTCTCATGAACGCGCTTCGACGCGTGGCGACGCGTTGCATTTTTGGGCAAACCGTTGGTACACGTCCGGTATGTTACCAGCATGTTACCAGCGCATTACCGGCACGTTACTAGCGCGTCAGTACACTTTGAAGGATAGCAACGTGTGAATGGACGCGTCGGCGTGCATCGGGCCGCATCAAGGTTTTGTGCTTGCACAAAACTTTCGACGGGCCGCAACACGCGTCAGCATGTTGGCAGGCGTGTTACGGACGCGATAGCAACACGTCGACACCCATTGGCGGAATGCTGGCAGGACGTTGATCAATGTCGGTTAACGTTGACTTTTTTTCCCCCAAAATGCGACCGTTCCGTCGGCGCGTCCGTCAGGTGTCGATCGACGGGTAGTCGGCGCAATATTGGCATTGGTCCAGCGTTTCTCGGTGCATTGGACGTGTTGCCGACGTGCCTGGATGCATTGGCCACGCAGTGTAGATGCACTGTGGGCGCATCCTAACTTGTTGCTGGCGGGTATATACGTGTTGACCCGGTACTAACGCGACACCAACGCGCGTCAACACGCCAACAGCATGGTTCCCGCTGGCATGACGTTGCATGTTGTTCCACCGCGCATCGAAACGCATTGGCCGCACACTCATAGCACGCTACTAACACGCTGCGCCCCGTCAAACTTTCTCCCAAAGCGCCAAAGAGTTGGACGTGTGACGACGGGTTGCAAATATTTTGCGCGTTGCCGGCAAGCCAGTGAGAAACGTTGTAGTGTGACAGGGCCTTCAATTACGTGGGTTAATGGAACTGTAGCTAATATATATATATATATAATTATGCATATAGAACCATGCTGTAGGGATCACTCCTCCGGTGGGTTGGCTGTTGGTGTTTTGCGTCCTGGCAAGATCTAATATCATATCAGGATGGGTACCGACTTGTGACCGTGCACACTCATAGCGATGTTATAGTGCTGCCACCCTGGGAAATCAGGCCACTGGGCCCATGACCCGATATCCCACCCAGACAACACTATCTTGACACTGAGCTAACCAGTCCTTGCCCTATCCTAGTAATGACAAGCGCCACCAAGGAAGCAACAAGTATCAATTTTTAGGTCATCCGGGATCATGCATCAAGCGACATATAATACAAATTAACACTTTTAAACTGCAGAGGAAAGAAGACAAAATGTGCGTGAAAGAAGATGTTCTCACTGCTCTACCAGCGATTGGAGCTGTGAAGAAAAACTAACAGGCTGAAAATAACCCGATGCTCGGGTGTTTTTGGGGTTTCCTTTTAGTACATTGGTTGTTTAAAGAGGGCAAATTTCAATAGTGGACGATTGGTCTTCGTCATTCCACTGCTCCTGTCCCTTTCTGAATAATGTTGAGCGCCTGGCTAGGAAGCGACAAGTATACATTATCAAGTCATTGCTTTGACTCAACCAAGGTTCGAACCCACGATCCCATGATCTACCTACACGGGAGATTGTGAATCATGCATACGGAAGTAAAGAACATGTATGAACTATGAATGGACTACCATACATGAACTATACATAGACATGCAGAGAACCATTCCCCTCCGATGTGGTGGCTACGGGGAAGATTCTTCATAATTGAACCAATGCAAGACAAGTACAGTATATAAGTGGCATTTATTCTTACTATTTACTTGTTACAGTTAAGTCATGAAATATTTGATTGAGTAAGAGTTTGAGGATTCCAGGCACGTAACCCTATGAAGGTAACCTTAGTTGGGCTGGGTGGGATGGTAAATCCAAGGTAGAGAAACATGTCCTATCGATCGAAATGCTCTGGTCGAAGTGTCTAGAATGAAACTGTGTCATAGCTCGTTACGGAGAATTACAGCAGATTGTGCCACAGTCAGCTAGCATTTATTAGTTAAAAAGGACATTATAGATGGTGCCAGTAGTTGCATCCATAATACTAGAGGTACTTTCTCACAGGTTAAATTACCCATGTTGAAATCAACATGGACAATGCATCAGTACTTCCTTTGTCCTAACTCCTTCCCACTCACAGCAGCGGATGGAAAAGAGTGGCGTGTTTCCCTTGTCATCCTAGAACAATGTCACATATAAAATAACCACATACATATGTTCTATGGGAGGCTTGTTCTATGTGGACCAAAGAAACAAACATTGTGTATATGTCATCGATTCTCTGAATATGAATATGTTTCTTATGAATATAAGTATACAAAAGATTAAATATACATACCAAACCTGTTGTGTCTTTTTTAAATACTAGACTTGCAATGTAATGGCTTTGTCATTGTGCTGCCAACTTCGTGAGATTTCCCATTGTCATCACTCCCACCACAATACTTAGCATACAAGCATGTTGCAATACAAAACAATACCTGTAATTTCTAAAACTGTGGGTTCTGTATGCGACATGAGCAGCTTAGTTTATAGGGCCGGTCACATACACGTTAGTCGACGTAGTTAAACGTAATGGAGGCTAAAGTAGGTGAACGTAGTTGAAGGTTCAGGCATCCATACTTCTCCGTCATGCTAACTTGGTAATAACATGGGTGGGTTGTGAGTTCCGATTTAATCGTTGGACATGTTCAAAAGAGCGCTACATTAGGGGCTGAATTTGCATCCGCGATGCTAACATACTCTAGCATACTCTAGCCTATTCTAGCATACTCTAGCATGCTCTAGTTTACTCTAGCATACTTGGACGAAGCCCTGGTCACATAGCCGTTAGTGGACATAGGTGTACATAGTGGAGCCTAACGTAGTTGAGCGTAGTTGAACATAGTTGAACGTACCGGCATCCATACTGCAACATATGTATCCGTGCCATAACCTATTTATCCATACCGTAACATATTTATCTGTACCAAAAGATGTCATACCTCAATATATTTCAATGTAGTTTAACACACTTACACCACATTTGGTCCTCATTATCCTCCACTACGTTCACCTACGTTCAACCACGTCCAATAACGTGTATGTGACCGGGGCATTTGAGTCAGTCGGTCAGTCTGGGTCAGTCGGTCAGTCTGGGTGAATCAGGAAAGAAGCAGTGACTGGCCTAGAAGCAAAGTAGCTGAGGATTGACTAGGGTTGTGGTAGTGACTGGAACATGGAGGGTTACCTGACCTGTTTCTCTCTCAGGAACACACATTTGCCCTGTTCTCTGTGGCGGAGGGGTTAGAATGTCTGACTTTTTTCTGGGTCACACTCCTAATCGTAAGGTCGATGGTTCGATTCTCCCTGCCCCCACCTCTGCCAATTTGGATTTCCACCACTGCCTATAACTTACAGCATCATCAAAGGCCAGCTGCTCTCATACCATAACTGTGTGGTGTGGGAGGTAAACAACCCCTTGGGTCGGTTAAAGTGTAGGCACAGGCTTTCTAACCACAAACTGTCTAATGGTGAAAACAAGTCTATTCAGACTTATCCATAATAGGCACTATAAATCTTTAAAAAAAGAAAAAGTACCTCTGTCAATTTGGATTGCCAGTGATGTGTGTAATGCGCAGCCTCAATAAAGGTCAGTTGAGCACATACTATGTCTATCTCGTGTGGGTAGTTAAAAATCCTTTGGGTTGGTAAAAGCGTAGGCTCGGGCTTTCTATCAAACAATTGCTGTTCACGAGCCAAGTACCTCATGTCATAGGAAAAATACACAAGGCCTCTCCTTATTTAGCAACTAGCATGGAGTCAAGCTACCTGTTCATGTGCTTGCAGCATTGTTGCTGCGGTGGTGTTTCCCCACCATGTTCCATCGCCAGCAGCCACAGAGCAGCCTGATCACCCACACTCACCAATAAAATGGTTCACACCGGAAGCCAATATGTAACCAAGGCATGGAACTATATTACTCCCATACTTATGCATTTATTTCTCAATTTTTGTTTAATGATTGGGCGAGCGAAACATATCAATAGCACCTCAGATTAATTTAGCTAACGCCACCGTCCAATAAATTTAGAATGTTTTAGTATTACTATTAATCGTATTTACTGTTCAACTAGTACTGCTGTAATAAGATATAAGGGAACCCTTTATTAGCTGTCTATATCCTAATAATAGGATATACATACAGCACCTACTCCCATTCCAAGTTGCTCAGCCCCCCCCCCCCAATACCAACGTGAACTACTTAACTTTACTTTCAAAACCACCAACGGAAAGCTATTATTTAGACCCACGTGCATAATAACAAACATCTCGGCAAACTGTGTGAATTGGCGCCGCTGAAAGGGCCTTCGGCATTAAGGTGGACCCGAGTATCGAATTCAGTGATTATGAACGCCGGGCAGCGTGGCCCGACGCTGTATTGCGTTACGCGGCGCTGTCGGCAGACCGTTTTGAAGCGACGGCTGTAAGTGGGTTTAGGCCCGCCAGGCGGCGCTACGGAGGCTTCATGACACGCCACAATACTACGGGTAATGCTATTACGATCGACCGCGGGCTAGTGTTACCTCGCGCGCCTTCCCTGGCTGATAATTTTATAAGATAGCGTTGGTTCACACATATAGCGCCGTCCTGCCGCCGCGTCCGGGCGCCCGCCTGCCCCCCCCCCCCCCCCCCCCCCCCCCGCCCCGCCCGGCCCCCGCACTGCCCCCGCACGGCCCCCGTCCGGCGCCTACCCGCGCCCCCGTCCGGACCCCGCCCGGACCCCGCCAGGCCCATGCCCCCCCCCCCGCTCTGCCACGGCCTGCCCATCCCCCGCACCCCTGCCCCCTCCCAGCCCGCGCCAGCCATGCCGCCCTTTAACCCGATGCCATACGGCCTCTCTCCGCCCCTCAACTTCTTCCTCCATTCCCTTCCTCCCTCCCTCTCTCTCTCTCTCTCTCTCCATCACTCCCCTTTGAGCCCCACTACCCACCTACCCCACCCCGACCACCATGTCCCCACCATGCGATCATTACATCCCACCTTACATCGGTCAGACCGGAGTTCTGGTGGATGAGTATGTGAGGAGTGGGCGGAGGTGATGGGTAGATTGTAGGAGGTGGTGGGGATGGTAGGGCTTACTTGTGGGGGATGGTGAGGGATAGGAGGTGGTGGTGGTGGGTGGAAGGGGTGGTGGGGGATGGTAGGGGCTGCTGGGGGTGGGGAGAGATGGGATGGGTTGGTAGGGGTGCTGAGGGTGGTGACGGGTGGTGGGGATGGTGGGGAATGGTGGCGGGCGGGTGTGTCGGCCAGGACGGGTTTGATATCAGGGGAGTTGCGCCGCGTCTAAACTGGTAATCGGTAATGGACGGCTTTTTGCTCGTGGATGTGGCGCGTGCGGGTCGCCGGAGTCACTGCCAGGCGGGCAGGCTCGACTAACAAATCACCATCAGTGGAAGTATTGTCTAATTTGAGAACCAAGCGTGTGGGGGTGGGGGAGGTGGGGGTGTGGTGGAGGGGGTGGCAGAGGCCGTGCCCGGGCCGTAAACTGATACCGTTATTAAAAGTGGATCCCTCCACCAGTTCTTTTGATAGGTCGCCATCGCCTTGCGTTATTGTGAATAAACAATGTTAAACAATGTTTAAACACTGTTACGTCTAGCATTGCCGTTTCCTGGTCGATTCACTTTCGTGACCAAAAGAAGGCAGCCGTGCCTCCTGTGCCATTATTATTATTTCCCCGGCGAAAACTGCACTCTGCGCACTGTGCACTGCGCATGCGGCGAACTGTAATTACAATAGCATCACTTGCTGATGACAAAACTGTAATGCCGGTGCGAGTAGGAGGGGACCGGCCGGGGCGGCTCCCCCGGCGCGCGTCGGGTTACCGGCCGGGCGCGCCCTACAGCGGAAGTACTTGTGCGCATGCGTCTTGCGCCGGGCCCCCTGGGAGGCGAGGGGGGTGTGATGGCTATGATGAGCTGATGTACTGGGGCGTGGTTTGCAGGGAGTGAGTGGTAGGGGGTGGGGTAGCGGGGAGGAGTAGCACACACCGGCCACTCCCGCCTCCCTACCCCGCCTAGCTTCTCCTCCTCCTCCTGCCTCTCCATTCCACTGCCTCCTGCCTCTACATGCCATGCAGCTAGTTCGCCGCAGATAGCAACCCCCCCCTCCCTCCTGTACACATAGACACTCATCTAACCATCCTCCTCCGATGTCCAGGAATACGGTGCCCGGGCACCTGGGTACAACATCGGAAAGCTATCGCAGCTGGGTTGCAAAATGACAGTGTTTCTATGGCACATGTATATGTATATATGTGTGCCTGGTGGCGGGCATTTGAGCAATACACTTCACACCTTTACCAAGTGGATGGTATCGGTTTGCTGGATCAGACGAGGCTGCATGGGTCTTTCGGCGCTGTGTTTTTATCTGATGTTGAAATGCTTGAGGGACTCTAGTCACATGATCGCTTCATCGCAACCTAGAGGTGTTTTTAAAAATTAATTATTCCCTTTTGGCTTTTCAGCGACGGCTATATGAGAAGCATGGACATTTAAGATGCCAGTGGGTGCTGCTTCTGATGAGCAACAGTGGCTTCTGCAATTAGTCAGAACTTCCTACACCGCTTTACTAAGTTCAGATTCTGGTGGAGTTGAATAGTATGTGGTTTAACTAGATAAATCAGTAAAGGCATACAATCTCTGTCAATTTGCATTCTACAATGAACCAGATAAACATAATATTTTGGTTAAATCCCCCACATCAGTGAGTGAAGTTAAAATTAGTGACTGCTTCCTGCGCCTCCTCAGCAAGTTACGATTCTGTTGGAGTTGAATAATACATGGTTTAACAAAATGAATCAGTCACGGCCCACACACTAGATGTTAATGTGTCTTCCACAATGAACTGAATATTAAAAAAAACACCCCCACAACTAAGAAAAACATCCCACCCATGACCTCTCAGCGCCTGAAGTGGAAATTCTGCATTTGGTTTAAAAAGGAGACCGCCCCAACAGACTCTCGGCTGAATTGATGCACCCCACTGAAGTCTGTGGTGGGTGAAATCTAGAATGCCTATTTGTTCGTTGTTTCCAATAATTCTGAACGCGCTTCTAATTTCAACACGCTGGCTTTGGCCTCTTGTTCTGTTTTAAGGGTATTTTTTTGTACATCAAAGGGAGTGCGTGCATGCCGTCGCCTGGTGTGTCCCCCCGCCTTGCTCTGACCTTAGTTTAACGTAACCTATAATTGAAGCGCTGTCTTCTTTTGGAGGAGTTGCATGGGATGGGGGTGTCTGTATGTGTCCTGTGTGTTGTCGGCTGGGGGCAGGGTGTGCGCGGGGAAGAGGGGGGGGAGGGCGGGCTGTCTCCTAGTGCGGCCCTCAACGTGCTATCAGATTATAGGACGGGGGGGGGGGGGCAGGATGGAGTGCACCCTAGGTCGGGAGGCTGCTGGGTCGTGGATGTTTAGCTGCTTTGTGTTTTCACATCAATGCCATTCCGGCGCAAAGACAGCAAGAGGGAGATAGAGAAAGAACAGGTCTGAGATGACGACAATTGCCCCGAAGCCAGGATTGCAAACTCCACCATCCAGTCATGAAATAAATGTATATTCTTCTTGTAAGGTTTTAACACGCCTCCCGCTCTGCCGGTTCACATGTTTCCTTTCCAGATGTCCTGCTTCCCCCAACTTCCTCTACCCCGACACGTACCATGAATCCTGAGCTCTGACCCCAATAACTACCACAGACTCTACCTTACTTTCCCATACTCTTCACCCCTTCCGCCCGCCCAACTGGTCTTGCCGCCTTATCGACGTGCTCGGCCGCATTTTCCTCCGAGCACAATGACTCACCTGCTCAGCAGTCATGCACACCCATGTGCGTTTTCCATTCGCGCTTGGTTCTCCCTGTTCAACGTCCGATCCCTTCCTGTTCACTACACCTATATGTCCCTTACCCTGACATCCTTCCGCGTGCTCCTGCCTTGGTGCCCGATTTCCCAGACCGATCAGACGGGATGAGCGAATGAGATAAGCGTCCGTCTCCCGTTTTGGTAGATCGTGGGATGGTGGGTACCAACCCTGATTGAGTCAAACCAATTACTTAAACATTGATTATTGTCCTTTCCTAGCCGGGCGCTCGGAATTTATAGGATAGGCCAAGGTTTCAGGATAATGTGACTGAGTAGGATATCAGACCATGGTGCTGGCGGCCTGGTCTCCCGTCGGGGCAACACTATAAATCCGCCATGAAGGCACACTGTCACGAGTCAGTACCCGTCCTGATATCACCTTAGATGTTGCCAGGATGTAAAGCTCCAACAACCAACCAACCATTGCCAGCACCCCCTTCGCGGTACATCGCTGCCTCTTGGCTGCTTGCCCACCTTCACAGTTGCGCTAGTTTATTTTGTCGCCGCTAGGGTCACGACTTGGTCGTTGGCGCGTGGCAGAGGTGACCCTTGGTGTCAGGATGCGTGGGTGCCATCGGGATAATATTACAGATTGCATCTGCAAATGAAGCTTCTTTTCCTCCCCTAATTAAAGGGAATGATTTCGCTACCAAACAAAATATTGAATCATAATATAATCAGAAGTTTAAACCCGGAATTGATTGATGTCATCCGGCATGCCATGTCTGATTTGAAAAGATACATATCTTCTCTTCCAGGAAGCACATTTCTTCTACACTGCTTCACTTCTCGGACTCTCTGTTCCTCTGTGAAATTAGATTTAATTTGTAGGAATCTTGATTTATTGTGTTTTCTAGTGGTGCGGTTTATGAATATCGCTAGTGTATGCTGTTGGTTGGTTGTTGGGGTTTTGCGTCCTGCCAATATCTAAGCGCATATCTAGAGGTATCTGATGTACGGTTGTGACATTATTCTGGCTAGGAATGTATATATTCCAAGCTTTCTTCATGTCTTGATTAGTTCTTATAGAACCGGCGTTGCAGGTTCCAGCAGTGTGTTACATTCGGTAAGAGAAGAGGGTAGTACTACACAAATTCCTTCTTTCTCACTCATGAAATTCACGGTGAACAACACTGCAATGAAACTATTTGAAGAAATATGATTGGGGCTCTAGCTTCCATTCTTTGATAACCAGATCTGAATATTCAGCGGGATAATATATCAAACATACGGTGACCAATATTCGAAGTTAAGTCTGCCATTCCGTTACATCCGGGCATTAAAGAGAGCACCTGGAAGGTCGTATATGAAGAAGAAATCAGAAGAAACAGCTTCAAGTTGAGCACCAGCTTTTATTACCAGGTGAGGAATGTGTGAAAGCCTGAACACATCTTCAAATGGTTCCAGAACTGAACCTTTCAAAGGTTTGGGTCAGTCAGAGTAAGTATTCAAATACGGTATCATTAAAATAGAAATATGCAGGGACATATTGGTAATGCAATCTGTAGGTACTATGAGGGAAACATCATTCAGTATACTTATATGAAAAACGTTGGAGCATATAACCACGGGTATGGTTTGCCCAATGGGCGTCCTGCCTTGTCGTGCCTTGCGGTGTAGTCGCCCCTCTTGTTGATGTATTCTATTGCTCCCACCGTCCTCAGTCCCTCATGCAGGCGGAGAGGAGCGGGGGCCGAGGGTGTATAGTCCGCCGTGGGATCAGGAACAGCCTCAGGGAGGAACCGTGCACAGCGTTTGTCCTGAATATTACCGCCCTGCTGGATTAGCCAAAGTAGGAGTGATGTCCCAATATCGGCCGGCCACAAAGTATACATTTGCCAGCGCTAACAGCGGTTGCGTCTACAATCGATGTTTTTTCGCCCGGTAGACGTGCCTTGGGCGCGGCTCAGTCCCCGGCCGGCCGGCCCGGCCAGCCCGATGACTAAAACTCTATAAAGGCACTCCCTTCACATCCCTCCTTCCACCTCTCCCCTTCCTTTGCCATTCCCCTATCGCCGCTCCCTCTCCTACCTGCCGTCCATCTATCCCCTCACTCCACTATCTGTCCCCAGCATCCCCTTCGCCCCGTTTTATCTCCTTCACCATCATCTTCTGCCGCCCATCTCAATACCCTCCTTCCCCTCCGCCACCCTCTTCTCTCCTTCATTCTCCTCTCCTCCCCAAGTTTCCTCATTTAAGTACTCCCATATTTCCTTTCCTATTCTCCCTCTTCTCTCTTTATCTCCTGCCCCCAAAGTCTCCCCTCCATCTCTAGCCTCTCCTGCCACTCCCAGCCTTCCATTGCCTGTCCCCACGTCCATTGCTCGCCTCCCCACCCCCACACGCGTCACCTCCCTACATCCCATCCCCCCTCCCGCTGCTTCCTTCCCTGCATCCAGCACAGACATAGACATCCAGATTGAAGCTGGACCAACTCATCTATTACACACCCACTGAGGTAAGATGCTGATATTTTTCTCACGCAAGCAACATATCTTCCAGCCACTGAGCCTACCATCCATAACAATTTCCACGCCAAAACACTGACCCTCATAGCAGGTTCTCAACGTGATTTACCATGCCCATGCAGCCATCCTGCCAGCTGGTCGTGCAGCCTTTCCTTTCACAATTCACAGTTTACGATTTACAAATCACAATTTGGCACTTTATATCGATGCGCGTCTAGTAAGGATAGCTCTGGGTAGAGCTGCATAGAGGGAGGGCGGGCGGTCAGGGTAGGGCAGGAGGAGGTTGTATAGCATCGATAAGCCAAGTTAGCAGTTTGGAGGCTGGGTGGAGGGGGTGGGATAACTTGATAGATTAAAAGCTAATGCACCAATTCCTAACTTGATGACGTCATAGCCTCCCGATAGGGTACTGGATGAATATCACCGGCGCAACTGAGGCACTGTGAGCGCCAGTTGCTTAAGGGGCTGCTGAAGCTGGGCTTGGAAGTAATGGGCCTGGTAGAGCCATGTTGAAGGAAAGGTCTATGTATACCCAATACTCAAGCTTTCACTGAGATTCAGTACCAACCATTTGAACCGGGTTTTGAAGAGGGATGTTAAAGATCGCTGTTACCCGATGTGAGAACTTTGTAAAGCAGACATATGTGGAAAGATAACATATGGATGTTTCGTTGTTTTCTTGGTGTGTTCTTTTTCTGTCAAAGCTTTGAGATCAACTTTCGGAATGCCGGAGTGATTAATTTGAAGTTTTTACTGCAATATTGCATCTCTAGGGCTCCACAGATAACTAAAGTGAAGAGGAACGACCCTCTTCCCACCCACATCGACCCACACCTAAATCACCCCATCAACCCAACCCCCAACCCCTCCCACCCTCCCACCCATGCGCATGGTCATTACCACACTCTAATAGATTGTAAATTTCACAAAGCCGTACTATTAGCCACAGACCAGGCCTCGCGACGGGCTTATTAAGTACAATTACAACGCACAAAGCACACTTAATATTCTCTCATCCCAGAGCTTTTGTTTCGCGAAATAGCTTCTTCCCTGGCCTTTATGGAGGAGGCCGCCATTGAAACGTCAGATCTGTGTTGAACATGCCCCAAGTCCTTAAGCGTCAGTCAGGCGTGAAAGCTAAGAAAGGCGTGCTTTCCATTTGAAGTGCCACCGGGATAGTTGAGCGCTATCCACTTCCATCATGTGTCTGCTATAATGTCTGTAACCTAGCAACAGATGATGACAATGCCGCCATCGGATACTCCTTTGTGGGGAACCGACTAATGTCAATTGACACCACAACCGAACGTGGTGGCCGAATCGCTAGAGCGCAGGCCTCCCGGCCGGAAGGATGGGATTTCAATTCCCGGTTGACTCAAATGAATGACTTGCTAAATTAATACTTGTCGCTTCCTAGTCAGGCCCTCAGCATTATTAGGGTAGAGCAACGACTGGTTGATTCAGTGTCACGATAATGTGACTGAGTGGGGTATCAGGTCATGGTACCAGTGGCCTGGTCTGCCAGTGGGACAACACTATAACGTTGATGTGAGTGCGCACTGTCACAAGTCGGTACCCGTCCTGATTTGACCCTAGATATTGCCAGGACGTAAAACTCCAACAGGCAACCAACACTCATAATTGATGGCATCGTTAATGAAAATATGACATAAACCTGTTCAGAGTGTTCTTTCTGTCAGTGACTGATAGCCCCCGCAGGTCACATTTATTTGCTGGCTTGAGCTATAGGTTTCAGCTTTAGCTCGCAGGGTTTGTTCACACCTTCCTAACACATGGACGATAATCAATGGAGAATGCACTGTTTCCCGACCAAGCGTGATGGATGTGACGATGGGTACAATCCAACAGGCTGGCTACATTTTCAAAGTACCAACATAAAAGGCTGTATTGATGTGCACTGATTTCTCTGTCTCAGCGTTCATGCAAAAGGAGCTGAACCATGACTGACTTTGCGCCTAGGGTTAGACGAGGTAAATTTTGATTCCTCGATCAATATTGATAATTTATCGCATTTCGGATGCTGCGAGTCAGCATGTTTACAGCCACTATTCCCTGTTCATACCGAAATAGATGAGGTTGCCTATGTGCATGCATAAATATCACGTGGTGAGTCTTGGGGGCAGGGTGACTTCAAGTGATTAAACCAAAGCCTGCGGTTCTTCTGATAAATAACAATTTACATTACTGGCAAGTATCTAAGTCGAGTTACATTGCACATGCACTGAATTGTTTCATCATCCACTACATAGAGGTGCACGTTATTGACTGTATATATCCATTGGACTCCTGCCATTCAATGGAGCAGATAACTCTGCGTAATATCAAAGCAGCATGTGTGCAATAAAACAACATTATTCAATATTCAGTGCTGTTTGTTCTCCATCTAAATACTGCATGGTGCACGTAAAGCTGCATAGACCGATGAAATATCAAATTTTCAAAACCAATCCAATTATCTAGATTCGATTTTACATATCTAACTTACATACTGATGCACTTATTAAGCATTTCTTTCTGCATAGAAGGCGATAGTGAGTCAATACTGAGTCAATTTAACAGAACCTGTTAATGCAGAAATCTATGGTGTCAGAGTGTTGGCAAGCTTTCCAAAACTAATTTTCCATGTTTGCACTCACATTATCTAAAAAGTGTACCATTTAAAATAAAGGTAACTTTGAACTAATGTAAAGTAGATACTAGTGATTGATCTAAAATATTTATCGCAGACAAAATACGGAAATTCAAAACGATCGGACTATGCAACTTTAATCTGATTGATTATTGCGCCTTGGCACAGCCAACTGGAGCACGGCTTATTCACGACTGCATTTTGCTCTGGCACTTAGCGTGGAGGTAGCCATGTAGAATAAACCTGGAGTGGACGTTGGAGGGTGAAGCAATCCATATTTATATGTGATTGTTCAACACCACTGACTATACATCCCAAGACCAGACAGGATGGCCGATATGGGTTGAACATCTGTCTCCCGTATAGGTAGATCGTGGGATTCTGAACCGTGGTCGAGTCAAACCAATGACTTATAAGTTGAGACGTGTCGCTTCCTAAGCACTCATTCAACATTGTCAGTGATGCTAAGGCATCGCAGGTAATTGGACGCATGAATACAGCCAAGCGCCAGTAACTAAGGCTGCTCCAATATGTCGCCGACTGGCGGATCCTTACTGAACTATATTCCATTAACGCCGACTAGCAGGCTTTTAGCACTTCCACCACATGATCGCCCAGAAAACAAGGTGACTGAGGCTCCACCTATATCGCATTTCTGAACTAAAACATGCCTTTCAGCCAAAGAAATCTTGGCTATAAAAGCGACTGCTAGCCTTAGATATTTCACTTTCGACACAGGAGCCATGCGGACAACAACTGCTTTAAATTGCCATCCAACCCACCCCACAATGAGAAGAGGATATAGGGTTATAAGCGTGTCTAAGCCTCATCGACATCACATAACTACCCAAGAGGCTGTACTGAGTAAAGAACTGAAATTGTAATAAAGAGCCATAACTATATTTGATGTCTTCGTGTTTCTAATTATTAGGATGTGGCAAGGACTTGTTGGCTCAGTGTCAGGATAATGTGACTAAGTGGGATATCAGTTCATGGTGTTGGTCGCCGGGTCTCCCAGTGGGGCAGCACTATAAAGTCACCAATAGTGCGCCCTGTCACAAGTCGGTCCCCATCCTGATATAAATTTAGATGGTGCTAGGACGTAAAACATCAAATTAACTAATTGTATTACATCTCGAATGGGCTAGGTTGAGCAGAAATAATCTATCCATCACCACTAGACTGCCATCCTGAGAAGACCTCAGGTGATGCCAGGACGTAAAACTCCAACAACCAACCAACCAATATCCCAAATCTACTGGATATCGGACGCATAGGAACTGTATTGATCTGGATGCTGAGAGCTGTATATGCCACCACCCACGCCCAGCTGCCATATAAGCCACTTGGAGGTGTTGATATGACTAGACAAGTAGCCTCCCATATTGATGGTGTGCCGTTTGAAAATTCAGCGCTTGCTTGTGCGCCCGCGCAGGATGTCAGTAGTATTATGCATTGGTACTTCGTAGCAGGTGTCATGCCGTATTTAATTAGGCGGATCATTACCAGCTAATCCGAACATCCCACGTGACTCCCAACACTGGTAGCAATCCGAACTGAAATAGATGAGTCAAGCTCCCGTGGGAATGACCGCAATCTAATTTGAGAGTGATGTCTTGAATTATTCACAGAGCCAGCGATATAATTGAACTTATTTCAGGATTTCACAAGGCGGCTCACTTGGAATTAGACATAAAGTTGTATTCAGTTAGATCAAACATGCAAGTCTGTAGACAAGGTTGATTTGCATACTCGCGTCCCATTCCGGGCCGCTATGTTCTATATTTGTGAATAATTCTGTTCACAACATAGTGATGTCAAGGTTATATAAACACAACTATTTTTAGTGACATAGAATACCTCATCATCATCATCATCATCATCATGCTGTTGGTCAAGATGCGACAAAGACTGATTTCATTACTTGACTGCCGCTCTCCATTTACCTCTCTGCTGTGAGAGTGATGTCCATGAGTCAGTCTTAATGTCTCTCAGCTTCAGGTTTCGCTTGATGGTATCCTTGAACCGGAGATGAGGGTGCCCTCTCTTTGTGTAACCAGAAGACAATTGAGAATAGAGGATCTGCTTTGGTAGCCTGTCTGATGACATCCTCATGAATACCTAGCCCCAAGTAAATGCGAAATGATGTAAACATTGGCGTCAGGTTGAGTGATGGACCATGGCGTCAAGCTCTGACTATTGCAGTCAGTAATGCACTAATGACTGTATTGAGTGATGAGATGTAGGAAGATGACAGAGACTAGGGAACATTTACACCAATTGACCGCGCTCTCTTGTCATATAATAACGAAGTTTTGATTTAGGTCAATGACTAGAACACATATGTTTCTAAGACGGCATCCATAGATTGTCTCCGTCCTTAACAAACATACAAACTCAACCCCGCACCACAACCCCAACTCCAATCACAACTCAAACTACAAACCCCAACTCCAACCCCAGCCCCAACCTCAACCCGAGACCCCAATCATTTCATATTAAAATCCAGTTGATCTCAGCAGCGGAACTGGTTGAGGATGTCACGTGGTGAATTCGCAATGGGGGCCTACCCCGGACAACCAACTTCAACCCCCCCCACACACACAGCAATGCGCTAAACCGCCCACCCATCCACCCACCCACCCAACACCCCTACCCAGCTAACACTGATAGTAACACCGACTCCTCGCTCAAGGTGCGGTTCTAATGGTCTCAGCGGTTCGGGTTTCTCCGCCCTACAACACTACAAGCTGCAGACGCCTGGCGTTCCGAGACTCTCCGAGACTCTCCGAGACGCTCCGAGACTCGTCCGGCAGTTTGTATACAGTCCTGAACCTGTGGGATTGCTCGTGTAGCCCCTGCCTCATACTGAATAGGCCAATATGTGCTCGCTGCGGGGGTGACGGGGGTGGTGGGAATCGCGGGGTGGCGGGGGTGGAGTAGGAGGCATCGTTGGATGTGGGCGTGTGTAGATATAAGGCTCTGTCTGTAAGCCGTCTATGTAGCGTGTACAGGGTGCTGTAGGGGCGGGCTGAAACTGAAAGACCTCTCCCTGGTGATAAATGCGCCGAATACCCCCCACGACTTACCTGTCTCTTTTTTATTCAATACCCCTTCGTTGCTCTCTAACCTGCAGCATAAACAACCACACAGGGCATATATTATTCACAATTCGAGCACCGCCGTGTGGACGCAGATCGCGTCCCCTGATCACTGAGGCATAATTAAGCCAGCGGGATGCCGCAGCTATCTGACTGCTGTATAACATGACGGCGGTCAGTTCCGATTGGACGCGGTTGTCATCATATTATGTATGGATTTAATGAGTGTTTGGTATGTATATATGAAGAGTTCAGGCGTAAAACTCACGGAAGTATAGCCAAGAAGTGAGATAAACATTGGAATCAAACCTTTCAAAATGTAATTTTGTTTACATTCCTGTATGTTATTCATCGCTCCATATTCAATACACCACAAGAAAAGTGGAACTACTGAGAATTAAAATTACCGTCAGGTTTAAACTCTTTTATTTTATTTCAAATTTTCGATTTCCATTAACTGGATGTTCTGCCTGACCTCTTCATAATATATAATATACTGTCAGCACCTATGTCTTATTAAGATAGTGGCGTACAGAAATGATTTCCGTTAAATCTTTTGTGAGTAAAATTGGAAATTGCTTATACAGCTGCTGAAGTGCAACCATCTGTGGCAAAAGGTAACCTACAAATCAAAGCTTCCCTGAAGTTGTATACCATGAGACTAAAGGTGGAAACTTGACATTCGCGTGTTATATACAAATAGTATCCATAACATATATTTGATATATTACTAAGCATCCTAGACGCAGTAACTAAATGATTGGATTATATTCAGGAATGTTCACATGAGATTACAGGATGTTTATATGAGACTGATCGAAGTTAGTGCAGCTTACATATTGTCAGGGGTATTAGCATGAATGAATGTAGACAATGGCTAGACAGCGGGCCAGTGTGGTCTAGAGGGCGGAATCCTGAAAACCTAGCCATCAATGGCTGTGTGGGACGGGGTTGGTGTTTTCCTCCTTGGAATATATTAAGAATAACTTGTCTGACAGTTCAAATCAATCAAATTGAATTGTAATTAAACCCATATATCCGCAGTCGATTTCCCTACATTAAGGTTAATTGTTCACTAATCTACAAGCACATTCTCTAATCTATGTTCAGGATTGTTGGCAATTCCTTTTCTTGACAATTCCTGCACCTTTTCAATATGAATATAATGCATGCCTGGCAATTCTACTAGATTATTAATAGAAAGGGGCACCAGTAGCACAGGCCTGATCCATCAACAGTTCCTGTTTTATTTCCCCCCCTGTGCCGTACACCTCTGGTTGTTAAACCGTGTTAGTCAGTCTGAGTTGGTTTGTGTTGTTTTCTATTGCTTTTGTGTCGGTTGTATGTGTGTGTTTTGCTGTCCTGCTGGCCACCAACCAACACATCTGGCTGCTGCGTTCCTTAAGGCCCAGCTAGTCTGACGTGATGGTGAGGCTCCCTTCCGTTTCCATGGTGACGCGTCCATGCTTTTCCTGTCGCCCCCGCTAGGTGCACCAGCTGCTACACCGGATGATGCAGGACCCGCCGCAGGACTCGGACTCGGCGTCCGGGTGCTCAGCCGACATGTCGAACACCGACTCTGGGCGGGGGCCGAGTGAGGACGGAGACCACCACCACCACGCCCCGCCGGCCACGCCCAACGACAGCCAGCCACCACCGCCTCCCTATGGTAAGCCAGGCGATGTGTGCCACCTGCCTAGCAATGCAAGGTGCGCGATGAGTAAATAAAAAAACAAAGATGTGGCAGCTTTCTTGCAATTGACAATTTACCAATAATTCACACATTAAATCATTTTAATTTTTAATTCCAGAAGGAAATGTTTATTGCGGTGGTTATCTCCTAACACATGCTCAGAGCATTACAGAACTGGACTATTGGATCAGGACTGTGATCCGAGAAATTGTTATATAAATAGCGAATTCAAGTATATGTATAAGGGAGACAATTTGTCGGAGGACAGTTTGCCTTCATAGGTCTATATTGGTCCCCATTTTATTTTTTATTTTTTGGTAAAGTATTTATTCATCTGAATATGATGTTTGTCAGTGCCGGAGCACTGGTCTTCCAGCCATCTTACTATTGGAATTGACATTCTAAATAATCTAAGTTTGGTCAGTGCTGTATTCGTCACAGCACTGATCCTGTAGAATTAAGGGAGTGGCTCCTGGTGTATAATGTACAGCACCAGTCACTGCGGTCCATGCAAAAATGGGGAGCAGCACTGACTAGAAGATGTATATGCGGGTGAACTCAAACAATCATTGCGGGTTACATTTTTTCTCTTATAAAACATGCTAAGTTTATAGTTGACAAGACATTTTGTCTGTCTTATGTAGTTAAGAATTTCCTCCGGATGAATTCAAGAAGATAAATGACAACGTAGACCGTGACTATGCACACCGCCAGCTTTGAATAGGCATAGGTTCTCTTCTGGAGAAAGTCTGCACCTGATGATATGTATAGTATACACGTGTGCGTCGTATTGTGCAATGTTCATTTTCGGTGAAATGAGCACCTTAAGTAGATCAGAAATATACATATGCACTTATCGTCATGCAGTGTCAATTTCTGACCAAATATGTAGTTACAGGTACGCACATGCAATTGGGCACAATTTTGCACTATGTCAATTCCAGGTGAAATATACACCTTGAAGAGTAGAACAAAATAAAATACATATATGCCAAGAAAATCCAAAAAAGATAACATAGGCTACTAACCATACCAACCAATTATCTATCTGCTACTTGAATGCAGGCAATCAAATAGCTTATCAGCAGCTGCTGTGTGGTAAGATAACACCAACACTACAACTGGCCAGCATTGAAAACAAGCCTGGATACCCAGGCTTATATGCTATGGACAGTATAAATAACGCCTCAATAAAACATTGTTAAAAAGAAACCAAGTCCACACTTGTGCAATTGGCGAACTTTAAATAATTAGTATAAAGAATACGCTTGCTCGGTCTTTTTTATTTGGCAAGTATTCGTTTAGGAATAGGCACTCCGCTTTAACCGATTAATAACACAAATTGATATATGAAGTGAGTGTCTTTTCGTCTGCAGATCTACATTGCAAATAAAATAATGTATGGGGTTGATTGTGTTGCATTAGTTATATTATGTTTGCGATGATGGCTTCAGGCTTTCAAAGTTAGGATTGAGTTCCCATGGTAACTGCCGAGTAATGGTTAATGAAATGCATCCGCTAGGGACAAATCTAACACACAAGTGTCCAATCCTAAAGGTATTATATTGAGATGTTCAGTACAGGTCAGAAATATGCCATATTGATGTATATTAATGTTATGTAGTTAATGCAGAGAGCTCTAATTTGTAGGAATATCTATTAGCTGGTTGTCGTGGCAAGTAACAATCAAAGGAATTGAAGGTATAGTGTGTGTGCCCGGTAGCCAATGCCGGTGCAAGATTATTTTGTGATTTTGTCTATGAAAACAGTGACCCTGTACAGCGCCCATCTGAGGTCTGCGCCATATGCTGGGAGACCAGGCCACCATCACTGACCTGATATCCTACTCAGTCACATTACCCTGACACAAACAGTCCTTGCCTGTTTCTAATAATGCCGAGCACCTTATTTAGACATGGTCATGTTCAGCCTGCTGCACAGATACCTATCTCCAGTAACGCCGAATGTATTCTATATGTGCTGTGTATGGACGATTCTGCCCTATGTATAAAGTGATTTGCGATGCAAGTCCCAGGTAGTGACGCTTCCTAAGAACCAGCAAGGAACTATAAAACACAACGCCATAACACACCTACCTGCCTGTCTTCCTACTTCATTTGATGGCCTCATATATTGTACATAGGAATTGACTTGCAATAATAAGGATCAGTGCAGGGTGCTCATAATATGGTACTTGCAACATTCATAGCTTCACACGTCGCATAATACCCTCCCTCCCACCCACCCACCCCGCCCACACACACATTATCCCACCACCATCAACAGACACAGAGTGTATATGGCCGGACTGGCCTGAACTATAAATTGTGAATTAGGAAATCAATAGCTATTTCCACTGACAAAGGACTCGCACGCCCACCCGCAGTCACATCGGTTAAAAGATTTAGCATCGGTCGCATTGTCAGTGTCACCACCGTGGTAACCGTCAGTGGATACCTCGGTTGTGTTCGGAGATTGAAGTTGGGAGGGGGAACTTAACATCTTAACAATTCAACACATCCCCCACCCACACACAACCACAAACACACAGCGCCCCCCCCCCCCCACTCTCGCGCAGACAACTCATCACTCCTAGCGACAACCCACCTACCAACAACCACCCCACCCACCCTACCACACACATACCCTCCATCCGACAGTAAACACGCTACACCCACCACCGACCACCCACATACTAACCACCACCCCACCCAACCACACCCATATCTCCACACCAATCACTCACGACCCACTTACCAACTACCCCACCCCACCACACACATACCGCCACACCCACCGCTCACCCACCTACCAACCAACCACCAATCTACCACCAGGTTTCACCACCCACTCACTACCCATTGTACCTAGTAGTCACGTACCATCCACCACCTACCACATCAACGACCACTACCCACTCACATGACCCAGCCATCATCTCTCCCACCACCTGCACCCGACCTATCAAACACTTTCATCACCAGTCCCATACTTCTTACCAACCACACTAATTACCATCCACACATCACCTACCAATCCCTATCACTACCAGCATTAGCACACCTACTACCTACCTATCACCATCCACCTACCTATCACCATCCACCTCCATAGCACAAACCCCATCTTCCAACCACTATCCCCGCATCCCAACCACCATCCGCATTTACCAACCACCACCCCCACCTAATATCCACCAATCCACAGGCGGTCCAATCCGAAAGGACCAGCAGTCCAGCCTATCTAGTACCAGTCCCACATACAACGACCACCCTAGCTATCACATACCACCCCACCATGCCTACCTACAGCCACTAGCCCTTCTCACCTACCACATATGCTTTATCGACTAAGTCTTCCCCACCTCCCGATCCCACCACAACTATCAACTCCCACAAACGAGCCCCTCCCCCCCTACCAACCACTACTCCATCCCACATACGACATCTCTTACCTACCACGTCTTCCTCACCTACCCATCCCACCACAAATATCACCTATCACCAACGAGCCCCATCTACACCAATTTCCTCATCCCGATCCCCATCCCCATCTTTGGGGATGGGGATGGGGATGGGGATGGGGATGAGGTACATCTGTCCATCCCACCACACCTATCAGTGACCACCAACCAGCCTCCCCCACCAACCGATATTGTACCTAGCAAGTGCCCCATACCTACCCATCCCAGCACACCAGCACCCACCTCCCACCACCATCCACCACCACCCACCAGCACCACCACCCACCACCATCCATCACCACCACCCACCACCACATACCACCCACCACCACCCACCACCCACCACCACTCAACACCACCACTCAGCCTCACCTACCCATCCAACCATACATATTATCTAGCAAACACCACCACCTACCTCCAACCAGCACCTACCATCCACCACCCATCACCGGTACCACCACCACCCACCACCCACTACCAACCACCAACCAGGCCAACCCACAAACCCCTACCCCATCCCACCTATATTTTACCTATCAGATCTCCCTCACTTACCAACCCACCACCACCCACCACCCACCATTGCCAACCACCTACCACCTCCCACCTACCACCTACCACCATCTACCACCCACCATCCCCAGCACCACCTACCGCCCACCACCTAGCACCCACCACCTAGCACCCACCCACTACCACCCACCACCTACCACCCACCACCTACCACCTACCGTCCCCACCACCACCTACCACCTACCAACCCACCACCACCTACCACCTACCACCTACCATCCACCACCTACCCCCCGTCGCCTACCCCCCACCACCTATCACCCACCACCTAGCACCCATCAACTACCACCCACCACCTAGCGCCTACCACCTACCACCACCACCTACCACCTACCTTCCCCACCACCACCTACCACCTACCGTCCCCACCACCACCTACCAACCCACCACCACCCACCATTACCCACCACGTAGCACCCACCACCTACCACCATCACCACCCACCATTACCCACCACCACCTACCACATACCACCACCACCTACCACCTACCACCACCACCTACCACCCACCACCTACCACCCACCACCTACCACCCACCACCTACCACCCACCACATACACAGTACACACACGTACAGCGTGTTGCGTGCGCCACCTCAGCAGGTTGGCCACCATCCATTATTCCCGAGGCCGGCTTACTCGTGGCTCCTACATGAGAATGAAGGAGCATTTCTCCTGACAGTTTTATGAATAGCGTTTGATTAATGTCGCTAATACCAGTCTCCAGCCCCCAATCAATAGACCCGTATTTATAATGAAATAGGCAGGCTGGTCGTTTTTAACTACGGTTGTATAAATAACTCTGTGTTTTTTGTTCCCAGACACAGAAATATATAAATGGAATTATACACATTAAATGCATTAAATTGTATTACCTGAAGTGGGGACATGCTAGCAGGAGACACTCAGTCGGTGTAATGTAAGCACAAGAGCATGCCTGGCACTACATGTTGTAGCACTGACAAATCATTACGTGGGGCAATTCATCTAGTCGCCATAGTGATCCATATATGTATATGCACCATACACGCAGATGTAGTGATAATTCAGATACCACGAAAATGTCTGCACCCACCGGTATGATACAGACTGTAAGTAAGACATGTGACAATGATGGTACTACCGCTAGATATAGAATGATACAAAACATGCCTACAGAACACATTGCTGGTTTCTTTGCTATTGCCGCCAAAGATAAATAAGGGATTGTACAAGCAGTGTTAAATTCTACTGTGAATGATTGATACGCTGGTCGTCTACCCGGAGGGGCTTAGTGTGTGGGGTGGGGTGGGTGGGAGCAGGGATGCTGGAGCTAGGAGCCGGGAGCCGGGAGCCGGGAGCCGGGAGCCGGGTGTCGGGAGCCGGGAGCCGGGAGCCGGGAGCCGGGAATTGGAGAAGTGCCTACACGCATGCGCACTTCTATTCCCAGCCACTCGCTAGGTGTCGCCACATATGAGCAGACCGAACTTTGCGGCACACATAACTCATGTGCAGAAGTATATACAAACATATATGTAGAGTATATATATATACTTATATACATATATATATATATATATATATATACTTATAATATAGCACTCAATGGTTCTTTGCATGTTCAACATCTAATTGGACATAATAGATTTGCAGAGAAAAGTTGCTATATAATAGTAAATATACAGGGCGCAACGGAGAGTAGCTAGTTTTGTGTCATGCATTATTTTCATGTTCAAAAATACTAAAATTGGAACAGAACAAAAGCACGATTCATACATGCTTGTGCGCTTTATGGCTGCATACGCTAAGAACACCCACTCAGATATCACCTTACCAACAATAACCTGATAACCGCCTAACAAAACTGTGCGCATTTGCCGGCGGGTGATCCCTATGGCGATCATTTATAACAGACCGGGAGAGGCGTCTGAGGCTGTGTCAGGATCGGAGCGCTGGCCGGTCGTGCCCGGGGATTCCCGGGTTAAACCCTGCGCGCGCGGCTTGGCAGGCGGCGGGGGAGTGGAATGCGCCCAGAATGCACGTCCTTGTAAGGCCCTCGTACTGGCATGGCGGCGCGCACCAAGCGGCACCACATTGTACCACAGAACACCACAGAGGAGCACGGAGCACCACAGATTCCAGACGGCAATCATTCAGTGTGTCCCGCCCGACACGGCGCCATTGATCCTTGTCGCGCCGTCTATGGTGGCGTCAGTGTGCACAGACAGGCACTGTATCCCGGCTGACTCACCTGCCTTAGAAGCCACAGAGAGAGCGAGGGGCCCCCCTGATGGAGCCACCATGGGCTAAGCGCGCCGCTCTTGGGCCGTTAATCCCCGACAATAAGACGGGCGGATACACCGTCCGCTATCATTCGGGGGCCCAGGGTATCCACCGCGGCTACATCACGGCGATCCGCCCTAATCCCACCCGGAACAATGAATCACAGTTATTAATCAAGCAAATCCGCCGAGCCACATGAGGGCTCGGCTGGACGGATGAGGAGGGAGGAGTAGGGAGTGGGAGGAGGAGGGAGGAGGATGGAGGAGAAGGAGGGGGCGGGCGCGGTTTGGGGGCATTGTTGGCGGCTCGGAGGCGTGGTTTATGTCGCGGCGAACGGCGCTTGTCCCTTTCTGTCCCGCCAACTCTTGATGGCGCCTGTGTTTCGAGTAGTTGTCTGAGTCAGTGGCAGTGCCTGGTGTGGGGGTGGGGGTGGGTAGGCTAGTGCTGTCTTTTAGAGACTGGTCAATGGGAGTTGATCCGCCTGTTGGTTTGTGACACGCGGCTTAGTTGGGGAAGTTGCCAAGGCTGATCTGCCCGCTAGGTGTTATCCCGCTACCCCCCTATCCCATCCCATCCCCCACACCCCCACACCCATGGACCCTCCCATTCCAGTGCGCTTTTCGTGATCTGTTTTGCATGCTCTAACATTTTCCCCTCCCGCCCTTCCCATCCTGAATGCATGCACTTACAATCCCCGCTTCCCTTCCTATCACCGCTCACTCCCTCCTCATCCCATGACCAGGCGCGGTGGCCGAATCGGTAGAGCGCAGCCCTCCCGTGCGGAAGATCGGGAGTTCGGTTCCTAGTCGAGTCAAACCGATAACTTATCAAATCTATACTTGGCACTGCCTAGCATGGCGCTCGGCATTAATAGGATGAGGCAAGGACTGGTTTCCTCAGTGTCAGGATAATATGACTCAGTGGGATATCGTGTCATGGTGCCAGCTGCCTGATTTCCTAGTTGAGCAGCACTATATAGTAAGCATCAGTGTGCACTGTCACCAGTCAGTACCCATCCTGATAAGACCTTAGATGTTGGTAGAACGTAACACTCCAACAACCAACTAACTCTCCAGATCACCTCTCTATCATGAGACCCCCCCCCCTATTCTTCCTCCCGCCCCGCTTCGAGCTCACTCTGCACATGCGCCACCCTGATCGACCCCTACCGACATAAAACTAGATCACTCAGCCGTGTCCACGAACCCCACAGCACCCCAGTCGTTCTCAATACAGGACACGTGCTGCACAATGAACATCAAGCCCAGGTCACTCCAATGCGGCACTGCACGCAACCAAACGCGGCAGGCAATCCCTGCAATCAAACGCGGCACTCCGTGCAATCAGACGCTGCACTCCATGCAATCAGTTCTACGAGCAGATTGATATGTCGAGTCCTCCATTCGTGGCGAATCCAGTAAACCGCTACATCTGGGACTCTCTCCATCACCCCCCCGCCCCCCATCCGGTCACTAATCTTGTATACATTCACCAGAGCATCAATGGTACTAGTAGACCCACCACCCGCGGTACCCACGCCCAGCACTGTCTTTATCCACAAAACGAGGCACCCACAACCCCGCTCCCAAGCACCCATCGATAAGCCGTCCGCCCACCCAACGCCGCACCAACCTCCATGCATACCCATCCACCCTGCTCCAACAGACTTGCAAACACGCACCGTCCCACCCAAACAAACTATCCCACCCAAACACCAACATACCCACCTCCCGCCCACCCAACCATAAACCGCGTTCCTGTCCACCGATCCACCCACCCACCATTCCACGCACACGCCTATATAGGCACGCATCCACCCTGCTCCAACAAGCTTCTAACCACGCCGCAATCTAGCCACTCACCCACATACCCCGCTCCCGCCCACCCACCAATCCGACCACTCACCAGTCCTACATTGGCACCCACCCACCCACCCTGCTTCAACATATTTACAACCATGCACTCTCCCACCCAAGGAATCTATCCAATCACCCACCAGCCTGCCAACCCACCCACCCAGGCAACCATACACTCAGCACTCTCTCACCCACCCACCCAGATACTTGCGCACCCACATGCCCAACCCTACCCTCCTCTCCCTTTTTTTTCTTGAAGATTTATACTGCCTATCATGGATAAGCCTGAATAGGTTTGTTTTCACCATTATACAGTTTGTCAATAGAAAGCCCGAGCATACACTTTTACTGACCACACAGACATGGTATGAGAGCAACTGGCCTTTGATGACACTGTAAGTTATACACAGCGGTGATAATCCAAATTGGCAGAGGTGGGGGCACAGGGAATCAAACCACTAACCTTCAGATTAGGAGTCCGACCTAGAAAAAAAGTCAGACACTCTAACCACTCCGCCACAGAGAACACCACAAATCCCTACCATGTAGTTCCCCTAAGGAGCAACTCAGAGGAATGATCCCCAAATGAGCAACTCACCCTCGTCATTAATTAGCGCCCATTGAGGCACCACCCCGCGCTGCGCCATGCAGGATCCTATCCATCCGGAGCCAGTGTACCCCGCTTACCGGTCACGTGACAGGAGCAGCTCATAGGAATGCAACGCCACCAGGCGGCGTGTTGGTAAACTAAATACGCGCACTCTAATTTGCTAGACAGAATCCTTTCAGAATGACTTTTTAATTTGCACATAATCCGCTAATAACCCGAGTGGACTTTCGGACTGGGTGGAGAACCCTGAGGTATTGTGATGCATGTTCAGTGGTTACAGTATAGTATTATGTCTGTGGAAGTCCAGGCGGAATCCCTCGGTTGATCTAAATTCATAATCGATATATTCGGCGAGAATATGTTGATCGGAGAGTTGTTAGAAAAACGCGGTCATAAAGCAGATGGGGATAATCTACAGTAGTGTGTATGGGGGAAGGGAGGGAGGGGACGTGTGGGGGATAGAGGGTGCGGCAGGTGAATGGGTCGGTAGCGGGGTGTGAGGGTGTGGGTGAGGGTGTGGGTGTGGGTGCAGAGTGAACAGTAAGGCTGGGAACACAAAATCGAGCAGCTCAAGCTAACACCATTATTATCAAAAATGGGCTAAGATTAATATGGCGGCGCTCACATTAATAACGGGTGCCATTGAGTGGAATGAACCGGAAATGGAGCGTGCTCGGCCCGGGAAATTGTACAAATAAGTTTAACCGCAGTTCTCACACAAATTACAACTAAAGCACCGATCGTTCTCCCGGTCGGTCGGGGTGGCGTCAAAAAGATCCTCTTATAATTTGTCACTGCTGGAGATTCCACTTTGAATATACATAAATTATATATATATATATATATGCCACGTGTGTTTGTGACTTGCTCGCCTGCGCTAGTGAGCTGTTCCTTGTGGGTCAGCGTGGTTGGGTCACTTGGGGCCAGTGGTAAAACCCGCGCCCCTCCACCCCACTTCCCCCCTCCCTTACACACACACCCGATATGCCGAATAGGTTTTGGGCTGGCTGAGCGCAGGGTGAAACATAATTAGGGCTGATGGTCGAGATTAATTATTCAATGAATATCTGTAGTGGAACGAGCTGCTCTTTATGTGAACATAGGCAGCGCCCGCGCCGGACATTTAACGTGAATGAATGTTCATTGTGGGATGGCATGACGGGTGGCAATCGCCCAGACGAGCAGTTCCCTCACTGGGCCACGCGGGCCTTTTTTATGAACTGCTCAATTACCCAACTTATTCGCCAACACCACCCTAAGAGCAGTCACATTCTGCAGTATCTTTCATTATTGGTCACCGCTACCACCACCCCCACCTAACCCCCACCACAACCCAACATCCCAACCTCCTTTCCACGGTGTAATTATGCATTGGGAACACCTAGTAAATTTGTCAAAAACTAAAAGGCCGGCAATACCTATGTCACACTTTTGATGGTGTTGATATGGTTATTGCTGCTGTTGGTGATGATGTCGTTGTCTTGCTGGTGTTGCTGTTTCTGTAGTTTTCGCCTCTGCTTATTTCTTTTAATTCGGGTTACATAACGAATTTATATCCCCACGCCTGAAAACAAACACCCCAACCTTCCCACCCACCCACCGCCAAATCCAACCCCACCCACCCACCGACCACCAACCACCCAACGAGGTACTTGATCGATTATTCAATTAATAAGCCTGCGTCCGGCCCTCTCGGTTCGTTCCCGTTGCTTTGGGCGCGCGTCTCTTCGCGGGCAATTCCATTTTCCATCGGAGATTGATTACTTACTGCGCGACGCAATGCATAACAGTTGGCACGTAGGTAGATTGATGGGCGCGAGTGACAGTGCATGGATCACCCGATTCATTTTGCATGGTAGATCATAAATCCGCAAAAGACGAGATGGTGCGGTTACCTGGCCGGCAGAGCGTGTCCTTTGCAAAATATGACACCCGTGTGCTAGCACCATTACGCCATATCAGTGAGAGATTACAGCGCACGCGCTTTGCTCATTACGGTGGATCTTAATACCTGTTATCATTGTTTTAAAATGGAGTCCGCTTACGTAAGCCCTGTCTGCTGCACTTGATGCCCCCTTTCCCCCCGACGCGCTTACATTGCTTTGTCAGGCGCTCCATCTCCTCATCCTCCCTCCTCGCCACCCCTCCCCGCACCGGCCTCCCGCTTCCTACTGACCCCACCCGCATCCCCCGACCCCGCAGCACCCCCTACGGGGTTTATCACCGGGCGCGGTGGCCCAATCGTTAGAACGCAGGCCTCGCATTCGGGAGATCGAGAGTTTGGTTCCCGCTCGAGTCAAATTAATGACTTACAACATTGATACTTGTCGCTTGCTAGCCTGGTGCTAGGAATTAATAGGATAGGGCAGGGACTGGTTTACTCAGTGCCAGGGTAATGTGACTGACTGGGATATCAGGTCATGGTGCTGGTGGCCTGAGTTCTCAGTGGGGCAGCACTATAAAGTCGCCAGGTGTGCGTGCTGTCACAAGTCAGTACCCATCCTGATTTGTTGTTTGTTTGGTACATTAGTTGTTTAAGCGGGGGAAATTTCTATCATGGATATTTAGTCTTCCTCATTCTACTGCTCCTTGCCCTATCCTAATAATGCTGAGCACCTGGCTAGGAAGCGACAAGTATCAATTTTTAAGTCATTGGTTTGATTCGACCAGGGTTTGAGTCAACGATCCCACGGCTACCAACACCGGATACAGCTGCTCTAACTCATTCTGCAATCCCGTCTGATATGACCTTAGATGTTGCTAGGACTCCCACAACCAACCAACCACCAGTATTCACCTTCCATCTCACCCCCTCATCCCGCACCTGCCACCCGCCTCCTAGCCCCCGGCTCGTCCTGCCCATCGCTCCCCTGGACCACTGGGTCAGGTGTGACGTTACCTGGGGGTGCAATCTCTGTTGTGGACATCTGCCAGGTCGGGTGGGGGGGTGGGGAGGGGCGGAGGGGTGGCCTAAACTGTGAAGGCACCACGCCCCTTATGGTGCACCGGAAGGGGCGGGGGCCAGGCCAGTGGCCGCTGTGGTAGCATGACCTATATAATTTATACATGGCCACAGCCACGGACGCGTCTTCATCTCCGCCTTCATCTGCCCACCCAGCGTCAGACATAGGGAATGGAATATGGAGTCTGTGAGCGAGATCTTACAGCGCGCAATCACTGTTGGCCCCCCCACTTGCTTTGGCGCCGGCACTTTGAAGCTTTTCATACCGGCCTCCGTGAAGAGACGTGCCAGTGGGGGAGGGTTGGGGCGCTGGGGAGTGGGATGTGGGAAGTGTGGGGTGGCCAATTTTATTTTATAATTTTTTTTTTAATTTCTTTTTAATTGAGGCTGTAGTTATACTGTCCATAGCATATAAGCCTGGGTATTCAGGCTTGGTTTCAATGCTGGCCAGCTGTAGTGTTGGTGTTGCTTATCACACAGTAGCTGCTGATAAGGTATTTGATTGCCTGTATTTCGGTAGCAGATAGATAGTTGGTTGGTATGGTTAGTAGTCTATGTTAATCTTTGGGGATTTTCTTGGCATATATGTGCTTTATTTGTTCTACTCTTATTACTAGACTAGCCTACTCCTATTTACATATCATAGGCTTGTACGTAGCTGTGTGGTGTGCTATCTGGCTGCTTTTAGCATGGTTACCTTCCATTGGGCGTCTTGCTGGTGGGCCGTGACATATCACCTGCCCCCCTGCAGTGCAGCTTAGTTGGGGGTTCCTAGCCTTATTTTGCACAGATATTTTTTGGATTTTTTTAGGTCAGGAATTTGTCGTTCCTTTACTGTTTGGGCATTCCACACCTTGGCAGCCATTTCTAACCAATTAAGAGGATTGGGAGAGGGAGTGTGAATGGGAGAGGGGGTGGGGTAGGGCGTGGGCATGAGATGGAGCATCAACGGGTGGGGGGGGGGGAGGTGGGGGGGCGTGGGCATGGGAGGAGTGAGAGGAGGTGGTGTGGGATGAATAGGCCCACGAATGAAAGGTGGTGTGAGTGAGGGGAGGAGTGAGGGGGTTAAGGTGTCAGCGGAGGGGAGTGGGAGGAGCATGCGGGTACGAGTGAGGGGGGTTAGCGTGGGATGGGGTAGGAGTGGGAGGGGTATGGGTCGGATAAGAATAAGGAGGTTTGGAGTGGGAGGAGGTGGGAGTGAAGAGGGTGAGTGAGTGGGGTCAGGAGTGAGGGGTGGGTGGGTGGGTGGGAGAGCTGTGAGTTGGGAGGGTCAAACTGGGACGGAGTATGTGTGTGTGTGGTGGGAGTGGGGTGTTAGCGGAGGAGTGAGGTGGGGGCGGGGTTATGGTCGGAGGGGTGGCAAGAGTTAGGGATATGCAACCTGTATCAGATACAGCAGGTATTTCTAACTTGTATCAGACTTTGCAGAGTGTTGGAATCTCCTCTCCGTTCACAGGTAGCGCGCCGTGGAGTGGTATTGACTCTTGCCTCGAGTGTTCACAGTTACCTGGTGTAGGGTTCCTTCGTACCTGTTGTGCCTCCAGGTGTACCTGCACACATGCACGTGTCTCCCACCGATGTCAGGTGTGAGGCCAACAAATTCTCACCTGCGTTCCCCCGTCTTTGATGTCAATGATGATGGCTCTGTGAATGGGTTCGCACAGCTGAGTTTGGGTGAGTTTGTTGATTTCGTTAACAAATATACACAGATATATAGGCACTATAATAAATTATGGTAGGTATATAGGCTAGAAATGTATGAAACGGGTACCCATTCTTTTATTAACTATTTTGTTGGCGTCGAAGTAATCCCCCGTTTTTCTTAGTGTAATTGGCACCACTAAGACTAAGATTGTAAGAATATACTGGTTTGTTTTCGCGCCTGGGCTTAATTTACTTGGATTGCATTATTTCTAAGGTGACAACAAAACTATACGTGTTTGATTCTCAGAGGGTTTAAGCGAATACAAAGCAAGGTACCATATGTACATCCAATTATGTGATGCCGACCTGCTTCTTTGCGCATTGGTCATTTTGGGAATTGTCCTGTAATGGCCCTGTCACACTACGATGTAACGCACCAGCATAGGGACAACGTGAAAATAAATTTAATACCTAGACAATTTTGGCGTAATATGCAAATTCGGGACGTCAATGCCGCATAGGTGACATGAGCATAATGTCGGTATAGTATCGTGCCAACGCGAGAGGTCAAAGGAATTATTTTTTATGTAAACGTGAGGCTTGCGAAACCCCAGCGCGCGACATCAGCCTAGCATGACAGTCGCGGTTGCTTAACATTGTCATGTCCGCCACAATCGTTTTCCCCGATGTGAGTCGACGTCGACCAACCAAGTGGCTGGCATCAGTCCAACATCACTGGCGTGAGCTGCAAAGTCCTCCTCCCTGTATGTCACTATGACGTAGCGAATGCTGATCTAACGTAGCCGACACAGCCATGCCGCATACCTAACGTTGGCGTAATGTGAGTGTAACGTCAACCGAAAGTCAGAGCATCACGTCGAGCTACATCGAAAGTTTTCAACATGTCCCAAACCTCGATGCACGCTGACGGAACTCGATGTAACCTGATGTAAATCGACGTCAGTCTAAGTTAAGCATGACGTAACTCGACGTACCTCCCCGTAATGATGAAACGTCACGTACTTAGCAATGTGACAGGGCTATTTAGCTTGCAAGAGTGATGATACTATCGACTTCCATGTGCTACCAATCGTCTTCCTCGCAGTGGATAGGACCGTAAAACTACCAATAATGCTCACCTTTTTATTTGGTTCTTTCGAGTATAAGGCGGATGTCCACATTTTTAGCTAGAGTACAAGCCATCGACTGAATGACTTCTTCGTCCTGTACATGTGTGGGCTACCGCATACACAAGTTTCAGTATGAGCTGTTTTCAAAGAGCACTCCTAGTTCCAGACCAATGTTGTCCTGACAGGTCAGGCGTCCAATCAGCGGAGGAAGAGTCCCATGAAACATACACAATGCAGACATTGGACAACTATTGTAACTGATCTTAGGTGTTGCTAGGCTATAAATCCCAAACAAACAAAAAACAACTATTAGACCATGTCAATGATGATAGTCAGAGCTTAACACGCATACAAAATTGGCATCTACTTAAACGCCAACAAACTAATTGTTGCATGCCAATGTTTGTAGTCAGAGCTTAATAAACATGAAAATAGCCATCTATTTAAACTCCACCAAACATACTGTTGCACCATGTTTATACTGGTAGTCAGAGCTTAATAACACACATTAAAATAGATATCAGCTACATTAATCTGCCCTCTACTAGAAGAAATGTTGTGAGCTGGGAAGGCTTACCAGCGGCATGCTTCTAAAGGTGCAGATGCCGCGTAAAATGAGGAGCCTTTTTATGCTAGCAGTGGTTCCCTGGAAAGGGGTGGTGGGCATCAGGTGTGCTTAGCACTCACCTGAAGGCGGTAGAGGGCGCATGCGTGCACGTGGACGGGAACAGGTAAATGCCGAGAGCATGTGCGTGTGGGCACCGTACCTCCAGCTCCCTGCCTTAGCTCGCGAAGACCCCAAACCTCATCCAATACCCCCCCCCCCCGCCCGCCCCGCCCCCGTTATCATCCACTCTCTCCATCCCAGCTACCCTCCTCACCTCCAACCATCGACTCTCCACCTCCACTCCCGCCGTCATCCACTTCCCCCTCCCCGCCTAACCCCCCCCCCCCCCCCGCCCCACCACCATCCACTCCCCTCTCTCCACCTACCTCCCCCTTCCCCACCATCCTCCACTCCCCTCTCCCTACCTACCCCCCCCATCCCATCATCCACTTTCTCCCCCCAGCTACCCCCCACATTCACCATCATCAGCTCTCTCCTCCACAGCTACCCCCCCCCTCCCCCAACACCACCACCCACCCACACTACCACCGATCAATGCTTCTCTTATGTGCCTGGGACCCAGAACCTAAATCCACTGATAAGCGCTGGTTGGGCTAAGGGGAGGCTTGCTATCAGGAATAGACCGAATGGATCGCACATAGTTGATCGTGCCTAAAGTCTCATTCCTACGAGCACACCGCTATCTATATATCGTGCATCGCTGACCGACATCTGTAAAAGTCTAGACATGCCAAAGACGCACGATTATCCCCCACCCCTGGGGGCGCATAGCGTCGGTGTGTTTACATCCCTATGCTATTGTGTTGTGACTGGATGGGCATGCACTTCCGGTTGGGGGATAGCATCCGGGCAATCCGGTGGAGATGTATTTAAAGCTGCATAAACTGATGAAATCATAACATTCTTAAACCCGAAAGATTTACCTATATTTGATCATAAATATCAAATTTAGATACTGCTTCGTTCATATGGTGGACATCATTTCGATTAAGTTGGTAAGTTTTCACCTAGAATTGATTGTACATATCCAATTTAGATACTGGTTCATTCATTAGATATGGGGTGTTGCAAAGAAGGAATGCCAAGTTAATGTACTAGAGCCTGATGGATATGGTATACAGCATTTCCATGGGCATGCCAATATTAAGTTGGCGTGTTTTCATCTAAAATATATCCAAAGTTTAGAATTAGAAACCACTTGAGCATATGATTATACCGATCACCTAATCTCGTTATCGAAAGTTGCAAGAGAAACTCAAAAGAATCATATTATGCAAATTTAATATTCTGCAGATGTGAGTTATTTAAAACATATATGCATCGTGCATGTTTGTGATGTACAACGTATTATGCGAGTATAAAGATATGTAAAGGAATATTCCTTCTTATTATTATTGTTATCCTCCGTAAGATACAACACTTTACCGGTCTCGCCCACCTCACCTCCCTCGGACGTTTACCAGTGGTAAACGTCCGAGGGACTATATAAGTCGCACTGGAGGATTTATATATACATTTATATATATATATATATGAATTCCAAAACGCCGGTTGTATTCCTCACTAGACATCGCACGCCCCCTTGTCGACCTCCTCACATACCTTCTCGACCAGAGCACATTGCCCACAGAGAGCCTGCATTCTGTCACCGCCATTACCCAGCCCGGTCAAGCCTGATCATGTCCCGTCCCCAACAGTACCCCCCCCCCCCCCCCCCCCCCCCACACACACACACGCATCGCTTAGCTCACTCACACCGTCACTGCCGCTAGACCCCAGCTGACAGGGCACAGCAATAATTCACACCCACACCCACACTCACACCAACACTCACACCCACACCCGGCTCAGTATCACGCTCCGTGTACGATGGCGCTGTTCACGTGACCCCCCGCCCACGCCCTGCCCTACCCTGCACCCTCATTTTGCTGTGAGGCACCGCGGCTAACGCTGCAGAGTCTGCGCCGTTTGAAGCCAATGTAGGTATGGTTGGATCTAATTGGCATCCCTCACCCCCGACCCACCTCCCATTTGGGAAGCCCCCTAGCGTTCAATGACGAAGCCACACAGACGGAGAAGCGGGAGGGGGCACTACTTTATGGTTAACACTGGCCATGGGCCACTGCCACGTACACACCTGGAGGTCCAACCTTGCTTGTCCCGACGTGCAGTTTACAACAGATCGCCGGACAACTTCCGAAAGTTGTGAACAATTCTGCCCCTGAATGGTCGCCATATGAATACCACACACATATATATGGGTGCAGTGAGTGTAGGTGGGGGGGGGGGCAGTGGTGCCTGCCCTCCAACGGATCTGAGTGTGAGTAGGATGGAAGTGTAGGTGAATAGATAGGCTCATCCAGTAGATGACTGAGGGACGAGTTAGGCGGTGCAGCCGATGGAAGCTTCCGGCCTTATTATACTCGTGTAATGGCTTATAGAGTATACATATATATCTATCTATCTATCTCAGAAACACATGGGGGTGCCAATGGACCCGCCCTACACATATCTATATACAACCAATATATACCAGACGTATATGTGTATGTATAATTGACTCATATATATGTGATGCATAAACATTATGCGAGTATAATGGTGCTGCCACATTACGACGCTTCGTGCCAACGTACGTCGACGTATGTGATTTTTTTGCACTACATTGGGATACATCAGTATGAATTACACGCGCATTAGGCAAGCATTGGTATATATCAATGTACGTCGATGTTCGTTGAGATACGGCATTGCACATCAGGGGGTCGGCAAAGTTTTGTGCATGCACAAAACTTTCGATGCAAGACAACGTTCGACACCGTATAGATCTTACGTCCACCATACGTTATGTAAGTGCTAGGCATACGTCAATGTATGTTCGATGTTCATTGGAGGAACGGTGTTGTTATGCTGTCCTACATTGAACATTTTCTGTCAGTGCATTGGCAACGTAACACCAAGGTATGACGACGTTGTTCTAACGTATGCATATCATATGGCTGATGCGCAGTTGGCATTTCTCCACCATGTCTCAACGTTTTTGACGTATAGGGCGCATGTCTGGCGCCCGCTTAACATTGGCATGGTGGGGGGCATGCTGGTGCAACGCCAAAACAGGCTGGAGTGTTGTTGGAGATGCATCGCTTACACACTGGCACTACACTCTCATATGTTGTGCAACATGTCGGACGGTCGCTAGTGGAACGTTGGGAGCATGTTATGCCAACACTAGGTACATGCCGCGTGTGCGAGAGGCTCATTAGCCACACATTGTCTCCAACTTCTATTGTTTTTTTTTCTCACGTGTGGACATACGTTATCACAACGTCGGGCGCATGCTACGCGTACATCCACTACGTTGCCCTGACGTCAAACTTTTCCCCCCCACGCCGAAAAGTTTGATGCATCTCGATGTAAAAAAGTGATTTTCCGCGTTGGTGGCGCACTGGTGAGATATGTCATAATGTGACAGGGCCATAAATGCACGGAAGTCAATTTATTATTAATTATCCATTTATTACCACATATTACTCGCAATGTATTTGCTTCGTTCCTTCCATCGTAGGACCGGTGGCGCCACCACCGGCCCAAATCCTAATGATGGGCAGACATATTGTCATTCGCTCCCAAGAATTAGGTCTACCATGTGTTATTGTATTGTTCCTTATGTGCTATAACCAGCCACTATATATATATATATCAATTTTCAGTGGTACAGTGTGCAGGGGTGGTGGAGCCACCATCGGAGCTGGCGTTGGGGAGGATGGAGCAGTAGTGAGTGAGTGCTGAGGGAAAGGAGGGATATTCCAGATTATTATACTCGTATAATTATTATAAAGCATATATATATATGCTTGGTTTGCTCAAAAGATCTCGACTGGGAACAGGGATTTTCCATGTACTGACACCCGTGTTCCTTATTTTAGTCAGCTATGCTTGTTTACTGTTTAATGCATGGGAAGGAAGGAGAGAAGCAGGGGAGGGAGATATCATCAATTCTGGAATGAGTCCTATTTTTAAAAACAATTGTGGCGCAAAATAACCTGGGCAATTTAGGCGAGATCTGTGGATTAGTGGTTGGAGGTGAGAGTTTATAATGGCATAACCACTCAAAACAGGTCTTTAATTGATCCGATCCTTAATTCATTTTACTATGGTGTAATGTGAGGCTGGCTACTGCTATTTATATACATATATAACTCCATTAGTATGGCGTGTTTCCTGAAGAGGGATATAGTTATGCCATTCTAACATTTAATGTGAGAGCGATACACAGTCACCCACTACGTGCTGGTCAGAGCTGAATAAAGCTAGCAAACGGCTTTAACACATCATTTCCAAAACATGTATCTGTTTGCAACAAATTAATTTACACTTGCCTATTTTGTAACTAATCTCCTATCCCCACTTTCATAGTCCTAAGTCAATATGTCGTGAGCGAAATAGTAATATACTTAAATACACAGGTGCCAATATACAGTGGTGATATAAGCGAATAACCTTATTGTGTTTACGACATTGTTTAATCCATTAATCCTTGTCAATACATCCTGACCTGGTGGAGCAGTACATGATCTCTTCACAGTGAATTGACGGAGCCTATCATATTATATGGCTTCTATCACACACCAACCCTCCTCTCCACAAAGATCCCCCCCCCCACTCCTAATCCAACTAGACGCACTGACATCGTGACAGCCGTTGTTAATTAACGTAAGAACGCAGGCTGGATTGAATTGTCATATGCTACCCATAGCACCATTCACGTTGGGCAAAGGGAATTCAAAATTAGGAGCATCTGATTAAGCTCATTATCATGCAGTACCGTGATATTTGATTATCCTCATTTGCATACAGAACCCTTACATATTGGTACTGTAGAAACGTTGACCAGTGAAGTCATTGTCGAGCTACTCATATTTTCGAATTGGTTTGCTTGACTAAATATAGCTGACATAATTATATTCTGTTTGGTATAGCAGTCAGTCAAGTAAATCTTCAATTAAATTCATGATGTTCACAAAGTCATGAAAAAGAGGGTTGTGGTCAATCCGGATGGATGATGCATAGTGACCATGGAGGGAGAGGGAGAGGAACTGAACGAGTCAGCTGAGGGTGTGCTGTGATTGGTTGGTTTGAGGGGAGGTTGTTGTGTGGTTAGGAGTGAGGGTGTCGTTGGTTGGTTTTGGAAGTGTGTGCTTTTGTGGTGTTGAGTGAGGGGAAGAGGGAGGAGCCAGTTGCTACTGAGTGAATCCGCGAATGCAGTGAATTCCAGCTCTCCATCTGTTGCTCAATGGATGTGCCTATCCAATTCTTAAAACATTATAAATAAATACAATAATAATATGTATATAGTAAAACCTCCCTAACCGACCACATCCACAGATCGACCACTCCCCTATATCGATCGCTTTATTTGGGTGCCCAACAATACCATTGTAACCATATTCAAACTCCCTAAACCGACCACCTCCCTAAATGGACCACTTAAAGTCGGTGTCAAGGTCGGTCGATTTAGAGAACTTTTACTGTATATATATATATATACCTATACATATACAAATCCTCCGGTGTGACTGACACTGGTCATCATCCAGGGGAGGTGAGGTCGCTGAGATGGCGCAACCGGTAAAGTGTTGTATCTTATGGAGGATAACAATAATAATAAGTAATATTACCTTGCGAATCTTTATACTCGCATAGTACATTATGCATCACATATACTATGGATACACATATAAATATATAGGGATAAATAAATAAAAACTGCAGAACTATAACCACAACCCCACTACTATACTGTCATCCTTGCTTTTACCTACTGGTTATTTCTGGCAATTAGACAATGGAATGTGTCTTATCGATGATGTAAGCATAACACTTCTACCTGCCTATTAGCGGATCTGTTTGGTGATCATGGCACCGTAAGGTCCCAAAGGAGCGGAAGCTGAAGATGATAATGGGAGAAAATATGGGTACCCGTTGAATAACACTCAAGTAATCACACCTTGACATACAAATGTATTTATCTTCAAGATTCCTCTTAAATAAGGTACATTGGCTTAAATAAATGCTAATTGACACTTTAGTTCCCACTCTCGCAAGAAAATAATTTTCGTACCAGCAGAGGCAAATCTGGCACTAGTGGCAGCACATAGTAGTAATGTGTGCCCGCATCACTTTTTTTTACTATACCTATCTAAAGGCCCTGTCACACTACGACGTAACGACGTCAGCGTAGGGAGAACATGAAGAACATTGAACTTCTCGGCGTAGTATGCAAATTTGGGCAAAAGTTGAACATGGATGCAGCGTAGTAGACGAGAGAGTAACGGGGGTAAAGCGTAGTGATATCGTCATTCAACGAGAGAGGACAATGTAATTACACTCAGGGAACGTTATGTACGTTATTCCATTGCCAGAACTACGTTGCTTTACGTTACCTTATGTTACTTACGTCATGAAACGGTGGCAACAGGGTAAATGTACGTTGGACGTCTGTTTTGCATCCGTTTTCCTGACGTTTTCACCACGCAGACTCCATGTTCCCACCACCTTGAATGTGGGTCAGCGTAATGCAACATAGTGCAACATAGTGCAACGTAGAGACCAGCATTTCATTGACATTCGCTGAACGTGTACAGAATGTACGGCGAACGTAAACCCTTATGTTCTAGTTACGTCGAAAGTTTTGAACAGGTTCAAAACTTTGACGCGCGCGACGTAACACAACGTAACGTGACGTAGCTCGACGTCAGTCTTACATCATTCTGACGTCATCATAACGTAATCCAACGTAGGTCAACGTAATGACAAAACGTGATCACGTCAGGCTTACGTTTGCTCGTTACGTTGTAGTGTGACAGGGGTATTAGCAAGCATTAGTAATGTTTACAGAACGACTGCGCTTACATAGCGAACATAAGGAATAATTAATACTGTACTGTTACAGTCACGACATTTCACATCACTGACAGTCATACTACTGATGTCAGGAACCACCTGGAAAAACTGTGTCGCCCCCTAATATCGCTCAGTGCAAGTGTTATTCGGCTTACTGTATAGGGAATATTGAGTTAATTTAATAGAAAGTTTTACTGTTGAAGAGTCAGAGTTTTGCCAAAACTACTTTGACATATTTGCACTTCAAATATATCAAAACTTAGCCATTTAAAACAAAAGTGAGGCCTACTTCAAACTAATTTAAGGTAGGCTATGACAATCTTTTTAATATAAATATCTCAGAAAAAGGATCGAAGCTCAAAACCGTCGGACTATGCATCTGAAATAACACATATATCAAGACTCAAATTCAAGAAATACTGCCAAGCTGGAATTTGCCATGGGATTCTAATTCCCACCCTAGCCTTTCTAACCAGCCTGGCTAGAATTATTGTTGTATGGATGATACATTATGGCATTTATATATTGTTTGCATAAATTATGGCATTTATATATTGTTTGTGACCGTGAGGCTGTGCCTATTGGGAATGCTATCAGTCTTTCTCGAACTCCTAACGTATTGCCCATAAAAGTGTTCCTCTGAACCAAAGGCCTCCCTGCTGTGTAACACTTCCTAATGTCCTTACCTTGGCATACAAGCCAATTTAAACAGAAACTCCCATATAGACTAAGTGCATTAACTTTAGTAATGTCAAAGATGCAACTGCTCTGCAATACACCTCCAATGTAATTAATTATCTGTGAACACAAAACAATGTCTGCCAAATACATCAGTCTTTCTGACAGTCCTTAGGATGGCAACACTGCATCTTTCATGTGAACCGGCTTAGTGGCCAACAAGGGTTGTCAAAGGAGCATACTACTGCGGACATTCCCAGTGCCATTGATATTCTTTCTCTCTCCATAATTTGCATTTCTACAGCTGTGCAATACTTAAACAAAGGACTCGGCACACACGCGCTAGCGCTGCATATATAATACAGTAGGTGGCTTCTTGTTCAGACTGGTGTGCACAATCATGTGCAGCTGTCAATACTGAAGCATATTACTGTACATGTAGGTACTACACCAAGGTTTTTCCAATATATTGATCCTACACGGTAAGTTATTGGTCGCGACGAGCTATATTTATATCAATTATATCTATGCTTAAATATATATAGCCTTATATAAGTATTATACACAAATATATGTAACTATTCATGAATATATTATTTTATGAAGAGTTCAGGTGCAAAACCCCGCAATCGCCGAGATAAAAATTGTGTTGAATGAGGCGGGGGCTTATTCGAGGTAATTGCGGGACACACAGGGCAGCGAAGTAGCCACCGCCACCTCCCGCGCACAGGGAGGGGTGGGGGTGGGGGTGAGTCAATCCTGGCACCCACTGCACGCACGCTCCTCCCTCTCCCCCTCACTCACAACCACAACATCACACACACCCCAAATCCAACAAATCACAGTGCACCCCATCACTCCTAGCAACACAACACACACCTCCACAACCACCCAATCACTGCACATGCTCAGTTGACCTCATCAGCTACCCACCATCCATGGTCACTCTGCATCATCCATCCGGACTGACCACAACTCTCTTTTTCACCCGCCCACTACCCGATTCAAATATAATATTATATACTATCTAATTTAATTAGATAAATCATCTATCTAATTGCATAACATTTCTTAGTAATTATGTATCATTTAACCTTTCAATTTTATGTATACTAACACTTCATACACAGTCACTATTGCTACCCGTAAGTTACTCCATCTTACACCTATTCACCATGCTCAGTTGTCTCACCTCACTCACACCAATTCCATCCATTTGAACGTGATCACCAAATAACCATCTCCCAGGCATCTCTCAGACCAATGCAACCAAGAAAAATGTAATGCCGCTGGGGACTGTCCGGAATAAAGACATATTATCCCGATTTCCGATGCCACGTCTCATGTGTTATAACGGCAATTGAATTACAATACAATATTGTTACCTGAAGATAATTTTAATTCTCACTAATTCCAATTTTCTTGGAATGAAATGATTATATATATAGTACAACTATATTTGCTGGGTTACCAGGAGGCACGTCTTCATCAGGATGTGCTTAGTAGTAGACAGGCCTAAAGTGATTTTAAATATATGATTAACTAGTAAATCATTAAACTACCAATGTCAACATCCGATATGAAAGATCTAAGCTGCGACCCAACATGCCAGGTCGCACCTTCAGTTCTTCCAGCCAAACTCAGAATACACGTATTGATTGTGCGGTGATGCTAATGTCAATAACATACTGCAGTACTAGAGAGATGTTAGGCTACATCTAAACGAGTACACAACAGAATAGCACCAGTCCTAACATACAAGTCTACGCCCAAGGATATATTTTCTTGGCAGGACAGGTGTCAAGCCATCGGAGGGATAATCATGTGACACAAATACAGAATGGATATTGAAGATTTGTTTGCACATGGCAATGGTTCGCACATCACAATGGTCGCTGAGCACAAGTACCACTGTAAATTGTAATGCTAGGATTAACTTTGTTATTTATGTTCATGCAATGAATTATATAATACATATATATGTCCATAATTATATGATGGGCTCAGGGGCAAATACCGACAAATCCATTTTAGTTGTTTTATTGTCAAAATAAATGTTATTGTTGTGCTTTCCAGTTAATGTCTAGCAATTTGATACTGAGTTGTGCATTATATAGGGGATGTGGCAGGTTATGCAACGCAAAATGGATTTGATTATCGGAATGATGACAGCTTCAACTCAAACATGGTTTAATATCGCCCCGGATCGCATTTGTCAATTGTTACACCTGAACTCTTCATATCTATATATATATGAGACTGTCTCAAAAGGTGATAACTCTTTTTTTTTTGTCCATTGTAATGATTGACACAAAACAGCACAGAAACGGTTACACTGAAAACACAAGGACATTTGCTGCAAATCAATATGTATTCCATTGGGATTATGAAACACCATGTATAAAACAAATCAGTTTATCCTGAGCAAATGCATAGGCATATAGTATGTTGATCGTTACAATGGACAAGGTTTTGTCGCATATCGCTTAGCACCTTTTGAGACAGTCTCATATATATTGTCATACATATATGTAAATATATATATATATATATATATATATATATATGAGGTGTGCATATATATGAGGTGTGTAGGAGGAGGAGGGTGGCACTTAACAACTATATATATATATATATATATACATATATATCAGTGTGTTGGTGGCTGGTTCACCACCGACCGCCCTGTGACACTCTCTGAATGACTCCTCCTGTCCTCCTAGCTCTGCTGACTGCCAAACGGAGTGATGGTGTGTTTGTTGCTCTGTCTCGCGCTGATGATACTCTGTGGTTCCAGATGTCTGTCACCGCACCCGCCGGCCGCCACGAGTCGCTCCGACGAGAACCATTCACACGTGCGTCCCTCTCAACCTAGCCACCAGCACCGCCGCAGGACCCACCCGCGGGTCCCCACCACACTAACAGCTCACCGACCGCCTTCGCCAAAATACATAGCAAATTATGCGAGAGGCGCCGGCGCAGGCTCTCACTCATTCACTAATTTATGTACTCACGCATAAGAAGCCTGCATTTTGGCGAAGATCGTGTCATGTTGCGCATTAATTAATTAGCTAATTAATTACTACATCATCGTATCTTTTGTGTGATGTCTCTCCTGTCTGTGTTCCTAACTCAGTCAGTAGGGAATAGCAAAATAGTTTCACTGTTATTTCGACAGGGTTATCTTTTTTTTTCTTTTTCTTTTGGCGGGTGAGCTATTAGTTGGATGACCCCCCAGTGGTGCCATTACCAAAATGTGTGTGCCTGATACAAATGCGTGCCTTACGTGTGATAATGCACTTCACCTTTGTTCTAGTTCCATAGTTTGCGTGTCCTTTGTCTCACCAGTGTATTTAGATCCGAGTGCATGGAGTGTGTACATAAGTCTTCTCCAGTTTAGTTACTTCGAGATGTAGTCAATCGGGGTACTTTTGTTCATGTTATGTATATATATATATATATATATATCCTTTTCTAAGAGCACTATTTACACACTCGTTTGCAGCGCACATTTACCTCAGTAGACAGTAGGAGTGCTACCTATATATATATATATATATATATATATATATATATATATATATATATGCTTTACTGCCCCCATCATTTAGAATCAAACCATCTACCTTCATTTAGAATCAAACCATCTACCTAGTCCTTAATGACCAGTAGTCCACATACACTAAATACCCTATAGTGCTAGATATACCTGCCATGTCATTTCATCATATTATAATATCCCGAGAATCTTTTGGTTTTTCTAATTAAAAGTTCAAATGTAGAGGTTAACAGCATCATAACAACGAAGCATGCATATTACTTTCGTATAGGAACTTGCACATTGCCGTTGCAGTAGATGTACCATGTGGATGTAATCACATTACATTCAACCGTTATATAATATTGTAAAACACCAAAAGGAAATGATCCCAAGAAGCTGTGCATGAATGCCAGTTATTCAGTTTAGTTTCCCAACCCCAGTCTCACCTCAATTTGGCTCTCTGCATTCCATCCTATCTTGACATGTTCCCTGTAATAAGCAGAGACAATCGTAAGCACGCATTTCTATCACCAGCCGGGTGTGTTTGTCAATACGGGAGAAAGGGAGAAGAAACAAACAAAAACCTCCAAAACCATGGCGGTAAACAGTGACCAGTTTGTTTCTAATCTGACATCTGACCGCCCGGTGTCGCAGTTTGAGAGTGTAACCGGATTCAAATTGTCCGTTTTCGCAATGTGCATGCGTCAAAGTCGAAGGGCAATTTCAAATTGCAGCTCCTGTGGTTTGGGAATGTTCCCGGTTTGAGATTTCCCCTATGTAATATCAGGCTCAAGCTAGCGTAGGCTCAGATATATTCAAAATGGGCCAATCAGAGCTGTTCTTTCATCATCGTTTCAATTGCAAATTTCAGCTTGAAACTAATGTTAGCCACAATTGATGCTGTCAATGTGGATATTTACCAAATTCTACACTTCATTTCATAGAAAGGTAAATAATATTCCTCAGTTATTGTCACCTAGTGCATATCTTGGAATAGTACAATGCAATGAATGGTGTAGATAACTAACTAAACAAACGTGGGTATAATCTCAATCTGGCAGGAATGCTGTTCGACTTTGACACATGCGCATTGCGAAAAGGACAATTTAAAGCCGGGTACACTCTCAAACCACGACACCGGCCTTGATGGTAGGTCTGATGTAGGCTCCATGCTATGTTCCTGGTTGTATTGTCTGCACCCGTATCTCACTCTGGTTGCGACCTATCAATACTCACCTCACCTTACCTTGGTTGCAGCCGCTTCCTAGACGCTGTCCTCCGGCCACCACCTCATCTTGCTCCTCCTCCAGTGATTGTGGGGGAGAAGGCGTGAGCTGGAGATCTGGCATGGATCTATCTATATAGCCAAAGCCCTCCATTGTTTTTCCCCTCACCTCATCACCTGTCTGACTTTGCAGCATCATTCCGCTAGCATCTGTTTCGTTGCGGCGCCAAGGGCCTTTTCCGCACTGCATTCTGGGAAGCAGCATCAGTAATATGTGACCTGAACACACAAATGACTGTATGATTGAGTGAATGATTGATTGAGTGTCATTTTTATGTTTGGTCTTCTCACTGTTTTCCTACAACACAGGTGATTATCTAATCCTTCCCGCTCTCAAAATGCAAAAGCTTCATCAGCTGTTTTGATGTACCCTATACAACACTGCTTCGTCACAGCAATGGGCCATTTCTGATGTAAATTGTACGGTCGAAAGTGATTAGATAATCGATCTGTTACACCAAGAAATGACAAATGGTAACAACACATCATCGGCCACTGATTAAATCACAGCATTAAATAGAGATAAATGGGCCGGTTGGCGTTGTGTTGGGTAAACAGTTTATGCTGCAAATCCATTTAATAGGGACCCGGTGGTGACTTTTATATCAAATAATCTTGGCGATGCATCAGATAAGCTGCTGTTCTTAGAATAAGCCATGTATCATATTGACTCCTTGGCTCGCTTAGCTCGGGAAGCAATATCTCTCTTCTTTTTTTTTGTGTTTGAAGTAGTTTTTGTGTCGTTTAAGTAATGTGTTAGTACTGTTCCTGTCACATTATGGGCAACTTTGAAAGCGCGTCTCCATGGCGACCTATTCCGTTATCAGTTTCATTCATATGATTTGAAGCACCAATTAATAAGACACTACATTAAGATCTTTGCTATCTAGATTTAATAATCGCTTTGGATTAATATTGCTTGTGTGATATAGACAACCCCTTCTGTAAAGCAGCTAAGATAGAAACATCACAATTCGGTTTGATTAGAATCACTCTTTGCAACATAGCAACCTAATCGTCATTGCAATGTATTGATGGTATCAAATATCGCTAAGCACGCTGCGCATGCGCTCAGCCAAGTAAAATTAAATACCCAATACGATGCCTTTCTGCTTAAGTGGTGATTAAATAGGTAGCCGATGCAGACAAGGAAAAAAAACTAGGGCGGCAGTAAGAGAGGGTGAGAAAACGAGCCAGCTATTCTCTCGTTCACTGAAAACAATCGCGTGTTCCACCTTTTTTCCCTTTCGTTTTATATCCACACGAATCTGCTCTCCCTAATGCATTTAACTAAAGTGTCCCTTTTTTGGTGTGTGTTTTAATTCACCCTGTGTGTTCTATTGTTACAGAGTCATTATGGAACGAGAGCCGCCCGACGGGGAGTTCGTGCGATACCCACTCGGAGTCGTCGACAACCTCCCAGAATCCACATGCTGATGGCTACGCGGCCAGTATGCAACGCACGCCGAGAGGGGGCGCCCTGAGTCCACACGGCGGCGCCGGAGCAACCAGACTTCCGCCCGGCGCGACGCAGGCGGATCTGCTCCATCTGCGTCGCTTCCCGCCGAGCTGCCACCAGCTGCGGCCGCCAGGATCGCGGTATCCCGGCCCCGGGGGCGGCGGCCACGGCGGCGTCGCGGTTGGCTTCGGCGGCGCAGGAAGCAGTGGCAGCGGCGGCAGCGGTAGTGGGTGTAAGACGATGCCGCGCTTCGTCGACCACAACACCGGCATCACGGAGCAACTGGCTCGTATCCATAGCAACCACATGCCGCTGTCGCAGGTGGGCGTCCGGCCGAACCCGCCGGGCGCGCCGTCGGCTCCGCGGGGGGCCGACCATTACGAGTCGGTCATCAACAAGCCGAACGGCCCGGTCGCCAATGGCCCCAAGTCCCACGGCGTCCAGAACAACAATGACATTAGCAACAACGGCAGCAGCGGCGGAATCAGCAGCGGAGGCAGCAGCGGCAAGCACGGCCGACAGAATGGCGACGGCGGCGTCGCGGTCGGGGTCGCCTCGGCCGCGACCCCGGAGCAGGTCGACGGGTCACGGACGTTCCCGGACGGCAGCAAATACTCGCCGCAACAGTCGCCGTTGCGGCCGGGTGTCCCCTGCAACACGTTCGGTCATACCGGCCCGCTGCGGCCGCTCGGCAAAGTGGACGAGGCGCGGGATGAGGTGAGCGACGACAGCACGACCACCTCGGGCAGCTTCGAACTACACGGGGACGCCAACTCACCGCACCCGACCGTACGAACTAAGATGGACACGGTCGTCTGACTAATGTAACAAACAGACAGACAATACGACGCGGTGGGCTCTCAGCGGTAGACCATGTTCCCGTGTCAAAAAGATGAATTCTTTTGTTTTAAATTTTAATTGAATTTGTTGTTTGGTAAATCAAAATGGGGTATGTGTGTTGTGAGCAACATACACACACACACACACATTGAAACCCCCGTGCGTATGTATACCAACCCGCCATGCACACACGTTCCGCCCAAACTGTGTTCAGTCCCAAGTCACTCACTCATCCACTCGATGTGTGACGTCACTATTGTAAGTGTTTGAGGTATCAACGTCGATGAATGTCATTGTAAATTGTTGCTCGTCCCTACTATAATACTACCTAAAGCAAGGGCTAAGATGAACATGTTCGCCCCATTCATGAAGCAAGCTGGACGTGACGGCCTGTGTGGCTACGTCATCACTCCGGTGACGTAACTCTGACGACAGCAGTCGGCGTGGTGGGTTTGACGTCACTGACGGTGTGACGCGACGTCGCTGACAGCATGGTGTGACACCACTGCGTATGGTGGTGTGTGCTTGGGGACAGTGGTGCCGCTGAGAGACTACCAACGGGGGCCTTTTTGGACACCTTTCTGCCTTGTAATATATAGGACCGGTTTGAAGCCTGCATTCACTCCAACCCCAACACTTTCATTTCACTTGGCGCTCGGCGAATCTGTGTACATATAATCTATAATAAATAGCCAGCCAGCCGGCTAGCCAACCATCGGGTACGGATTGACCAATCTGGTAGTGGAGCCAGTGCAACGTGACTGCTACATTTCGTTGAGAATAACAGGAAGAAACACCACCAACATAAACAACAAAAATGTCATACTAGTCAAAGACACAGTTCACCATGTCATGATGCTGCTCTCAATGGGGCAATCAACTTAGAAGCAATTAGCTACTGAGTAATTATTGATTAGAACATTAATGATTAATTAAATCCGAGGCATAGGGAAAGACGAGGGAACAACATGATTTCCAATGATCAGGGATTGATACATTGATTGCGTTGTCGCCCTTTGGACGCCCCCAAGCCTGACCCTCCTACTCATCCCCTCACCACCCTCTATTCCCGGACCCTACATCTGCTAGCTCAACCGTGACGGTCAGCTGTTATATATGGTTTGTGCTCTCCTGACAGCTATTGTTTGCTGACAGTATTAGCCACATATAAATACAAATGTTGCTATATTCAGACCCGCACTTACCCGCCCCCACCCGCAGCACCCTCCCACTAGCCCCCATTCACCATAGCCACGCACATCTATGTGTCAATGGGGAAAATAAGCAGTATCATGTTTCCAAATGGCAACGCATTATTCCACAATTACAAATACAGTTCCATGTATATTTGTATTAAGCATCAGTTCATAACAATGATAATAAAGGGGAAAAAAGAAGCTTATATGAATGAACACAACAAAAAAGATATATATATATATAGAATATTTTTTATGGGCTTGGCCAGTTCAGCTTTGGCCTGAATGTGCATCGGTAAATCCATACTGTACTACTTCCTACTTAATAATAACAAACAGTCAATATATTTCAAAGTGATCTGATTCCCATATTATTTTCTACTGTCGCTATTCTTTTTGTACGGGGGGAGATGTTTTCATATATTATATATAAAGGATCGGGGTCCTCTTTCTCATCGTGTGTGCATAACAGTGGCAGCCTGTGTGTACGGCGGTACCTCGCTGTATACCCTCCCCCCCCCCCCCGTCCCTACCCACATTACACGTGTGCAATGGAGCGAGACGGAGGACCCTCCTCCCAGTGCAGGTACAGAAAGCCAGGCCGTTAAATACATTACATTGTGTTCACTGTGTGGTATTAAATAGAGTGGGTTGGAGTTGTCGTTGTCTACGTTGTCCTTCGTGAAATAAAAAAGCTCTCCTACAAGGTGTGGTGTTCCAACGATGTACAGACAATGGGTGCCGACTGATCTGATACAGGAAATGGGGACGCCCCTGAATGAGAAAATATATATATATATGCATATATATATATATATATCTATATGATACCATATAACCAGGACAATGTGGCGGCGTCACGCCGCCACGAATTATAAATGGACCCAGGTATGTTGTAAACCCCTCTGATGACTGTCGGGGCCCTGAGGGCTACAGGCCGCACGGCCACCTTGTTCACACTCTCTGCTATTTTCCTACGTATATTGTGATGATACCTCGTTGGCGTTGAGATTTTTCCTTTGTATGAACAAATACTGACCATAGCTGATGTGGACTTTGTATAGCTTCGCCTGTGTCTGTGATGTCCTGTTAACGGTATCTCCTTTATTAACAATAAGAAGAGAAGAAGAAAATTATGATAATAATAATAATAATAATGATAATAATAAAGAGAAGACGAAGAGGGAATGAAGGTACAGCCGGGTGTTGTTATTATATATACATTCCACGCTCCACTGTCATCAACGCATATCTAGATCTGACACGTGACTATGTAGATTTCCAGATGGCAGTCGTTAAAGAAAGCCTTTGAGGGGGTTCGAAATTATTTAATTTCATTCCAATGCAAGTAATATTGTTTGTGTTGGAAAAGAAGCATCAGAATATTACAGCGTATTTAAATATAGTAAGCCAACGGCATAGGACTGAGGAGTGTCAATCGCAGACGGAGGTGTCGCGACAACCAGTTTTTATTGCGGCATAGTGGTTTGATAGACCACTGTTAAGAACTGGATAGTATCGCTCCTATGCCAACTAAGCATAAATAACGGTGATCTACACATTATTTATATTCACACAATTGAATTATACAGAACATTATAATACACACACGTATATTATTGTGGGGTATTATTCAGATTTAAATTTAAAGTGATAAAACCACGCCGTATTCGGAACCTTCAATAATCAGTCCATTCTTAACATTGATTAACCTTACAATAACTATTATCATTCCCTAAGTTATGTTTCCGACCTGTGTTGTGGCCAATGGTGCTAAATCGACCCGATAGAAATATTTAAAATAAAACACTGCCACCTTATTAGATAAATACATTGCCCACATTCGTATTGATATAAATATATTATTAGTTTTATTATTAGTATTATTATTCGTGTACAGATCGACGAATATATTCACAATAAAATACTTTGAAAATACTTTTCGTCACCTGTCTATTCTGTATAATAGCAGCCATTGTTATCATTGCTAACGTCAGCTTGTGCAGAGTCTGTCAGAGCGATAGAGAATGATATAATTATTTCAATCTGAATTCAATGTAACCCATATTTTTTTCAATAAAAGAGAGCAAAGACCATGACATGCGCACCATTCCGTGTTTTGCATATTAAGTTTGTTTTAACACTACTCATAATTGTATTCTTATTATATATAGACGGGATGGCCGAATGAGTTAGATTGTCGGCCTCCTGTGTTGGTAGATCGTGGGATCGTGGGTTCAAGCCCTGGTCAAATCAAACCAATGACTTAAAAATGTATACTTGTCGCTTCCAAGCCTGGTGCTCGGCATTATTAGGATAGGGCAAGGAGCATTGGAATGAGGAAGACCAATTGTCTGCGATTGAAATTTCCCCCGCTTAAACAACTAATGAACAAACAAATATATAATATACATACGTATATATCTTGTTGATAATCAATGTGGTTATATATATATATATATACAGACTGACCACTGTATGAGGTTCAGGTGTATGTATATGAAAAATGGACTTAGAATATTGAAAGTTATTAAAGATATAGCCCCTGAATCAAACCAACAGATAGACAATTAATTTATTGGCCGGCATTTCGGGACGTTGCCGAGTAATCCGTACGTTTGAGCTCAAATAACCCATTCCAAACGATCTCTTTCATTAAAGTTGCATAGTCCGATGGGTTTTGAGTTTCTGTTATTTTCTGAGATAAACATATTAGGGTGATCGTTATAATCTACCCTCCTTTCACTTGAAGTAACTTTTATTTTAAATAGCTAACTTTTGAGATATTTGAAGAGCAAACAAGCAGAATTACTCTGACACCATAGGTTTCTGCAGTAATAGGTTTCATTAAATTGCCTCAGTATTCCCTTCAATGTGGACGGAACTGAGGAAGTCTGGAACACATCCACTCGAGTACCAAGGACTGCATGCAGAGATTCAAGTGCCAGTTTGCAGAACACCTCTCCATATACACTGATGGTTCGAAAGACCAAAGCCGGGTAGCTGCTGTGGCAGTCTGCCGACAGGAAAAATTTGGTGTACGCTTGCCCGATCAGAGCTCGATTTTCACTGCAGAAGCCCAAGCACTCCTTCTCACGTTGGAGTGTATCGAGGAATCCAACCACACTAACTATGTTATATACAGTGATTCGTTCTCTTGCCTCCTGGCTGTTCCTGGACTGAAAACAAAATCACCCTATTCTAGCAATGGTCATTTATAAAATGAACCAACTGACAATGGATGGATATGACATCCACCTGTGCTGGGTGCCTGGCCATGCCGGCATACAAGGAAATACACGAGCTGATCGGGCTGTGAAGAAGGCCCTGAACTGTGATCTTGAACTGTGTCTGATCCCTCACTCTGATCTGAAACCACTAATAGCCACCCACATAAAATCCAAATGGCAACATGAGTGGGATGAAACCGTTAATAAACTTAAAGAAATCGAACCATCTGTGGGAAAACCACCACAGACTCATGTGGGAGGTCGGCGGGACCAAGTGGTCCTTAGCCGCTGCCATATTGGCCACTCGTGGCTTACACATGCTTTTCTGCTCAAGGCGGACCCTCCCCCTGAATGTAGTGGGTGTCAGTCCCCGCTGACACTCAAACACATTATTTTCCTAAGTTGCGGTGATTTTGTTGGCCTGTGCCAACAGTTCTACACTGCAGACAGTATGCATGACCTTTTTACTAAGGTAAAACAGGAAAACATTTTAGCCTTTTTGAGGGCAGCTGGACTGTACCACCTCATATAGTTTACTAAATAGATTCTATCAATTATTAATAACACTTTTAATGAAATATATGATTGTGAGCTTTCTAATTGAATGACTGTCTATTGGCACATACTTGATTGTCTGCTTTTACATCTAAAAGTGATGGTTTGAACAAAAAAACTAACATTTCTCCTCCTGAATATGGCCTATGCTGCCGACACGGTGTAAAGCAACCACCAATAAATCAATCAACTGTTCTATGTGGTGACACATGCTTAACAAGTGCACCAGTATTTAAGTTAGATAGGTAGAATCAAATTGCGATACTGGTTTTGGTTTTGTAAATTGGATGCTGCATCGGACTATGCAGCTTTCAGATACACCGAATATTCATATAAGGAATACATGCTAAAATCATGTGTCCAGAACACTAACAAGCAATGCAGCAAACATGCCGAATGATCCAGAATCACGAGTTAAAGTCGCTAGTCAGTCTCATCCAACGATTTTCAAATTGACGGGCTATTACCAGTATTTTATTAGCGAAATTATATTAAGCAGAATAACTACGATAGCTTAATAGAGCAAGAGAAGTCCACTATGTTGCGGGAAAACATTCTTCCGAAGTTGGTCGATATAACAGTGACAACCTATGCTCTTGGAATAATAAATATATAATGTTTGGTTGGAGTTTTATTTCCTACGAAATCTTTGAATTTCTAGTCGGGAGTCGTGAATTGTTACACGCGTGGGGGCCTTATAGTGATGCCCGACTTAGATACAAGGGCTGCGCTGTTAGCACCATGTCACCGAAGTCATTGTGTTATGCTAGTAGAGAGTCTACCATCCGATGTGCTGTCAACTGTGAGGCAACGGTACCATTTATATCAGTCTTTCGCTGGCGTCACCGAAATATCATAGCAAAAATTACTCACACAGGGAAACAGCTATTCTATCAAATCACTAGCCATTCAAATATGATTATTAAATAATTTAGTACCCATGTATTCTCTTATATTAAGAATAATCCCTGTAGCAAAATGGACAATTACATTTCGCATTAAGAGCAGACTTTCTCGCCTGCAACTAGACTCGGGCTACTGGACCGATATTGCATTATCTAATCACTTATCTCAACAGAGCAGGTAAGAAATGTCCACAGGACATAATGAGCATCCGGTAAGTGTCAATGATAGGTGGGTGTCAATTCCCAGACTTGATTAGGGTTACATGCTGCACATATCACCAATTATGAGGGGTGTTTTAGAGCCTCAATTGGAAAGATTCACACTTAATTAATAACGCTTCTAATTGGTAGGTTCATGTGGCAATGATCGGATCACCAGTCTCACCAGCCGTAATTTCCAGTGAAACTGAGCTGAGACACAGGTAGGTGTCAGGAGGAATGAATGGCCGTGCTAAATGGACAGTTCTGATAATTTATATTCTAATTACGAACACCACTAATGATAACCGTCAATAATAACCATTTTCAGAATACGGTTATACATAACATCCATCAGCATATTCAGAAATGCATGAAGTTGCATAGTACGATGGTTTTGCGAGTCAGTCAGTCTTCTGACGTAAATTCATTTAATTAATTGTTATAATCTACTTCATGGACAACATAGGCTTTAGCAGCAACAGGTTTTATTAAACTGTTAATGGCATCATTATCTAAGTCAGATATGTAGATTCGAATCTAGATACATATTTTACTTTTGAAAGTTTGATGCTTCATCGGACTATGCAGATATAAGAACCATAAACAGAATATCGATAACGCTAATAATATTCAACTACAAACTGTAGACATATCGAGAGAGACTGCTTTTTAATCATTCAGAACGTCTGCCGAAATACTCTTTGCAAAAGAGACTGTGAAGACCCGTAATTTAGAAAATAATGTTAAGTAAAATTATCATAATATTAATTAATTATAATAATATAGAGTTCGGCCTTAGAAATAAAATATCTTAGGCATAGAATATATAGCAAATGTTCATGTGCAACTTCCTACATGACGCATTCTTAGGATAAACCCGAGAAGCGCGATAAAACCAGGGTGAGGAGCTGTTGTTAAAGGCATTGGAATCAATGTATAAATCGTGTGAGTAGTACATATAACTGAGTAATTATCTCAGGCAGCCGCGTCATTATTAATCATTGGGGGCGTAATCGATTAATCAACTCAGGTCACCCGAGCCACTTTTTGGTGTATGGGCACATCCTACAGACTCGGGTCGAATAAACGAATACGCTTGGGGTGGACAAAATGGTGGCTTAATCTAAAAGTTTGTTTTTTTTCAATAACCGATATATGTACAGCAAAATAGGATTTAAAGTATTTTATGATTGTAGAAACTGACAATCTGGGTTATTACAAAAAAAGGCATTCAAACATCACGTAGGAGTTGTACTAGTAGCTGTTATCCCACAGGTACCAGCACAGATGTGACATTATCACTCCTAGTAAACCCCAGCCAAGGGGTGGGTTACTGGGTCGGGTCGTTTTGCACACGCCACGTGTATTTGTCGACTCCACTCGCGGTGCTCTATTTGAAATTCTGAGGACTCGGGTGACCCGCGTTGCCTGGGTCATGTTAATCGATTACGGCCTGGGTGTGCTAGGTTTTACCCAACAGTGACAAGTTGGGAAGATGAAGGGGTTGGGGGAGGTGTATGTGTTTGGTTATATTGGTGCGGGTGCATGTGTGTGGTGCACAGTGACAGCAGCTGGCATCAGAGGACGACTTGTAAGGAGTGGCTTGCCGGGAGATCCATCCATCTGTGTGCCCCTCTGATGATGGCTGCCTCGTCATGGCTAACGGTCCTTAGCGCCCAAGCGACACATATATGGATCCTCAGGGACATGACGTCAGGCCTGTGACATCGGTTAGCACCTTGCGCACCTGCGTCGTTCGTCACGCCCGCCACGCGCCGCTAGGAGTCGCCACCTGCCGCGCCGACGCGCTGCATGTCGGTGGTGGTAGTGGGGAGGGGCGTGGAGGTGGGGGGGGGAGGCGGGGGCCCAGGGGGAAGGGTTAGCGGTGAGAGGCGTGGTATTAAAGAGTGTCGTGACAGGGCGAACTGAGGACGGCGTAGAGAGGAAGGATGTGTGGGAAGAGGGGAAGGAATCCGCTAAAGGGCGGAAGGGGTGTCAGGAAGGAGCTGGGTAGAGGGCGGAAGGGGTCTCAGGACGATTCAGGGGGGGGGGGGGCTGCTGTGAGGACGGGGATGGTGATTTGGACAGTCTGTGGGATGTGAAGGTGCAGGCGATATGGGTGAGATGCCAGGAAACTTGTTCGTGTGTGAGGCTGTAATGTAAGATTCTAGGCCTGGGAGGAGGGGATGGTGGGAAGTCTGTAGCCACGGTGTGGATAGAATGGAGGGATCGGTAGGGGAGTTGTGTAGGGAGATTGTGTCCGGTGCGTTGGTTGGGATAGGAGGGTTTGGGTGTGTGTGGGTGATTCATGTGGCAAAACCGTGTGCAGGGGATCTTTGGTGAAAGCGGAAGATGGGTCAGTGGGTGTGGCCGGCAGCTCCTGGGACGGCGCGGATGTGAAGTACGGCGTGTGGCGGGAGCGCGAGAGGGAAAGGAAAGGGGGAGGGGGAGAGGGAAACTGGTGCTGAAAGAGGAAGATGGGGAGGAAAGGAACGGGTGAATCTGGGAGGGAAATGGAAGGGGAAAGGTAGTGGGAGAAGTGGCGGAGAGTGAATAGGCTTAGGGAGAGCGAGAGGGATGATATGGAGTGGGAAAGGGAGAGTGTCAGGGAGGTGGAGAGGGACAGAGAGGGAGGGAGAGGAGAGTGAGAGGAAGAATGACAGCCGGAGATGAAGAGCAAAGGAGCATGAAGTAAATTTGAGAGGAAAGTGGGAGAAGGAAATAACGAATGAGGGAGAGGGAGACGGAGAGGGACGGTGATACAGATACGTAGATTGAGGAGAGGTGAAGGACGGGGCGAATCGCAGGCTGACGGAGAGAGAGAGAGAGCGAATTTGAGAGGAGAGAAAGGAAGAATGACAGCGGGAGAGGAAGAGGGTTGGGATAGGAGAGTGAATATGAGAGGGAGCTGGATAGGGAGAGTGAACAGGAGAAGAAGTGCGAGAGGGCAAGGACAGTGAATATGAGAGGAAGAGTGGGCGTAAGTGTCAGGGAGAGTGAACAGGAGAAGAAGTTAGAGAGGGCAAGGAGAGTGAATATGAGAGGGAGAGTGGGCGCAACTGTCAGATGGAGATGGAGAAGGAGAGGGCGATTGACATGAAGAGGGAGAAGGAGAGTGATAGAGAGATGGAGGGAGAGCCAAAGGTAGAGGGAGAGGGAGATGCCGCGATAGAGTGGGAGGCAAATGGAGAGGGAGAGGGACATGGAGAGGAGAGGACTATGAATGGGAGAGGGAGACGGGCGGAGAGAGACAGCGGGAGCTGTGGCTGAGGGATGTGCCCGTGTAGGAGGACCTCTGAGGAGGCAGAGATAATAGTCAACATAACCCAGGTTCCCAGGAGGAACAGATGCAGTGTATCGGGTCGGACTGCTGGGAAAGCCGATCTCCCAGGCAGCACATCTACCTGAGTATATGTTGAGGGTTACGGTGTGGATTAACAACCTTTCCCGCTTCCCGCTACACAATGCTATAGTGAATTTGTACTCAATATGACCTTATCATGAAAGGATTATTTGTGGAAGTAGATTATGAAGTAGATTATGAAGTAATAAACAAAGCATCACAGTGACAAGTCGATCCAGGTGTAATCGGCAATTGACATTTAAATTGCTGCATGACGTTGTTGGTGTGAACTCACTGTCATTACCTGACATGGTTGTTCTCCGTGGCGTTATTATGTGGATAAATCAATTCCACTCTTTGCTACATAATGACAGCAATGGAATCGGTTACCAAACGCATGTAGGGAATCGGGTGTGTGTGACAGTAGAAAGTCATTGTGACAGTGGCAGTTAAACGCAAGTACGAACATTAATTCTAAACAATAATGCATTTCTCTAGTTCTGGGCTTGGCCACTCCTACTCATTATAGGATCAATTCTTGAAAAAGAATATTGCTTCCAACAGAGGAATCAGGAAATGCGATGGCATTGAATTGTTTTAGCGAAACTGCCTGTAGGATTGTATAATATGTGTTAGTGAACCAAATGTTAGAACCAGTGTGATTGAGATAGAATTACTTCAGTAACTATTTAAGTTGACTGGGCTTGGGCAGCGAGCCTATGAACTACTGCACGTGAATCAAACCATCCCATGTAGGAATGAAACCCACAACTTAGGAACAACAATAATGGGGTGCATGGGGATATAAGCAAGCCCAAGTGGGGAATCATCTGGGCTGTAATCGATTAACACGACCCGGGTGACTCGGGTCACCCAAGTCATCAGAATTTCAAATCGAACACCGCGAGTGGAGTCGAGAAATACACGTGCCGTGTGCAAAAAGATCTGACCCCAGTAACCCACCTCTTGGCGGGGGTTTGCCAGGAGCGATGACATCACATCTGGGCTGGTACCTGTAGTATAACACCTATCGGGACACCTCCTCTGTGTTGTTTTAATACTTTTTTTTTATTAACACAGATTTTCAGCTTCTACAATCATAAAATACTTTAAATCCTATTTTGCTGGATTTCTATCGGTTATTGGAAAATAATATTAAGTTTCAGATTAAGCCAACGTTTTGTCCACCCTGAGCGTATTCGTTTATTCCACCCGAGTCTATAGGATTTGTGCATGCGCCAAAAAGTGGCTCGCGTGGCTCGAGTTGATTAATCGATTACGCCCCGGGATGTTAAAGCTGCATAGTCCGATGAAGCATCAAGTTGTCAAAACCAAAACATTCAGCTAGCTTTCAATGTGCATACCAAACTTAGATACTGATGCCCTTATTAAGCATTTGTTGCTACATAGAACGGCATATTGGGTCAATTTAATGGAATATGTTACTGCATAAACATATTGTAAAGTCCACGGCTGGAATCTGTGGTTGTGTAGGCTGGCTATAATGAAATCAATACAGGCAAGAAATGAAAGGAAGAGTATAAAGAATGAAAGTAGAGAGAGAGACAATGGCCTCAGGTTTATTATTTATAGTGATACATGGATCTGGTGTGGCACACCACCTGACCGTGTTCTCCAATGAGAATCAAGCATTCACAGTTCTACCAAAGAACATCAAGCATTCCTGTGTCACCATGGCTACAGTGATCTGCCCACCACCACCATGCGGTGTGGCTGCTTGGCCACCACGTGCCTGAGCTGAGTGTGTGGTGATCCGTGACTAACAGAGGGGGGAGTGGGTAGTGAGTAATGCTCTAAGTGCCCCTTACTAGTGTCTCTTTCACTCTATGTGACTAATGCACAATGACTATTGACCATGAGTAAAGTATCACCAGCAACTACATAAATACATTCATGCACCTGGCACTATATACCATTTACCATTATAGACCATTTGCATTCCCCCACCAATGCGTTTTATCAGAATATGTTATACTATGGAGTCAGTGTGTTGGCGTGCTTGCCAAAATGAATTTGACATGTTTGCATTTCAAATATCTCAAAAGTTAGGCATTCAAAAGAAACGTTACTTCAAACTAAATTAAGGTAGATTATAATAATCAATTTCATATATTTATCTCAGACAAATGATAGTACTTCAAAACCATTGAAATATTCAACTTTAATCAATTTGAGATATTACTAGCAAATGTCAGCATTCATTGACAACACAATGCCTGTTATGGACGCAAATATGCATACTTCTTCAGACAACACCTATCTGTAATATATCATATTTCGCATGATTCTCAAGAGGCCCCATATGGCAGTTGCCTCTCTTAGCCTGCCGCTTAGGAAATTCAACGGGAATTGCACTGAGCCGGATGTGTGAGATAGGAAAGGGCAGCAATTTGTCAGATATCCTGAAAAACAGCAAACAATAGGTTACTTCAGAGATATACCATGTAGGGAGGCAAAGAATTGGAGAGTTGCATATACGTATCCTTCGTATGCAGTATAAGTAGACATTCTGCTGCAGTTGCACACACCCTTTGTCCATACAGACATCACCCGCGCTTACATGTGCATGTGTGGGTTCTGTATGTGTCGATATATATACAGTGCCACTAGGAACGTGTAGTGGTTAAACCAGATATGGAGACGGAATCGGTAAGAGCGCTTGCTGGCTTCGCATATGGAAGGTTGGGTATTTGAACCACAGCTGTGTGAAAGCAATAATTTACTAAATTGATACTAAGTCTTGTCACTATCAAACCTGGTATTTGGCAATTCTAGGAGAAGGGCAAGGACTGATTTCCTCAGTATCAGGATAATGTGACTAATTTGGATATTGGGTTATCGTGCCAGTGGGCCGGCATCACTATAAAGTCACCTTCAATGCACACTGTGACAACTAAATGTGATATTACATTTCCTGATATGACCGTAGATGTTGCCCAAGAAACAACCATAGAGGTTAAGCTGACATCCGCAGCCTGGCAGTCTGGGTTTGATTGATGTTGCTTCGAGTGATGCTTTTTGGGAGGAAGCAGCCTATGGGATTTGAATGGGATTCTAGGAAAAAAGCCCGGTAGGATCTATCTACCCTTATCATAAGCATATACCCTTATAGATATGGCGATACTATGCCGCTCGAGCCACTGTAAGAAGTAGGTCAGTTAAAAAAAGCCGGAAAAGATGTAGGTCAGTATGACCAAACGCATCTAAGTTATACGGAGTGCTGACTGTGGGGTGACTAGAACTAGTCAGTGTAAGAAGCACCACATATAGTAGAGGGGTAGACAGATGGCTAAGCTACATCAGGAAAACATGATAATTGGCCATTTTGAAAGCGTGATAATTGCCCATATCACCATATGACCTAGTAATATGTTTAAAGATATAGTCCACCCTCTTGTGATATAGAATTATGGCTGTTCTCTACGTTCATCCTGCCTACTCAGCTCTCAACTTTGGAATGAATCTAAACTAGAAAATACAGTTTTAATTCTAACTACAAGTACTTGTAGTGGTAGTACTAGCAAGGAGTGAGTCTTGCCCCTATCATCTACCATTATCATGCGTCCAATATGGCAGCCATATTGTTGGATTGCACGCTGTGAGAGCCTCAAACAGCCTCAGTTTGCTATCCCTATGTATAGCATTCTTGGAGGTACTGAAACGGTTATTCTAATGGAAAGCCGAAGAGATTGAGCTGGATTAGTTACTGACTGAGTTAGTGAGTAAGCAAGTTCTTGAATAATTGGTGAAGATTATGTGGCCTAAATAAAACAGGGCAGTCATTAGCTTTGCTGGAACTATCAGTGGAACTGCAATTTGCTAGACCTATTCATTTGCTTGCATTAAGTATTAGAGTATGACTTTGAAGTGATGTACGGAAAAGTGATAATTTTCATTTTGTTCACCGACTGCTGAGACTGGCCTGCGTCAATGATATTCACAAGGCGGGTTCGGTGCTAGCATCGTGGTATATAGAGATTGGCCAGTGGAGGCGCCGGAGGATGTGGGATAAAGACTAAGCTGTGGGCGTCTGAGGGGAGATGGGTGATGGGTGGCCGCTGATGATGCTGTGGGGTCGGTGTGTGTGCGCATGTCCATGCACTAGGCTCTGGCCACTGGATATTTGCAGTGTCTTCTGGGAGGTTCACTTAGGGAGAGGGCGGCAGGGAAATATTACAGGAGCTGCAAGTAGCCAATAGGTGATGGTGTATGTGATGTGTGGGCAGTGAGAGGGGGAGTTGGTGGGTATGTGGGTGGCGGGTGGTAGGTGGTGGGCGGTGGTTGGGTAGGATGCGGGGTGGTAGGTGGTGGGTGGTTTGTGGTTTGTGGTGGGTGATGGGTGGTGGATGGTGGGTTGTGGTTGGTCGGTGGTGGGTGGTGGTGAGTCGTGGGTGGTGGGTGCTGGTTGGTGGGGGGTGGTCGGTGTTTGGGTGTGAGTGGTGTGTGGTGGGTGGTGAGTAGTGGGTGATGTGTGTTGGGTGGTGGGTGGCGGGTGATGTGAGGTGTGTGGTGTGTGGTGTGTGGTGCGTGCTGCGTAGGAGGCAGCTAGTGGGTGGTGGGTGTCAAGTGGCTATCCAATGCTGCTGAGTCCTGTTAGAGCTTTGCGGGGTGATGAGTGCCTAGGAGTGGAAGGTGGGTGGCAAGCGTCTGTTGTCGGCACAGAGCAGCTCTGAGAACCGTCTATCTTCCCCCTTTTTGTATTACTTTCCCCCCACGCATGCTCCTCTAAATAAATCCTTATTCGCACAAGCTGCCGGCGATCATGTGACTGCACACCGTGGCATCATTTGTCAACAAGCATCAGCACTCGAGGGGAGGGGCAGGTTGGCCAATCAGAATGCAGCCGTGGCGGGTGCAGGTTTGTTTTGATTTTTCTTAGTTTTTGCTCTGAGCTGCGCAACCTTTCGCGAAATGGTCAAAGGCGAAATCTAGGTCGTTTTAAATAATAGCCGCGCTGCGAATATCACTCGCAGTAGCACCACGTTGAACTAGTAACATAGGCCTGAAATATAAGAATGCTATTTGGAATAAGACGGGTACTTAATTATGCCCATGTGCAGTTTTAAGAAGTGACACTCAATTAATGGGTGGATCCTTACATCGTTGGATTATCCATACCTATCTATAGACCTAAGTAGTGTTAATAACTGATTCACAACAGGACCAGGTTGAATTAGTAATACCGGGCTGAAATACAAGAATGACATTTAGAACAAGATGGGTATGTGCAGTCTTGAGAAGTGACACTCAAATACCGGTATGGATCCTTGCACAACTACACGGTTGGCTTATCTATTCCGGAAAATATATAATATCACAATGATCATTGCAAAGCGGAACTTGCCATCACAAGAATATGGGCTATGGCGGAACCATTTTCACAGTAATCTGTATAATTAGACACCGACACCGCATATGAGTTTAAAGTTGGATTTATTTTTCTTCGATAATGAGTCAAGTAGTAAGCACATGTCAATGTTAGTAAGCACAATTAAGTTCAATAGAATAAGCACAGTGAGGTAATCAATGAGTTATGCACCAAGAGGTCAACAAGCTTTTAAGCCTATGCCCTATATAGTCTTTAGCAGGGGTGGGCGGGATGGCAGTTCAGAGCCAGCCAGTGTCCTCCTGTGGCTGTGTCGAAGTGAGCTCTCTGCCGCTGAGACGGTCCTTATATAGGCACCTAGTCTGCTAGTTCGAGCTGACGACCGCAGAGGGCAGGTCGGTAAGGCAGAGCCAGCATTCTCGAAGTATTTACGTATCAATACAAGAACCAGACGGCGCTGGCGTAGAAGTCAGAAAGGAATACCGCCGAAAGTAGATAGGTGGCAGCACCTGTATTATGCTTAAGGCTGTAGAGCTATGGCGGCGATCGAATGCCAAATTACCCGTGTTGCTGAGCATCACGAACAATTAGACACTGACACCGCATATGAGTTTAAAGTTGGATTTATTTTTCTTCGATAATGAGTCAAGTAGTAAGCACATGCCAATTTTAGTAAGCACAATTAAGTTCAATAGAATAAGCACATTGAGGTAATCAATGAGTTATGCACCAAGAGGTCAACAAGCTTTTAACCAAATAATGAGGAAAGCTTTTTGGGCGCTGTAGATATCAATGTTTTAGGCACATATGTATGTACGGCCGACGACGTCCACGAGCCAAGCTGCTTTATGTCCTCAAGCGGTACCCCGAGTCGGGCACATGCTTGTGCTCCACCTCTCCTGAGGCTATGTAACGTGATGGCGCCTGGCGCCTTGTGGCCCACCACTGACAGGGCAAGTCTCATTGTGTCGAGTAGGGCCTTCGGGCGAAGGGGTGACCCATCCGTAGTAACGAACGCTGGGGCGCTCAGGGCCGGGCGTGTGTCTGCGTAGTATTTAGTCCAGGCCCGAACTGGGCAGTACTTGGAGTGAGGCACAACCGGGACAAGGATGTCCAGTGGCACGGTAGCTGAAGACTTAGTTTTTGATGATCGAATCCTTGCGATTAGTCCATCATGAGTTACGGTTATGTCTTTAGCGCATATGGTATGATTAGGGTCCTTAGTCGAGCCCGTCGTCAGGAGATTACTCTGCCGGATTAGAGTAAAATATCCCAGTAGTAAGGAGGCAATTAGCACCGGGCCGTTTGGGCCAGAGTATCTGAAGAAGTCCACTATGTTTATCACGTCCCGCGGGACCAGGGGCATAGCCTGCACCGAGATGTGTTTGGAAGAGTTCCGGATACCCTTCTTGGCCAATGTCATCAGGTAAGAGTCAAAGGCGGTCACTTGCCCTCCGATCATGAGGACAAAGGTTCGCGCTCCACTAACATAGTTCAGTATAGCACCCGGGGATCGAATAGTATCTGACAGGTATAGTAGGTATAAGAGCACTTTGTATTCGGTTGGTGCTAATATGTTCCTGGCACGGTGTTTCATGTATCGTAGATAGTTCACAGCCTGGTTCCTTTTGTTCCTCCATGTGCTTGCTGCCAGTCCCGCATCAATCATGGCCGTGATACGTCGGTGTTGATGGAGATTATAACCTGACAAGAGAGCAAAAAAGGAAGTCATCGGGCAGGTTATAGATTCTGAGTGATTACATTGTCATGAGATACTACTATAGAGCTGAGCCCTCGCTGAGCTACATGCCTGATCACGGTCTCCCTTGCCCCCATGTCAAACGACATCCTACTGAGTGCGTCAGCGAAGGGGATGTCGCTCCCCTGTTTATGTTTGACCACAACTTCCGTGCTGCCGAGAGCGGCGAAAAGCCAGATTTCCCTGGCACATGCTGTAATCACAGGGTCACGCCCGGCACCAGACGTCAGTGCCTGTTGGGAGGCAATGTTATCCGTGTTGACGTAGATTGTGAATAGGTGTGGGTCATCCGGTGCAAGGTTTTTTACCGCTGCCACCAGGTTAATGGCCTCAAGCTGTGCAATGTTGTGTTTCCGAGCGAGCACGTCCCTCGAGTAGCACGAAGCAAAGTAGTGTGTTGGGGAATGTGCCCCATCCCCTCGTAGCGACGAGTCACACTCGATTGTCCAAGCCACTTTTTCACTGTCCGGTAGGAGCACTACTCCGTTCCAAGTTTGGGCGAAGCTGATGAACCATTGGACGTCCATGCATAGTTCGGCTGGGACTGGGTGCTTTCCCCTCGCAGGCGTCTCACGGAGGGCCGCCAGGATACGAGCCATGAACCTGCGGGCGGGCCTGACACACTTGGCTATGTGCTGTAGTCTCCCAACTAGTCTCTGTATTTCTTTGCGTGATGCGATCCTCTTAGTCAGCCAAATCTTGCATTCGTCCACAACCCCTTCCATTTTTTCTTCCGGGATGGCGATTGTCATGGCCGAGGTGGAGACGCTGAATCCAAGCCATTCCACTTCTGTAGAAGGTGGGGAGCATGTTGATCGAGCCAGCTCCAGTCCCAGCTCGTCCGTTATCCTGATCACGTCGTCGTACGCGCGGCTCGCAGTCTGAGCCGTTTTCTCGACCCCGACAAAATCGTCAAGGTAACAGAGCGCATGGTGACCCTTCTTCCGCAATAGATAGACCACCGCGTTCATAGTCCGCGTGCAGGCCATTGCGGAAGTGCGGCATCCAAATGGCAGAGCTATATCCATGTAGATTCGTCCTTTCATTTTTATCCCGAGCAGGGGAGCCGAGAGCGGGCAAGCCCTAAGCTGTCGGTAAGCACGTGGCAGGTCCGCACACCATATCAGGGCGCCCTCCCTACGCGCACCACTTCCTCCGCCAAGTCGAGGATACCAGGCAGCGTGTAGGTGGCCGGCCTGCCAAGGTATTGTCCCTTCCTTATCCCTGCATTCACGCTCGCGCCCGGCGGGTAGCTGAGGTCAACTATGACTCTCCTGACATCTGAGCGCTTCTTGGGGCGAGTCATAAGTGGGCTGAGTTGCGTCCAAGGGACGAAAGGAGGTTTGCCAAATGGGCCTAGCATTGCTCCATATGTTATCTCCTTTTCGATGTATCTGTTTATGCAGCCAGTGCTGACGATATCGTTGTGATGGTTTTCTTTCGCTGTTACCGGAGGCCGATCCCCCGTGTAGTCCACTGGCCAACCGTACTCCAGAAAGTCTATGATCTGCTTATCGTGATAACCTTCCAGCATGCGCTTCCAGGCTGCCATATTTAGGCCTGATGGGACGTGGAGCCTCATGCCCATAAAGTTCGGAATGGCCGAGGCCCTCACGAGGTCGTATATCTTCATGTAGGCATGATGGTCTTTCCAAGCGTCGTGATCGGTGTGCGGCCATATGCCTTCAAGTAGAGAGCGGTAGCGGTGGGGGGTTCTGGGTGGCATATATGCCATGACCTCGGGTTCGTCGATCGCATCGACTATTTGTTCGACATCATCAAGGTCGTGGTGTTCCGTAGTCATAAGACATGTACCGTTAGTCGGCGCACTGAGTCCTTCATCGTCGAGGCTATCGTTATCTGCCTGGATATCGCTAGTTTCCGGGGCATATAATATTCGTCTTTTGTCGTATTTATGGGTGTGGCATGTGGCCTTCCTTTTGCGTGTCCCAATCACGCCACCAGCTTTGGGCGCGATGATTTGGCCACTTGTATGGGCAGCAGCCCCACTTTCACTCTGTTTCATTACAGTATCATCGTCTCTACCTAGAGCACCTATTGTCTTATCGTCTCTAATACTCGCGGCACTGGCAGGTTCCTCGTTTTTAGATGTAATGTGGTTCACGCTTGCAGCTCCAGGTTGGCATCCGTCGGGTGGTTCCGTTGATAGAACAGTCCCTTCGCCATTTCTTTTCGTGAGCTCGTCATCACGTCTTCGTACTTTAACGATAGCTGGACCGTCAGTTTCTTTATCCGTGTGTGTTGTCATAGCGTCATATTGACGTCATTCATTGTGTGATTTGAGTCCTTTCCCACGGTCGGGCTGTGGGACAGCCTCCCGCTCATTAGTGCTTCCATCAGAATCAGATTGGGGCGAGCCGTTCTCACGCTCGCTATCAGTGTCTGAACCCGTATCAAGTGCACAGTCGGTACTACTATCGTCGTTATCAGTGTCTGTGATAGGTTCAGAGGGTGTCCCACGGTCCGAGCCGGTGGGTACTGCATCCAAGTGGGCGACGTTATCGCGTTCCGCGGGTATATCTTCGTCGCGGTAGCCCCTTAAAAATCCTTGCTAGTTTCTTTGTTTGCGGCGGCACGCTCCTGTACGCGTTTTTTATTAATACATGCTTTCTCAGGGTGTATGTTTGCCCGCTTGTTCTTCTGCGTGCACCAGGCGCAAAGGTGGCATTTCCTGTCTGGTTGAAGACCATGCGACATTGAGAATGTACAGTCCCCCCAGTTGAAATCTTGGCACGGTTTACCGTCCGTTTCGTGGTTATATTCCGTTTTAACGTAGTCTGTCGTCTTAGTTTCTGGTATTATGGCACTTGCCGTCTCCGTACGCTTCCCAGCTCGCAGTGCCTGCTTCACCTTCTCGAGCCTAGTTCCTACCGAGCAGACGTCTCTCTGCACGTCTTTGATAGCGTACTGATCCGCCCACCCTGCTGGCAATCGCCCATCTGATATCATGGTGAATACTGTCTCGGACCACTGCCTGCATGTGTACCAGTCCCAGATACATGCCATAGTGGCCAGTTGGTGCAAGTGTTCATGCACATGTCCGATCCAGGCTGCCGGCAGTTTCTTGTCCTTTTGCATGCGGCACAAAGCCGCGAAGTATTCCGCCCATGTGGCCTCCTCCATATATATTTTTTCATTTTTGTTTCCGCGGATTACATATCGGTGGGGCGCGAGGACCGAGTTACCTTTTTTCTTGGAGATTGCTGATCCCGCCGCCTCGAGCAGTTCGTTTACGGCGTCCATCCTGCGGTCGTCCCGGCCATCCAGGAGGATAGGGCCGTCGTAGCTCGAGCGCCGGCGGTGTTGGCGGTCGACCATGTCGCAGCTGTAGCTCAGCCTGTCATGGCGGCGGGGCGTGCCTTCCCTGTAGACCGTGTGATCCCTTGTGATGCGCTCATCCCTTCATCGTTCATGGCGGTGAAGGCTAGTATGTCTCTGTGAACCATCCGATGATATGGATCGGCGGCGCGGGGAGTCGTGATGCCGGGTTCGTTCACTTCCCCGCGGGCTGTCTGCTGCGCCACGGGGGCGTGCTAAGTCATCGTGGCGGGAGGACCGAGGCGTCGCAGACCGTTGGCTCCTTATGTCATGTTTGTCCGCGACGATGCCGTCTATACGCTTGTTTACGCCGTCAACCATCTGCGTGATTTTTAACTGCAGGCCTTCGATGAGATTTGCAACGTTGCGTGGATTGACCGCCGGGGGGCTGGCCCCGGCCACGGCATTTCTGTTGTCGGGGGACCTGCGCCGCGCCACGGGGCAGCTTGAACGGGTCTGTGTAGCCGGGGAGCCGGCCACGTCTGCTCCGACATGTTGTTTTTTAGCCTTGGATCGGGTTTTCTTCTTTGCCGGGTCCGGGGTTTTGGGGCGTGCGGTGGCCGCCCGCTTCGATGTTTTCTTCGCTGATGGCATAGTGGTGTGCCTCCTTTCCAGTTCAGAGCCAGCCAGTGTCCTCCTGTGGCCGTGTCGAAGTGAGCTCTCTGCCGCTGAGTCGGTCCTTATATAGGCACCTAGTCTGCTAGTTCGAGCTGACAACCGCAGAGGGCAGGTCGGTAAGGCAGAGCCAGCATTCTCGAAGTATTTACGTATCAATACAAGAACCAGACGGCGCTGGCGTAGAAGTCAGAAAGGAATACCGCCGAAAGTAGATAGGTGGCAGCACCTGTATTATGCTTAAGGCTGTAGAGCTATGGCGGCGATCAAATGCCAAATTACCCGTGTTGCTGAGCATCACGAACAATTCAGCTGCTACCTTTAACAGACGGCACATTTTACAGGCGCTGATTGTTTCACTTGTGATATTTTGAAAGAGCTAAATGTCTCAACGATGTATTTTTATAATTGCTCTATTTTGCATTGGTACCATTTGATTTCCTTATTTTGCTAGTCCAGTATTTCGTGATGCAAAGAGTTTGCAATTACTCGGTTTTGGAGTAGTTGCATTTTGCAGTTTGGACTATGAATACTATGCCCTAGATGCAGTGTGCAGTGTTAGTATTTTGTGGTAGCAGCGTGTTCCACTAGTGGCTCTTTTACACCCCATGCCTAGCTGGGAGTGACAGCATTCTGCAAAGGGAGTGTCACGCATTCTTAGTCATCTGCCTAACTGTGAATAGTGAGGGGAACACAACAATGCTTACATGTCAAATATGGCATATCGTCTGTGGCGTAATTGAATAATTGAATAGCAAGATAATTAAATGGGTAATAATTATATTAAATAAGAGAATGGAATACCCACTGGAATGCGGAGTATTTGCTATGGTTGTAGCGCCTATGTGCTATAGGGTTGTCCTTTGTGTTGCCTAGAACCGACTCTGACGGTGTCGACTTCCTGTCAGTCATTTAGATTCATATATTAAGTTGATCATTATAATCTACCTTATTATAGTTCAAAGTAACTTTTATGTTAACTATCTACACCTTGAGATAGTTGAAGTGCAAACATGCAACACTCATTTCAGCCTGCATGTGGAAACTCAAACACCATATAGGCTTCAGCCACACCAAGTTATATTAAATGGACTTAATATTCAATTTTATTCAGGAACAAATGTTTAATGAGCACACAAGTAGGAGCAAATCAAAACAACTGCTTTGGTTTAGAAAATTGTGTGTTTTCATCAGATTATGAAGCTGTATGTAAGTTTTTCACAGTTAGCATCACGTAGAAATTCCCGCACAATGCTGGGTGGTCTTATTGGCTTTACAAAAGCTACAATTGCATGTCCTCCTTCTATATTCCCATTACTATAATTGCTCGCCTCCACAATCGTCAACTCCCTTTGAAGGGTTCTCTTTCGTCCCCTTCGAGCTTTGTGTCTGGATGGATGAAACTCTAACCACACTGCCCTGTAGACAGTTGTCGATAGTCCATGTTGTCAGGCGCTGAAACATGTAGCAGGCACACTGGGCTGAACTGATCATTTGGAAATTAGGACAATGTGTTACATATGTTAGTGCATAATTGTCCATACCATTTACTCTCTCAACCTTCAGATTCAAGAACAGCTGGCTTCAGTGAATCTCCGAATGCCTGCATTTTGTTGTCCTTCCCCACAACAGCAGCCTGCCTGCAATCATGTCACCCGGGATATTTGATATTACAGAGTCATATTTTGGTTGTTTTATCTTGGTTTTGTTTTGGAAATCTGTTTTTATTGGTCTGACTATAAATCATTTTCAGTGTCAAAATCCTGGGTTTCCTAGCAGTAGCAATGTTAACTACATCGCTTTCCATTCAAGCAACAGCACACTATGCTCATTTATGCACGCAGCATAATTATCTTGATTATATGGATATAATTTACTGATTTTCTTTCTTGCTGTAGCTTTGGTAACATAGCTTAAATTGTCTCATTATACATACAATATATGTTCGTTGTAAAGAACCCGGTCTTCCAGCCATGAGTAATTACAACTAGCTATACCTTTTCTTTTCAAGCAAACTGAATAAATAGGATAGTACGCCATCAGGCATGGGTGAACTCAATGATGAATTCCGAGAACATCGAAGGGAACTGCTGAAAAATAACAAAGGTATGCACACTTACAACCTGCAGGGGATATTATGTGATAAGTGCAGTGTAATAGTATAATAGCAAGCTTGTTTAAATAACAATAATATTTATTTAATAAGTGAAATTAATGACAGTTTTGAATCATATATATAGTAAATATACCATCACTGATTTGTATCATTTAATCAGCCATTGAACACACACTAACATTATAAATCTGACTATGTAAGCAGTTAAGATCAGTGTAACATATAAGACCAGTAAGTGCCCACACATTTGAAATTGTGTCGCGATATGTTGGGTTTTTAGCATCAGATATAAAATCTTTTAAATCTGTTATCAAGTTAGAATAAAGCCTCACAGGGATACTTCCCATAGCCTGAATTATAACGAGCCTGCTCGATAAGGTCAGTCGCAACATTTACAAAGGGTTATTAATGAGGCAAAATTTAATTCAGAACAATCACCTTTTCAATCGGTCAAACCACAAATCGGTCACCCGTCCTACTTTCTTTGACATAAACCATTACCACTGGCCAGCCAGAGCACACTGATCTGTAGAAGTTCTATCAAACCCACTGAGAGGTTCGGTACTGAGCTGCAAATTTAGGGTGTTTAATTGTGTTTAAACAATTAGAATACATAACGTATGATTTGCCGCACCTATGCACTGAAATTATTTGACATTATTTGTGCAATTATCATATATTGCAATGCATATGTTCCTTTTACTTTTTGCCTTTGTTCTCTATTACAATTGGCCTTCTATTTCCTTGAGATATTATATATCATTGTGAGCTATTAAATGCACCAAAGTGTATGCTATATACACTGGTGTCATAAGTACGCTGCTCTCTTCACTTACTTTGAGATATTTGTGTAAATGGCTTAAATTAGGCACCATTTGATGACTACTGATTCCACATTAAGAAAGGACTTCATTCAGATGAAAAATAAATCGATATTTTTTCAATAAGAACTCCGGTGCGACCGTGGTACATAGAATTTCGGGAAGTTTTAATTCTGCGGGACTTAGCAAGGTTACCACCAATATGTAGACCAACACATACCGGTATCATTTAGTAGTGGCAGGACCGGAAGCAGATAGTAAAATGCAAAGCCACCTACTCAGCACCCTTTAAAATCTTATTCGAATCCAAGATCAGAAATACAAATAAAGATGAGGGTATGCACATTCAGTATACCCTCATCTTTAATGCAGTGTTTGTATTTATTAGTTATTGTCCTTCTAATATGTAATGGTCTATTTAGTTTTGTTCATTAAATATGCCCTCTAATTCACATTATTCCATGTTATTTGATTCTGTTTGAGCAAAGCATGTTGTTGTCGGAATGGTATTATTGCATAGTAGGGAAACAAACGCTAGTTTAACCAATTGAACTCTTCCTGAAGATGTCAAAAAGGATATTCTTCATTCTAGTTATCCCTTTCTTGAAGCAGTCAATATTTGTCCATTTAATCGTAATTCTTGAAAGGTCTGATCACTTCAGTATTTTATTGGTATTATCTAATTGATAAGTAGTAATTGGTCAAAATGCTACCATTGTGTTTGATTCATCCATCAGAGTCCATGATCATACTCTCTCCTCCGTCAACTGAGCCGTACACTCATCTTTGGGTGGGTGGGAAAGTGCATCTCTCCATCCACCAAATTGACCAGCAGGATCCAGTATTGATCAAAATCGCCACGGCTTCTTCAATTCTCAATGAGCGAGTGATGCGCAAATATTTCCACCCACCGACCCTACTACTTCATGCAGTGGCAAATTGGTTGGGCTTTAAAATCATATGCTTCTCTGAGATGCAGCTTTCTGAACCAATCAGAATCGAGAATATTCGGTCGGTTACCACAGAGCAGCGCCAACGCGCGCCATTTCCTTTCACTAAAATCCCCAAAAGAACTTTCCACCATTAAACAATAATTGCCTATTTACACGCGACCGTGCGAATGTCGACATCTTCGCGGCGGGGCAGTGTAAAATAAAACCAACTAAAACAGGATTACACCTCATTACACGAGGTCTTGCATAAGGCTGCGGGTTGTGGGACAGCTCCTGCCAGGAACCAGCGATGCTGAGAGCGGGAAACCCGCGGTGCAGGCGTCCCTGTGGAGCAGACGATAGATGCAGCCTCGTTCTGAGCATCCATAAATCAGCCACTTCCTGTCACAGCCTCACAGCCCCTGTGGGTAGCGCCGCCACTGACCCCCGTCCGCGCCGCACTGCTGGGCACCGGGCGGCACTTGGCTGAACCGGGCGGCTCCGGGCAGCGCCGGGCGGCACCTGGTTGTACCGGGCTGCACATGGTGGCACCAGGCTGCACCTGGCGGCAATTGACTATACCGAGCGGCACCGGGCGGCACCTGGCGGCACCGGACTGCACCTGAAAATACCGGGCGGCACTTGGCTATACCGGGTGGCACCGGGTAGCACCGGACTGCACCTGGCGGCACCGGGCGGCACTTGGCAATACCGTGCGGCACCAGGCGGCACCGGGTGGTAGCAGAGCGCACTGGGCGACACGGGGTGCCACCAGGCGGCGTTGGCTCTGGCAGCAGAGCACACTGGACGGCAGCGGACGACATCGGGCGACACCGGACGGCAGTGGGTGGTAGCAGAGGGCACCGCCACGGCATTGGACGGCATCGGACGGCATCGGGCTGCACTGCGCGGCATCGAGCAGCACGAGACAACGAGAGGCCCCGGGCGGCTCCTGGCGGCAGCACACGGCACTGGAGGGCACCATTCCTCATAGCCCCTCACCTCACTTCACCTCACAACACATCATCGCATAGCAGCACGGCACATCACACATCACACCATACAGACAAGCAGCCTTGAACACCCCCAACAAGCTTAACGCTTCATCACACACCCTCCAGACACCCTCCTTCTAAAGGGGCTGTCACATTAGGGTTTTTTGCGGGAGCGTATGGCGGCATAGGCGCATTACGTCATATATGTCGGCATACACCACCATACGCGGCCATATGCTACGCATACGCTACGCATATGCTATGCATAGGCCGTCATGTGCCGGCCTATGCCGGTGTATGCCGTTGTATGCCGCCATACGCTTTCTCCCGTCTGTCCGTCCAAATTTGTTTGTGCATGCTCACAAAATCTCGACCTATGGGAGCATATGTTACATACGCTACTCATACGCTACTCATACGCTGGTGTACCCTCCTCGTATGTCGGTGTACGCTCCCCGTATGCTAGGGGTGTGCCGGCGTAGGTTACGCATATGCTCAACTTGCGTCACCGGCATATCTCTAGCGTATGTAGCATATGCATAACCTATGAGTTACGTATGGGAGCATACTCCTAGTGTATGCACAGCATATGCACAGCATATGCACAGCGTATTCCAAGTGTATGCCATAGGTCTCTACATCGATCTTGACTCATACGCTACTCTTACGCTCATACGCTATGCATACGCTACGCATATGCTATGCATACTCTACGCATATGCTACACATACGATACACATACGCTACGCATAGGTTCCATATGCCAATCAAAACCGTCAAAAAATGTCACAGTACCCTCTCATATGCTCCTCGTACGCTCCTCGTACGCTCCTCATAGGTTATGCATATGCTCAAAAACACCCCATAGGTCACCAAAGGTGCCAGCACACGGAGAACTTATGTAGGTTTTTAATACGCTCCCGCCATACGCCGTAATGTGACAGGGCCTTTATGCAGAACAGCATACAACACTGCACTCATAGCAGATACCACAAAACCACCAAAAACGGGCCGTTTTAACGGCGCCGTTTATCAATGCTGCAGTTCTGCAGCCAGTGACCGCTAGGTCACAAACCCCCCGCAATAAGCAAGCAAGATAACACCAACACCGTCTCTACTTTCTTCGTTCCACCCCCACCCACATCCCGCATTTAACAGCACACCATACCACAACACCACGTGACACCACATTACTGTATGTGAAGCCGCCAACATCCTCAACAATACTAATGCATCATCACACCCAGAGCCATGTTATTGAACCCCACCCAACACTCCACAACACCACACAATGCTGCATGATGCCTCGCAACACTTAGCAGATAATCACCAATAACTTCAGCAACCCTAATGCATCATCACACCTGTAGCCACACCCAACACTCCACACACTATAATCGAACACCACATTACACCTCACATTGCCCCACAACACCACACAACATCATACTAATGGTCGCCAAAAACCCTAATGCCTCATCACACCTACAGCCACACCAACACACTACCTACCATCAGACAACAGCATACTGCGCCTCACAATGCCACGCACCACCACATATCACCTAATTACCAGTTGTCAACACCTTCAACAAAATAATGCCCATCCCCCCATCACGCCCACCCCCACTGTCGTCACCCAACGCACCACTACATCAGACAACAACCTAGCATAACACTTTAACAGTATACACACAACCCCACACACCACCATACGCACAGTTCTCCAACAACCCCAGTAACCCTAACACTCCGCTCACCTTCAACCCCACCCCACCTCCCCTCTCCACACACACACCATGTACCCCCCGCACCACCCTCCCCTATCCTCTCTCCCCTCTCCCCTCTCCCATCTCCCCTCTCACCTCTCGCCTCTCCCCTCTCCCCCTTCCCCTCTCCCCTACCCATCCTACCCACGTTCCCTCCACGCACTACGCTCCAACCCTCCTCCTCCCCCTCCCCCACCCACCCATCCATTGATTGCGCGTACATCCCGTCCCGCTTTGTGAGATCGACAAGCCCGGGATAAACTTATGGCAATTATGTCATACGATGGTCATTTCGCACACGGGTCCATTATTACCGGCCGCCCGGCTTAATGCATAGTCAATTTCAGCAGAATGAAGGGGAGCTCTAAGGCACGGCCCCCCTACAAAGCGCCCATTATAAAACACTCCGCGGCGACAGCGGGGATCCTTAAACGCCCCGGCCTGAGCCCCGGTCGTAGATTAAACAGCATGCAGCCATGCTAAAACCCATTGACACGTCTTTGTAGTGCAGCGTTCAGACGGGCCCAGCAAAAGAAGATTTCATACACACAAAAAAAACACTAACAAAACACACAAAAACGTAACAAGAAAACAGCCTTCTCCGACCCCCACACCACACCCACACACGCGCGCGCAGTCACATCCACACCCACACTCACATCCACACTCACACTCACACTCACACTCACACAGAACAGCTGGTTGCAGCTAGTGCGCGGTCTGCGGTGACTGAGGCAGCCTTCATCTGGTGCCCGCGTGTTCTGCACGCCGGGGCTGGGGTGTGTGTGGGGGGTGTAATAGTGGAGGTGGCTGGGTGGGGGTGGGGGGAAGAAGAGGCTCAGGTGAAACAATGGCGGGTCACCAGGGGACGTGGCAGACTGTCAAAGCGAGCCCACTACGTGTCGAAATGAGGCCGCCAGGGTCACGCTACCGCGCCCCGCATCCCGCTCCGCCCCGTCCGGCCCCACACCGCCCCGACCCTGCCGCCGCACGCGCCCCCACCACCCGCTCGACGCCCGCCCCCCGCCCCGCCCCGACCGCCGCCAGCCTGCTATGCCGGCCTGCCTCGCCCCGCCGCCCGCTGCCCGTCGCCCCCTGCATCCCCCCCCCCCCCATCCCTGCCCTCCCCGCCGCCCTCCGCCACCCGCCCGGACTACTCCGCCCCGACAGCCTGCCATGTCCGCCTGCCCCGCCCACACCTCGGAGGGAGCATTGCCAGAAATGTGGTGCAGGCGCCTGAACGCTGATAGACGTCACCGCAGCACTGGTTACCGGTGAGATTCAGGAGCTGGGAAATGTAACCAGCCGCGCCACCTAGCGGAGCTGGACTACTTGCACGCCTTCCTGCTGATTAGGTGTATGTTTGCCTGCCTGTTTACTTGCCTGCTTGCTTGCCTGCTTGACTGTTTCATGTTTGCCTGTGTGTCTACTTGTTTGCTTGCCTGCTTGTCTGCTTGCATACTTGCCTACTTGCCTGCTTGCCCGATTGTCTGCTTGCCTGCTTGCCTGCTTGCCTGGCCGGCTCCAACATAACATTATCTCTACCAAATAACTAATGACGGGTCCGGCTAGTGAGGAACATTGCTAGGCAGGCAAACCCAAATAAGGAAATGAGTAGTTTGATGCAGTCTGTGCAGTCTGTGTAAAACATAACACCCCCCCTGATAATATGTGTAAACCCTGATTTATACCTGCTGTTATCTCTATTGTTCATAGCATCTCATCAATTCATCCATAAATAGTTTGCATGCGGCACACTTGTTAGTGCTGGAAGAACAATGTGTCGGTGTTATAAAAGGATGTTAATACACTTGAATAGAAATGTTGAACATAACAGAACATTATATATATATATAGGCCTATGGAGAGGGCACTGTACCTTGATACTAAAACATTATTTTGAATTAAATACAGAACACTCCTGAAGTAGCGGAGATATTGTGTGTCCAGAGATTGGGGAGTAGGGAGATAATGAGTATTGGGTGCTAATCGGAATCCTAAATATCCGAAAGGAATCGCTTCAAAATCCTAGACGCAACCAACCAGGCCCTGTAAATGTACTGTCGCTCATACAGTGATGATTCCTATAACTGAGTAGCCGCTACTTGGCGCAGAACTCCCGCTGATAACTGCTAGTTGGAGTGGCTTGATGGAGGAGTGTTGGCGCGCCGGATGGTATAATTTACCTGGAGGTGGCCGGTGTGGGGGCGGGGATAGCTATCGGAGGTCGGTGGCGGGAGGAGGGGATTGGAGGGGTATCATGTCCAAACTTGTGCTTTTATATCAAAATGAATGGGAGTCTAGTCACGTGTGAATCTCCAGTGGGCAATAAACGAATCGGGCTTTAGCACCTTGTAGTTAGTCGGGGTATGTCTTGGTTGTGTTCGCGTAGTGTTCCGCCGGCCCGTGGATGGCCCCACTGCATACATATGGTGATGGACCTCTCTCTATTGGCGCCTCCGGGGAAATTGCACTAAGATATTTCTCTTCGGAGTCGGAGTGGTGTGGGTGGTTATATTGGTGAGTATGAATGTGTGTGTGTGTTGGTAGATGTGATGGGATATTACACGTGTTGGAGCATTAGTGTTATATACACATATAATGCAAAACCTCCCTCCTCAATTCTGCCCATTTCGCAGCGCTGGCTCAGTGTCCCCATGTGTCGTGTGTAAAGATAATATTCAATATGCAAGAAGGTGGGGCGGGGAGTAAGTAGTAGTGTCGGGGCAAGCTACATCCATGACATGTATACAATATCTGCCTTTCAGCTGCCATATTCCATAATTATGAGAGGTGATATATGTGACATGATGCTGTTGTTTGTTGGGGTTTTACGTTCCAGCAGCATCTACGGTCATACGATGATGGCTACCGACGTGTGACTGCGCACACTCATAGCGATGTTATAGTGTTGCTCGATGGGAAACCAAGCCAGCGGCACCATGACCCGATTTCCAAATCCACCATATTATCCTGATACTGAGCTAACCAGTCTTTGCCCTATCTTAACAATGCTGAGGTTGCAGTTATTGCACTAAAAGCTTAATTACGTATAAAGGGTCGTCTGAATGTTTTGGCCCATTGCTTTGGTCCCAATGAGGTGATCTGTGACTGGGTTCTTTTTGTCAAAAGTGGTTGCAAAGTAGTCGCAACCCATAGTGTGACTGGGGTTTAAAGTAACCACCTAGCACTAGGCAGTGAAGGCATGTGCCTTAAGCCCCAGTCAGACCTCACAGGATTGAGGAATCGGACAGAAACTGGACACAGTCTGGTGAAATACGGCAATGCACGGTTTATATACGGTTGGCATCGGTCGTGTCCGTTATGTGTCCGATGGTGCCGGTGTGTACGGTAGCAAGTTTTGAACATGCACAAAACACCGCCTGACTGAGGTGTACGGTTGGTGTCTGTTTTAAGTCTGCTTAGTCCGTTTTGTCCGTTTCATGTCCGGTACCCATCTGTTAGGTGTCCGGTTTGTATCCTGAAGAGTCCGTTGACGGTGCATACGTGAAGAGTCCGGTAGGTGTACGGCTGGTGTCCGGTTGGTGTCAGGTTGGTGTCCGGTCCATCAGTTAGACATTCGGTTGTCATCCGGTTATCGCCCGGTTACTGTCCGGTGGCTATTCGTTAATGTACGTTCCTTGTCCATTTATTGTTCGTTTCATCCGGTATATTTCGGTACATTCTGGTACATTTCGGTACATTTTGACACCAGACACCAACGGACTAGACAATTCTTTCTGCGGTAGTGTCCGGTACTCAGTCCGGTAAGGTCTGACCCTTTACGGAGTCCAGTGAATGTAGTATGTGATGCTATATAGGCTTATTGGGGTGTGCATTTAAGATGCTGCAATATGCGATGAACACTAATTAGCTGGAGATGAGGGAGTAATGAGGGTTTAGTTTTGTAGGCCTTAGTTGTCATTCTCTCTCAAGTCTTGTGATTATAATCATGTCCCTCTGTTCATGTGTTGCATGGCTATGTACATCTGAGTTGTTGCAACGTGTGATCAGATCTAATTAGCAGAAATAACGGCTCGATGTGTTGTCGCCATGTAGGTTGTGTAGGTCTTGTTAGTATGTACATGGGTCAGGATCACAATAAGAGGCAAATTGTGGGAAGTTGTCGGTGTTGAGCATGGATGTCGGCGTCGATCGCTATAATTATTATTTAGCATTGACAGAGGTGTTGGAAAGTCTTTAAATTTATCCTGAATGTAAAGCTCGAGAAAATACAACAACCTTATTTGTTTCTAGGATAATTTAATATAAAACAAAGAAATGCACAAGACTTTAAGAATTGCGACGCCAACATCTGTTAAAGTTATCGGCGTCGATCATTGGATGTCAGCATCGATCGGTATAATTATAGTTTAGCATTGACAGAGATGTTGGAAAGTCCTTAAATTTATACTGACTGTAATGGTCGAGAAAATACAACAATCTTATTTGTTTCTATGATAATTTATAATATGAAACAGAGAAATGCACTAGACTTTTAAGAATTGTGATGCCGACATCTTCATTTGACCACCGATTGGCCTCTTTAATCAAACCTAATCCAATGAAATAACAATTAGTCAGCAGAAATTAGGGCGAACTTTTGGTTTGGATATGTACCTTCCATTATTTGGGGTTTGTTTTCAGGGCATTTTTGAGTGTCAATATGAGTCATAGCCAAATCTCACTAAATATTTAAAACATTGGTATTGGGTGGTACACTGCCTGGCGCTCGGCATTATGGCTCAGTATCACAATTATCTGACTAAGTGGGATATTTGGTGATAATCATAGCACGGTATCTCAATGGAGTAGCACTACAACATGTGCATAACAGCTTTACATTTCGGCATTATATAGAGTAACCCGTCCCTAACCGACCACCTCCACATATCGACCACTCCCCTATATCGTTCGCTTTATTTGGGACCCAATAATACCATTGTAACCATATTCTCACTCCCTAAACCGACCACCTCCCTAAATGGACCACTTAAAGTCGGTACCAAATTCGGTTGAGTTAGAGAGGTTTTACTGTATATGTAAAATTAAATGTGTGTAGGGAACAATGGTATCATTTAAACACTAAGACATATTATGAATATTAATTATTTATAAATACCCTGCGCTCAGCAGAGTGAGGTCAATACCTTGTTTCCGGCTTTCTTGACCTGGGTTATTACCATTAAAATTATACATATAAACCTCTGGAATATAAACCTCTGGAATAATGGCATTACATCCTTGCCTTTCGCCATTATAAATATACTGTAAAACCTCTCTAAATCGACCGACTTTGGGACCGCCTTTAAGTGGTCCATTTAGGGAGGTGGTCGGTTTAGAGAGTGAGAATATGGTATTGTTGGGACCCAACTAAAGCGATCGATATAGGGGAGTGGTCGATGTGTGGAGGTGGTCGGCTAGGGAGGTTTTAATGTATATTGTTTGAAAGTGAGCAACATTATCATTGGCTCATGTCGTGGAGGAGGCAGGAGGAGAGAATGCCCGTTCTGCAGTGAATATCATAGAGGTTAAGACGGACAGAGAGAAACATTAAAGGGCTGCTGTCATTTATACCCACATCATAAATTATATAGTACATATATGTGTGTATATCTGTGTATATGAAAGATTATATAGGAAATAGTGGCATCATTTAAATACTAGGAAATAGTATGAATTTAAAAAAAAAAATTAACCAGCTCTCAGCAGAGAGAGGCAAATATCATGTTACTAGCATCCTTGACCTTCGATTAGAATCATGAATATGAATATTATACATATTAAGCTCCTCAATATACGCCTCACATAATCATTATCCATGTCTCATGCCCATTCTGGAGACCGATATACGCCTAGAACTGAGGGAACCTCAAACAAGCAACGCGGGCTATTTCCCATCATTCAGTGCGCGCCCCCGCTGACCCTTTTCTCGGAAAGGTCCCGGCGGGGTGTGAATTGTCCCGTGTTGTTCCCATCTAAGGGCACTCAACAGCATGCATGTCTGATCTATACCTGCATCGCATGACACTGATCAATGAAGTGCCTGCAGTGTGTCACTGAACGCAGGCAGCGTTTGTCCAGTGCAGGGGTCGTGTTGTATCCCATTACAGGCCCCCACCCTGTCAATGTCCGAGTTGTGAATCGGGACCACAACCGTCAGCAGATAACGCCCTCTGGTGGTTGGTTGGTTGTTGGAGTTTTATGTCCTGGCAACATCTGAAGTTATATCCGGATAGGCACCGACTTGTGACAGTGCACACTGATGGAGACTGTATAGTGTTGCCCCACTGGAAGACCCGGCTGCCAGCACCATGACCTAATATCACACTCAGTCACATTATCCTGACAGTCCTTGCCCTATCCTAATAATGCTGAGCACCAGGCTAGGAAGCAACTAGTATACATTTGTACGTCATTGGTTTGACTCGACCAGCGTTTGAATGCGTGGGTTCGAATCCCACGATCTACCAAAATGAGAGACGGACGCTCAACTCCTTCGGTCTTCCCTTCTGGTAAATGGCCTCTGGTGGCAGGGTTTTAAGGCCCAGTCACATACACGGTAGTGGAGTACTTGAACGTGGTGGAGGCTAATGTAGTTGAACTTAGTTGAACGTACTTGAACGTACTTGAACGTAGTTGAACGTACTGGAGAAGTATGAATGATTGTACGTTCATCTACGTTCATCTACGTTCAACTACGTTCAACTACGTTCAACTACGTTCAACTACGCTCAACTACGTTCAACTACGTTCAACTACGTTCAACTACGTATATGTGACCGGACTTTTAGATTAGAGAGAGGAGCGGACGTGCCAGAGAGAAAGGCGCAATCAGGGCAGTATTGTACAGTCAGGTTGTGTGCGTCTGGAATGAGCACACTCTGCCAGGAGCGAAACCAGCGTTGTTTGGGTATATATATATATATATATATACATATATATATATATATATATATATATGTTGAGGGCACGGGTCGATGAATACTTGGTACCCGAACCTATCCCGGGACGGAGAATAGGCGCGAAACTTGGAGAGCTTTAATCTTCGGCGGGAGGCTGTTTCATCAACAACAAAACCGTTGACTTTTTTTTCTCGACAATTGTAAAACAAACGATTAAATTACTTGCTGTGGCCAATTGAACTTGCTGTATATCACGAGTAGTGTTCGGATCTAGATGTACAGCATTTTCTTTAGGAAGCGCCGCAGACTTTTCTTGTTTGTGAAGAATGTACGGCTCCTTTGTGAGACGCATTTTGGCGGGGTAGGGCTGGCAGGAATTCAAATCTACACGGATTTGTATTTTAGTGGATCGGTTTTAGTTACTAGATATCGATTAAAATATTTCTCTTTCATATTTAACATGACTTGAACGCAGAGTGTACAAACAAAAAGAGTTATTTAAATATCGAAAGCAACAGGTACATCCAAGTTGGAGACAAAATGTGTGTGTTAGTTGTTGTGCGATTGCCATGGATACTGTTCTGATTTTTGCTGTGAGTATGGGGGTGAGGGAGGAAGTATGTCCTTTCAAAGGGGAATTTTAAATGGTAATCCAAGGCAGTAGTGAAGGCAGTACAATATGAGAAACCATTTATCTGAATGTGGTGATGCTGGCTGTGAGGATGGCGGTGAGGGAAGGATTATATCCTTTTAGGTGGGAATTTTAGCGTGATAATCCATTTATCTGGATGGGATGTGTGTGATATTATTTAAAAGAGTACGCTATTTGGCAAAATAGATGAGTGAGTGGGAAGTAACGGCTTGACTAGGGTAGTGCACGGTGTGTGGAGAGGTGGGAGTGGGGGTTAACACCAGTAACTGGCAGGCTTTCATGATTACTGCTGGTCACCCAGATGATGATGTGGAGGTGGAGGTGGAGAGTGAGGTGGGGTAGGGTGCTGGTCACTACTCATATTCCTCTAACTCAGTAGTGTTATTGCTACACCAATGGTACCATCACTATGCACACGTATATGTGCTCTATAATCTGTTAGGGGAAATATTGACAAGGACAATATGTATCTTCAGTTCTCTATGTAATAGTATACTCACCGGAGGAGGATGGCCAAGGCTAGCGCATCTTTCGGCCCACTACGCCAGAGACTCTGGAACAACCACCATGTGTCCATTCGGGTCAAAGGTAAGATCTACCGTGCAATCGTGCTATCCACCCTACTATACAGAGCCGAGGCCTGGACAGTGTACAGACGGCAGGTGAAAAAGCTGCATGCGACATCTGCGTTCAATCATGAGGCTAACCTGGAAGGACAAAGTGACGAATAAGGAAATACTCGAACGGATGGGGCTGCCCTCTATGGAAGATCTTCTGATCAAAAAGAATCTCCGGTGGACTGGACACCTCATGAGGATGTCATCAGACAGGCTACCAAAGCAGATCCTTTATTTTCAACTGTCTACTGGCTACAGAAAGAGAGGGCGCCCCCGTCTCCGGTTCAGGGATACCATCAAGAGAAACCTGAAGCTGAGAGACATTACGACCGACTCATGGACGCAACTCTCACAGCAGAGAGCTAAATGGAGAGTGGCAGTCAAGTAATGAAAGCAGTCTTTGTCGCATCGCGACCGACAGCATGATGATGATGATGAGTATCCTCACTGTATCCTATCTAACTGACCCTGTGTAGTAGTACTAGTACAGTATTACCACACTGGCGCCATCTGTGAGGGGCTCTAACCACTTTATGGCAGCTGCACCAGAAGTCGGTACCCGTCCTGATATGACATTAGATGCTGTTGGATGCAAAACAACAAACAACTGTATATATCTATATATTGAATGACGATGCCACATCACTCTCTCTCTGTATATTGATGTTACCGTGATGTTAGCATGATTTTACCATGATGTTATCTAGAAAAAATCCTCCGGCGTGACTGACAATTGTCGGCACCTGTTAGAGGAGAGGTGGCCCGTCGGAGATACCACCTGTCAAATGTGGAGTCTTACGATATCAGTAATATCAATAATATCAATAATATCAATAATATCAATAATGTCAATAATATTAATAATGTTAATAATATTAATAATATCAATACTATTAATAATATCAATAATATTCATAATATCCATAACATCCATGATATCAAGAATATCAGGAATATCGATAATATCGATAATATCAAGAATATCAAATATATCAATATTATCAATAATATCAATAATATTAAGATTATCAATACTATGAAGAATATAAAGAATATCAAGAACATCAAGAACATCAAGAATATCAAGAATATCAAGAATATCAAGTGTGACCAATAATTAGAACAATTCCCTTTCGTATTTATATAGTCTCATAATGCGCTATATATCACATATATTGCACTACCAGAGGCTACCTTTGCTACTCTGGTTCCGGTTCCGGTTCCTTAACACTTCAGCGCTGTCGCTCGGTGAGCTGTATATAGATGTGCATTGCACTACCAGAGGCTACCTTTGCAACTCTGGTTCCGGTTCCGGTTCCTTAACACTTCAGCGCTGTCGCTCGGTGAGCTGTTGGCAGTGCAGGGCACTCGGGTGGGGCCAGGTGTCGTTGGTACCGTCTTCACGTGGGCCACTTCGCGTGTCGACCGCTGATATTGGTTCTGGCCGCCGTTCCCAGTCGATTTGGCCGCCCTATCATGTGTAATCTGCGCCCGCCCGGCCTCCCGGGACCCGCTGCCGGGCCTTTCTTCTCCGGTCGTCGGGTAGGCGTGAAAGTGCGTGAGCGAATTCGCAGGTAGAGATGAGGAGGGGTGTGTGAGGAATTGCGGGGTGGGTGTGGGAGAGGTGGACTGAGCGTGGAGGTAGTGGTGTTGAGTCGGGGGTATGTAGTGGTGGTGGTGGTGGGGGGGGGGGGGGGGTAGCCCGAGTATGGTGTTGGAGTTGTTGGGTCGGGGGTATGTGTGTGGGGGGGGGGAGAAGTGATCAATGCTCGAAAAGAGAGTAGTGGCGCGACAAACTTTGAAAGCCCCGAGCGTCTTATTATGGCGACTACCCATGCGAGTGCTGGATCGTCGACTGGTTTATCCGCCTGGCTAAGACTGATACCAGTGGTATATGTCTCTCAGCTAATGATGACCTTCACCGTTTCACTATAAATGGTTGTCATTTAAATGGACTGAATAATTATATCCTTTGATAAATTACATTTTTTTTCAACTTGGGGTTTAATCTCCATCTATTTATGTAGTTTCTTTGTTGTATTATATGAAACATACATATTACCTTAGAGCCATCCTGCAGTAGCATCATTAGTTTGTTCATGTTTGACTTATATACTGTAAAACCTGTCTAAATCGACCGACCACAGGACCGACGCTAAGTGGTCCATTTAGGGAGGTGGTCGGTTTAGAGAGGTAAAATATCCTTACAATGGTATTGTTGGGACGCAAACAATGCGATCGATATAGGGGCGAGGTCGATCTGTGGAGGGTCGGTATAGAGGTTTTACTGTGTATATAAGATATATTTAATTTTGAAAAAAGTGGGTGCTCATCTAAGATGTATTTAATTTTGAAATCACACAGACAAAGGCCTTCATCACATGATATTAGTCGGGAGAGCAGAATCAGTTGAGTGTCCACTTCACGTTTCGCTGGTTGTAGGATTCGAACCCCGAGTCAGAACCCAAACGAAGTCTAAACCATTGACTTACAGATGTATTCTTGTCGTCAGCTGGACTGGTTCAAGGCATTAATAGAATAGGGCAAGGAGCATTTGAATGAGGAAGCCCAACTGTGGTCGATTGTAATTTGCTGTGTTTTATGAATGAATGAATGCATGGACAGACATACAAGGGCATAGTTGTCAGGGGCGTAGCTAGGTGTACGCGCATACGCCAAAACGTCCACATCGTTTTGTCAACAACAACAACATTTTAAAAATAATAAAGAGAGAAAGAGAGAGAGGAGGCATGTAGTAGTCCAGAGTGTCGAAAACTCAAGTCTAAAATGTGTAAAATCTGCCAGCTTAAGATTAAGCGGCCCCCTAAATCCCCTGCCGAAATTAGGAGTACACATTGTTAAAGGTCTAGCTACGCCCCTGGTGGTATATAGGTAGGCGTGTAACAATATGCCATACAAGGGACCTTCAGATGTGTCCGAATTGGTGGACATAGTGTCAGCTTTGTTTATCTCGGTGCCAGCCACCCCGACGCCTTTGAAGATGGCAATAGTTGGAAGGGTCCAATAGGTGGAAGTAAGGTCTGAGCACCAGATTACCGAGACGGGTGGAGGTGGCGGTGGGCGTAAGATTGAGAGAGGGTTTAGGAAGTAGACAAGTTGGGCGAGAGAGTAGGTAGGGGGTAGGTTGAGAGAGGGGTGAGGAAGTGGGCAGGTTGGGTGAGAGAGCGTGAGGGGCGTAGGTTGAGAGAGGGGTGAGGAATTAGGCAGATTGCGTGAGAGAGTGGGTGGGTAGGAGGGTGGGAGGGTGTAGGGTAGGTTGAAAAGTGATTAAGTAGGCAGGTTGGGAGAGAAAATGGGTGGGTGAGAGGGTGGGAGGGTTGGGGGTAGGTTGAGAGAGGGGTGAGGAAGTGGCACGTTGGGGGAGAAAGTGGATGGGTGAGAGGATGGGTGATGGGTGGATGAGGGTTAGATTGAGAGAGGGGTGAGGAAATAGGCAGGTTGGGGGAGAGAGTAGGTGAGTCGGTGGGTGGGTGGGTGTGTGGGGAGGGTGAGGGGTAGGTTTGTTGCGTGAGTGGTTGGGTGAGAGTGGTTGCGTGAGTGGTTGGTGGAAGGGTGGGAGGGTGTGTGGGTGGGTGTGTGGGAGGGTGGGAGGGTGAGTGGGTTGCTGGGAGGGTGGGAGGGTTGGATGGTGGGAGGGTGGGCGTGTGGGGGATAGGTTGAGAGAGGGCTGAGGAAGTAGGCATGTTGGGTGGGTGAATGGGTGGGAGGGTGAGTGGGTGGGTGAGTGGTGGTTGGATGGGTGGGAAGGTGAGAGGGGTGGTGGTGGGGATGTACACTCACTGCTCGCCCTTGACAGGCTCAGCCGATGAAGGCCGGCCGACCCTGGATAACTTCAAAGACTCCCCTTCACTGCTTGTCCGGCCGACAGTATCGGAATGTCTCTGGAATACTGATTAGGTGCAGGAGTTTGCGAAGAAATTAGCGTGCCGGAAGTGGTTCCCGCCAGGATATTGGGCCATTGCGGCCCTATTGCCAACACATATTGCATCCTGGAAACTGCATCCTATATTGCCTGCTTGCATGCCTAGCCATTCTTTTTGTTTGTATCTAAAAAGCCCCCCTTACACTTGCGGATAATGCTCCTGGTGTTATTCTCTGATGGCAACTGAAAGGCGAAGGTATTACTGATGAGGTGTTGCCACAGGACAGCTTGGTTAGTTTATGGTTGCATCGCTGCCATGTTGGATATTTAATATGAGTAAAGGGGTTTAGAATAGCTCTGCTCTTTTCTCTCTATTTCTTGAGAGCATATGTGTTGTTTCGCTAGTATTATCCTAAGCAATGACTATTATCCCATCAGGTAACCATCAGTACGTGATAAATATAGTGAAGGGAACATATGTGTAGTTACTAACACATTGGTACTATTGAATGCCAGAAATGCCGCCTTTGCTTGAAATGCTGAGAGATGCCTAGCCATCTCTAGTTCATTAATGGGGTTAGTTAAAGTACTGAATTTACGGCTGTTAAGGGGCTCTTGTCGCATAGATGGCTGGGTGTGCATTAAAAGCACCTGGAAATTTACTACAGATTGCGGCCCGGAGGGCGGAGGTCATGTTTATGGCGGTGAGTCGTGCCCCGTCCGGCAGTAGGAAGGTGGAGGCTCCTGGTGTCATCATCAATTTCTTGTAGGTGTGCCAGGCGCAAATGGGGCAGCAAGGCGTTCTCCATAGTGGCCGGATGGTGATGTAGAAGGCATCTTTTGCTGAACTGGCAGTTTTTGTTGAGTTGATATGGATCATCAGGCTACTTCCGGTGTCGACGAAGTTGGCACCTCTGATGGTGTGTCCCGGGTTGTAGCTTCGACCCGTGACCAGTAGATTCCCCTGGTGCAGGAGGGTAAAGAACCCGATGAGCAGCACAGCTGAGAGGACCTGGGCGCTTGGGCCGGCAGACCGGAAGTAGCAGATTGCTTCGTCGAGGAGTTCCACTGTTAAGGGCGGGGCTTGTCACGGGACATGTAGTGATGATCGGGTCACACCCCTCTTGACGATGGAGACCAGGTATGTGTCAAATGCGGCTGGGGAGCCTCCCATGAGACGGACCCAGTTTCGGGCCCCGTAGTTGTACACCGCTGAGGGTGATCTGAGCTCGTCGTTGAGGTAGGCGTTCAGCGACATCAAGTGGAACTGGGAGGTTTGCTTAGGGTCATAGAAGTGGTCCCAGGCGTGTTGTAGGTAGCCTGCCATCTGGGGGCCTTGTTTTGGCATGTCCTGCAGGCCAGTTGGGCCTGAAGAGGGCTGTGATCGGGGGGTGTTCATCATTGTCGTAGCCTGGGAAGAGAAAGGCAAATGTTATGATCTTCCCAGGATATATGGCATTTTGGGCGATGTCGGCAGTGTGTCAGACCTGGACCCGTTGCATGCCGAGTTTCGTGCACATGCTTTCAGCTCTTTGCCAGGCTCCTTGGTCGAAGGGGGTCTGACTCAGGGCATCGGCAAGTGGACTACCTCCATCTCGCAGGAGTGGTTTGTGGTGAACCTCCAGAGCGCCCTGGCACATACGCACAGTGTGGGGTTCCGTCCCGCCCGGGTGCCCAGGACCAACTGGGATACCTGGTTGTCAGTGTTGACCAGGATGATGTAGTCTTAGGGGTTTGACGGGGACAGAGCCTGGACTGTGAGTACAAGATTGATGTGGGTACTCCTCCGTGAAGTATCCTGCATTGGAGTAGGCCCCCGCTGGCCAGGGGGGAGGAGTCACCCTCGATCACCCAGTGGGTTTTTGAGGGGGGCTTGAGTAGGACGATTCCGTTGGTGGTGGTGGCATAGTCCGCAAACCAGGTGAGGTCCTTGATGAGGTCAAAGGTGACTGAGTGCTTGCCGAGATGTGGTGCTGTGCGAAGGGCCATGAGTACCAGGTTCATGCATATCCTCACTGGGGTGACACAGTGGGCTATGTACTATAGGCACCCAACTATGCACTGTATGTGCTTCCGCGAGCTCTCCATGTCGACCTTGGTTTCTTTGCATTCAGCCATCACGTCGGCTAGCTTGTCATTGGGATCCTCAATGTCCTTGCCTATCTCTAGTGTGTCTGTGTATGATGCTACTGCCTCTTGTTTTCTTGATGCTACCGTGACAAAGTCGTCCAGGTAGCAGAGGGCGAAATGTCCTCATCTTCTGAGAAGGTTGACCACCGTGTTTTTCATCCGGGCACAGGCCATGGAGGAGGTTCTGCACCCGAATGCCCGAGCGATGTCGAAGTAGACTCTATTGTCGATTGTGGTGACCATTAGGTGCATTCATAAAGTACATATGAACATAGGTAAATCAATGGTAACAATATAAATAGAGTTACATGGGTAATTGAATTGCACGGTTGGTGCCCATTAGGTGGACAGAGAGTGGACATGGCCTCAGCTGATGGTAGGCTCAGGCCAGGTATACCGACCAAATGTAGCAGTCCTGGACAAGCCTGGTCCCATCACTGTCCATGTCCATGATGCTGGGTAGTGTGTAAGTTGTCGGCCTTCCTTGGAAGTAGCACTTCCTAATGCCGGTCTTGAAGCTGGCACCCCTTGGGAAGCCCAGGTCCATGATGACTCGCCTGTCATCGGTGTCTTTCTTGAGGTGAGTCATCATGGGGCTTGTCTGGGCCCAGGGTGTGAATGGGGTGTCATTGAAGGGTCCCAGGAGGGTGCCATGCTTGATCTCGTTTTCCACATACAATGAAGATGAGCCGGGAGTGGTTGCTGGTGACTGGGACTAGTTGTTCATCGGCAGCGTAGTCAGCTGGCCAGCCAAAGTCCAGGAAGTCGACGAGATGTTTGTGAGAGTCCTGGAGTAGAGCTCACCAGCATCATATATTCAGGCCGGAGGGAACTGGTATGTGGGCCACTATGTGGTTTGGGAGTCCAGTCTCCCTTACACATTGATATATCTTCAGGTAGTCCTTGTTCTGCCATGTGTGCAGGAATGCTGAAGGCCATATCCGAAGTAGACTGGGCTTGTAGGTAAGGGGGTGTGCCACGTGTCATAGGAAGGTGCCGTCTGTATTGCGGGGTCCACAGTGGCGTCATCTATGTCGTTGGTGGCGGCGGATCGTGCATCGCTCATGACACACTGAGCCAAGTGCATTCGGCCATCTCGTTGTTGTTGTAATAACCCAGATTAATGAAATGGAAATATAACTAAACTATGCAATCAAAAAATACTTTAAGTCATATTTTGCTGTAGTTCTATTGGTTATTAAACAAACAACAATGTTGGATTAAGCTACCATTTTGTCCACCCCGAGCATATTCGTCTATGCAACCCGAGGTTATAGGGCATGCTCATTCGCCAAAAAGTGGTTCGGGTGACCCGAGATTGGAGACATTCAACTGGGACCTTACTATCCGAAAAGATTTGTGGATGGAGCGGATGGAGCCACAACACACATCCGAATCATGTGTATAGAAACCCACTTCCGGTCCCAGTCGAATAGGAATTTGTAAGGAAATATGTTGATATTCGCATAGAGAGGTCCAGTCGAATGCCTCCAATGTTCCCAACTTCCGCCTCTTCTACCATTGTGCTCTAATTAGCAATGAAGCTAGATTAAACAAATAACTCGACAATATTTATCTCAAAACCTGCCAAAAAATAAAACCATCGGACTATGCAACTTTTAATTATATTTTATCAAAGGAACACACTTAATTACATAAATCGATGTCTAATTCAGCATTGAGTGGAATAATATGGTACATTAAGAACGGAAGCACAATTACACTTTCTGCGGCACGATATTGCACCCATTCTATCAGGAAGTATACAGGCTTGTGTGTGTGGTCCAACAGTGGTAGCGGCTATTGAATAAGGAGTTGTTGTATTAGACTGGACACTTCTGGACAATTTGTCAGCGCTGTGTGTACGCCCAGGTGTAATTGGTGCTGCGAGATCTACCGCCCAGATCCACTAAGTGGTTTGACCTTTGACTCAGCTTTTTTTTCCTTCTCTCTTTCTCTCTCTCTCTCTTTTTCTTTTAAAAAAATGGGGCCGGTAACGTTCGCTTTACAAGGAGGCTAGCTATTGTTTGCGGCCTAGACAACTGATCAGGCTACACAACGTGTGCATAGTATGCATAGTTGATGGTCGTGTAAAGGGTGGGTGATAGCAAATATAGTGTGTGAGTGCTGGAGACGGGATATGGGTTTTCTTTACAAGCGACAGTGGCGATCCAATGGGAGATCCTACAAATGGCAAGCAAACAGATGGGCTGTCACGTTCTATGCCGGTGTTGCAGTTTCCGTGGTACGCCAGTTTGCGAGGGACACATCGCTTCTGTGCATGCGTCAACATCGAACAGCATCGTCACTAACCTTATAAATTTAATATACTGTTTTTGGTAAAGATGTTTTCTATATGTGTACCAAGCGATGTGTTTCTAGGTGGTGTGGTTTTAGAGATATTTCACTTTTTCTGTATTTTCTGTATGAAGATTGCTCACGACCATTGACAATGCCTTGAGTGTGATGGTATGCGCAGTGCAAAACATTAGTTTTATTCAAACTTAATAGAAATCAAGAAGCCTAATCTTATAAATTTAATAGAATCTGTTTGTTGAATATGTTTTCTGTATGTGTAATTTGAGAGATATTTGACTTTTTCTGTATGAAGATTTTCTCACGGCCATTGACAATGCATTTGAATGTATGTGTCCCTCGCAAACTGCCATACCGCGGAAACTGCAACACCGATAGTGATAGTGCCGGTGCCGGAGCTTAGCGATGGTTCAGGTCAATAAATATTAAGCCCCCCCTTGCCACCCACAATAGAGGCAAATGATATCCCTGCATAAATCCGAGCAAAAGCTGCTTCGGTATGAATCATCAATTAAGAAGCTGGGGTGGTGTCTGTTCCAGTAGGATATGCATATCTATATATTGGCATTAATTTGAGGAACTGGGAGAGAATGCATAACAACTCATGATTGCCGCGTTAGTTGCTCTCAATTCAATGCTTAAAGTATATTAAAGCCCCAGTTAAGCTATAGCTTGTGACCGCTTGCAACCATTTTGCAACTACTTCGCAACCACTTTGTATCAAAATAATCACCTGGTTGTGACCTCCTGGTGACCGACCATTTTGGTCGCAATCATGTTTTTAGTGCAGTAGCTGCAACCTTATTGCGGCCAAAATGGTCAGAAAGAGGTTGGCTACCACTGAGTGTAATATATGCTAATGAGATGCATAATGGGATCTAGGCATTGAGAGAGAACAAAGGAATATGTTAATGAGATAACATCATGGAAAGTTTAGCCGGTGGTTCAGAGCCCTGCACGATGAATAAAGCATTCAGTATCCAGAAGTCAAAGTGTTCAGACGTACTTTTACACTGAGTACCGCTTTGTGACCATTTTGCGACCACTATGCGACCTCTCTGCTACCACCCTTTTTTCCTGGTCGCAACGTGGTCGCAAACAGCATTGTGACAAGGGTATAATAGACATGATTTCCTCAATTCAGCACATCAAAAGTATCCGGCTATGGTAGATAAGTATCTGAACAATATATGTAGCTGTTTAGATTGGGAAAGCATGTGGATACAGACATACCCCAGCCGTTCAACACCATTCCATATGGTTATATGGCAGCCCTGATCTAGGGACAGTGCTGCCTGAGTAACTACTGAGTGGGCTGATGGAGTGTATATGTTATGCGTAGCTGTACCCAGGCCGCCTGTCCATTGAAGTGCTTTCATCTGAATGCTCTATTAAGGAATCCCGTGGGGAGTACGCTACGATAGCTGCATAGGTGTAGACAGTGTAGCTATTTTATAGTACCCAGTTTATTTCTACAATTTAGCATTACCAGCTATGTCTTTAAATCTGAGTTTCTTCATGGTGTTGTCACATTACGACACTTCTCGCCAATGCGCGTCGACGTATGTGATTTTTGTGCGCAACATCGGGATACGTCAGGAAGCGTTCTGTGCGCATTAGGTGCACATTGGTATTAGGCGATCTACGGCGACGGTTGGCAATGGTCGGCGGCGCCAGTCAGGGTATCGGCGAAGTTTTGTGCTTGCACAAAACTTTTGATGTGCGACAACATTATGGCGACATTGGGGGCGTGTCGAGATACATTGGACACGCTGGAAGAACGTTATGCGAACGCTAGGCACACGTCACGCGCACGTGAGCGGTCATTCCCACATGTTGCGCCAAACTGTTACTTTGTTGTTTTACGTCCTAGCTACATCTAAGGTCATATCAGGATGGTGCACCAAAACCTTTTTTTTTTTTTCTCACATGTGATATGCGTTACCACAACATCGGCCGCATGCTAACAATACATTGCGCTGACGCCGAAAAGTTTGACGTGTCTCGACGATTAGAAGTGATTTTGCGTGTTTGCAGTGTACCAGCAAGAAGCGTAATGTGACAGGGCCATTAGATGGTTTCTTTTCCAAAATAGGCAAACATCACACCACCTTTGGATTCCAAGAGTAGAGAGATGTACATTAAAGCTGCATAGTCTGTTGGAAATATCAAATTTTCTAAATCAAAGTAATTATCTAGATTTGATACTACATTATCTAACTTGTATACTGGTCCTGTGCCTTGCTGCACAGGAGGGAATACTGAGGCAATTTAATAGAATCTGTTTCTGCAGAAGCCTATGCTGTCAGATGTTGGCGTTCTTGCCTAAATTAATTTGGAATGTTTTCACTTCAAATATCTCCAAAGTATCTCCAAAATAAAAGTTACTTCAAACTAAAGTAATGTAAAATATAACGATCAGTTTGATATATTTATCTAAGAAAAATAACAAAAACCCAAACCATCGGACTTTGCAACTTTTAACAATATATACTAAGATGGAGATTGCTTGCAGAGACTACCTGTGACATTTTCAATTTGGTCAATATATCACTCTCTGGTTTGAACGGCCGGCTAATTTAACTATCGAATTTGGCATTGAATCCCTGCCAAGTTAGAACACCTTTGTCGATTCAACAAACCAGTGGGATGAGCTGTAGGTATTGCAATTATACATGGACAGTGTAGGATGACTAAGGGTGTAGCAGTCAGCAGGTTGGGGAAACACCTGAAATGAGAGTCTGTTGGTACAATCAGTACCGTTTATGTATTTCAGTATGTTAATTGGAAGGCTATACTATAGGAAAATGTGCTATCACCTATATCCAGTAAACCTGTTTCAACTAGTAATAACTATTTATATCACTAGAAAGAGAAAAACCAGCTGCACAAATTAAGTGACTATCAACCACATTTGGCGTTTCATTTAAGAGTAATTAAGGATTTAATTTACATTAAAACAGAAGGATTTGCATCTATTGCATCTCATATCATGGTGATGTTGTTCCACTGGCAAATAATATTTATATCATTAAAGAAAGCATCTTCTGAATTGATATTTATATGATTAGCTAGATGATCTGGTGATTGGGTTCTAGCAAAATACCCCTCAAACATGGTAATTGCCTCCTCGCCGAGAATGAGTGTGTGCGCGATGTGTACTTTGTGTATGTCACTGAATCCCTGGTCAGGCCTGCCGGACCGCAGCACATGTCGCTCCGCTGCCCCCCCCCCCCCCCCCCCCCCATCCCGCATCATCCCCCCGCCACTCCACCTCATCCCCCCCATCCCCACCCCACCGACACTCATCCCCACCCCCACCATAACCACTCCCACATCGCCCAACACACACCACACAGTGGAACGTGGGGGTGAGCTGGTGAGCCTTCCCATCCTGTCTCGTCCCCTCCCCTCCCGGCCCGTTCCCTTCCACCCCTCCCATCCTGTCTCATCCCCTCCCCTCCCGCACCTCCCCTCCTCTGCTTGTAAACAAGGGTGGGAGGGGGCTCCCATGGTTACTAATTAAGACAGGGTGTGGGTGACCAAAGTTAGCAGAGATGAGGGAGTTGAAGAACACACATGCTGAAGTGATATTTATTTTTATTTTTATTTTTATTTTTTTATTGAGGCTGTATTTATACTGTCCATAGCATATAAGCCCAGGTACCCAGGCTTGTTTTCAATGCTGGCCAGTTGTAGTGTTGGTGTTATCTTACCACACAGTGGCTGCTGATAAGGTATTTGATTGCCTGCATTTCAGTAGCAGATAGATAATTGGTTGGTATGGTTAGTAGCCTATGTTAGTTTTTTTTGGATTTTCTTGGTATATATGTTTTTATTTTTCTACTCTTATTACTAGACTAGCCTACTCCTATTTACGTATCATAGGCTTGTACGTCGCTGTGTGGTGTGTTAGCTGGCTACTTTTGGCATGGCTACCTTCCATTGGGCATCCCGCTGGTGGGCCGTGACATATCACATGCCCCTTTGCGGTGCAGCTTACTGGGGGTTTCCTAGCCTTATTTTGCACAGATATTTTTTGTAAGTTTTTAGGTCAGGAATTTGTCGTTCCATTACCGTTTGGGCATTCCACAACTTGGCAGCCATTTCCAGCATGCTTCTCTCATGAGCTTTTATTCGGCTTCTGGTCTGCTTTAGTAGTGGTGCATTATTTGCTCTAGTAGCCCTTTGTGGTTTTGTTAGAAGTTTACTGTTTTGACTATAGCTATATGCTAATGTTTTCAAATGAATTATTCTCCTATTTTCTAGTAGTTTCACTTTGGTTCTTTTGTGTATGTCATAGGTTGGGTGCAGCTTGTCTACTCTTAGACATATTTTTAGGGCTCTGTTCTGCAGTGTTTGCAGTTTTTTTAGTAGTTCTTTTCTCGCACCCATGTAGTTTTCATCTCCATAGTCAAAATAGGGGAGCACCATGCCCTTGAAGATTTTTATTGACATTTCTTGTGTCATGTAGTCTCTTAGCTTTGCAAATAGCCACAGTTTGTGGTTTACTTTTTGTATAATTTTATTTATACATAGATTGTAGTTTAGTTGGCTGTCCAACTCAAGGCCTAGGTATTTGTAATGGTCTACATTTTCTAGTGTTTGGTTTCCTAACTTACAGTGTAGTTTTCTTTCTGGCATTTGTTTATGCGAGAAGAGTACTGTTTTTGATTTGCTTGTGTTGATGGTTATTTTGTTGGACTCACACCACTCATCTAGTTTTAGTAGGAGTTTATTTAGTTTAGTTATTACCTCCTCCTCTGTGGTGCCATTTGCGTATATGACTGTGTCATCTGCATATAGTTGGAGGCATTCAGTTTGCAACCATTTTTCAAGGTCGTTTATATAGATTATAAAGAGTAGTGGCCCTAACACTGACCCTTGGGGTACACCACATGTGACAGGTTGGTTGTCTGATAGTGTATTGTTTATTTTTGTTTTCTGTTGCCTGTTGTTCAGGTAGCATCTTATCCAATCCATAGTGTTGGATTTTATGCCCATGGTTTTTAGTTTTTCCGGTAGTATTTTGTGGTCTACTGTGTCAAATGCTTTGCTGAAGTCAATGAAGGCGGCTCCAACTAATTGTGTTTGGTTCATTGATGCCATTATGTCATTTGTTAGGTTAGCTATTGTTTTTGATGTGGAGTGCAGTTTCCTGAAGCCCCTTGTCTTTCGTTTAGTATATCATTTTTTTCCAGGTGTTCATTGATGTGTCTATGTAACACTTTTTCAATGAGCTTGCCTGGGGTTTGAAGAATTGATATTGGCCTGTAGTTTCCCATGTTTTGTTTGTCTCCACCCTTGTGAATGGGGGTGATGGTTGCCATTTTCCAGGCTGAGATAAAACGCCCCTGCTCAAAGGAGTAGAATAGGTCTACTATGGTTATTTAATTACAATATTTGTTAGGATAATTTGGTGGTGAATGATGGGGGTGGGTTGGACATGTATGCATGCATACATGCATACAATCATACACACAGATGCATCTATATATACATACATATATACATACATACGCATACATTCAAATGTATGTATATGTGTACATATGCATTTTTGTCGTAGCTTGTGTTTATATCTTAGCCTAATAAGAGGGTATGTGTGTGTGGAGGTTGAAAGCACTGCGGCACAGCACCAGGACTAAATGGGGCGGCCACCCTTGACACTCAATTTTTAGGAACAGTGTGCATGTGGTGGTGGTGGTGGTGGTGGTGGTGGTGGTGGGGGGGGGGGGGGGGAGGCGTCGGGGGTGGTACCAGGGTGCGCGTTGTCAGAAGCAGCCTGAAGCGGACCTTGGTACTTCCTCCAGTGCTCTATTGCTCCACCCTTCACCCCCTGCCCCTCAATCCCCACACTGACACTGACACCAGCATATTCAGAAATGGTATGGGGTCTGCACGGAAATCGTAAGGGTCATGACATCAAACAAACCGCGAGGTCATTGTATGGCAGCCCTAAAATCACAGCATCGCCGCCGTATAATATTTAGAATATCATACTCTGCTTATTGTCAAAAGCATCCAAACAGTAAAATTATAATTTCACTTGAAGGTCCACTGAATCAGAAGCAAAATGCTTTTTGAATTTTTAAAATATTGCAAAATGTGAGTGAGATGTGTGCATTTGAAAGCTTTTGTCTTTCAGATATTTTTATATCAGCTAATGCATTAGAGAAGTACATGGCCAGTGAATTTATATCAAGGGCCGGGATATCTTGTGGTTATATCCACTGATTTGCAGTGATCGGTATATATTTATATATATATATATATATATATATATATATATACAAATATATATGCAATAACTAAATATATATATTCATATACAAGGTGTAAACATGCAAATCAGTCGATATAATCACGAGATATAGTGGGCTTTGCTATACATTCACTTGCTATACATATGTGCATATGAATAATTGTATATACATATGCATGAATACATGTATGGATGTGTGCTTGCATGTATGTATCTGTCCCCAGTAATGACAATAATCCACTCCCAACCAGCACCCCCCCCCCCCAACCCACCCCTTATAGAGACACTTGTTGGTGTGGCTTGTCTTCCTGCTGTGTATGTCTGGGGGAGGGGTTGGTAATGGAGTAGCAACACACACAAATGCCCACACAAACACAAACATTGATACCATGGAAACTGCGGGTAAGGGTAGAAACAACACTGATTCTGATCACATTACATTACACTGAGTGTGAAACTGACACCAGCTTCTAGCCTCCCTACCATACACACACCACTCATGGGGGTGGGAGTGGGGCAGATGACTCTTACCAGCTGGATGTGCACACCGGAATCAGGAGGGCGCAGGAGGTGGGGTTGAGGGTGGTGGAGGGGAGAAATGGCAGTTACTGGTCTGAGTAGGGGTAGGAGTGCGAGGTTGAGGGGGGGGGGGGGGGAGCGGAGAGAAGGGGGGTTGCCGTAATATTTTCTCTGCATATGTAAGAATTATTATATTTATGTATCATGAAATACCAATTAAATGACTGTTGCACCAATTAAATCAGCCACATTTGGTGCTTCATTTAAGAGTAATTCATGATTGAATTTACATTGAAACAGAAGAATTTTTACGTATTGCACCTCCTATCCTGGTATTGTTAAACTGGCAAATAATAATTATATTATTAGAGAAACCATGTGTAAATGGTATCTCTATGAAATCAGGGAAATGGTCCCGTGTTTATGTTCTAGAAAATACCCACTTAATTATGGTAACTGCGACCTTATCACCCTGGGTGAGAATGAGTGTTCGCTCTGATTGAACCCCTCTTCAGGCCTCGCACACTGGAGGACATGCCTCTCCGTCCCCACCTCTCCACAGACACAGTGGACATTGTGGGGTGCACTGCTGAGCAACCGAGGGGGACCGGCTGCTTGTAAACAGGGGTGGGAGGGGTTACTATGGTTACTAATTAGGACAGGGCATGAGTGACCAAATTAGCACAGGATAAGGGAGTTTGTGAAGAACACCCATGTAGGAAGTGGTATTTTATTTAATTATAATATTCGTTAGGACAATTTGCTGGTTGGGGTTTCCATGCATGCCTACATACATCTATGCATACATATGGATACGTGGATACATACATAGATACATACATAGACACACATCTATGTGGATAGTGATAAACCTTTTATTGTGTGTAATTATGGAGTTTCTTACACCCCCCACCTCCCTCTAGGGTGAGGGTAGGTACCAGCATGCACCTCTCTGCCTCCTGGCTTGTTTCTGCAGTGTGCAAATCAGATACCCACTCCGTACAGTCCCCCCCCCCCCCCCCACCCCCTCTCCCACACATACGCTCACAATCACTGCGCACAGTGTGTGTGTGGCGTGATGGGTGCGGGGTGGTGCAGAGGGCAGTGATAAGTGTTCAACAGAGCAACCCTAAACTGGGTCATCGCTCCCTCTTCCGTCACCCCCTTTCACTCCCCACCAGCAACCCTAAACTCGGTCATCGGTCCCGCGTCCCTCTTCCCTCCCCCCTCCCCCTCCCTCAGCCCCTCCCTCACCCCTCCTCCTTACCACTAGAAATGTGTGGGTGGATGAGGGGGAAAAGGGGATCATCACGCACGACCATCCACTCGGCCTCTACACTCTCACAGCACTCCCCCATACACACTGGATATATGCTTGGATATATCCCATACTAGGTTACATCAACGGAACTGAGTGTACCAACATACCCTCATGCCAGGTGTTTTCCCAACCTGGTCAGCTAAAGAAGTGCATGAAGCAATTTCCAAAAGAGCACTCCAATATTGAGAATCATGTAGATAATAAGATAATTGTTATTCTAATTGGACATATTTTTTTAAAGTGCAGTACATTATGGAAAATTACCTCTGCTTAGTAAAAGAGCAAATTTGTATCCACTACTTGAGTTATCTGCATGTATCACTGTTCATACTTGTCGGCTAATGACTAATGTGAAACCTGATCAGCACATTTATCCCACCTATCCGTTGTCTACCACAACAGCACAGAGTCCCTGACCAAACCTGGGGGGATCTTGCATAACTCTTATAGATGCTCTCTATTTAATGAACAGCGCTGCCCGTTTCAAATCCAATGTAGGGCAGTCGAGCCAATCAGGATGTAGGCCTACAAACAAAAGCGCAGCAGTCATATATTTAGTTACTGTGTTTATTATTGCTTCATTGAAATATGCACTTCTTCACTGCCCAGGGACTAGGCTTCTAACGATATTGGTTACGACTAGTTACACTGTATACTGTTGATGTATTGTGAATGTGCAGGAGGGTCTTTATAATGGTCAAATCCTTTCTTTTCTATATTCAACTAAGGTATTCCTGCTCTCAATATTTATAAAGCAGATTGAAGCTACATTACAATTAATATTACAGAATATATTATGCAGAGTGGTAGGCCCATAATAACAGTAAAATAGCCTCAGGCATTCTGAGTAGTGAGCAATTAAGGATTTCCTCCTTGTGCCCCCACCTCCACCAAACTTAAACATACCAAAGCACTTATAATTGACGAATACATTAGTCTGAAGAATTAAGATATATACCGGAAAAGCATGGTGTCCTTCATAGTTGTGTCTGATGGCGAGATCTACTTTTACCTCACTCACACTACGCTTGCCATCGCTATGGACCACTTTGTGACCACGTTGCGACCATGCAAAAGGGTCGCAATGAGGTTGCAGATGCTTCACCAAAAGCCTTTTTGTGATGAAACCGGTAGCAATGAGGATGCCGACCATTTGCAGCATTTACGACCAATCGCTGACGAATCACAGGTGATTGTTGTTCCCATCATTTTGTTGTATTGGTCGCAATCAGGTTGCCGGCTTTTGGTCAGAAAGTGGTCGCAAAATGGTCACAAATGATCGCAAGCCATAGTGTGACTGAGGCCATTAATACTAGCTGACTTTGTGGTTGAAACCAATACATAGCAGCGTTCAGTAATGTGAACGGTGTTAGGGTGACGAGAGTTGAACATCACCTGGTCATCGTCCTTTCGACACAGCCAACAACTAGGCACTCAGGAAATGTGTTTACATGTTAGTGTCATAGGGGTGATGAAAATGGGAAATATTGCACCTAGAGCGGGACTCGAACCCACATCTCTTTGCATTCCGGGGCAGTGTGCTAACCATTACACCACCTAGGCTCCCTGATATCAACACACTACCCACGCCTACCTGTCTATGCGGCTCCTTGCCTGAGAGGTCAGTGCGGACCACTACACTCGTCCCTCTAGAATTGTAAGTCTTTTAATGCTTGCAATGTAACGCACTTACATACACAGAGTAGGTTCAACAACTATACAGCACATAGCTTGTACAGGATCATGGTCACGGCAACCAGAGTCATGGGGGTGATGAAAATGGGAAATATTGCGTCTAGAGCGGGACTCAAACCCACATCTCTTTGCATTCCGGGACAGTCTGCTAACCATTACATCACCTAGGGTCCCTGCTATCAACACACTACCCACGCCTACCTGTCTATGCGGCTCCTTGCCTGAGTGGTCAGTGCAGACCACTACGCTAGTCCTGTACTCGTTCTTTGAAACTGGATACCACAAAATTGGTTCCCATATCACGATGGTCATCTAAGTAATTCTTTCTTTTTTTGCTCACAAGTGAAATAGTTATTGTTGCCTCAGTGTGTTAAGCATGTTAGCAAGATTACATTATTTATTCCATCGCACAACATGTGTCAGAAGTAGCCCTATGATTGCATGACTTTGTGCTGGATCGATCAAATATCATTTTAATAATATCAATTTATTGTGTATGTAAGGGGCTGTCACATTACGGCGTATGGCGGGAGCGTATTGAAAACCTACGTACGCCGTGCTGGTGCCACTTTCGGGTGTGTTTGAGCGTATGGGGGACCTATGAGGAGCGTACGAGGAGCATATGAGGAGCGTATGGGAGCGTATGGGAGCGTATGGGAGCGTGCTGTGACATTTTTTGACATTATGGGCCATATGCCCTCATAGGTCGTGTTTTTTTGAGCATGCACAAAAAAAATTGGACGGACGAATTTATGAAAGCGTATGGCGGGCGTATGCCTCATACGCTTCACATACGCCGGCATGTTGCGGCACTGGCGGCGTATGAGTAGCGTATGAGTAGCGTATGAGTAGCGTATGAGTAGCGTATGCGGCGTATGCCGACGTATATGACGTAATGCCGCTACGTCGCCATACGCTCCCACCATACGCCGTAATGTGACAGGGCCTTTAATACGATATTCTGGTTGAGTGTTTTGTTTCCATGATGAAATGAAATTCTGGGGGTGATTTCTATCCATGTTACACAAGTTATTTTACCATATTGCTCCACTTGTATGAGCACAAATTTTAACAGCAAATAGGTTTTTTTGGAGTTTTTTCCAACTCTCTTTTGTGTCCATGGTGCATGAGGCAAAATTGAAAATCACCTCCCCCTCAGCGTAATAGCTGACTGGTATCTGTCAGGCCGCCATTTTCTACAATTTCCCTGACACTCCCAACTTTAGAGCACAAACAATGGAATCGCATGGGGATTTGTTAGAACTCTCTTCACACCAACACAGTTTTCATTAAAAAGTCTCTTTGGAGGAGTTGCATGTATGCCTGTCAATATATTTATTATACAGTACTGTTTCAAGAGAATATCAAATAAACCTAGCTTATATTGCTTTATATATCCCCAGAGGTACCCGTTGTGCTCCGTTACCACCGGACTGGAGAGATTTGGCGCCGCCCCAACGATTCGTCATTTGATTGTTGTAAAGACATCCCCAGCTTCTACAACCATCCCACCTGAAGATTAATCTTCAACCAAAGATTGGACCCTTTTTATATTGCTGCACTTCTTCAGCCAGTAACTGTTGTAAGGTTAAGAACACCCCCATAAGCTAAGCTGTTGTTCACCTTGGAGACGTCACTCTATTACAAACCATGTATCTAGGCAGTGTAGGTGGCAATGCTGGATTTGTCCATAGAAATATAAAATATGTATTCCAATGATGCTTCCTATTTCAATATCAAGGGATTAATGAGGCATTCTAACAGCATCTGACCTTACCAATTTCCAACAATATCTACTCCTGTTAATACTGGCAAGGCACTTAAATAACATGAGACTAGTAGTCATTCCCGCAGCACTCTCTGATACGGGGCTGCTAAGCAATCTGTTAGAAAAAGATTCAGAAGATTGCAATATTGAAATAACCAGAGGTGTGGCTAGGTGTACGCGTTTACGCCAAAACGTCCATATCGTTTTGTAAAAAAAAAAATTAAATTAAAAAATAATAAATAGAGAGAGAGAGGAGGCATGTAGTAGTCCGGAGTGTCGAAAACTCAAGTCTAAAATGTGTAAAATCTAAGCAACCCCCTAAAGCCCCTGCCAAAATTAGGAGGACACATCGTTAAAGGTCTAGCTACCACCCTGATAACCACACCATTATTCAATCAAATATGCTACATATATTGTCCAATAACTTATCTATCGTAGCATCCTTCTTTGGGGATGACTTATTGATGAAATCATGTAGATGAATGGACATTAAAAGTTAAATCAACAGCAGTCAGTGACCATCATCTTAATTTGTGTTAATGCTCTCCCACTTCCTCAACTCTACTTCAATATGAATCAACTTTGGATGCTGGAATCAGGAGCTCGATCTATTATTGACAGCTGATTCATACCAAAACAACTTTTAATCTGGATCCAGACAGATCCAGACATAGTTGTCATTCATCCCTGGAATGAGACCACACTATGACCTGAATATTCCACTCAGACACTTAGCCGATTAGGCCTTACTCCTTGTGATATATGCGTAATAGACGCCCAGACACGTGGGTAATATATGCAAATGAGATGCATGATGTTCTAGACAGTGACTGAGACAAAGGAGTATGTAAATGAGATGACATCATGGAAAGTTTAGCTGGCGGTTCAGTGAGCCCTGGACGGGAATAAACCATTCAGTATCCAGAAGTCAAAGTGTTCAGACGTTGTACGTTCACACTCCTTAGCCTTGATAATAGTAAGCCGAGGAGGTAGGGACAATATTTGGTGTGTTTCTGTCAATGATCATAGTTGCATAGTCTGATGATTTTGAGTTTCTGTCAGTTTTATGAGATACATATATTGAATTGATTGTTATAATTTACTTTACTTTAACGGTATGTAACTTTTATTTTGAATGGCTAAGTTTTGATATATTTGAAATGCTAAAACTATACTTTATGCGGTTGTAGGATGACTAGGATTTTCCATTTCAAAACTCATTGCGATGTTGGAACTCGCACCAAAAGTTGTCGATCTGAACTCTCTCTGTGAATCACGCAAATGGTTTGTGGCCTACGAACCTTGGATGCTTTCAGAAAACCCAACTCATTTGGTGTGTTTCTCTCAATGATCATAGTTGCATAGTCTGATGGTTTTGAGTTTCGGTCATTTTTCTGAGATACATATATTGAATTGATCTACTTTACTTTAATTGTACGTAACTTTTATTTTGAATGGCTAAGTTTTGATATATTTGAAATGCTAACACTGCACTTCTATGTGGTTCTAGGTAGAGTAGGATTGTCCATGTCGAAACTGATCGCAAACTCGCACCAAAAGTTGTCGATCTGAACCGTCTATGTGAAGCATGCAAATGTCCTGTGGCCTACGAAGCTTGGATGCTTTCAGAAAACCCAAATCAATCTTCCTGACATTTGAATCGATGCAATTTTTAAAATATCCATCAACACCACATATATGGGGTTTGATCCCTGGTATTACCTCATTATACCACCAGTCTCAGCCACTTCAAGGTCTCGCATCATGTGATTAAGGAATTAGCTTGGAAGTGCCTCGGGACTTTTGGATTTAATTTCACTTATGCTGTAGTTTTCTATTAGTTTTCTGCTTTTATTATTTGTTTGCTTAGGCGCAAAGTTCACAATGTAATATCCATTAAGGAACCATCTCGCAAAGCTATTTAATCCAAGTTGAATTAGCTTTCAATATTGAATTTTGTGTTGTGCATGGCCTGTGCATGGGGTTGTATTTCCAGGCCTTTAATTAGAAATAATATACTTATAAAATGAATTAGCATTATATCCGCCCTTTAAACCATTTCACACGGATTGAAACGTGTTCTCATGAAAATGTGATTCATCTACTCCAACTTAGTAAAACATAAACTACTAACTATATAAGCGTTTCCAAATATATATGGTTAACTGCATGATGATACCTTACTAAAGCTAATTCACCTGTCACACCTTAGCGGACTGAGTACCAAACACCACCGGACAAAGAATTGTCTAGTCTGGTGCTCTCCGCTACACAAAATGTATTGAAATGTATCGAAATGGAGTGTAATTGGGTCAATTGCCACCGGACAACCAGATAAGTACCATACGTGTACCCTACATGTACCGGACGAGAACCGGACGAGAACAGGACATGTAACGGATGGGTACCGGACATGTACCAGACAAAATGGACAAACCGGACACCAATGGATGGGTACCGGACATGTATGGATGGGTACCGGATGGGTACCAGACATGTACCGGACAAACCAGACACCTCATTCCACCGGTGTCCAGTAGAAGTTTTGTGCATGTTCAAAACTTGTACCGGACACCATCGGATACCACTGGACACTGCCGGATGGGTACCAGACATGTACTGGACATCGCCATACAGTACCGGACAGTTTCTACTTCTAGACCGGTTCCCCAGTCCGGTAAGGTGTGACTGGGCCTTTAGATTCCTTAAATGCGGTATGCAGCATGCGACTGCGAATGCGAATGCAGCAAAAAATCGAAAAGCATGTAAATGAACAGTGGTGCTTCCATATGTCCGAATGCGAATACGAACGCGAATGCGAATCTGAATGCGAATGCGAATGCGAATATGAATGCGAATGTGAATGCGGCAAATGGATCGACCCATGGCCCGATTGGTTCGATGCAAATGCGAATGCGAATACTGCTGCGTTTGCCATGAAAACAATAGTAACTTTGATATTCCTTCACAAATTTGGAGGAAAAACCCCAAAAATGTTATGGGTAACTTTGTTGGTGTGTTTGTTTGTTTAACCATCCCCCAGCACAAAAAGTAAACATCTTCTATTTGGGGTTGGCATATATCTATGCCGCATATACCACATTCTCATTTGCATGCCGCAGGCCGCATGCCGCATACCGCATATATGGAATCCTAGCTTTAAGCTAGGATTCCTTACACGTGGTATGCGGTATGCGAATGCGAATGCGAATGCAGCAAAAAATCAAAAAGCATCTAAGTCAATGGGCGTGATTCCTTACACACGGTATGCGGCATGCGGCATGCGGCATGCGAATACTGAATCGGTCAATGTAGCAATCGGTGCGGCATGCGAATGCGAATGCTGCTAAGTTTGCCATAGAGAACAGTGGTGAGGAAACCTGACACTGTGTGTGGGTGTGGGTGTGGGTGTGGGTGAAAGGACCCATCCCGTAATCACGCCGCACGCCGCATGCCGCATGCCGCATGCCGCATACCGTGTGTAAGGAATCCTAGCTTTAGGCTTTACTTGCAACTAATGAAATTGACAAGCTCTGACAGAAATGCACACACACACACAAATTAGAGATTGATAAATGCACTCATGACCTCCCAATATTCCATGTTTAAATGTTGTGCGGGGGGGGGGGGATTAAACAAACAAAAAAAGGTAAATGCACTAATACAAAGTAGGGGAAAGGCAGGATTTTAGTTGTTTGCAATTTACTAACAGTTACAGCTCGTAAATAAAAAACAACAACAAGAAAACAAGAATTAGTACTCAAACAAAATTCACGATTTGAATCGAGTTGGAGTAGTGCTGCCCAACAAGAGTCAACACAGTTATTTCTTTTGAGAAGGGTAAATAGATTCATTACCAAAATAATGATGCAAGATTGTCAGGTTTAGACTTTGAGGCACACGCCATCTTAGGCCGAAAAGACCTGGGGTGACGATGTAATAAAACTGGCCATTCTGGTTAGATTTAGACAGGCGTCACTTTTAATGATGGGTGGTTTTAATGGAGCAGCTACATAGTTGCATTCAGTTGTAATATATCGCATCTTAAAACGCAAGATTGAGCCATATTTTTGGCGAAATCTCTCGTGAGAGTAGGAGAGAACTATCTGATGGCAATGGCGACAGATGGCGAGAAGTGGCGCCAGGAGTCAATATATATATTTTCTTAAATGCACCGTACCCTCCCCCAAAACAATATTACTTATTCATAATTACTATGTTCAAATATTATTGGTCATGGTTTGGATAGTTTGAAAAAACCTATTCTCTAGTCGTTCTTTAGGGCCCGCACATGGAATTTGGACCTATATGAGCATGATGTGGTTATTACTGATATCCTGCTCTAAGGTTTGGCTTCAGTAATATGGTTTATTTAGGAAGTAGTGCAAGCCTTCTAATCACTTAAACCTGCAGAATCCGATGAAAATATCAAATTTCTTAAACCATAACAATTATATATATGATTCTACATATCTTAGTTAGATGCACTTATTAAACATTGTGTTGCCATATAGGAAGGCAAGGGCGTAGCTAGGCGTACACGCGTACACCAAAACGTCCACATCGTTTTGTCAACAACAACAAAAATAAACAAACAATAAAGAGAGAGAGGGGGGGGGGTTACTTAGATATGATTTCATATTTGGAAGGGTGTGAGGCCAATTAGGAGTACACATCGTTAAAGGTCTAGCTACGCCCCTGGAAGGGAATACTGAAGCAATTTAATATATTCCTGCAGAAACTTATGGTGTCAGAGTTTTTCAAGCTTACCAAAACTATTTGTACATGTTTGCACTTCAAATACCTCTAAAGTCAGGCATTTAAAATAAAAGTTCATGGCATGATTAATCAGAAAACAGGTTTTATTAAATGGATTCATACTATGTTAGCCATAAATCAGGTGCTGATTATATTAAACTATCAAAATCCTCACCCGGCTGACTAAGTAATACCATACTAAATAATAGCTCTCATAGTACTTCATATGGTATACAGTAATGCATTATTTGAATATTGACTGCATATTGTGTGGGGTGTGTGTTTTTGTACTTCACTACTTAGACGTGGTTCAGTATGACCATCCGTCTCCACGTACTCGCCGATTAAAATAGAGGCTGCATTTGGTAGTTGGAGTTTTACATCTTGGCAACATCATCTCAGGATGGGCACTGACTAGTGACGTTATAGTGCTGCCCCACTGGGAGACCAGGGTTTCAGCACCATGACCTAATATCCCACTCAGTCACATTATCCTAACACTGAACCAACCAGTCCGTGCCCCATCATAATAATGCCGAGCCCCTGGCTAGGAAGTGGCTAGGAAGTGAGAAATATCAATTGTTAAGTCATTGTATTGACGCAACCAGAGTTCTAACCCATGGGTTCGAATCCCACAATCTACCAATAAGGGAGACGGACGCTCAACTCATTCGGCCATGCCATTTGGTCATATCGGCTACGTCATCTATTGTGGAGAGCACCAATAAGGAAATGGTATGTTTTGCATTAAAACTATTTATTTGTGTATATTCCTTTTTGTATTACCAAGTTGTTGCAGATAAAAGCAGACACTGGCGCCGCCTATAGGAGGATTGCTTCAGTAATCCAGCACTACAGTTTCGCCTGCTCCATAGGAAGAAATAATATAGGGATATTAATCCATTATTTATAGTCGCATACTCCGCATACTCCGCTGCCCAACATATGTATTAGCAACCTTACTTATCCCACATTCTTCTTTTGCATAAATAATTATGCGAGCATGCGTAGGGGAGTTATTTTACGTTGTTCGGTTTTCACACAGGCTTCTCCTAGACTCAGCCAATAAACTATATTGATCTCTATATAGGAATATCAGTTTGCATAATCACGTACACAACGTATTCGATACACTGGCACATATAATTACTTATTGAATTTAAACAAATGTATTATGTTCGTATACACAACCAATTGATTATACATTATTATGGTTTCGTGTAGGATTCTCTTAATCTACGCCAATAAACTCACAATTTTTGAAATGTTGATAATGTTATCGGACTATGAATCGTTATGCTCTATGTATTGTAGGCAATCGACTGATAATGCCTCTTTAACTAATGCAGGCAAACCATGTATGAGCTCTCACGCAGAGCCTACGAATAGGCTGCGTTGTGTAAGGACCATTTCTGGGGGGAAAATACCTTCACAAAAAAACAACTTGTGACCTGTGGCAAAGAATAACAGTCCTAATTAACAGACAGTCTCACTTCCAACCCCGTCCCCCCTCCGGCTCCGTCCATTCGATGTCCGATGAGACAGCGATTTGAAAACGACACAAGATACGTCAACTCGGAAATTAGCAGAACCCAGGGCGGCCAGACCCGGATGTACTTCATTTGCTCACAGTGTCGGGCTCTGACCGAGTGGACACCGGGGGAGTGGCCCGGCTGGCCCACTAAAACCGGCTGAGCAGCACTCCATCGTCGGTGCTGGCTACATGGAAGGCGGACCGGGGGAAACCTGACTTTGAACACAGGATGGTTGGTTGTTGGAGTTTTACGTCCTTGCAACATCTAAGGTCGTATCAGGACGCGTTCCGACTTGTGACAGTGCGCACTCATGGTGACTTTAGAGGGATGCCCCACTGGGAAATCAGGCCGCTGGCACAATGACCCAATATCGCCCACAGCCATATTATCCTGATATTGTTCTCACCAGTCCTTGTCCTATCCTATTAATGCTGATCAGCAGGCTAGGTAGCGACAAGTATCAATTTTATGAATCGTTGATTTGACTCGGCTGGGAATCGAATTCCCGACCTTCCAGACACGAGGCCCGCGCGATTAGGTCACCAGGCCCGGGAGTTGAACAGAGAACAGAAACTGCACGTGCAACTGGTATTCAAATTGCATATTCCGATGGCTTTTGAAAGGGTCCCATTATGTCTTTAAATAAATAAATCAGGTTGACAATAATAACGTAATATTCATTATTATGGAGTAGCTTTGATGAAAGAATGTCTACTTTTTACCAATTTTGAACTTAAAGAACCCAAAATAATGTCGGCAAGGTTCCCAAATACTCCTATAGCTATGCCCTGGATTGGGTTGACCTACCAATGTGTAGGTAGGCTGGTCCCCTACCATTTTCTACTGGCCAAATCAGTTTCAGCCAGCTGGTAAGTGTCATCTGCTCCCCCCCCCCCCCAACGCTCTAGATAAGTGATTCGGTTTTGAACAAATATATATTTCATCGGACCATGTAACTTTAAATATAAAACGAAAGGTGATTGTTCTTCATCCGACTTTTCCGCTGTTTCTCACTTCAATCCCTACATTCCAACTTCTAGCAGCTTCGTTATATTTTTGTGGTACAAAATGTGTCATTCATTTCAACAAATATGTTATCAGTCCAGAGGCAGTGGTGTTCCAGCCATTGAATAGTAATTGCTAATTGCATATATTACTGAATAAAGTAGTATGTAGGCCATATTGTATTATAATTATAGAGCACACATTTCTCTGAGCATTACTGAAGAGAATAATCTGCCCTTTGTTATGTACAATAAAGACAATGCTAAAATTGTTATATAGAATAGAATACACTGGACTCTGTTATCATCATCATCATCATGCTGTCGGTCGGGATGCAACAAAGACCGCTTTCATTACTTGACTGTCACTCTCAATTTAGCTCTCTGCTGTGAGAGTGATGTCCATGAGTCGGTCTTAATGTCTCTCAGCTTCAGGTTTAACATTTCATGAAAGCTGCCTGCAAAAATGTTGAAGTGCTGCTGGCTTTTGCAAGTTACCAGCAGCTAATACTGTTTTCATGGGAGGTATTTCCTTATTTTTTAAACTGTAGGCATAGCTTGCCAAATGTAAGCAGGCATACAATGGGCATAGTGTTATTATCATGTCTGGTAGATTCTATTCAGACCTTTGAGTTGTAGAGATAGTTCTCAACATATGAATGAGTTTCAATGTTACTGTTATTATGTCTCCCTAAACCTCACAACCTCAACTACACACTCATATTCATTATCCACCCAAGCTTGCAATGAACTATGAATATGTATAAATTCCTAGTATATTCATCATCTCGCATGGACCTGCTGAGTATCATTAGGCTGGCAACTTCCGCCATCAATCCAATGTTTTATTAACATTCCCTTTACACTGTTCTTTGCATCAGATGCTGCCAAGTAGGGTAGCTGTGCCTACAACCAATGATTATAAGTACCGGACCTACATCCTACTAGCTTAATTCAATACAGACGCGAAAGTAGTAGTCATGCAACCTCAGAGACCTGCTGCGCTCTCATTAATTGAAGTCAAGAGACTCGTCCTTCATCTACTCATTACTGATTTCTTCTGGCTACTTTTGCTAACCAGAGTGGCTCCTATAATCCGGCTCAGGTCACGATTCACCCACACACAGGTGGCTGAGGTGGCTATATTTATATCGATGTCACTGCAAGCAGCAAGTCACCTCCCCTGTCTCCCAACCCCTCCATTCCCCATTATGCCACACACACACAAAAAAAAGCGTGTGTGTATTGGGTTGACTTTTCTTTGTTTGGTCTTTCCCAGCAGAAAGCTCACCCTGGTGGTGAGTTCTTTTTCTTTCTACTTCTTCTATTTTCTTTTTGGCAAATGGAGAAACCAAAAGATGCACAGAAGGAAAGAAAAAAGAAGCAATTCCTGCTGTCAACACAAACCTTACAGTAGACTGGCGGCAGACAATCTCATTAGGCGGCGCATTGTGAGTCTTCGGTCCGAGCCTTTTCTAAGAAATGCCATGGCGCCCATTTCTTTAAGCCACAAGTGCAACGGATTCAGCATAATTTTGAACGGAGAACCACCCGCAGCCCATGTTAGCTAGCAATCAATTGACCGAAATAGTAATTTATTATTTGTTTGTTTTTCTTTCACGTCATGGCAACAACTAAGGACATATCAGGATTGGTACCGAGTTCTGACAGTAGACACTCATGGTGACTTTTGCAGTGCTGCCCCACTGGCAAATCAGGCCCGGTAGTAATTTATGAGGATGTTAACTTACCCCAGGGGTGTTGGCCGAATGACTTTGGCGCGGATTCCCATATTATATCTAGGTAGGTCGGGCTTTTGAACCATGGCTGAATCAAACCAATGACTTAAAAGGTATACTTATCCTTGTCGCTACCAGAGAACGTGTATATAAACAGATGAGAGGGACAACTCTCATACTAGACCGTGTAACAGCTGCCGACTGTGGCGCTCCAAGTGGTGGTTGTTGAACAGTTTACGCATATGGGCAAACTCAAGGCATTGTCAATGGCAGTGAGCAATCTTCATACAGAAAATGTTAAATATCTCTAAAACCACAACACCTAGAAACAAACTGATTGGAATAGACATAGAACACATGTTTACCAAAAAGATTATATTAAATTGATACGGTTAGCGTTCTGGATTTCTATTAAATTTGAATAAATCTGACATTTTGCACTGCGCGTACCGGCATACTCAATGCATTGTCAATGGCAGTGAGCAATCCTCAGAGACAAAAAGTTAAATATCTCTAAAACTACAACACCTAGAAACAAACTGATTGGAATACACATAGAAAACATGTCTACCAAAAACATTATATTAAATTGATATGGTTAGGGTTCTGGATTTCTATTAATTTGGAATAAAACTGACGTTTTTCACTACGCATACGGCAAACTCAATGCATTGTCAATGGCGGTGAGCAATCTTCATACAGAAAAAGTGAAATATCTCTAAAAGCACACCATCTAGAAACAAATCGCTTTGTACACATATAGAAAATATACTCAACGAATAGATTATATTAAATTTATAAGGTTAGGGTTCTGGATTTCTATTAATTTTGAATAAAACAAATGTTTTGCACTGCATGTACCATCAAACTCAAAGCTTGTTCAACAATAACCGCCAGGAGCGCCACTGTAGCCTATGTTACCGATTTTCGCGGGAGTTGTCCCTCTCATCTGTTTATATACACGCTCTCTGTCGCTACTTAGGCTATAAGTCATTGTTAGTAGGGTATGGCTAGGAGGAGTGGAATGACGAAGACCAATAATCTGTGATTGAAATGTCTCCTGCGTAATCAACAAATGGAACAAATGAAGAGTTCAGGCGCAAAACCACGTACACGCCAATCCAAAAATGGAGAGAACAATACAAATCAAACCCACAAAATAAAGAATTTGTACATTCCTATTGTTGTTTGTTCATTGCTCCATACCCAGATGATCATAGTAAAAGTGGAATTAGTGAGAATTAACATTATTTTCATGTACACACCTTTGATTTAAACTACAGTTTGGGATTGACGTTTACATGGTTTTGCACATGAACTCTTCAAATATCATGTGTTTCTACCATCACCTTTTGTTACTCTTCCTTCTAGAATTATATGACCTTAGAGAGACAGTCCCTAGATTGATTCCTGGCGTCTGCTTTGATGCAGCTCGCAAATACATCAACGCCAATTTGATTGTGCACAGCTGGTCTTGTATAACATCTACTGACATCTGTTAATGCATCCCTATCAATAATTACTAATTTTATTCGGCGACTTTCCATCACTAAGTAAAAGGTGAAAATCAAAGTAATAAAATGTGAGGTATAGTGCAGCAACATATTCCAGCTCCAACTCAGGCCTTACCTACACTTCCTAATGGGATGAATTTACTGCTGTATAGTATATTCTTTAGTACAAATTGGCCTTTCAATCACTCAAGGTAGATTCTCCAATATAACCTAACCCATTTACTGATGGGCGTTGATTAGAAGAAATAGGCGATCATGGCAAAAAAGCTGCATATCCCGAGAAACACATCACTTTTGTTTTGTTTTACTTTAAGCACGTACCTAGATTGGGTGCTAGATATCTATTCTAGATACGGATGCTATCACTGTATCACGAAATATTTGTTACACTGTGGTGCTTATGTGCTACGCTGGAGAAAAGAAACCGATAAACAAAACCCATGTATAGCATTACACTCTTCACACTGAACTTACCGTTGCAGTTTTTCATTTCAAATATATTCAAAGGTAGCCGGTTAAATTAAAGTTTCTTTAATCTAAGGAAGAATGAAGACTATATTAAAACCGACAAGATCCTGGAGAGTCAAAACGCATTGGAATATGTAAATGTAAGATGGCTACATAACATTTGAAAGTGACAAAACAAGAGAAACCTTGAGACTATACCTGTCTGCTGAAAACATATCATTAGACTTAACCGTTATTGGCAGCATAAATACACGGTCACACACATAAATAAGGGGAGCGCGACCTTTACAGACATATATATATATGTATATATATATATTTATATATGAAGGGCTCAGGCGAAAAAAGAACGGCAAATGACTTCCTCGCCGAAAAGAAACCAGGACTAAGATATTTAAGCTGATGCTGGCAACTATTTGATAATAAAATGTTGTCATGGGTTTTTTTTTGCAGAAAGTATGACGTCCACTATATAATGCCCTATGCAACATGAAATGGATAGACTTTAGACGAAAAGGACAACAGTGAATTCTATTTCACAGAAAACAACTAATATGGACTTGTCAATTTTTGCATCCGAACCCTTCACATATATATACATATTTCTCAGCGGTACAGTGAGTGGCGGTTACAGTGTGCAGGGGTGGTGGCGCCACGATCGGAGCCGTGGTTGGGGAGGCTGGAGCAGTAGATTTCTCAGAGAGACTCCATGGAGCTGAGTGAGTGATGAGGGAAAGGAGGGATATTCTGGGTTATTATACTGGTATAATTATTATACAGCATCTATATACATATATATGTACATATATATATATAATATGAATAAGCAATTCTTAGGACCGACCCCCGATTCGTCGTGCGCTACTCTGTGGCGGAGCTTCATCAATGTGTTAAGCCCATAGGCTATTATTAACCAATCGTTGTCATCCACCCTCTTTGCTGCATAGTGAAGCTTGACGAGTGATTTCAATTTCTGTTTGCTGGATTTTGATTATTCAACACAAGTATACAAAGTGCGGCCCCCATATAAGGCTATTTCCGTTTCCGTTTGCTGGATTTTGGTTATTTCATTCTCCATCTCTATGAGTACGAGTATTGTTTATGTATATATATATATATATATATATATATATATATATATATATATACAGTTTAGTCATTAGCCTCCCCACTAGGTGGGTCGGTATGAATATATATATATATATATTTACTCTCAGACCTTGGCGTGCAGTGTTTGGAAACGGGGCCCGAGCCACTGTCAGAAGGCGGACGCCTGAAAGGTGTCTGGCTAATAGAGGCAACAGCAATACAACCCGCAATTCAGAGCAGACAGAAAGGCACTGCCACCCTTATCTGGTGCACTTCCGGTCCAGCCGAGGCCTGTGTAGTTGTGTTCAGTGTCATGAAGAGCGAAGTGGGGGGATGGTGTTGCAGTGTCGGCTTAGGAAGGCAATACACCCAATTCAGCTTGGTTTATGTACAGCAGTGTAAGGCGCGTCTTGTGGTGTGTTCCGGGGACTGAGTTACGTGGACTCGTATATATATATATATATCTATGTTTAAAATAAGTATTAGATGTATATATATTGGCGGTGCTGCTTCTCTTATTTATTCGCGAAATTATTTTCTATATATTATTTATGTATTTGCATGTATACGCAAAGTATGTAATGTTTGCTGCGGTCGGTTATCCTAGCCCGACGGTGGCGCCACCACCTTCACTTCCGGTGCTCTTGCGCGCCAAATCTAATCATTTGCCATCCGAGTGTTAGCTATATTGTACGGTATGTTTTTTTCGTTCAGCCAGAGCCATGAGTTAAATGAAATGGCTATATATATACATATATATATATATATATATACACATGTGTGTGTGTGGTGTATAAGTATTATACGAGTATAAAGACGCGGAAGGGAATTATATTATTATTTTATTATTTTATTATTACTGCATATTTGCTGCTGATACCTGCAACCTGCCACACTATTTGTATATATATATGCAAGCTGCACTGAATACAAACATCCAATATGGTCGATACATTATTTATTAGATGAACAGTCTACACATCAGTCAACTGCACCTGATTAAACCAGACGGGATGGCCAAATGAGTTAGAGCATCCATCTCCTATGTTGGTAGATCGTGGTATCGTGCGTTCGAATCCTGGTTGAATCAAACCAATGACTTAAAGATTGATACTTCTCGCTTCATAGCCAGATGCTTGGCATTATTAGGATAGGGCAAGGAGCAGTGGGATGAGTAAGACCAGTCGCCTGTGACTGAAATTCCCCCTGCTTAAAGTTAAACAACTAATGTAGCCACAACAACAATGAAATCAAGTAGAATAAGCAATCATATCAAGTATAAATCACATGACATATCAAATTCAATAAACAAAATCACAACGTCAGCACCTACATTTCAAGTGTTTGGGACAAACTGTGAGGAGCGCGCTTCCTGTGACTCTATTTACACCCCCAGACACTGGCGAAACCTGCCAGATCTCACCTGCAGTAGTCAACGGTTATCACTCACAACAGCGGGGAGTGTATGCCCTAAACCGGTATATCCCTTCGATATATAGACAGTGTAAGCTCCACGCAAGATACTAACACACAATATGGTTAATACGGTATGATGCAAATCATGGTGCCTTTCCAAATATGACCTTTGATGTTGCCAGGATGTAACTTGTAAGACCCCAACAAACAAACATCACAATTGTATTAACAATATATGAGTAGTGGTAAAATTCACATGAATGGTTTTATCTAACTGATGTGATGTTGATGCGCGTAAGTCTACGGTGAAGCTTAGCACTTTTTCTGGGATTCTGTGCTGAATATTTTCTTATAAAAGATCGCACTTCCAGAACACAAAAAGAACATGCATCCTACAGTTTAAGAGATGCAAATGCTGGCACTGCTGCTATCATCAACGGCAATATATCATTGCCCAATGGAGAACAATGGAGGTTTTATCTGAACAGTTTAGTCTAATCGGCTAAAGATGACTTCCATGGATCAGCTATATGGGAGAAGGGGCTAAAGCACAAACAAGGCTATTCCTAGTTCAGATTTACGTCACACTTGTACAATGCATCACACTTGCAGAACTGAAAGCCTGAAAAGGTTAGCTCATACCAGAAGATCACATTCCTTCTGTTGGGAATTACATCTTTTTGGGTTTGATCAAATATCATATTCCCCATTGTGAATATTAACACCATTGTTGACAATGCACCAACAAGCTCGTTCTGTTAATGAAACTGAAAACCACTTTTCAGTGGCAATTCATCGCTTCTGCTCTGAAGAGTCTGATTTCTTAATTGCTTCCGAATTAAACTTGTTTTAAATGATATTTATGCGCAGTTGATCACAATAGTGAGCTGATCCCTGATGAATGGGACTTAACAGTTATGTGATAGAGCATATCCTGCCTACTCCGCTTGAGGAATAATGAGTAATGCTTAAATTGCTTCAAACTCCAGGGCATTCCCTGGTTAATTCCACCAAGGTCAGCATAGAAGTGACCTCTCACTGCTTGGTCGAGTAGCATGTATCCTCACCTGGGGGGGGAGCCACTAGCGATGGGTGGAACAGCCCACACTTGGGGCTGTTCCTGCTGGTGTATTGCTACTTATTTACAACATGAGTCAGCTTAGTTCAGGCCACCACACTGTTGTAGTGGGGATCAAGATGTACTGCTTCAGTACTATTAAATGCACTCACATTTGAGTAGTTCTGATGCGCGAAAAGGAAGACAGGAGGCCGAAGTGGGAAAAGAGGCGTTTATTGATGCGCCTCGGGAAACATACAGGGCAATATACAGAGACAATGACAGTGATAAATGCAAACAAGAATAAGTACAAAGGCAAGCTAAGAAGAGTTACTATGTGAGTCCAGAGGGCGGCCCAGGGGGAGGCCCGAGGAGGGAGTCCGGAGAGTTTATGTGAGGGGGGGCGCCGAGGAGCCCTCCACCCTTAGGGAGAACGGTTGGGATAGTTGGGTGGGTGGGTGGTGAGAAATGGCGGCGTGGAGGAGGCTTGGAAGGCGAATGGCTGAAGGAGGCCGGCGGGCGGCCTTATAAGGGAGCGGGGTGAGCAGTGGCAGGGGAGGCGTGAATGCGCAGGCGGGGGGAGGGCGAGGGAGCGAGGTGAGCAGCGAGCATCGCGCGAGGCGCGAATGCTGGGCGACAACCCCCGGCGTGGAGGGGGGGGAGGGTCTCTTCCTCTCCACGCATCAAACGTAATGCTTCGCATTACGACCAATGTTATCAGTAATTCTAGATGATTTGGCATAGATCTTTGTATATCATTGTCTTATTTAAATTATCTTATTTAGTTATCTCATGTATTTTCTTTGACATATAAAAGAAATACATGTTCTTAGTTACACCAGAGGACATATAAATATGAAAAGCACTGTGTTGCTTAAGCTCTCTGAAATAGAAGGACATGTATTGTTATTTTTTTATTGAGGCTGTATTTATACTGTCCATAGCATGTAAGCCCGGGTACCCAGGCTTTTTTCAATGCTGGCCAGCTGTAGTTTTGGTGTTGTCTTACCAAGCAGTAGCTGCTGATAAGTTATTTGATTGTCTGCATTTCAGTAGCAGATAGATAGTGTGTTGGTATGTTTAGTAGTCTATGTTAGTTTTTTTTGGGGCCCTCTTGGCATTGTATTTTAGTTATATTCTTATTACTACGTTAGTTGTTTTCTTAAGGTTCTATGTTAGTGTTTTGGGGTTTTCTTGGGAAGAGTTTTCCGCTTTTTTCTACTTAATTCTATACTAGCCTATTTTATTTACATGTCCATAGGCCTGTACATAGTAGGTGGTTGAGTTATGTTTGTTTGAATTTGATTTGACTTATATTGTTGTTAGATATGTTATCTGGCTTTTATATTTCTGGTTGTCCCGCCCTGGGCTGTCCAATTGGGGGCCATGACATATCACCTGCCCCCTTGTGGTGCAGTTCAGTTGGGGTTTCCAGTATGCCATTAGGATACTTTGATATTCAGAAAGAGTCAATCCTCCGGTGTCAGTGACTCTTGTCTACATCCATTGGAGGCGACGAGGGCTGCAGGTGGCACCACAGATACCGTGTTGGGTATTACGGTGTATAACAATAATAATAATAATTCTTGTGCGTAACTTTATACTCTCATATTGCGATAAACATCACATATATATAACTATATGAAGACACAAGAAAGCGAGAACAGAAGATTCAAATTAAAAATCCTAATATTTCAGATGATCGACATGCACTACATCCAGATAGAGTGATTATTGAGTTCCCATTATTAGACATAGCACTGGCTTGATGAGCTTCGGAAAGTAAATAAAGATGAAGTAGTCAACATTGTGCAAGTTAGGCCACCAGATGCAGAGGAGGAAGTGTCAATGTTGCAGGAATTATACTGGGCCACGATCCAGCAGCAGTTTCCGATGCATAATACAAGTCCTCTGGGTGACCCTGGCCCGTGTAAGGTAAGTGAAATATTCTCATCGTCTATTGCTCACCGTGTGACTGCCATGCCAGACCAGTAGAACAAGGCATGGGAACCATCTATCCATATTGAGGTAGGCAGCAGGAAGGAATTACATACAATTACTTGAGTGCCTCCTAGCACTAGGTGGGACTATTCGATTAAGCATTAACAATCGTATTTGAAATAATAATAGTGTTTGCTAGATTTGTGTTCTTTCCAACTTTCCTTACATTCCATATAAATATTCGTATAAATCATCATCATCATCATCATCATCATCATCATCATCATGCTGTCGGTTGCAATGCGACAAAGACTGCTTTCATTACTTGACTGCCACTCTCCATTTAGCTCTTTGCTGTGAGAGTTGCGTCCAGGAGTCGGTCTTAATGTCTCTCAGCTTCAGGTTTCTCTTGATGGTATCCCTGAACCGGAGACGAGGGCGCCCTCTCTTTCTGTAGCCAGAAGACAGTTGAGAATAGAGGATCTGCTTTGGTAGCCTGTCTGATGACATCCTTATGAGGTGTCCAGTCCACCAGAGATTCTTTTTGATCAGAAGATCTTCCATAGAGGGCAGCCCCATCCGTTCGAGTATTTCCTTATTCGTCACTTTGTCCTTCCAGGTTGGCCTCATGATTGAATGCAGATGTCGCATCATGAAGGCATGCAGCTTTTTCACCTGTCATCTGTACACTGTCCAGGCCTCAGCTCCGTATAGTAGGGTGGATAGCATGATTGCACGGAAGATCTTACCTTTGACCCGAATGGACACAGGGTGGTTGTTCCAGAGTCTCTGGCGTAGTCGGCCAAAAGATGCACTAGCCGTGGCCATCCTCCTCTGTATCTCAGCATCAATGCGTCCATCACTTGATATAGTGCTTCCGAGATAGGTGAATTCCGGAAGATAGTTCAGCTTGTTTCCATCAACCATGATCTCCTCCTCTTGGGTTCTTGTAGAGTTGGGTTGGTACAGCACCTCCGTCTTCTTGATGTTAATCTTCAGGCCTAACTTCTTTGATGCATCGGAGAAAGCGTCCACTATTTTCTGGGTCTCTTCAGCAGAGTGGGCAACCAGTGCACTGTCATCTGCGAATAGTAGCTCTCTGACCAGTATCTGAGTAGTCTTGGTCTTCGCTCTGAAGTGTGCGACATTGAATAGGTCAGCGCTCTGTCTGTATATAGATGCCATCCCCCATGTCTCGGAAAGCCTCGTCTAGCATTGCTGATAGGAAGATTGTGTTACATGGTGCAAAATGTCTATTCAACATGTATTGTACACCTTATTCTATATACCTTTTGTGTAAATAACCCTGAATTGAAAAATGGCTGGAAGACCAGTGCTTCGGCACTGACAAAAGACTTATTCAGCAGAATAAACATATTTACCACACACAAAAAAAAAGAGCATGGGAGCCAGTACACAACCTTGCTTGACCCCATTGGTAACCCCGAACAATGCCGAGACTTCCCCTCCAGCACTAACGTTCACCATCATTCCTGTATGTAGAGCCTCGATCATAGTTGAGATTTCATGAAAGCTGCCTGCAAAAGTGTTGAAGTGCTGCTGGCTTTTGCAAGTTACCAGTGGCAAATAGAGGTTTCACACCGGCAAGAACATGTCAAGACAGGCGCAAAACTATTTGTCCCTGCAGTGGCTGGTCGGGAGATTTGGGAGTTCCATATATCAACTGCCCTTAATGCTGCCACAGTGACATGGTTTTGTGTTTAGGGTTTGCTCCCTTAGCCTTCGGTTCTGTCAAGAACCTGTACAACAAGGCAGTGGTTTACAACTCTGCAAGGCAGGGGCGTCAAACTCCCTGAGGTATTGCTATACCTGCAATACCTGCATACCAGTACCTCGTATCAATATTAGTTGAATATATGATCATATATGATTAGGTTATTTGCATATTGTATTCTGGGCGCTGAATCAGATATGGAAAATCCTGATATGGTAGATATACCATAATATGAAAGATTTGAAATGGTGTGTATTATAGTTTATGTGCTGCAGCTGAGATAATATATTTTTGGCGAAAAGCTAGGTACCCTGAATTTCTCCTGTACTGTGAGCCCCCAACTTGAGGTAGGTTATTTCTTCATCAGCCAACACCCCTGTCCTGCAATATACAAGCGCCAGTTAACGGATGGCGAGAGACATACCTCGAAAGTGCTGCAAGCTTCCACCTTTCGTGGGGTTATTTGGTATTCTCGTCTCAGGCCACATGTGTCATTTGCTATCCTAGTAATGCCAAATGCTAGGGGAGGGAGTGATCAGTAGCAGTTTCCTGTGAGCAGATGAGGCGGTGCTTTGACTAGGGGGGAATCAAACTCACAGGGGGACGGTCTTGTGAGTTCATTCCACAGCCAATACAAAACTAAAGACTGAGCCTAAATATAAATATAACATGGGTCAATTTCACTAGTTCTCTTGGTACTTAACACTGCTATCGGAATAGTCCAAAGACTGGCTCATTTAGTGGTAGAATAATCTCACTGAGTGGAATAGTGTAGCATCATGCTTACTTACAATGTGATAATCCAGTGGAAAACATTTTAAGTAACATTGCAAACGCAGTGTGTGCCCTGTGAGAAATGCCACATTATGAAATGATCTTTAGCTATTTGTATTATGAAAAATCCCTTTACATATTCATTTATGGTTAACAGATTCGAAGAAATACACCGAGTTGAGAGTTGATGGTATGGCTATGTAGTTTTGCACACAGTTATCTCAGAGGCAGAATGATATATTACATATGTGATCACATGATTTTAACATCTACGCCTCACATAAATATTCAAGCTATAGTATGACATGTTACAAAACCAGAAGTTTCACTGACATCGAACATAGGATCGGTGAGAAGCCCCACTCGTATCCTAGAGCAAACTCGCTTTATGTTGGCAATTATTCCAAGGAAAATGTGTGATAGTTTAGTCACGAGCTTCCTGAAAAATGTGGATTTCAGGTAAGTGCTTGGATATAATATTCGTTTCTAGTGTTCGAAGTTAGGGTCTATGTTTGTTCAACTACGATTTATTAGAGGAATTCAATCACTAACTGTCAGTCTGTACTGTTCTATGTCATTTTACTAGACCAATTCATTCAGGGGAAATCAATACTGCTGACTCATCCTCACTCTGAAAATGCGAGCAGACGGGTCACCATATTATGCATAATTCCTAGAGAATAATATGTTTGTTTACAAATACTAATTCTCTCCACAGATACACTATACTCGTGCCTAATTGCAACGGACAACTCTTTGTACAAACCTTGGTTGTCTGGATTTCGAAGGTGTCCTGGAATCAGAAGGGACTGTAAAATTAGGCAAACACAGTTCGTACAAGACAATTTGCAGATGGCGGGGGTTCAACAATCAGATGGGCCATTGGGGAATAGATCTACTGCACAATTGTGAATCTATGCAGGCATCTTAACCATATCACTGTGTCCCGGATAATTATGAAAATAGATGCACTCTGACATTTCTCTAATTAGTAACTATATGTAACTCCTCATTGGGAAATCAGACAATATTTTGTGCATGCACATCATTAGCCATAGGGATTGATGTGCCCTTTATATCTGAATAGTTATTTTAGCTATTATTTGCTAGACATAGCTGGACTGAAATGGGTTTCCAATCACATTGAATATAATAACCTAACACGGCAGGTAAGCAGCTTTAACATTTGCGACACCCACAAAACTTGGGCTATGGTACTCACGATCTGACATCAGTCAATCTAGTGTATTTCATATAATACACAAGGCAGGGGTATAATATCAGAGCTGTCTTTTAAGCCATCATAATTCAACCAATGCAAGACAAGTACAGTATAAGGTGGCATTTATTCTTACTATTCCGTTGTTACATTAAAGTCATGAGATGTTTGATTTATTAAGATTTGAGGATTTCAGGCACGTAGCCCTATAAATGTCACTTGTAGCTTGGGTGGGTGGGATGGCAAATCCAAGGAGAGAACACGTCCTATCGATCGAAACGGTCTGGTCGAAGTGTCTATAATGAAACTGGGTCGCATCTTGTTATGCGAAATTACAGAAGATGGCGCCATCAGAGCATTTAATATTAAGCAAGACGTTATAGATGGCGCCAGTAGTCGCCTCCATATTTAGTATGTACTTTTTCTTGCGGGTTAAATTACCGATGTTGAAATCAACATCCCCAATGTAAATTTCATATTCCGATGGTTCAGTGATTCAACGATATATTTTAGTCAATTACTCGAGTCATTGGCTATTGCTGGAAGGAACAATTATAGAAAAGGTTTAACTTGGAGGTCTTTTGAATGTAAATATGCTAAATTAATTGTACTATGTCCACCAACATTGTTGGATATAGTCTTACTGACTGATTGGTGCGCTTGCGGTGCCTGGCAGCGAAAGCGAAGGTTGCAACATTCTGCAACACTAGCATAAGTGCTCCTGATCAGGCCTTATTTAGCTTTGATTCTATTCCATGTCTGTGTGCACAGGGTATCTGTCTTTATTTTATAGCAGAGCAGTAGAGCACTGGAACATGAATTTGCAATAAACCTTTAAGGAAAGCACAAATGACTACGTTGAATAGGTAGAATCAATTATAGGTAAGTGCTTCGGTAGTGAAAGTTTCATCCATTCATCAGATTATGCAGCGTTAAGGAAGGCACAAAATAAACTAGATAATAAAATAAGATGGCATGCACAAAGTAACATTGGAATCCAAATCCTAAGAGGACAGATAGTAACACCTAGCCCCTTAAAATCCTGAGGATCTAGAGAAAGCAGCGAGAGATGTGCACAGTCACAGATTACAATCCTTAGGGTTCCATCATTTTAAGCAATTACAGACAAACTACCCTCAATAAAATCACGTTCCTAGAGTTTACCGGGATGCTACCATATATTTCAATGTGCAAGCTGCTTCATTTGATTGTCAGTGCGATGACAGGATACGTGCTAAATCAGGATAACATTGGTCTGGATGCAGAGTTGTCATGTTTTTTTTTTTTGGGTCCATTAGTTGTTTAAGCAGGGGAAATTTCAGTCATAGACGACTGGTCTTCCTCATTCCACTGCTGGTCGATAGAAAACCCGAGCTTACACTTTTACCGACCCAAGGGATTTTTAACCTCCCACACCACATAGACATGGTATGAGAGCAACCAGACTTTGATGACGGTGTAAGTTATACACAGCGGTGGAAATCCAAATTGGCAGAGCTGGGGGCATAGGGAATCGAACCGCCGACCCTTGACCGTTGAGGGCATGAAAATCTGTATATATCCAATGCGCATGCTCCGCTCAGTACAGCCTCGCTGAGGTAAGGCATGCACAGAAGTAATATTGCTGAATGCCATGTAATACTACTCACATCCCGATGCTATATTCGTAATGGGGCTTGGTGGAGAAGACAAGCAGCAGTCAGGGCACATCTCTGCACCAGGTGAGCCGAGTCCCATCCCCTGCTACCCTGCACACCACCAGAAAACCAGGTCAACCTCTGACCTCTGCTCTGGTGGGCGGGTGTTCCGTGTGTCGGCTCCATAAACAGCTCATAAACAGCTCATACAGTGCACGAGAGCAGCTCACTAAGCATGACAGAAATGTCCGTTGTACTTACTCGCCATAGAGCATGCCACAAATGAAGCTCAATATTTGTAGGTTATATATGTGCAATTTATCCAACGTTGATACACACTTTTCTATATGTGATTTACTAATACCGGCAATTTATAATAAGAATTAACTATGATTATTCTGTTTGTCACTTTCTAATACTATCAACATGGGAAGCATTGGGTGGTGTTCACCGTCGTGTCCTTGCATTCCCGCTTCATGTCACGGAACTTATTGTGCTAATTTATGTAATATGCAGAACATCCTTTGATATACTACAATTTGGCTAATACCTCTGCGGAACATGATTGAAGTTATATATATATATATATATATATATATGATTGCAAGCAGGGAACTGAGTGGAAAAGGCAAGACATATAAATCCTGTAAGGCTAATAGGAGAATCTGTTCCGGTAAATTGAGAGCAGATTTTGTAATGTAATGAGTACCTGACATCTCATACTTAAACAAGTACAAACGAGCTACTTAGCAAAGGGATTACGCAGCAAAGACAAATCTAGATATTTCTAATCAAGTAGGACAAATTTACTCTGGAAATACCTGTTCCGCAGAAGGTATAGATCGCATAATCTCGGCTGGATATATCGGTATGCAAGATGTATCAATGCAAATTTCTGAATAATCACATATTATGAAGTAATGTTGCTGTCATATTACGACGCTTCTCGCCAGGGTGCCGCCAATGTGCAAAAAAGTTGAGACACGTCAAACTTTTCGGTGCAGTGGGAAAAGGTTTGACGTCAGCGCTACGTGTTGGTAGTGTGCGGCCGGCATTGTGGTAACGTATATCGACGTGTGAGAAAAAAAACAAAAAGGTTTTGGCACGCCATCCTGATATGCCCTTAGATGTAGCTAGGATGTAAAACAACAAAGCAACAGTTTGGCGCAATGTGTGGGAACGACCCTCACACGCGCGCAGCATCTGCCTAGCATTTGCATAACCTTATTCCAGTGATCTCGACGTGCTCCTAACGTCACCATAATATTGGCACCCGCGCATTGTTGCGCGTTGTCGGTTATCAAAAGTTTTGTGCAAGCATAAAACTTTGCCGATCCCCTTACAAGCGCCCCGACCCTCATTGACCGTCGCCCTCCATCAAAGAATACCAATGTGGGCCTAATGCGTGCGTAACGTTTCCTGACGTATCCCGACGTTCTGCCAAAAAATCACATATGTCGATGCGCATTGGCGAGAAGCGTCATAATGTGACAGCACCATTAAAGAGAATAGCCATGATGTAGGCCTACCCATATTATTCGGGTTCTGTGAATAACGATAAGGCAAGGCCAATTGGCCAAAATGGAACTAATTATAATCGAGTTATTTAATACAAATATATTATGCCCAGAATGAGGTTATGCAAATGTCCTAGAATGAGGTACATGTATTTAGCCACATTATATGTTGACATATATGGATGGGTGCCGCTAGCACAGATGCATCATTACAACCCGTGCCATCAAGCAGATGGGATAGTAATATTAATACCGAATACCGCGTAAAGGTAAGAGAAAATCACTTCAGCGGATGTTTAAAGAGTGCCTTGGATTACCTGACCATCTAACTTGAACCGAACTGGGTAGAGGTAAGGAATTAACCACCTGTCTTCCAGTGAGCCTATACATTACTTTGAGTAGAATATGGAAAATAACAAATGCGGCCCTTAACAAACTCACATGCGGCCCTTGACAATGATCTTTGCACCCTTGATAACGGTCTTGATGTGGCCCTCAAGAATGGCATATGGGGTTTGTGCCGGTGATATAATTTACCCTTGATATACCCATATGACATATGAGGTCTTGATAATGACATAATCAGCCCTGTACAAACACCTATGTGCCTTTGACAACGCCATACTCGTTTTTTTACAAATACATATGTGGCCCTTGACCAAGACATACTCGGCCATTTGCAAGCACATGTGCGCCATTGACAGTAACATATGTATCGTTGTTTATGTGCCGTATTGCCTGATAGGTCAGTACAAACAGACAAGCATATATACAGCCTCTAGTAATGTCCTATGCAGCCCTTTATTGACACATATGGGAGATTTGACAATGACATATGTAGTATTTGATGAAAAGATATGTGGCATTTGACAATGGCCTATGTGGCCCTTGATGAATGCAAAAATGGCATTTGACAATGCCATATGTGACCCTTCATGAACACCTATGTGGCATTTGACAACGAGACGTGAGGCCCTTGATGCACACATATGTGGCATTTTACAATGACATGTGTGACGCTTGATGAACACATAATGTGGCATTTGACAATGACATATCTTGGAACTTGATGAACACATAATGTGGTATTTGACAACGACATATTTGGGCCTTCATGAAAACCTATGTGCCCCTTTCCATGAAGACATAATCTGACAATCGTATACCTTTATGAGTCCCACAGTAGCACATGGGGTGCCAAATAAGGAGAATCCCTCCCACCGCCAACCGGTACTGCAGCTATATCCTGCATGGGTGGCAAAAAACAATCGCGTGGTGTGAACCGAGCTTGCATATTTTAAAGATTTCCGATGCCATTCGACCGTGCATGAATTATCAGCCCAAGTGCCGTGGATCACCTGCATCGAAACCATATGCATCTGCCCACTCCCGTGCCGGATCCCCGGCTAGCTGCCACTACAGGCACGCCGGTTCGATAACCAATTCCCATGCAGTAACCATCTCATACCAACTATCACACCTCCCGCACTGCCCCCCCCCCCTCCTCCCACCCACCGGCCGGCCTCAAACCTCCGCCGCCCGCGCCCACTATAGCCGACTTCCGCCTAACCACAACCCTCTCTCTCCGCCAACTACTCCCCGTTTCAATTCCGCGCCTGTTATGAAATCTGGAGTGGAGTTCCAATTGGTAGAAACTCTAATATATTTCAGTTCCAACAAACAAACACCGCACTGCATTATATTATACCTGACAGCTTATTTGGCCTGGGACCGACCGTCCCCTACCAACCCACGCTCCCATCGATTCCACTATCCGACGGCTGACCTAAGCGCATTAAAGACCTGGTCAAGTGGTTATCTTTTTGTTTGTTACAGGCGTATTCTTTCACCAACAATTTCTAAAGCTTAGTGAAGATATTCAATTCAGGTCCGAGAAAGATCAAATTGCATTGAATTCCTCAATGATACTCAATGGATATTCATTCTATTTAAATCGCTGCCGGAGGGATACATCATTATGTATACGGTGTTGATACCTATGTGACGTCACACACTGAAACGATACCGAACGTGCCAAAGCTAACAAAGAACTGCCACATGACAGCTAGCTTTAGAAGATACAGAGTATATGAACTCAGTGGTACAATTATTCATCGAACCCTTGTGATATGCAAACCCATGTTAATGTCCGGGTATTTTGTTCTATGTACAAGCTGCCTTTGCCACCATAGAATGTATCCCCGTTAACAAGGCGCGTTCTATGTCTCTGGATGCAGGGTTTTCCATTAAAGACCAGTGGAATATTGGAGTCCTATTCTAGAATAGGACCTACCACTATGTAGCGTCCTCCTGTCTCATGGCAGCCCATCTTTAAACTAACAAGTTACCCGCGTCACCTCGTATTAAAGGGGAGAGGTTCGCCAGTTCGCATAGCACCAGACAAAATTGACCTGGTATGAGTCATACGGCTAAGATTAGTAAGAAGGCATCTACAGATTTCATGGCTATCCCACGCCGGGGAAGAGGTTGGGGGGGGGGGGGGGGGTATCTGACAACCCCCCCCCCCCCCCGCCACCCCTACCCCGACTCCTACATCCCCCTGCCGGAAGATATCGATATGCAATCTAGAGGCCCAGTTCCGGGTCCGACTCATTTCCACAACGATGTGTGTTCCAGGGTCGCTCTGATTCGTGGATCTGATCTGGGGTTGTAGTTTGGGGTTTTCTTTTTTTTATTCCTGAATGATTTTTGTTCCGTCTGTTTTGCTGTTGTTTAACCTCGCCGTTATTTAACTTTGATCACGGCCATCAGACCTCGCGATAAATCACGTGCATCCCGCTGTGTGTGGCCTGGTCCGCTTATCGCCCGGAGTTAACGATGGTTGCGGCCTGGTGATAGTAATGCAGAGGCAGCCAACTCACTATCCACCTAACTCTAAATTCCACTAGTAGCAAAAATAAAAATAGGAATATTCCTGGAGAGCTGATGCTGTCTGTAATGCGCACATGTCCTCATAGTTTAAAAATGAATAGACGTAAATGTACATTCCAATATGAATTCGATTCTAAAATCGCGGGGGGCAATAATAAGCCCATATCCAAATTGGGAAGTCAGAGATCACAGTGTAGAGCCACGAAAATGGGAAGATTCCGAGCAATGCAACGGGGCGGTGGGGACTCGCTTTTCGGTGTCAATATCCAATACTTACTTCCGGTTGGATTCAACCCCGACGGAGCTTTAATAACCGTTAATCCAAAGCTTTATAATATCCGCACCAGATACCCAATGAACCTCCAAAGTAGACTGGTGTCTGGTGTAGCGGTTGGAACTGGAAATGTTCAGATCAGTTTGTTGAAATGAAGTCTGCATATTTTTGTATATGAATACATTTGAATGGTTCAGGTGCAAAAACCGACAAATCCATCTTAGTTGTTTAAAAAAAAAAAAATTCATGAGTGTCCTTTCCAATTAGTTTTTTCCATTTGTTATTGGGCAGGGCATTACATAGGGGGGATGTCAGTTTCTGCGACAAAACAAATGTTACTATAGCTTCAACTCAAATGTGGTAGTCATGATTTCATTTCGGGCATCGATGGTGTTTGTCGGTTATTACGCCTTAGCCTTTCATTTGAACACTGAGCTGATATATCACGACAGAATATGATTTTTGTAAATTATTATTGGGGAATATGAGAGGAGAAATGCGTAGACAGTCCTCTCCCACCATCTAGAATTTTTCGGGAATGTGACAGCAGACGCGTTTAGACATTCCTTTCGGCCGCCCAGACACCCAAACTCAAGCCCCGTTCACACTGGTGAGTTAATTCGGCTTAACTAGTTCGCCTCCTTTACTTCGACTCAAATTGGTCATGTGGACACTACGCTGAGGCGACTTAAGCCTGAGTCGCCTCATCTAGTTCGCTTCAACTAAACCACGTCTCGAGGTAGTATAGATGAAGCGAACTAGCTTAAGTCAGCCCACCTTGATTGTGTGGACGGTAGCGGTTTACTTGAAGCGGATTAAGCATGTCACACTATATAATATAATTTGGTCTATGAACCGGCTAGAGGTGCGCAGATATTTTTTTCATCATTTATTTTTAAGGTTTCACTGCCCCGCAGAAGTTTTGACTGTTCCAAAACAATACGCTTCAGTCAATACATATCTAGGTCGAACCCACACTCTCTCGTGGTGACATCGACGAACCAAAATTGGCGCTGGTTAGTATGGACTTGCTCATGCGCAGAGATCGATTTCTGCCTTAAACCGCCCCAAGTGCTGCTTGTGTGGACAGCACGCCTAGTTCACCTCTAGTTCGCCTTATCTAGTTCAGCCTAAAGTTTTGCTGTGTGAACGGGGCTTCACTCTCACGCACCCGGATCTATCTACACATACTCAGAAATAACACGGTCACCCCCACCCCAAACTGCACCCCCCCCCCAGCCCCCACCCCACCCCACCCACGCACTCCCCCTCCCAACCCTCATCCGAAATCATGATTTAGCGATGAGTTGATTAAGACGTGGGCGCGGACGGGGGTGTGCATGCGCCTTTGTGTCGGGTTTAAATGACAAGGGGTATCTATGGTGTGATAAGCGAGGTTGTAATCCTCGCGTTGAACACGGGAATCTCGCGTTAACTGACGTAATGTGGCGTCCCAGATTAGTGAACAGCTCTGCCGTTGGTGTTGGTGGGGAGGAGGCGTAGGTGGGGGGGGGGGGGCGGGTGCGATGCCTGGCTCAATAAGTCACACTCAACATTACCACCAAAATATAGACAGCACTAGACAATGATCGCATGGCGATGTACAAGTGAGAATTGATAGCAGTAGTTTAGTATTCATGAGGATGTAGTTCAAGGTCATTGGTATGTGGTATATATAGCCTTGGCAGATCTGAACAGAGCATTTATGAATAACATGTGCCTATATATCTATTTATGTGTGCCATCAATACCTTAACCAAAAGGTTCGTTGTGGCACTGTCCATGCCATGTCCATTCTCTGGTCTGGTCTTCCCACCTCTTCCTTTGTCCATCTTGTCTTCTTCACCCTTTTACTGGGTCTTGCAATATTGTTTTGGCAAGACCTGCTGAATGGCAAATATGACCATACCACTGCAGGTTGAATCTCATTATGATTGTTAGGATGTCGTTGTGTGGGCAAATTGACTGTGGATCTTAGCACCGTCTTCCCCAATGGTAACATTATCTTTCAATAAGATGTTTAGTAGTTATATATGAGAGTTGGCTGTGAATTGTTTAGTAAACTATTAACTCGCCCTCAAACCACCCACAGGACACAAGCTCAATAGTCAGTCGCTTACATTTTCTGCAGTCCTTTTTATTTTTTTAAATGTCTTAGCAACGATGCGTTGTGATCACTCATCGCACGTCCCATGGTTTTTTTATGGTTGTCTTTGTCGGCATTGTGCTCTAAAACTTTCGTCACTTTTCATTAAAATGTCCGACAAATAAAGCAAGCAATTCTGGCGGTTACCTCTCCAATGATTGAACACCAGAACGACTCAAATACATCCACACAGACACACAATCGCACACAACCTATACTTTTCCAAACACTTCACACGCAGACACACACACCTCTCTCCCCCGGCCTCCTCGCCCTCCTCACCCCCCACACAACCGAATCGTTCATATTGAATACAATCATTATTAAATTACTGAGCAATCGCGTTTTCAATTTGAGAGGAATGCTGCAGGGTTGTGGCGATGATAAGGCAGATGCGCGGGCAGCACCCGGCTGTCATGCGCAATCGGCGCTTCCGGTTTGTCTGATGGCGTCGGCGATAGCGCCTGACACGGAGCGGCTGAATTAGTCATAGTAAGTACCTGCGAACTACCTACGATAGCCGGCAATGGGCACACATTGCTGCCTACACCAATGCTGGCTGGCCCTGCATTATGCACAGTTGTAGCGTCCAGGCGGCAGTACTCTTGTCTCCAGTCTCTTAAAAATACATCATCGCATAATGAGTGCCTGCGATGATGTAACAATGGCAAGTAATGCAGAGTGACTGGCTGGCAGGCTGGCATTTGGAACTTAGTAGAGCAGGCTGTGTTGCGCAGTGGCAGACCTGTTGGTGAGTTGGAAGATGGCGTTTTCTGGTCAGTATAGTCGCTATGGTACCTAGCCGGAATTTAGAACTTAGCAGAATATTACGTTTCTTTGGTGTAGAGTGGCAATATAGTATCCAGATGGCATTCGGGCCTTAGCAAAAGATGACGTAGTGCCTGTCTGGCAGGCATTTTGGAACTTAGCAGAAGATGCTGCTGGATGCATTTTACAAAGGCAGGCGTTTGTTAAGTTAGAATTTGGCGTTTTTTTGGTGAGTAGTCGCTAGTACCTCGTCGGTATTTAGAACTTAGAAGAATATAAAGTGTTTTTGGTGAGCGCAATAACTGCTTGCTATAACATAGTGTAAGGTTATATATACGGGTGAATCAATACTGTACCATCATCAAGGCCCACTCCCTGTGTTTGCAAGCCAGCTGGTTCTGGCATACTCATTACTTTACGGGATGTTCAAGTCGCCAAATGCTCGGAAATGAATAATTGCCTTCCTTTGAACCAGACGGGATGGCCGAATGTGTTAGAGTGTTCGCCCCCCGTGTTGGTAGATCGTGGGGTCGTGGGTTCGAACCCTGGTCGAGTCAAACCGATGACTTAAAAATTGATACCTGTTGCTTCCTAGCCTGGCGTTCAGCATTATTAGGATAGGGCAAGGACTGGTTGGCTCAGTGTCAGGATAATGTGACTGAGTGGGATATCAGGTCATGGTGCTGGCGGTCTGGTCTTTCAGTGGGGCATCACTATAAAGTAATGAAGGGCTGGCCAAGGGGCAAGTAGTGGGGGGGGGGTATCCGGGAATGTCCTGTTTTCGGCTAGTCCAAATGGGAGCTGAAACTTGATTTTAATCGCAAAAAGAACCCCTAACTTTAATGAGTCGCCGATTATATCTGGCTAAGCGTGTGCCATCGGGTGACAAAGTCAATTTCAGCCATAATGCAGTGATGACAGTCCGACAGCCATGGCGACACTACCTTCAAAGCCTGTATTCACCGGGGTACTTCAACAATTACTGTTAACAGGGTCCAGGTGATGTGCGGGACTTCCGGGCCTATACTCACCCACCTTGGCCTCCCTCTTCTCTACCCTGCAGGGAGTGGTGATGGGAACGAGGCTAGAGTTACTCATGTGGCGGACGCACGCAGACATGGACACGTACACGCGCACGAACGCTAGGAGCCCTGCTGACAGGACGCGCACGGCACTCCCTGATCGGCAGCCGAGGTGTGACACGATAATTCCCAGCGATAATAGGGGAAGGAGCGATGGTAATTGCTAGAGTGGTAGCAGGCGGCAGCGTTCCAACGTTTGCGGCGTTTGCAGCGTGTGTAGCGTTTGTGGGGGATGCAGCGGTTGGTCGAGCGCTTGCAGCGTTTGTGGACTTGCAGCATCACAGTGTCACATTACCACAACATCGCATATTTGCAGCATTGCCATGTTGCAGCGGTGCAGCATTGCATACACTCAGTGTAGCAGTGTCGTATAGTTGCCGCCTTGTAGCATCACAGCGTCACATATTCGCAGCATCACTGGGTTTTTTTTTTTATTGGTTTTTTTATTGAGGCTGTATTTATACTGTCCATAGCATATAAGCCCGGGTACCCAGGCTTGTTTTCAATGCTGGCCAGTTGTAGTGTTGGTGTTATCTTACCACACAGTGGCTGCTGATAAGGTATTTGATTGCCTGCATTTCAGTAGCAGATAGATAATTGGTTGGTATGGTTAGTAGCATATGTTATTTTTTGGGGATTTTCTTGGTATATATGTATTTATTTTTCTACTCTTATTACTAGACTAGCCTACTCCTATTTACATATCATAGGCTTGTATGTAGCTGTGCGGTGTGTTATCTGGCTACTTTTGGCATGGTTACCTTCCATTGGGCGTCCCGCTGGTGGGCCGTGACATATCACATGCCCCTTTGCAGTGCAGTTCACTGGGGGTTTCCTAGCCTTATTTTGCACAGATATTTTTTGTAAGTTTTTAGGTCAGCAATTTGTCGTTCATTTACCGTTTGGGCATTCCACACCTTGGCACACTGGGTAACAGCATCCCAGTGTTGCATACACTCAGCATTGCATTGTCACATGTATGCAGCATTGCAGTGTCACAGTGTCACATATTCGCAATGCATTGTTGCAGTGGTGCATTGTTGCAGTGTCACACATTCGCAGCATTGCACTGTTGCATTGTTGCAGGGTCACATATTTGCAGCATTGCAGTGTTGGATTGGTACAGTATCACATATTCGCAGCATTGCAGTGTTGCATTGTTGCAGTGTCACATATTCGCAGCATTGCAGTATTGCATTGGTGCAGTATCACATATTCGCAGCATTGCAGTATTGCATTGGTGCAGTATCACATATTTGCAGCATTGCAGTGTTGCATTGTTGCAGTGTCACATATTCGCAGCATTGGAGTGTTGCATTGGTGCAGTATCACATATTCGCAGCATTGCAGTGTTGCATTGGTGCATATCCCATATTCGCAGCATTGCAGTGTTGCATTGGTGCAGTATCCCATATTCGCAGCATTGCAGTGTTGCATTGGTGCAGTATCACATATTCGCAGCATTGTAGTGTTGCATTGGTACAGTATCACATATTCGCGGCATTACAGTGTTGCATTGGTGCAGTATCACATATTCGCAGCATTGCAGTGTTGCATTGGTGCAGTATCACATATTCGCAGCATTGCATTGGTGCAGTATCCCAATTCACAGCATGTAAGTGTCACATATTCAGTGTTGAGTGTCACAAAGTCGCAGTATTGCAGTGCCACATATTTTCAGCATTGCTCTGTTGCAGTGCCACAGATTCACACTCGTATTGCAGTGCCATACCATCGCAGTGTTGCTTACATTCACCAGTGCAGTGTCACATATTCGGAGCATAGCAGCATCACAGCATCACAGCATCACAGCGTCGCAGCATCAGAATGGTGCAGTGTTGCATGATCGCAATGTCACAGTGTGGCAATGTCCTATCATCACAGCATCGCAGCTTCGCAGCAACATCAGTTTCTACGGGCGAGCGGGGTGGCATGCGGAAAGTAAACACACCCACGCCCACTCCCACATAAAAATACTCACAGGGATACAACAAAAAAGAGGATGACATTCTTCCGCAACATCTCTACCCTAGTTATGATCATGCCATATTCATTAAAGTAACATTGTCGATGTTGTCATATTAGGGCACGTCTCCATTCAGTGCTGAAAGGAGAGGGACAACCAGCCATAGTTGAACTTGTCTGAGCCCGTTTGAACTTGCCGGAAATGGACTTTCCTCTTCTCGTTTTCGCGAGAACTCAGTGTCAGCCAATCAGAGCTGTTATTTTCTATTGCAAATGGCTGCCCCCTATGGTAGCCGCCATTTGCAATTAAAAAAACAGCTCTGATTGGCTGAGAACAGCTCTCAGTGTCAGCCAATCAGAGCTATTCTTTGTTATTGCAATAGAAAAGAACAGCTCTGATTGGCTCAAATTATCGAAAGGTCCCAGTCGAATACATCCATTATTTTTTTAGTAGTTTCTTGTTCAGACATGTTCACACATTGATGTATCTTTTGCACAGATTTAAGTATATTTGAAATGTATCTACATCGACCACTGTTTAAATCACACAATATCAGTACTTAAAGAATGGGAAACTCATCCTGCAAGGGTATGGTCAATATGGGACAGTGGTCACCTGATTTTCCTCCTTTCCTCGCTGTGGACCCTTCTCAGAAAAGCTGCGTCAAAGTCCCCAATTATCGCTCTATATCCAAACTCAGCAGCAGTGTTGGTTTGTAGCGCGTTGCACGCAGCCAGCAAGGAATCAAAAGTACCGGGGAAGTATTGAAGGTACCGAAATATGCCGGAGACAAAAGTCCCCCCCACACCTACCCACTCTCAGTAGCCTCACCCCAACCCTTCTCCTCCCTCCTCCCCTCCTCCCCTCACCAATGGGTTCCACAAAAGGTTAGAGTCGGTATGTCGGCCTGTGCGCTGCCCGGTTCCGACCTACACGTTGACATGTTGACATCCTAAGTCGCCTTTGTGAATGCTTTAATGAAAGGCTTTTAACATGTCAGAGGTACTTTAGAGGCAGCGACATCTGATGGCACAGATGAAGGCAATAACGCGCCGACTGCCTTTGTTTGATGCCTGAAAAGGTTACTGTGTGGCATTGCCTCTGTCGCCACCGCTGCCATTGTCTCTCACCAGGGGAACTTAACCCTGCCACTTGAGTCTTCACATTTGACCACAGCACCCTGACGTTAGGCTTTACAAACGGAATTGCACCTAAAACCTTCGCAAATACAAACGCTCATCCGCCCCCTGGCCCACACTCCTTGATCTTCTTACCGGTGTTCTTACTAAATGTTGCGAGTAAGCAAACGCAAACTGATTAATCGCTCTTTGAATCTGTTTTGTTTAGGGGCAAGTGACGTCGATTGGGATATGTATTTTAATAATGTATTATTATTATTTGGGGTTTGCAGACTCGGTGTTGGGTAGGTACCACGGCAGCATGTCGTGGACTGACGCCGTGCGTCACTGCGACAGGGGAGCCGTCTCCGTGGTCATTAGCGTCTTAATCAAAAGTAATTCAATTAATCGGGTCACGGCGGGGATGTTTGAACGCGGCAAGATTTTAACTCTGGTCTGCTTCGTTTTATTGTACAAGCCTTATTTCTTACAACTAGTTATTGTTATATTTACCAACAGTAGACATGATAACTCTTTCTTTTTTTTCAATAACGCCATGTTCCTAATTATAAATAACTTATTCGGTTCCCCAAATCCGGCGTCTGTGCTATATATATACAAGAAGAAGAATTGTTGTTTCTATAATAATTGTGTTCCTCCCTTGTTCCCTCAACATCGATGGAAATAACTTTTTCCGAAAACCCAAACTGCAATGGAAATAAGTTTCTTTTTTCGAAAATCCAAATTGAATTCCTAATTGTGAATGATGGACTAGATTACTCCTGCACTTTGATCAGTTGATCAAGTGATGGCGTGGGTCAATTATCACTAAGGGTGCGGATGAGGGGGCAGGGCATGCCCCATGGCGGACGGCTAGGCGTGGGAGGGGTGTGTGTGTGGGGGGGGGGGGGGTCCCTGCTCCCTGGAGACGGCCTTAATTCGCGTCAACATTTCATGACCATGGATCATAACCTTTGTGATAAAGTGCCGGCGGAGGGTGCACATCATTGGGAGCCCTTTCTGTAATTGCTCTCATTGGTCGAGCTCGTAATGGACGCGCTGTCACTCTGTGTGCGTATGCGCAGCACATCATCCAATCATCGCGCTGTGGGTGAAGCGAGCGGGGGAGGGGGGAGGGGGGAGGGGGGGGGGGGTTATGTGCCACTAGGAGGCTGACCTCAGAGTGTGGTCGACATGTTCATTGAATAAAGTAGAATGTTCAGTTTCACGGTAAATGATCATATCCTGGATACATACTTCAATTGACTGCAAAATATATGAAGCACTTCTGTATTAAATTCGATTCATTTGCCAAGTTATTCTACATGACGGCGCCGAAGTGGTGTCAGCATACACATATTTCAGTACAATTATATGCCAATAGTTGGTAGTACAGTGTATGTACATTGTCCGTGATGTTCGCAACACGGGTAATTTGACATTCGACATAGCAATAGCCTCTAGGACTGAGAAGGCCTTATGCTGCCACCTATCGTGAACCGGCCACACTGCCTTAAGCATTGGACACTAGCGCCCTCTATATTCACTTTCTTAATACAAAACTTGGTTACGTAACTAATGATATCGAACTGCCGCCTATCTACAAATTTCTGAACTAAATTGCCGGCGCTGCCTATATAAGGCCAGGTTTGCCATTGAGAGCTCACATCGACACGGGCACGAGGAGGACACACACTAAACCTTAAAATTGCCTCTCGCCCACCCCTATGTGACATTGAGGGCTAGGGTTAAAAGCTTCCTGACCTTACTTTGATTGAACATGTTTTATTTGAATTGAACTTTCTATGATCAAAACTTGTACTCATGCTTAAGAAATTAAACCCAACTTTATACTACTTGCTGTGTCTTGGTCAAATTATATGCAGCTAAATGTGGAAGGATCATTTCTCTTTTGAATATATAGATGTCGCATAGTAGTTAGTAGCTGATGACATCTAGGCTATATCATAAAGCTGTATAAACCGATGAAACTATTAAGTTTCGAAACCAAATCAGTGTACTTAATTTGAACTTACTTAAAGCTGCATAGTCCTATGAAGCTTAACATTTTCAACACCAAAATACTTATACAGATTTGACTCTACATATCTAACTTAGATATTAATGCAATTATTAATCATGTGTTGCAACCTAGAAGTGAATATGGAGACAATTTAATAGAACGTGTTATTGCTGAAGCCTATGGTGTCAGAGTGTTGGCGTGTTTGCCAAAACTAATTTTACATGTTTGAATTTCAAATATCTCAAAACGTAGTCATTTAAGATAAAAGTTACTTCAAGCTAGAATAAGGTAGATTACAACACTCAATTTAATATCCTTATCTCAGAAAAATGACCAATTCTCAAATCCATCGGAATATTCAATTTTAACCAGGTTTAAAATTCGGATCTCATATGGTGCTAAAGCATTAAGACTGGCGCGTGATCTAGGCGGTGGTGGCGCCAGCCTCGCATGGCGGCTACTGGTCCGCAGCAAATAGTACAATACATAGGATAAGTGAATACAAGTATAGAATGCACATATAAATATAAACAATATGACAATTCAAGCTCCGCCCATTTATTCTCATATAATTAATTATTTATCAGGTAAACCGATTAAAGTAGCAAGTTTTGAAACCAACTCACTGCACTGAATTTGAGCTTACATAACTTAGTTAGATAGTGGTGTCCTTAGCAATCAGTTATCGCTGCCTAAACGTGTATATATATATACTATGTAAATTATTTCTTTTAACCAACAAAATAACGTATTATTGCTTAAAACTGTAATGTCAGAATTGTTAATGTACAACATGTCATATTAATTGTCTATAGCCGTGTTCACACGGGAAAAGTTTCCGCCACTTTATACAAGGCGGATCATATGAACCGAATTAGTGTCGCGTTCACACTGGCAGTACTGGGCCGGAAATCGATATCAGCGCATGAGCAAGTCCATACTAACCAGTGCCAGTTTAGATTAGTCAACGTCGGCACGAGAGAGTGTGGGTTCGACCTAGATATGTATGGACTGAATCGTATTGGTTTGGAACGGTCAAAACTTCTGCTGGGCAGTGAAAACCTTAATATAAATCATGAACAAAATATATGTGCACCTCTAGCAGGTTCATAGACCTAATTATATTATATAGTGTGACATGCTTAATCCGCCTCAAGTAAGTCGGTTGTGTTCACACGGGCGATATAAGTCGAATCATAAAATTTACACAAGTGGTTTATAAAATCTGAATAATATGAATCGAATCAGCCCTAATCCGACTTAGCCTCACGTTCACACGCGAAATGTAACCAAAACTATACTAGTCGATTGTTATGATTCAAATTAACTGCCCCGTGTGAACACGGCTATTGTCTTCATTTCCATGTCTCCAAATTTAGCCATTACACGGAAACCTTACCTCAAGCTAAAGTAAAGAAGCTCATACTATTCAACCTTCTATGTGTATCTAAACAAATGGCAGGACCTCAAACACATCGGACTATGCAATTTTATTATAATGCTCGTTAGAAAGGATCGCTGGACCCTAATGTGGGCAGGAATAACCACGAGCAGTGTAGTACTAGTAGCATAGTGTGTAGCAGTGTAAGTGGTTAGAAGCCAGTGATCACGTGACCTAGCGAGTGTCTGATTGGCGAAGACATATATAAATATATATATGGTCCTCAGGAGAGGGCGCACGGGGAGAGGAGAGGAAAGATAACCTTGTGTTATCCTTCTTTTGACTTAATAAGAATACATGTTGTGCACTGCCGTTGAATTCAACCCAAAACCTATTTGGCGGCGGTTGTAAAAAAAACACCAACACATTAGCTTAATTTAGAACCAGTGCGCTGTAGCGTCGGAGAAGTAGGTCATTGCACGGTAAAAAAACTAGAGCAATGTATTTACGCGTGTATTCAGTAATAGGGTTAATAATTAATACACAGCACATAATGCGAATTTGGTGGCCATATGTTGTGGGAGGATGATACTACAGGTGGTGCTTCTCGACACGTGGTGATTATGTCGTGACATCATAAGTAATTACATAGGGGGCGTGGCTGGTGCATCGAACGCTGCACGCTAGCGGTATAACATGGCGCCCACAACGCAAGTGCAGCCAAGGTTGCGGTGTCGTATTTTCAGCGGCCCGTCATTCTCAGCGGCCCGTCGTGGTCAAAAGACCCGTGGCATCGCCGGCTACAAGCTCAGCTGGTGCCCGGCAGTGTTAGGGACCGATTACGCCGAAATCTATTGAATGCGATCATATTTAACAGAATTACATACTCAAATAATGAAATTTAATTAAATTAACCTTAAATTCCAAGCGATATTAACGTAGCAGCTCGATCAGCGTCGAATGGCCGAGTGTAAACAAAACAAATAGCAGTGCTCGCGGCACCGATCGAAAATCCGCGCATGCGCAGAAGCCACGACAGGCCGCTGAGAATGACCGGCCGCTGAGAATACGACAGCGGCTTGAAGCATAGTCTAGGACTGGTGTTATTAACCTTGAGACCTTCATGCGCTGCACAAGTAGCTAAATACAGAGATAATGGAAATAAGACTGTTTGGGGGTAACAAAGAGCAAAAGGCAATGTACACCAAGACGCACCAGTCAGGGCTTTCATATATGAATTTCTGAAATAATCAGGCAGTGGTGCCATCCCATGGCAAACAAGGTGCATTGTCTTTGATCAATTGTAGCAGTAGTTTTCTTAGTCAGACATAATCACACATTTTATTTATGTATGGCTCATATTAAAGTGTTTGAAGTATATTCAAACTTTACTATGCTATGATATTGTTTTCATTCTTAGTGTTAGGAGCTAAAACACTATAATTCTCATACAGTTTCTTTGATGGAACAACAGTCAGGCTGGGCTAGGGGACATGTCCAGTTACCTTCTTTGCTGTATTTCCTGGGGAAATGATGAGTGGTGTTTCTCATGTTAAATTGTCTTTGGCGATACTCTGCAGGGATGAATGTCCCTGTGTGTGTGTATGTATGTCTGTGTATGTATGTATGTGTCTGTGTGTGTCTGTGTGTATCTGCCTATGTGTGTCTATCTATGTATGTGTGTGTGTCTGTCCATGTCGGTGTGTGTGTCTGTCTCTGTGCCTCTGTATGGGTATCTGTGCCTGTGTGTGTGTCTCTCTCTGCAAAGTTAGGTCGGGTCAGACAATTTAACACGAGAAACACCACTCATCATTTCCCCAGGAAATACAGCAAAGAAGGTAAGTGGACATGTCCACTAGCCCAGCCTGACTGCAGTACCATAAAAGAAAATGTATGAGAATGATAGTGTCCACTGAACATTCCAGGTGTAATATCCAGGTTTGATCTCAAATATCTCTGCTCTGTGATCCCAGAGCGGTGAAATAATAGGGATGGAATAACTAGGGTATATCGTTAAATAGAACTTCAAAAGCATAACTATTCAAAGGGGAAATTAAGAGCATTCCCCCCACGACTCCACTATTATTTTGAGTCCTGCTTCATCGAAGAAACTATCTATTTGTTTGAGATGGTTATTTTAATGTATTTCACTTTAAGAAATGCTGTTGGTGATGTGTATCAGTACTGATGAGTGAGTGTGTTGTAAGCGATTGACACTGGCGTTAAAAAGCTAATGCCAGGGTAGCTATCACTAGGGTGGCGAAGTAGGTCAAGCTCTATGCAGGGGTGCGAAAAGTGGTCAGGGTAGCTAATCATTCCAGTTATTTTTAGATAACTGGTAACGGTTTGTACTGCTATGGGCCTGATACCAGTGATAGATACGCTGGCACAGTGTACACGAACTGTATGTTACTCAGATCAAAATGCTTAATTATGGATAGTTGTGTATTAAATATATTATATATATTATTATATCGCATGGATGTATCCATGTTTATGCCAAATTGTTCTGTATTCCTATTAATTTTCAATAAAATTGAAGTTTTGGACTATGTGTATCGCAAACATAATCAAATTGTTGTACGCCTTTGTTTTGCTGTCGACGCCGTTTTCAGCGACTTTACCTGACTTTATCCGACTTTACCCGATGTTATCCGACTTTAGCCGACTTTGCCCGACTTGACTTTACCCGACTTGACTTGACCGAGCTAGACTTTACCTGTCTTGATTTTACCCTACCCTACTTGACGTTGCCGTACCCTACTTGACTTTACCCTACCCGACTTTACCCTGCCCGACTTTACCCTATCCGACTTTACCCTACCCGACTTGACTACCCGACATACACAGACACAGAAACACACAGACATACACACACATACATACACATACATACATGCACACAGGCACATACACCCACACACGGACACACACATACACACGCGGACAGACACACCCATACAGAGACACACACATAGACAGAGACAGCCATACACAGACAGAGACACACACAGACATAGACAGGCACACACAGACAGACACACATATACAGACACACACAGACAGACACACACATACACACACATACACACACAACCACACACATACATACACACAAGGACACACAAGGACACACATAGCCAAACACAGTCACACACACAGACATAGACAGTGCTGCAGTTTAGTGTCTGAGTTTCAATAAAGGCGGTACCATCGGCCGGTGGTGAATGTGGATATGTATTCGCCTTGTTCAATTACCCATGTTCGAACCAACAGCGACAATTGAACAACACAAACACGGATCAATACATTATATATTTGGGATTTATTAGCAAGAATGACATTTCGTACAGTCTGGAGTATGATCAAAACATGGCCCCAAGATCCTTAACCAAACCAGGCAGGGTGGCTGAATGAGTAGAGCGTCCGTCTCCTGTTTTGGGAGATCGGAAGATCGGAACCCATGAGTTTGTGGGTTCGAATCCTGGTCGAGTCAAACCAATGACTTAAAAATTGATACTTGTAACTTCCTAGCCTGACGCTTGGCATTATTAGGATAGGGCAAAGACTGGTTGCCTCAGTGTCAGGATAATGTGACTGAGTGGGATATCAGGTCATGGTGCTGGTTGCCTGGTTTCCCAGTGGGGCAGCACTATAAAGTTGCCATTTGTGCGCACTGTCACAAGTCAGTACCCGTCCTGATGTAATCTTAGATGTTGCTAGGACGTAAAACAACAACAAACAACAAACAATGAAGAGAGGATCTTGGGGGGCCGAACATAGTCTCCTTAGGAACGTATGCGGTCACAGCATTCGATATCCATGAACCCAGGTCCTAAATATCTTCGAGGGAATCACCGAGGCGTGCACAGGCCTGGACACCCCCTTGTCGGAGGTTGTGGAGGGTCACTGCCCCGGGCATCGTGTGACCCGTGGCCGAGAGCGCGAGCCTCATGGTCGTAGTGAGGCCCATCGCCATGAGCGGGCTCCCATGGGTGGTGACAAAGGCCGGCCCATCGTGGTGTGGACGAGAGGCAGACGTGAACGGGCAGTATGGTGACCCACGTATCACTGAGAGTCCGATGGTGAATGGAGGCGACGAGCTCCATCGCGTCTTCGTTGATCTGACGAGGAAATTCAGGCCTCCGTGAGTGATCGTCGCGTCTCGGGCCCTTATCATGTGATTGGAGGGCCGCCCACACCCCGTGGCCAGGAGGTTGCCCTGGCGCAAGAGGATGAAGTATGCCATGAGGAGTGCCGCTGTAAGTACCACTTCCATGGCAAAGGAAGTCAAGCGCTCTCATCAGATACGCCGGGATCAACTTGGGAGCCTGTGCTGGCTGGTCGTTCGAGGATCGTTGTATCCCCATCTTAACCAGGTCGACCTGGTAATGTCGAATCCGGCTCTCGACCCAGAGATGGCCAGGACAGCCGTTTGAGCCCAGCTACAGTAGTTGAGCACAGCTCCAGGGGACGTGAGTACATCGTCGTACTGCGAGGGCTGTAGCGGGTCCGTGTCATGGGCTTGCATGTACCTGAAGTATTTCACGCTTGTATGTTCTTGTTCTTTCACGTACTGTCAGGCAATCCCGCTTCCATCATCGCCACCAGCCGCCGGTGGTGGTGGTCAGAGTAACCTGGAGAGAGAGGCAGATGATTAGTCTATCCAGGTTACAAGTTGATTGTGAGGGCGTTGTCCTGGTCAACGTGTACAGTGTATATTCCTCGCTCCTCAATGGTAGCATATGCGAGGCTCTCCGCCGCAGGGTCGAATGGCATATGGGTGAGAGCGTCCGCAAATGGGATGTCTTTCCTATGTTTGTGTTTGATGACGATGTCGGAGCTTTTTTGTGCTTCAAATAACCAGATCTCTCGGGTGCATGTGCACAGCATGGGGTCCGTTCCGGCCCGGACGTGAGCACCTTTGCGAGGCCTCATTATCTGTGTTTACGTAGATTGTGTAGAGATGCGGCTGTTGTGGCGTGAGTGTTTTTAACGCGAATATGATGTTTATAGCTTTGAGCTGCGCTATGTTGTGCTTCCTGGCCAAGAGTGTGTCAGAGTATGTTGCACAGTAGTAATATAGCTCAGAGTGCGCTCCCCCAGCCCTAAGTGAGGAGGCACATTCCAGTACCCAGGGTATGTGGTCTGTTTCCGGTAGTATCACAGTTCCATTGGAGGTGGCTGCATACTCGGCAAACCAGGCGACATCAAGTGCGAGATCATCGGGGATGGCGTGCTCGTTTTTGTGTGTCACCACATGAAGGGCCCCCAGTATCCGCGACATACAGCATTTAGAAGGGTGCACACACTTTGCCACATGTTGAGGGCAGCCAAGAAGGCGCTGTATCTCACGAGGGGATGCTTGTTTCTTTGTTGCCCAGGCCTTTCACTACCACATGACCTCCTCGAGTTTGTCGCTATGTATCTTCAGTGTCATTTCAGTTGTGGATATATCAAATCCAAGCCACTGGACCTCAGTAGATGGTGTGAAAGTATGACATCTGAACACTTTGATCAGCGAGAGTGATATCCATATTGGCAAAGACCTTTTGCGCCTCCTCGCCAGCAACATGAAGAAAGATGCAGCATTGCACTCGTTCTGTCTTCAATACGACACCTGCCGCAGTAGCGTATATATCATATGCCCTGATCCATGTTTTCCAGTTCGATCTCGCGTTGTGGCTGAGGACAAGCTGACCAGGCGGCCGCAATCCCGGCAACGTATTAGCGGGCGGCATTCTTCCTCATCTGACACCATGTGAAAGTACGACGTCTGAACACTTTGACTTCTGGATACTGAATGGTTTATTCACGGCCTAGGGCTCACTTATCCCGCCGGCTAAACTTTCCATGATGTCATCTCATTAGCATATTCCTTTGTCTCAAACTCTGCATCTCGTTAACATATAGTAGCCACACTCCTATACGTCTATTATGCATATATCACAGATGGTGGGGATACTTTGGGAGTGCCAGCTCCATGCTAAGATGAGTAGTGATGCTCATGATGGCATCATACGCTCTGCTGGCCTCCTGGGCTGTTGCTGCCGCCCCAACGAAGTCGTCCAAGTAGCAAAGCGTGTGCTGGCCCCGCTTACACATATGGTACACGACCACATTTGTTGTGGGGGCTCAGGCCATGGATGGCGTCCTAAATGTTCTCCTAACTTGGTAGTGTCCTTTTAAGGTTAGTCTTGCCTTTAATTTATTAGATTAAAGTATGTTTCCATAAAATCACATTGTGAAGATTTGCATTTTATAATTTGCTTATTTATTTACACTTATTTTGTCACTAATTAACACTTAATTTTGAAATATGTTATTCAAATGATAAATGGGGAAGCATATTATTACCTTTTAACAAAAGCTCCTCCTTCTGAGGGTTCTTGGCCATGAACTGGTAGAGGATGTCCCCCAACTCTGTATTCTTCCTGTTCTTCGAAAGGAGCTTTCTCCTCCGGGAGATGGTGCTGCTGGTGGACTTCTGGTCTACTTCGATGACCCTGTCTCTGGCTCTGCCTCCTCCTTGCTGGTCAGGTATACCGTCGGCTCCATCACCTGCTCTGTCACCTACTATTTTGCCTTGTTCTGGTCACCCTAGAAACAGCAGCAATACACACTGTTTTAAAATGTAGAAATATTTAGTTGTTGCTAGGGAAGGAACAGTAAAAGGAAGACAAGGATGAATTTGCTTTATAAAGAAGCAACAACAACAAATTAAAACCATATTTGATTTTACATGTTTGAAAAACATTGTTTAGTCAGATACATTTAACCACTGTATGACCCCCCACTAGCCGATGTACTTTTTGTGTTTGTACTGTGGCGGGGGGTGGGGAGTCATTATACAAAAACAAGATTTGAGGCAAGGGAGAAGGGAAATGCTGCACACTAATTTAACAAAATAGTGACATCATAAATGTTGAAAATACCCATTAAACACCATGTATGCCAATGATTACCTGTCCCATTTCAGAGCTACTGTGAAGAATGTTAGGTTCCAAGAACAACGATGCTTGCATCTTCCACTGTTGCAGAACAGACTTCTTATGTGCTGGCTGGCCGGACTTGCCCTCTCATATGACAGCTGTATGGGGTTATTAAGGAATGAAAGAAGCATAGATTCTACCGGAGACCGACTGCTGAAAATCTGGCACGTTTGGCCCTTGGTTCTTTTTGCACCTCTCCAGTTCAGAGCCTATATGTCGAAGCCAACGAACCATGACTTGACAATAGGAGAACCAAACTGGCCACGCAATATGTTGTTAAATTAAAAACAAATGCATTAAATCCTGTGTACAGTTGTGTGTTTGAGATACACAACAATTCCAAGTATGAAGCCAAGCCAAATTTCATTCGGGCCCTGGGACTCTGGATGAAACCTCATTTGGAGGCTTTGTACTTGGATCTGGATGTAGTGGAGGATACCCAGGTCCCAGACCATCCCCCGTGGTTGCTGAGGAAGCCATTGGTCATCCTCTGACTCATGGAACTGAGGAAGTCTGGGACACATCCACTTGACTATCATTGACTGTACGCAGAGATTCAAGGCCAGTTTGAAGACCACTTTTCCATGTATACCGATGGTTCGAAAGACCTAAGCCCGGAAGCTGCTGCAGGAACCCGAGCACTCCTTCTCCTGTTGGAAGTCATTGAACTATCCGACTACACTAAATATGTCATATACAGCAATTCGTTTTCCTGTCTGCAAGCTGTTGCTGGGCTAAAAATGGACCACCCTTTCGTGGTAAAGGTCATTTACAAAATGTACCAGCTGGCAACAGATGGATATGGCATCCACTTGTGTGGGTGCATGGCCATGATGAACGAGCTGATCGGGCGGCGAAGGAGCCTCTGAACTATGATGTTGAACAGTGTCTGAAACCCCACTCTGATCTGAAACCACTAATAGCCACCCACATCATATCCAAAAGGCAAAATGAGTTGGATGAAAACGTTCACAAATTGCATGGAATTGAAAGGGCTGTGGGAAAACCACCACAGTCTCATGTGGGGGGTCGGCGAGACCAAATAGTCCTTAGCCGCTGCCATATTGGCCACTCATGAATGTATTGGATGTCAGTCCCCACTGACAGTCAAGCACATTTTACTAAACTGTGTCGATTTTATGGCACCGCGTCAACAATGTTACACTGCAAACAGTATGCATGACCTTCTTGTGCATAAGATAATGGTGGCAGGAAGTTCCCAATGATTTAGATGAAATGACAATCTCTCAAACGATATTATAGTCATTAGTAAAGAGAATAAAGTCTACTCAACCTCAGCTCTGCTCATGGCGCCACCTCCTGTTTGACGTTATAACGGCTGCGCATGTTCACTCAGAGTACAACTGAAAATATATCAAATTCTCAATACTCAAAAACATCAGATGAAGCAACTTTAAGCACTAGTGAGCATCAACCGAACTTGGATTGGTGACCACCTGGGAACACAAGATGCTGTTGACATCCTGAGGCAGGCATATAACCACTCAAATCAGTAGTGGACAACCGATAGCTTGTGGTAAGACATACTTAACCCATCCATCATGCTCCAGGCTGACCATGCCTGATATGCCTTTATTTTTAAAAACACAACAAAAAAAGTCTGTCCCATAAAAGCAGAAATGCTGGCATCCCCCCCCCCCCCATTAAACAAAAATAACAACCCAACTTGTCCTTTGCTGAATCCGCTTGGTGATTTCTAAAACCCATTGTTTGCGCCTACACCAGGGGGGAGACAGTGCCCGCCCCAACACAAGCAGGCTACAGTATGAGCATGAGCATGGGCATGAGCATGAGCATGAGCATGAGTATGAGTATATACATAAGGGTTGCTGCTCAACAATACAATACAAATCGCCACCACGCGGTGTATACATCTAAACGTGGGGGTCCCAGCCTATGCATACTAGATCCTGGCATGTCCCGTCCACAAAGACAGCGCGGATCTGCGTGCGCCGGCGCAAAGTTGCGTGACAGTTAGCAAAGCCCGCCTTAAACTGGGGATGTTGTCCCGGGGGAAGGCGCGCATTGTGCCGGGCTAAGTTTCACATCAGCCGGGTTTGCTTGGAGGTGACAATTGCTGTCACCGACGCATCGCCTCAGACTGAGTGGGGCTGAGTGCCGCTGTCACCTAGCTCTGATAGAGTGGATTTCCATTATTCAAGCCGCGTTTAACGTCACTGGCCTATATTACTTTCAGCTAAGTCTGCTGTCGGTGAGGGGACGGGCACTGTCAGTGGTAATATCATTCGCGCGTCATTGTTTTCCGGCTGTCTCTAACGGGTGATTATGTATTATATAACGGACGGCGTCAGTGCACAACTCTGGAATATGGGTTGGGGATGGTGGGTGTGGAGAGATGGCAATGTGATGCTATGACGATTCATTCTGTGTGTATCTCAGACGTGTGCGAAGACCTAAAGGCCCTGTCACACTACGGCGTATGGCGGGAGCATATTGAAAACCTACGTAGGTCCTGCGCGTGCCGGCCTATGATGACATTTGGTGACCTTTCGGGTGGTTTTGAGCATATGTGGAACCTATGAGGAGCATACGAGGAGCGTATGAGGAGCGTATGGGAGCGTGCTGTGACATTTTTTTACGGTTTTGATTGGCACGTGGAGCGTACGAGTAGCGTATGAGTAGCGTACGCGTAGCGTATGCGTAGCGTATGAGCGTATGAGTAGCGTATGAGTCAAGATCGATGTCGAGACCTATGGCATACGCTTTGAATACGCTGTGCATACGCTGTGCATACGCTAGGAGTACGCTCCCATACGTAACTCATAGGTTATGCGTATGCTACATATGCTAGAGATACGCTAGAGATACGCCGGTGACACAAGTTGGGCGTATGAAAAACCTATGCCGGCGTACCCCTAGCGTACGCGGAGCGTATGCCGGCGTATGAGGAGCGTATGCCGGCGTATGAGTAGCGTATGAGCCATACACCCTCATAGGTCGAGATTTTTTGAGCATGCACAAAAAAATGTGGATGGACGGATTTATGAAAGCGTATGGCGGCGTATGCCTCATAAGCCGGCATCTGGCGGCATCTGGCGGCGTATGAGTAACGTATCTGGCGGCGTATGAATTGCCGACGTATATGACGTAACGCGCTTACGCCGCCATACGCTCCCACAAAAAACCCTAATGTGACAGCCCCTTTACAGACGCGCTTCATGGGACGATTCCTGTGAGTTGTGAAAGTTGGTTGTTGGAGTGTTGCGTCCTGGCAACATCTAAGGTCATTGTGACAGTGCGCACCGATGGCGACTTCATAATGCTGTCCCACTGGTAGAGCAGGCTGCCAGCACCATGACATGATATTCCACTCAGTCATATTATCCTGACACTGAGGCAACCAGTCGAGCACCTGGCTAAGAAGTGACAAGTGTGATGGTTTGACTCAACCAGGTTTCGACCAAAACGGGAGACGGACGCTGAATTCATTTGGCAATTCCGTCGGGTCCGTGAGTTGTGAAAACGAAGGACAGACCCGCCATCGTGCACTAACTTATTGCATGATACAATGTACATATAGTGGTGCTTCTTTTCAAAGCACCATGTTTCCCTTGTTTTGTTTGTTTGTTGTTGTTTTACGTACCAGCAACATCTAAGGTCAGATTAGGACGCGTACCGACTTGTGACAGTGGGAACTCATGGCGACTTTAACCTGATATCCCACTCAGTCACATTATCCTGATACTAAGCGAACCAGTCCCTGCCCTATCCTATTAATGCCGAGTGCCTGGCTAGGAAGTGACAAGTATCAATTTTTAAGTCATCGGTTTGACTCGACCAGGGTTCTAACCCACGACCCCACGATCTACCATCACGGGAGACGGGCGCTCTAACTCATTCAGCCACCCCGTCTGGTTTACATGTTTTGCAGTGGCAAACAATCGAACACTATTAGTTAAACTAACAATCGAACACTATTAGTTAAACCGAGGAGGGGGCTATGTAATACGCCATATCTCAGGAAGAGACTAATGCTTATATATAAGATATAGCTTACGGTTGTCATTACTTAGCTTTTGTTCCAGGCGCAGGAATATTTCTCATATAACTGGTTGAGATCCAAAGCGCATAGGGTATTCCATAGAGACAAAACAAACTACAATTGCTTGACACATCTGGATGCTCCCTCTTAAAAACTACTACCTTTATTAAGCGATAGTCCAAATTTGGTCCTTAATCAGGATGGGAACTGACTTGTGACAGTCAGCACTCATTGTGAATATATAGTGCTGCCACACTGGGAAACCAGGATGCTGGTCCCATGGCCCAAATGCTGACTCAGTAACATTACCCTGACATTGAACTAGCCGGTCATTGTCTTATCCTAAGACTGCTGAGTGCCAGGCGAGGTAATGAAAACTATCAATTTTGTAAATCATTATTTAACTCTGCCGGGATTCGAATTCCAGACGTTGCGCATGGGAACCCTGTGCAATACAATTTGGCTACCGCATCCCATGGAGCAGAATGTGATGCATAATGCATTAAGTTAGTATAAAGGTGTGCAAGGTAACTACTTCATTCTTATTTTATTCTAGCATACCATTGCTTCTATGTCTATCTGCCTGTCCCTTCCGCTTGCGACCAGTGGCGCCGCCACCGGCTGTTTCCGTCCCTAACAGACGCGGGAGCCCCACTCGCACCGGAGGATATAAATATGTCTTTGCATTGTGGGTAGCGCTAAGCCTGCCCCCTCACCCAATCGCCTTCCACACACACACACACACACACACACATTTACCTGTATGCGGTATTTGTGTGGAAAGAGCCACCAATTATTATGGAAATGTGATGCTTTTATCTAACTACGCAGCATTCAGGTAGTTAGCAGGCATGGGACTGCACCTGAAAGTCACCCCTCCCGGTGGGCCATGATTGCGGTAATGATGGCATGCAAGATATTGATCATGGCGCTCAAGCAGCTCCCTTTGGTTCGATAATCAAAGTAGCAAACTATGGAGGAATGCTAATTTGAGTATCAATAGCAGGCTTAATGAGTAATCTGGCAGAAGAGATAGTAGTAATACATGAAGTTATATATATATATATATATATATATATATTTAAGACAGACATATAACAACATAGAGATTACATATATAGAGGAAGGCAATAGTGTCACCAACCAATCAGATAACATAGAAACGGGTTGTCCTAAATTAGACTGACGTAATATGTTAAAGAGCACATAAATGTTATCTCCATGAAGGCCTCTATACCGTTAATTGCATCAACGAAATTCAAGCACCATTCATCTGTGCATAGATATCTTTAGGTATGATTATAAAGACATATATATATATAATATATACGGGTATGCAGGTATAGCAACACCTCAGGGAGTTTGACGCCCCTGCCTTGCAGAGTTCTAAACCACTGCCTTGTGGTACAGGTCCTTGACAGAACCGAAGGCTAAGGGAGCAAACCCTAAACAGAAAACCATGTCACTGTGGCAGCATTAAGGGCGGTTGATGTATGGAACTCCCAACATCTCCCGACCAGCCACTGCAGGGACAAATAGTTTTGCGCCTGTCTTGACATGTTCTTGCCGGTGTGAAACCTCTATTTGCTCCCCGAGAGAGTGCCGCTGGTAACTTGCAAAAGCCAGCAGCACTTCAACACTTTTGCAGGCAGCTTTCATGAAATGAAGACTGACTCATGGACACAACTCTCACAGCAGAGAGCTAAATGGAGAGCGGCAGTCAAGTAATGAAAGCAGTCTTTGTCGCATCGCGACCGACAGCATGATGATGATGATATAATATATATGTATACAATAGATTAGAGTATACACCTAGGATTGTGTGTAGGTATCAGCTGAAACTAATCTTCAGCATCATTATAAGCTTGTGTTGTCAGAGGGCCTCACTGACATGATGGTGCATCAATGTCCTGTAGAGACTACCTTCTTTACTTCTAACATCATAGAGGATCTAAAGCTTCTTAGATGTACATGCAACCCTTTTGTATCTACGCCTCTCCATTCTCCCCACGAAAAGAATGCTAGAGCTAACAAAAGGAATGCCTGTTCGCGATACTACCTAGTTAACACTAGGCTCCTTCACAGCTGTGTGAAGGGCTTTATTCCGTGTAATTAAACATTTCGAGGTGGGAAAAGTGAATCGTTGGAGTTATATCATTGAGGCGCATTACATCTTATGGCATCCCTCGAATGGTGGAAGGAGGAGTATCCCCCCTCCCTGTCTCCCCCCCCCCCCACCAACACCACCCCCACCCAATGCCCACCCGCCAACTCCTTATTCACTGGCAACTCGCCTGCTCGCTAAGCAGTATGTAATTAGTTCCCTAATTAGGCCTCTGTGAGTATGTACCCACTCAGATTAGGTGCGCGATCGGTTTGGCCAATTTTTGGTAGCACTTTATCCAGTGGGTGGGAGGGGGGCGACATTACGACCTGCCCAAGTACCGCCTAGGTGTAGTATAGAACCAGGGCTAGTTACTAGCAAACGCGGAATGTCGCCAGCTGAGGGGATAGGTAGTTTGGTTGGGTTTTCTTTTGGTCCATTAGTTGTTTAAGCAGTGGAAATTTCAGTCATAGACGACTGGTCATCCTCATTCCACTGCTGGTCGATAGAAAGCCCGAGACTACACTTTTACCGACCCAACGGATTTTTAACCTCCCACACCACATAGACATGGTATGAGAGCAACCGGCCTTTGATGACGCTGTAAGTTAGGTAGGTTGATTGTTGGAGTTTAACTTCTAGGGTATCGAGTTGTGACAGTGCACACTAATGGCTGATATATAGTGGTGATCCACTGTGAGGCCAGGCCGTCAGTGACATGACCTGATATCCCACTCAGTCACAGGGTGGTTGATATTTGGAGTGTTACATCCTGGCTACATCTAAGGTAATATCAGCGCGGGTACTGACTTGTGACATTGCACAATCATAGTGACTTTATAGTGTTGCTCCAGTGGGAGACCAGAGCATCAACCACATGACCTGATATCCCCCTCAGTCACATTATCCTGACATTGAGCCAACCAGTCCTTGCCCTCTCCTAATACTACAAAGCGCCTGGCTAGGAAGTGACAAGTATCAATTGTTAAGTCATTGGGATGAGTAGGGTGCTAAGGGCGGCTGTCTAATAGCGTTCCTAATTAAGGTAGAACGTAATCTATATGAGTCTGGGAGCTCATGCACACCGTGATAACATTGCGCATGCGCACAGATCAGCAGATTGACTCTGGGAGACCTCCAAATACTATGGACGATGTGGGCTGTAAAGAAAGGGATTGCTCAACTGCTACAACTGGACTGACAAGGCCCAGCGCACATTGACACCTGGTTCACCTTAGCTGACTGAATACTTAGATGTACTTGGGTCAATCTCTAAAACTGGGCACTAAAGTGTGACATGGAAACCAAAATTGAAAACCTTCCAAATAATAGCAAAAGTCCTTCCAAATAATAGCCTAATCCAAATCCCATGAAGGGTTGCATGTTGTGCATAGGTCAGAGGTGAAAAAAAATGAATTTCCCTTTTTGAATTAGATTGAGCAATACATTAATATCACCTGTGTAACATGAAAATTAAAGACACAGCCAGAACCTCATTTTAACATATACTACATAGTCAAACAAGATTTTCTTGATTACTGTTAAGCAGACAAGGTTATGACTTACAAGAAAAAAGTTGAGAATTAAGTTGAAAAAAGTTTGGCTACTTGTATGGCATCAATATGTAAATTGTCACATTTCCACTCTAGCGCAAAATCATACAATTATAATGTTGATATGTTTTGTGGGATATATTCAATACATGTAGAACTGCTAACATACCTAATAGACAGAGGCTGCAATAATTATTTGACTTGCTATCAATAAAACAAAGACTTAATTATCAGCATTGTAACGTGGAGACCAAATATGTGGTGGCCAGTTTTGGAGAATAACCCACTTACATGAATCACAATTTCTGACTGGATGTGAGTTTTCGAGAGTCATATTTAATGAGAACTATTCATAGCACAGGTATGAATGTACCATTAAACACTGAGTAGGGCCTAATGACCCATTAGGATGACCTAGTTTGCCAGTCCAAGATTAAGAGAGCATCAGTTCTAGTGGGTGACAGATATAGGCTTACTTACCGCTTTCCAGAAGGAATAATCTGCCGATTTGTTCCAACTGCAATATAGTTATTAACACAACTGGAATGATGTCTATAGTCTAGATTTCAAGGATTTCAAAATGGAATCAGTTTTTTTTTTAGTAGACTGTCTTTATTATGAATGCATTGTAGTTTTTCCTCACGCTAGAGTTGACATACGCAGTTAACGAGTTGCGTTCTTACTGCGCTTAGTCCAGTTGCTAGTGTACAGCAAGTTTACTTTGAGATAAATACCTTGTCTGGCGTGTTTGTAATGGGCGGGTTGTCAGTGTACTGGTGGCGGTAAAGTTGCATAGTCCGATGAAAGCATCAAATTTCCAAAAGCTAAGCTCTTATGTAATTTTGAATCTACATATGCAACTTAGATTCTGGTGTAGTTATTAAGCATTTGATCCTACATAGAAGGACGTACTGAGGCCATTTAGCAGAACCTGTTACTATTGTGTGCCTATGTGGTCAGAGTTTTGGCACGCTTGCCAAAATTAACTTGGCATGTTTTCACTTCAAATATCCCCTAAATTAGTCATTTTCAAGCAGAGTTATTTCAAGCTAAAGTAAGATAGATTATAATGATCAATCTCATATATTTCCTCAGAAAATGACAGAAAATCAAAACCCTTAACTTAGCATGTTTTCACTTCAAATATCTCCTAAATTAGTCATTTTCAAGCAGGGTTACTTCAAGCTAAAGTAAGATAAATTATAATGATCAATCTCATATATTTCCTCAGAAAATGACAGAAAATCAAAACCATCAGAATGGCAGTTCTCCGGCATCGAGGCTTGAGAGGACTCTGCCTCCGTGCCATCTGAGTCAACAGGTCGCAGTTTGGTAACCGGGTGAAGGTGTGGGGAGGGAGAGGGGTGGGTGGGGTCAGGAGTAGGTGGCAGGTATTACTGGTGGGCTCTGAGGACGTTGATGGGCATCAGCAGCATGCTGCCAGGGATGATGGTGGACGGATGGGTGTCGGGACAGTTGGGGGGGGGGGGGCGGAGTGGGTCCTAGAGGAGGTAGTGGGGGTGGCAAAGGAGAATATTGGTTGGTTGCTTGTTGGAGTTTTATGTCATGGTAACAACTAAGGTCATGTCAGCATGGGTGCTGACTTGTGACAATGCGAATGCATGGCGACTTTATAGTACTGCCCCATTGGGAGACCAGGCTAATATCCCACTTAGTCACATTACCCTGACATTGAGCCAACCACTCCTTGCCCTATTATAATACTGCAGAGCGCCTAGCGACAAATATTTATTGTTAAGTCATTGCAAAGATTCGACCAGGACTTGAACCGAAGGGTTCGAATCCCACGATATACCAAAACGGGAGGCCTGACGCTCAACTCATTCGGCCATCCCGTCTGGGCAAAAGGGGAAGATAAGGGGGCACAGACTGGGGACAGATGCGGGTGTAGGCAGACTAAGTCTGGAAGGGGGCTGCAGGAGGGAAGGGAGGAATGTGGGAGAGGGAGCGGAGAAGGATGCGGAACACAAGGAGGAAAGGAGAGCGTATGGGGACTGAGGCCTGGAATGTGTCGAAGGGATGGCAGGAGAGAAGGAGGGCTTAGATGGTTGAGAGGGAGCGAGCGGGGGCGGGTCAAAGGATGGTGGGAAGAGGGGGATGTTGAAGCGGGGTGGCCGACGAGTGGAGGCGGGAGGAAGGGTGCCCCATCGGGCTGGGAGCGGGGATGGTGGGGGCTTAGTTGGGAGAACGGGGGTAGGCGGCTGGGGGCGGGAGGTGGATGGTGGGGGGCGGGGCGGGTGAGGCAGGCAAGGCAGCGATCACCGGCCACACCTAGATCAGGGTTAACGATCGGCGCGCCGAGTCCGGGCCGCCTGACCCCGGGCACCGGCTAGTCACACCGGACGTTGGGCGTAATGAACATGGCCCCCTCCCCCGACGTGCGGCCATTATACATTACCAAAATTAATTACCACCACAGTCGAAGCGGGGCCCGGCGTGCGGCGCGGGGACCAGCACCAATATCCGGCCGACCGCCGAGCAGATCCCGCGCTGGATTTCCCCCGGCGTACAGGGGGAATATTTTTGTGGGTTTCTTTTGCCTTACAAGATGGGATTATCAGCATTTTGTTCCATTATCATTTCGCATGCCAGGAAAGTGTTGTTTTGTTGGTTTTGCCACGTGCTCTAGGCCCGGCTCCCGGCGGCTAGCATTGATTTGGCATACGGTTGATGTTCTTAAAGATGGAAGATGGACAGTCAAGTCTTCCCCACCACCCCACCCACCCCGTCCACCCTGCCCATTCACCCAGCCAACCTCCAATGTCTTCGCATCCGCGTCGACCGCCCTGATGGTCGTTTCGGCGGCCTTGACCGGGGTCAAGGCCCACGGGGTCGTGAGGCAAGCAACTAGGCCGTGGTGACCGGGTGGGGTGAGGGGAACTGGGGTTAGCGAGTACATCGGAGCTGGGGAGCACCACGTGCATGCGCGCGCGCCCATGTGTGTGTGTGTGAGTGCATGCCTGCGTTGGGTAGGTTTACCAGGTGTGTGTGTGGTGGTGGAGGTGGGAGGGAGGGCGGTAGGTCTCAGGTCATGTGGGGGGTGAGATCGGGTGAAGGGGTTGGGGTGGAAGGTAACCGGTGGTGCATGCCAGAGGCGTGGTTAGGAGAAAGCTGATAACCCCCCCTCCCCTACCCACCCAACGGCTACACCCACAGCTCATGTGGTCTCGTCGGGTCACACCCCCCCTCCGGTCCGAGTACCGGAAACGCCCTGTTTCCTGAGGTGCTACCCCCTGGTGGGTGCGCGGCTCATGATGCGCAGTGATACAACTGTCTTCTACAACCCCACCCCCACCCCTACCCTCACCCCAGACCCCTTCCGCCACCCGCCGCCAACACGCTATGTCAACCAATCTGCGGCCGGCGGAACCTGCGGCCAAGTGACCGTGTGTAACACTAAGCCTGGGTTCGTCTTACTACCTACCAACGCACATGGCTGGCTTCTTGTCCTTAATCTTGCCATAAAAGGACGCCTGTGGGGGCTTCTCGGTGGTTCATGTTTTATTTATGCAGCTGGCCCCCTCTGCCTGCATGGCACTGCGCGTCCGGTGTCTGACATTCTGAGCCCGGTGTCGCAGTTTAAAATGGTACCCTCTTTAAAACGGGACTTTTTCGCTCTACGCATGCAGATGTATTTCTGCCTGATTGGGATTGTACACATGTTTAATAATGTGTTAATTGCTTGTTAACGTGTGGGTGCAGAGGATAATATATAAAATCAAACATAAAATAATCACTACAATGATTCCCGAAGGAATCCATGACTGTATCACTCTAGAAATCCAGAGAGCTCTCCCACAGACAGAAACAAGCTACAAATTCCGACAAGATTTCAGGCTTTCCATTCGACTTTGATGCATGCACTTTGCGAAAAGCCCCGTTTTAAACAGGGTACCTTTTTAAACTGCGACACCGGCTTGCAAAGGCGTGACCTACAAAAAGTGCCCACCCCCCCTCCTCCTCTCCCATCATTACATACATAGCATGTGTACCGAGTATCCCCTGGTGGGGCTGCTGGTGCTGGTGATGATGGTCAGGCATTCGCTCAAGCAGCTCGCTGGTGGCGCCCAAGTCTTGGAAGTAAATCTCCTCATTTGTATTGGTATGTGTTTGTTGTAATTATCTGCACATATCCTTGTTCTGTGTTGTTGATTCCTTACCATTCTCGCTTTCTTTTTCTCTTATTCCTACAACTCGGTTTCTTTTTCTCTTGTTCCTACTTGTCGGTTGAATGTGTCGTATAGCTATGTATGTGTATGTATATAAATAAATACATGCATATACATGTATTCAAGTATATATGCATATATGTGCATAGATGTATATGTATATGAGACTGTCTCAAAAGGTCCTAAGCAATATGGGACACAACTTTGTCCATTTTAACGATCAACATACCATCTGCTTATGCATTTGCTCAGGATAAACTGATTTGTTTTTACATAGCGTTTCATAATCCCAATAGAATACATATTGATTTGAAGCAAATATCCTTGTGTTTTCAGTGTATCCATTTATGTGCTGTTTTGTGTCAATCATTACAATGGACAATAACAAAAAGTGTTATCCCCTTTTGAGACAGGCTCATATATACATAATATATATATTAGAAATATGTATATATGTAAGAAAAAGTAGCAGGCGAGTGAGGCTGGGTCAACTCACCAGGCGCCTTATATTAGTGGACAGAGTGCTTCGGCCCACAACACACAACAGGGCCAGCACTGATAGCACAACAATAATACTAATAATAATCATCATAATAATAATAATAACAATAGCAGAAATAATCAAATACAGGTACAATTCCTGCTGCCTATGTACATATTCTTTCTGAGCAATTATTGTCCTTATATATTAGTCTTCAGAATAATAAATTCGCCCGCGCCAATATACTGGTCTTCAACCCAGCGGTGCTCCCCCATATTTACACAAGTCAATATTGCAATACTGCGTTGTATGCGCGATGAAATCAAACGGACCCGTGCCTAGAGCGCCGCGAGAACTCACACCTCTGACATTCAGTTCAGAGAATCCTTTGCTTTAGACTTTCTAGATGATGCAATCAATTTACTCACGCCAGTGTATCGTTTAATTTTTGTTTGACAAGTTTTGTTATTCTGCCCAGAACGTATAAGCTCCTGTGAGGAATCTTGTTTTCAATGCTGGACAGTTGTGATGCTGGATTAGTCTGGTCCGGCACTCAGGCGTGTTTACCTGATCTTTCTCAGGCCAACCTTTGCGGTTTTGGGTATTATGGGGCTGTCACACTATGACGTTTCTCCCGGCGACCCGACAGCGTTGAAAGTACTATCTTGCACGTCGAGAAACGTTAAAGATTTAGGGGAAATATGGGGAAATTGGACGTTGGCGCAGCGTGTTAGTAGCGCGCGGCCAACGTTGTGGTAACATATATCGGTGCGCTGTGTCTATGCCTCTGTCTGTGTCTGTGTCTGTGTCTCTGTCTGTGTCTCTGTCTGTGTCTATGTCTGTGTCTCTGTCTGTGTCTCTGTGTATGTGTCTCTGTTTGTGTGTCTATGTGTATGTGTCTGTGTCTCTGTCTGTGTCTCTGTATGTGTCTCTGTCTGTGTCTATGTGTATGTGTCTCTGTCTCTGTGTCTGTGTCTGTGTCTCTGTCTGTGTCTCTGTGTATGTGTCTCTGTCTGTGTCTGTGTGTGTCTCTGTCTGGGTCTCTGTCTGTGTCTCTGTATGTGTCTCTGTCTGTGTCTCTGTCTGTGTATATGTGTATGTGTCTCTGTCTGTGTCTCTGTCTGTGTCTATGTGTGTGTCTCTCTGTGTGGCTCTGTATGTCTCTCTGTCTGTGTCTCTGTATGTGTCTCTGTCTGTGTCTCTGTGTATGTGTCTTTGTCTGTGTGTATGTGTATGTGTCTCTGTCTGTGTCTATGTGTATGTGTCTCTGTCTGTGTCTATGTGTGTGTGTCTTTGTCTGGGTCTATGTATGTGTCTCTGTATGTGTCTCTGTCTGTGTATCTGTGTATCTGTCTCTGTATGTGTATATGTGTGTGTCTATGTGTATGTCTCTGTATGTGTCTCTGTATGTGTCTCTGTATGTGTCTCTGTCTCTGTCTCTGTTTCTCTCTCTCTCTGAGACACAGAGACATAGACACACATAGACACACACACAGATACACAGATACACAGAGACACACACCAAGACACAGAGACACACCCAGATACTCAGACACACAGAGATACACACACAGCCACAGAGACACACACAGAGACAGATACATAGACACAGACAGAGACACATACAGAGACACAGACAGAGACACAGACAGAGACACAGACAGAGACACATACAAAGACATACACAGAGACACAGAGACACATACAGAGAAAGACACAGAGACACAGACAGAGACACACACAGAGACACAGACAGAGACACACACAGAGACACAGACAGAGACACATACAGAGACACACACAGAGACACAGAGAGAGACACACAGAGACACAAACAGAGACACACACAGAGACACAGACTGAGACACACACAGAGACACACACAGAGACACACACAGACACACCCAGAGACACACACAGAGACACACACACAGCAACGTGTGAGCAACGACCCTCCCGCGCGCGCGCCGTCTTCCTAGCGTTCCCATAACGTTATTCCGGCGCGTCCAACGCAGCGCGACGCGCGCCTTTTATACCCCTGTCACACTACGACGTAATGAGCCAACGTGAGCCTAACGTGACGATTGTTCATCATTACGTTGCCGTACGTTGGGTTACGTTATGATGACGTCATAATGACGTTAGAGTGACGTCGAGCTACGTCATATTACGTCGTGTTACGTCGGCGCGCGTCAAGGTTTTGAACCTGTTCAAAACTTTCGACGTATCTCGACGTGAAGCCGTCACGTCGCGATGACGTGACAATGACGTTAGGTAGACGTTCCGCGATCGTTATAGCAGCGTAAATGACGTTAGAGTCACGTTATGTCACATCAGACCGACGGCCCGGGTGGGAGCAAGGTGTGGGCAGCTTTTTGCACGTTACGGTCACGTTATGGTCACGTTACGGTCACGTTACGGTCACGTTACGGTCACGTTACGGTCACGGTTACGGTCACGTTACGGTCACGTTACGGTCATGTTACGGTCACGTTACGGTCACGTTACGGTCACGTTACGTTGGCGTTACGGTCACGTTATGTCCACGTCGCACCCGTTACGGCGACGTTACGCTCACGTTACACTAACGCCCGGTCACGTCGCCAATTACACCTCCCCCCTAACGTTGTCACGTTACAACTAAGGTCACGTCGTACACCAACGTTACTTTCACGTTACGCTCACGTCCACAATTTGCATATTACGCCCATAACGTCGACGTAATATAATTATTTTCACGTTCTGCCTACGCTGACGTAGTCACGTCGTAGTGTGACAGGGCCACTATATTGCGCGCGTTGTCGATCGCTGGTTTTTTTTTGACACGCTTAAAACCTTGGGCGACCGGCAACGCGCGCCGACGTTGTCCACCGACCATCAACGTCAAAGATAGTGTACCGACGTGTACCCACGCGCCCATAACGCGCCACCAGCGCTTCTCGATATTTCACCAAATATCGCCCAAAAACACCACACGTTGACGGGTCGCCGGCGAGAAGCGTCGTAGTGTGACAGCCCCATTAGTAGTTTCTATATTAATTTTTTTGAATTTTCTAAGTTTTTTCCTAACCTGTATATGATAACTTAGCCTACTATGTACATCTACGCAGATGACATACAGGCCTGCGGGAGAGGATCCCATCCCATTGTGGTTTGTTACAGCATTCTTTCACCCACGCCCTGTCCTTAGATAGTACACCAGTGTGCTAGAACAGCCCTGGACCCTTCAGGATTGCAACTAGGTGGGATGGTTGTGTTGTATGGTTAGCCATTTTGTATTTCATGGTGAATCGGATGCATGACCGTGGCCTGTCCGGTTCTGCTTTGGTTTGTACCAGTACACATACCCAGACAGACTGCGCCCTATGGTGACAGTCATTTCGAATTCCATAGTACTTAGTGAATTACTTCCGGTGAGGTCAGTGGACACTACTAAAATATTATATATATTTATCTATGTATATATATAGAAAATGATAATATATGAGCCTGTCTCAAAACGTGATAACTCTTTCTTGTTTGTCCATTTTAACGATTGACACAAAACAGCACAGACACGGTTACACTGAAAACACAAGGACATTTGCTTCAAATCAATATGTATTCTATTGGGATTATGAAACACCATGTAAAAAACAAATCAGTTTATCCTGAGCAAATGCATAGGCAGATAGTATGTTGAATTTTACAATGGACACAGTTTTGTCCCATATTGCTTAGCACCTTTTGAGACTTTCTCATATATGTATAAATCCAGATATTATCAGGTATATTAATATATTATGGCCTGTATATGTTCTGACGATTCTATCAGCATATTGGATCAGGGATGCTCAAATTAGTAGTAATGTAAAAAGCTTATACGATTATCAATTCAAGTAGAATATTGCACTAGACAAGAGTACTCCACATAGCGTTTTGGAATGCCAAGGCCATTTTGAAAATTGGTATTGCTGTTAGTGTTCGATATGGGAGCCATAAATACGTGGGCTGTTACCCGATAGCTGTCTACACTGAAACCTGTGATTACATGGTGGGTACCATGGTGGGTACTATCTGGGTTAGAAGGTGGTCACAGTGATGATACAATTTAAAGTTGGAAATTCCGCTGGTTTTGAGTTTCTGTCATTTCCTGAGATAAATATATATTTAGTTTGAAGTAATGCTGATTTAGAGATATTTGAAGTGCAAACATGCTGAGCTTATTATTTTAGCAAGCATGCCAACATTCTGACACCATAGGCTTCTGCAGTAACGGATTCTTTTGAATTGCCTCAGCATTCGCTTCTATGTGGCGACAAATATTTAATAAGTGCACCAGTATCTAAGTTAGATAAATATAATCAAATCTCAATAATTGGTTTGGTTAAACAAACAAAGATATTTTCATCGGACTAGGCAGCTTTAGCCGATTAAATTAAAAGTCAGGAAAATATAATAGAAAAATGTTACTCAAGGCAGCCCATCATTGATGCTGAGCGAACAGTCAGTCAGCATCTGTGAAAGTAAATAAAATAAATAGCTCTACATCGAAAAGCGCTATTTCAATCAAGGCAGTGAATACCCCTGGAGGATGAGAATATTATATCTCACCATCATACCCAGTTATAGTTTCTAGCAGGTCGTAAATGTGTCAATATTGAGGTATGACCAACTAACTGGTCCCATTGGGGGGGGGGGGTGTTTGCTAACACTTCACCTATTAGCTGAAGTGAATTTTGTAATCCCCCATTTTCTTTATGTGAAGAAAATAAGAATGCTTGCTTATAGCCAGACTGTTATTGGTGCTAATGTTCTTAGTACATGCATTTGCATTAATATGATGTAGTTTTGAAAGGATTTATTGCGTGTGTTTCTGATGATTTTAGGGGTGGTGATGTTAGTTGGAGAAGTGAGTTGTTAGTGCGCCTGGTTATGCAGTGCCGACCGACTGGGCAGGCTGCCTTACGGATGCTTATTTATAGGCAGGCCGATCGATGGGGCACCGTGTTGCCCAGGACCCGACTGAGGGCCTGTGTACGGAGGTCAGAGACAATCGTGTCATAACGCGCGGGTATCGGCCCAATAAACCAGCGCAGGTACGCTGCAGACGCTGCGTCACGTTATGGTTGGAGGGTTGTTGGAGTTTTAGGTCCTGGCAACATCTACGGTTATATCAGGATGATTACAGACTTGTGACAGTTTGCATTCATGGCGACTTTATAGTGCTGCCCACCTGGGAGACCAGACCGACAGTTGGCCACGGGAATATATTTTAATATAGAGGACAGGGTGTTCGGCCAGCCAGGGAGATAGTCCACTCCGAACGAATATGAATGTTTGACTTACGTTCTTAGAAATCTATATATATATCCACTAAATTAGCCAAGTGAAACAACTTTGATTTCTCTGAGGGTATGTTGATATAGATCTTACTACAAATGTACCGTGGAAAAACAATCTACCAACACTCTCCATAAAATATACCTATCATTTAATACAACTAGATTGATGTTACGAGTTACACCTTTCAGTATTCAAAATCAATATCGAGCAGTGTATGCTCAGCTTTAACGTAACTAGGTCATTAAATGCAATGTGAACAGCATAGAAGAAAACATAACTACTTTGTGCTGGAGCAGGATTTTGGAGGCTTTATTTGATTAGAACCCATAATGAGGTGATTTCTCCTAGCTATTGAATACAACATTTCATTGGCTTGGGAAAGATGCTAAGAATCAAACGGATCGCTAAAGATCTCGAGCTGAATTGTTGAAATGCAATATTCCTAACGGTTAGAATTTCCCGTGACTATGCAAAAGGTTTTGCATCCCGTTTCTATTCAGATGTTTCTGTTTCGGTGAGCTAATATAGCGAATGGTAGACAGGAAGTGTGAACACTTATTTGGCTCTCACTTTTATTTTTGTTGGTACATTAGTTGTCCCAAGCAGGGGAAATCCCAGTCACAGACGACTGGTCTTCCCCACTCCACTGCTGGTCGATAGAAAGCCTGAGACTACACTTTTACTGACCCAAGGGATTTTTAACCTCCCAAACCACATAGACATGGTATGAGAGCAACCGGCCTTTGATGACGCTGTAAGTTATACACAGCGGTGGAAATCCAAATTGGCAGAGCTGGGGGCACGGGGAATCGAACCGCCGACCCTCAGATTAGGAGGCTGACCTAGAAAAAAGTCAGACACTCTAACCACTCTGCCACAGAGAACGCCCTGGTCACATACACGTTAGTGGACGTAGTTGAATGTAGGTGAACGTAGTGGAGGCTAACGTGGGATAAACCTGGTGTAAGTACTTGAAACTATGTTGAAATACGTAAAGGCATGTCAGGTTTTGGTACGGATAAATATGTTAAGGTACGGATAAATACATTACGGTACGGATGCCAGTATGTTCAACTATGTTCAACTATGTTCAACTAGGTTAGCCTCCACTAGGTTCACCTACATCCACTAACGACTAGGTGACCAGGGCTTTGTCCAAGTATGCTAGAGTACACTAGTGTATGCTGGAGTATGTTAGCATCACGGATTTAAATTCAGCCTCTAACATCGCGCTCTTTTGAACATGTCCAAAAATGTAATCGGACATCATGGCTCACCCACGTTATTACCAAGTTAACATCATGGACAAGTATGGATGCCAGTACATTCAACAACATTCAACTACATTATCCTCGACTGGGTTCAACTACGTCCAATAAAGTGTATGTGGCCGGGGCATTTGAATTTAGACTGTGTGTATATCAAGTTTCAGCTTTGTAGCTGGTACATTATCGACACTGGCTCTGTGACAGGGCTACTAAACAACCCATTGACATTAGAAAAGGTGTTGAAAGAATGGTTATGGGAATAACCACATGAATTCGCAATATAACATGCCACATACATTGCTCATATACTTATCTCTCATAGCCTACTAATTTTGGGGTGAATAATTGATAAAACTATGTAGATTACTACATTTTATAAGTCGAATCGAGAGCCTGCTGTGTCCGTGATCCTCATTATTTTGCATTATCTCGCAATTTCTCAATGTTATGCCAATATAGATTAATGTTGCATGCTGGAACCAGCACTTGCACAGCTTGTTTATAGTTAATTCCTACTGAAGCAATTTTTACTTAGATTTAGACACGGTTTCAATTTACTCCGACTCTGGACACAGGTCTTTTATCTACATTGCCCTATCCCCACTTTTAGATCATTTATGTGACTGCCAACTCCAAAGAGGCTATTCAAGGTTGTGTTATCGTCAGAATGATTCACTGCATCTGACCGGAGTAGAAAGAGGCTAAATTTGTGGATTAAATTCATTTGCGAAAATCTATGAAAACTCATAGAAGACCTGTTTGAATTCTACTAGAAGGATTATCCACATCTCTTGGGCTGGCTAGCAAATATCTAAGGTCTGCCTGGTGAAAGTACCAATGGATAGGTTTTATCACATATGTCATATCAATTTAGAAGGGCTTTAAATTGACAGAGATTCGGAAGACATGTATTATATTACATTTTCATGTAGGACTTTTATCTTTGTGCGAGTGAATTTATACAGAAATAACCCTTTAATTAAAAAAAGTTAATATGAATAAGAACCGACCCCCCATATTGGTGATTAATACATTTACGATTTATCAATGTTGCATATTTCTTTCCCCTGGTGTTGAAGCACTTTAGTACTGGAAAACATCGGAGAAGGCACGGGAACCAGTTTATATCAATTCCGCAGAAAAAGTTGCTTCCGGTTTCTGGAGTCTGGTGAATTTATGTTCCCTCTCTATGGCTATGGGTATTGGTTATGTATATATACACATGCTAGTCATTAGCCCCCCCCCTGGGAGTAAAAACCTATAGATTGATATTCAATACCATTACCCAATGAATGCTTAGGCATTCCTTGTCTCAGTATACTAGAGCTTATGATTGGGAGGTTTAGTGGATCAGTCCTGTCCTAAGGGTGATGGAAAGAAACAATACCATGATTGGAGAGGGACTCAAATTCAACACTCTAGCATTCTGGGTGTTCATCATATTCCTAACCATTAGCCTGTGTAGGCTTCCCGGTGCAATCGATCTAACCATATATACTTGTGTATGTGGAATTACACCTGCCTATATGAGTGCAACTCACTACAGTTTGATATTACCCCAACAGTCAGGGATTCAGTCCAGAGCCACATTTGCACTGACATTCTAAAATAAGGTAAGACAAACCTGGAGGTGGAGTGGGCAGATAGAGACGGGCAGAAGTGCCACCTAGAGGGAAGGAGGGAAGTAGGGCGAAAACTAACCTCCGCAAACTAACCTCCAACACCAAACTATCAAGCAGGATAATTCCATTCCATCATAATATAGGCATGAGCATAATGGCTCGGTTTCAATTATACAACTTACGCATAGTCAATCATATTCGATGAAAATCTCTGTGAGTAGTTTCAACTGTCTTACTCATATGAGCATGTCTTTACACCGATGGCTGATCACCCACCCACCAGGGGAACCTCTTCCGTTGTCTGCAGACTCGGCGTATAACGCAGAGTCAGACCGGCGGCAGCTGTGGCGAGAACCGCCGCATGTGTGACACCCTCAAACCCACGCGGCCACCACTAGACCTGGCAGGTCCATCAAGGCGACCAGGCCGGGAATCATAATTTTGTCCAGTTCCATTAGATTCACGCTGTGGCAGTGGGCGTTGTGCGCTCTGGCGGCGTAATACAAAACCACACCCTTCACTTCTAATTACGGCCATGGAACCACTGAAATCTTTGCGCCGGGAACAAAAACTGATTGCTTTCCTCCATCTTTCCCACTCCCAGCCACGCCTTCCGCCATGGATAGCATTTGAACCAGTTGTTGTCCCCCCGCCCTCTCCTCTCTCTCCCCGCCCTCCTCCCCGCCTCAGACCGCGTCCCTCCAGCGCCGTTACCGCATTGTGGACTTGTTCCCGCCTCCATCACCTGCTCTAACAGGCCACCCAAAAGTTGATGCTAATAATTACGATTTTTAAAAAAAGAAGAAAGGAATAGGCCGGGGGAACCCAGCATCCTCGGAGATAACGCGCGTGTGCACGCGGCTGTGGGGTGGGGTGTGTGTGGGGTGTTTGGGGTGGGAGGTGGTAACACGAGGAGGTGTGGGGGGGTGGTGGTGGTGGCAGAATGGCGACGTTCACACGCCGAGTTGTTAAATCCCCATCAGGATGTTATTTGCGGAAAGAACCTCGCAGGGAATTCTCGCTAAGCTGCAGTTGAAAGCAATCTATTTTGGAATGGGATGTTCAAATCACGGCTGGCTGTTCGGTTAAACAGTGTGTTTTCGACATTAATTTGCCTCTTTCAAAATAGGCGACGGGAGGGGCGGGGGTGCGGGTGCGGGTGGGGGTGAGTGGGTAGGGGTATAGGAGCGATAGAAAAGCCCACCCAGGAAACAAAGAGTCCGTGATGGAGCGGTAATCTGTCTGGCGGAGGGCGGCCCCCCCACAGTTGGACTTGGCTTCGTTAGGGCTGCTGTTATTTGCGCCGGACACGCAATCAATCAGAGGCAGCCGGCGAAATTACACTCGTCAGGGGCCCGAAGCGTGTCAAGTGCGCCGGCAGCTCCCGGCGCGCCGCCTTTCAAGCCCAGCCACAGCGAATGTGGGCGGCGCGCCGGCGCGGCGCACCAGCGCATTTTATTTGTCCAGATCTGTGACTTATTTCTCTCATTTCTGAACCGATACTGCTCTGACTATTCTGACCCTCCAGGCCCTCACCCCTTTACCCCCTCTCTATCTGTCTCTCTTTCTGTCTCTCTCTCTCTTTCTCTCTCTCTTTCTCTCTCCCTGCTTCCGGTCCCTGGTCTCAACCCCTCCCTTCCTACAGCCCCCACTTCCGCCCATAGCCACCACACTGTGCACTTCCCGCCCGATCCCACACGCACACCCCATACCCCTTCAACATCGCCACCGGCTGACTCAGTTTGGCTATACTCGGCTTTCCTCGGCACTGCTCGGCTCGGCTCGAGCTTGCCGGGCCTGCCCACTTACGTAGAACCTCACAGGGAACGTAACGAGCTCTGAACAGAACACACGCACGTACACAAGACATGATCATCAGGGCGCTGAGACAGGCAGCGAAAGAACTCTTGGCCTGGTTTACTTTCTGCGGATGCGCCCTGTGCAGGCCGGATATGACAAAGGACGAGTATGCAGGGACCATGTTATTAACATGTCCTAGTTAAACTCATGTATTATTTGAAACAGAGACAGTCGGCCTGGTTCCACGGGTTGAACCAATTCAACACAATAGACATGGACTAGTATACTAAACTCAACGCGAATCCCTGTCTCGCTACCGATGGCTATCCTCATATTTGCCATGGGGAAATCAATGTGGGATGTATTTACTTGAAATTTAAGCCTGAAAACGATGGATGCAGTGTTTGGCCGTCGGTCTCAATAGGGGTGCGGCTGCAGGCCGGGTGCGTGCGCACGTGTATGAGGTCGGTGTAAGAGGGAGATGGGTGTGGTGGGGGTGTGGGGAGTGGGGGTGAGCAGGTAGCGCACAGGTAGGGAAGGGGTATCGGGTGTCTCGTCTCACCTGTCCGGTCCTACTCACCTGCCTCACTGTGTGTGTGCAGCATGGGGATGGGGGGGGCAGGGGGTGGCCTTCCCTTCCACCTAACCCCCACCCGCCCCCTGGCGGGTGGGGGTTAGGTGGAATGGAAGGCTGGGGGGGGGGGGGGGGGGGGGGAGGATCGGCGAGGGGGTAGGGGGAAATACAGCCACAGCCATTACCTGGAACACGTCAACAATGGGATAGGATTTGGATCCATCCCAATATTTATGAAAGAGCCTAGCGTGACGTTGGACCCGGCCAGGGGATAATCCCTGCACATCTGGTGGCGCCGGATGCATTGGATGTGCCTGGAGGGGTGGCCGTCCACCTGAGTGGGTGGCTGGGATGGGAGCGGAGGACCAGGTGGATAAGCCGATGGGTGGGCCCTCACAGGCTTTTCTTAGTGGGAAACGAGAAGGTTTGCTCTCTATGCTTAAGCGCATAATTTGTTATAAGACTGCCCTAATATAATTATAATTGGCTCTTCATTTGAGTAACATCTTATTTTAATGTTTTTGTTAGAGCTCCGTAGTCCGATGAAAACATGTATTTATCAAAATCCAAATAATTATCAGATCTAATTTAGATACAGGTGCACTTATATACTGCATAGAATGGACTACTGAGGACAGCATTAATTTAACATTAATTAAGTTAACCATTTAAATTCAAAGTTATTTCAAGCTAAAGTAGACTATATTATAACGAGCAATTTAATATATTTATCTCAGAAAATGACAGGAACACAAAACCATCGGAGTATGCAACTGTAATCAATATACCAAAAATAATGGTTGTCATCATTATTAAGCGGCAACTTCCATTATATTCTCTGTTCATATTCTACAGGCAACTTGAGACAGTTTGGGCGGCCCCAGAAACTTGTTTGTGAATGTCACTGTGCCCAACACATGCCGTGCACTCTAGGTCCCCCTTCACTGGAGATTCAGCCATTGGGACTCAAGCCTGCAGAGGAAGAAGGCTTTGTTGGCCGATGTTTGCGGATGGGACTTGCCGATGCGCTCCTGTCTTCCTTTCGCATTAGATTTCAGCAAGTAGACTTAATAGTCCAGTTGCCATTTCATGAACCTAGCAATATCCTTTACTATAAAATTCCACAATAGGGACCCAGAACAAATTCAGCTTGGTTGCCCGAATGGCATCTTTGGGCAACTCTGGTAATTTGCATAATCCAAGATGGCCACTGAACGCCTTCTTGAAAATATAACTGTTGAACCACTTGTCATAGAATGATGTCTAATACCTCTTGTTCATGGGTGTTGTGCATGTAGAATTCATTTCTGGTATTCTTTTGTCAATTCAAGGTCAAGATCAAGTGTTAAATGTCAGGTCAATGTCAAAGCCTAGGTCAGGTCAAAGTTCAGGTGGACAATGAATGAAAACTTCAACTAAATGACATTTTAGTTTGTTCATGCACAGGAATGGATAATCATGCAATATTTTAGACATCTGCCATGAGAAAATAGTAATACATTATTATTCCGATCAGTAGGTGACCCCACTTAGTAGATGCATCCCCTTTTTTTAACTTGAAAAGATTTGATGGTAAATCGGTTCAAAATTTACTATTGTGTACACCCAGACGCAGAAATCTGTCTCAACCAAACACAGATTCTGGCAGTTGAAGAAACCAAATTCTTGGGTGTCATTTCTGACAAGAAATTGAACTTTATTTTGCACATTAAATATGTAAAAAAAGAAATGTCAACAAGCTCCAAGCTCCTGAGAGTTGTTGCTCCTACCAATTGGGGGGGGGGGACTACACCACTCTCTCTTTATCGTGCACTGCTCCAATCAAAGCTTGATTATGGCTCCAAGGTCTATGGATCAGCCAGACCGTCATACATCCAAATAATGAAACCCATTCAAAATCAAGGACTCAGACTCTGTCTTGGAGCATTTCATACTTCACCAGAGGAGAGTCTTAGTGTAGAAGCAGATGAACCTCCACTTGCACTGAGAAGAGAAAAACTCGCTCTACAGCATGCATCCAAGATTGGAGCAAATCCCAGCAACCCTGCCTATGACTGCATTTTCAACCCAAGCAATGAAACACTCTTTGCCAATAAACCCAAGGCCATTCCAACTTTCGGTATATGTATTGAGGAATCATTAGAAACACTTGAGTTTGATGTAGATAACATTGCAAAATTCCAATATCCAGACGCACCACCTTGGACATACACTGTCAATCTCTGAAGCAAGGAAAGACTCAATTGACCCTTTGATCTATAAGAGTATGTTCAGGGAGGTTAAAGAGATACATATTGATCATAAGTTAATCGACACCGATGGTTCTTACAAGGATGACAAGGCTGCAGCGGGAGCTGTCATGGTCAAGTGCACCTTCTCAGAGCGATTACCAAAGGGTGCTTCGATATATTTGGCAGAGCTTCATGCCATATTCTTAGCAATGGACCATGTAGAAATGTCGCTTCGTAGAAAATGTGTGATATGTTTGGATTCAAAATCATGCCTACAAGCTATTCAGAGCAAGGATTGGAAGAATCCACTGATCCGCAAGATTTTAGAAAGGTTATATTATTTATTTTCAGAACTTCACAAAACTCTGCTCTTTTTTTGGGTACCAAGACATGTTGGCATTCGAGGACATCAGACTGCAGATACGGCTGCCAAAGAAGCCTTAGACCTCTTCCTATTCCAAGCTTCATGCAATTCAGCCCACCCCTGTCAAATTTGTATGTCCTTGTCATAGAAGTAGACTCGAAAAGACTGTTGTTGCACATATGCGAATTGGACATAGCTATTTGACTCATAGTTACCTTCTTAAAGCAGAACACCAGCTAGAATGCATACCATGTGGAGTGCCTCCGACTGTGAAACATGTTTTGATTGAATGCATTGACTTTGCAAATGTTCGAACTCCCAACATCTCCAGACCAGCCACTGCAGGTACAAATAGTTTGAGACTGACAGCTTGATGATGTTGATATTATGTAAATATGCATAGATACTGTCTAACCGACCACCTCCACATATCATCGACTCCCCGATATCGATGGCTTTAGTTTGGTCCCAAATGATCAAAATGGTGATATTCGAATAGATTACCTGTGTCTATAGAGGATTACATAGCAGGTTACAAAGTGGCTTACACGATATAAATATGAGTAGGCCAGGTCAGCTGTGGTTACATGCCTTGTAGGGAAAGGACTGGTAGCCTCCCTGAATAGTTGAGTGTTTGTATTTGCATAATGCATTACCTAGGATATATATGTTCATATATATATAAATTTATAACTTTGTGACCGGAATCAGTCGCCAAATCGCTAAGAGCACATATTTCCCTGTGGAAGGTTGGTACTTCGACCGAGTGGGAAATCGGATCATCATGCTGGCGGCCAGCTGCTCCCAGGAATTTAAACCCCAAACGAAAACTAAATGTGACGTTGTGTGTATGCCGTGCAGCTCGCGTTGTTGCAATAGTTGATCTTAAATATTCTGACATCAGCCCAGTCGTGGCTAGGGCCTGTATTATGGATTATGCATGTGAAGAATTCAAACTCGTTATAATATAATCATGAAGGATTAAGATTGACTTTCAGCATAAAAACAATCGTAATTTGTATTTGCTCTTGTCCCAGAGGAATAAACATTGCAGGATATATTTATACAAAGCAGTCCAATGACATCAATATTCATCACATATGTATGTACTTAATATATACGGCGACTGACACCGATCAACATCCAGTTGAGGAGAGGTGGGCTGAGATGGCGCCACAGGTACAGTGTTGCATCTTACGGAGCGTAACAATAATAATAAGTAATAATCCCTTCGCTATCTTTATACTCGCATAATACGATATAAATGATATATATGTTATGTACATAATCTATATACATTAGGTACTAGTTGTAATATTGTATACACATTTCAACAATTGTTCATGCCTCAAAGAAAAACAAATTGCATTAAATAATTATACAAAAGTAGTCCAATAACATAACTACTTAGAGGAATTTGATATTTTAAGATATATATATATACACACAATATATATGCATAGCCACCTCAAGGATTTCATTTGAAGGGCGACTGACCTAATATTAGTTTGCCAAATTCATCACTAACTCTCTTTTTGTCACGTTGTGTCACCCTGATCATTATCTCACAACTAACTGTCCCATAATGGCCATCCCACCACTAAACACCTTACAGCTTCCACCACACAGTGGGCCACCAGGAGCAGCATCAGCCCAGTGTGACAGCACAACAAGAGACAACTCGCCCAACATGAGGCGAGGACCGACTTCGATGCACCACGCCGGAATACAAAACAGCAATCACCGGGCGTGGTGCCCGAATCGGTAGAGCGCGGTGCTCACGTGCGGAAGGTAGGATAATTGTTTCCGATTGAGTCAAATCAATGATTTATAAAATTGATACTCGTCGCTTCAGAGCCTGGTGCTCAGCATTAATAGGATAGGGCAAGGACTGGTTTGCTCAGTGTCAGGATAATGTCACTGAGTGGCATATTGGGTCACGGTGCTGGCGGCCTGATTTCCCAGTGGGGCAGCACTATAACATTGCTATGAGTGTGCACTGTTACAAGTCCGTACCCATCCTGATATGACCTTAGATGTTTCCAGGACATAAAAGTCCAACAACCAACCAACCAACTACAATGCACCACGCTGGAATTCAACACAGCAGCAATCAGCGCGAACTGAGTCGCGCCGATAACAAGACCGCAGCAAGCCCGATAACCGTGTTCCAGTACACCCCTCACGCTCCCCCATAACCCTAACCCCCCACACCACTCCCGCCACACCCGTTCCCGCACTGCCTACGAGAGAAGCCAGATGACGCACGGGTCTCGGGCCGTTCTGGTTCCGATGATGGGATCTTTACTACCGGCGTCGGCTCTGCGGCCGCTGATGCTGTGGCGATGGTGGGCGGGGGACGGTTGGGGTGGGGGTGGGGGAGGGTGGCGGTGGTGGGGGAGGGAGGGATGGCGGGCGGGAGAGAGAGGAGCGGCGGGCTGGGCGTGAGAGGAGGTGTGGGTTGGGGAGGAGGGAGGTAGGTGGGCTGGTGGGGGCTGTACAATGGGGTTAAGGCCGAAAGGTCAGACCGATAGACTCGTGATGATAACCGCCTCGTGCCAAATGTCACAGTCACAGGGGCAAATAAAATAAGCTGCCATATTGGAGTTAATGTCGGGTCGGGGAGGCGATAATGCGGCCTCTGTGTCTCGACAGCCCCCCCCCCCCCCCCACCTGCCGGCCCCGTCCACTCCCTCTACCCCACCCCATATCCGCATTAAACGCAGCATCCCATATGCAGCATACCGGGCTGCTCGAACACAACTGTACCCACTGCCCTCAACCGTGCAGCCCCCCCCACTCCCATTCCCACCTCCACCCTAGACTATACACACATCTACACTGATCCACCCGCCACACGCACACACACACCTCCCCCAAGGAGCAACTGGCTAGGCGTGGAAACCCAACCTTCCCTGACCTCTGTGGGAGAATACAGCGAGTAGCGTGTGTCATCGACTCGGTGAAAGATCAGACGTTAGGTCACAGGAAGGCTTAGTGAGACTCCCATAGGCGAGGCTCGCCTCAGATTAGGAGACAATGTTCCATTAGTGATCTGACCCGGTGTAAGGTGTCTGACGCCGGCTACAAACCACCTGCTCCCCGGGACCCTGCCCTCCTGGTCCCCGCCCCGAGCAACTCCTCCCACCAGTCCACCTGCCCCGCCTGCATGCCCAGCCCGCCCTTCGGGGACGGCCCTTGGGGTGGCGCGTGCCCGGCCCGGCCCGGCCCGGCCCGGCCCGGACACGGCCCGGACACGGCTGCTCCTGACGGCCCCGGCTGTGCAACTATTCAGTCCTTAATTAAATGGACATGAGTCAGTGTCCCCCTGGCGGCGGAAGGAGATGGGGAAGAAATGAAGGTGGTCAGCCGTGCCATTGTCATTCCTGGCCGCAGGAATGCGATGGAACCCCGCCGCCCGCACGCGCAATGGACCGAGACGCCCGGTCAGAGGTTATAGCTGGTGTGAGAAGGGTGTGGTTGGTGTGTGGGGAGGGGGTGCTGGATGACGTTGGATGGGGGTGGGGGGTGTGTGGTCGGGGGTGAACATCTATTTGTGTCAGCACTGTGATAACAAAAACACCTTCGGGATTACAGGATCAGGCTGCCCTGATGCTACAATTACCGACATGTATATCGCATCTGTTTGCATATATGGGTCTTACTTCCTAATAACATTTAAGGTCATGCCAGAACTAGCAGCGACATTTACTTGAAGGTCCATACTCAGATAGTTTTGACTATATACTGTTTATTTTTAGAAACCTATATTTGGTTGATCTCTATAATGTACGTTAATTTGGTTTGAAGAAATATTTATTGCATATAGCCAATTTTGAAGACTTTATTACAGAAAACATTGCATGAATCTCCAAATGCACGCCCGCCCTGATATAACCTTAAGGTTTCCCAGGATGTAAACCTCCAAGAACCAAGCAAGTGCAGGATGTCATAGGCTTTGGCAACAAGGTATTCCCTTCTATGTAGTGACAAATGCTCAAATTGATATTTGTCGCCTGATAACCTCGCTCTCGGGATTAATAGGATAGGACAAGGACTGGTTAGCTCAGTGTCAGGATAAGGTGACTATGTGGGATATCAGGTCATGGTGCTGGCGGTCAGGTCTCCTAGTTGGGCAGCACTATGAAAGCCACATAGACAGCGCACTGTCACAAGCCAGTACCCGTCCTGATATGACCTTAGATGTTGCCAGGACGTAGAACTCAAACAAACATACCAGTATATGGGTCCTAACATATGTTCGAACATGAATTAATTTGCCTTGTTGAAAGCAGCATGGCACAATTTTGATTTTCTTAAACCCGTCCTCAAGTTGGGTGGGTCGAATTTTGTTAGATATTGCTAAATATTCCCGCGTTGATTACATCAGTTTGTGGGATATGGGTTGTAGGTCGTCCACTGTGAATTAACAATACTTTAATCAACCTGATCCAATTTCTTATTTTCTTATTTCCAGCTCCTTTGATCATGTTGTCCTCTTCGTTGTTGTTAATTATTCCGAAAAGTTCTGTTGTTTAGGAGATTTTTGTTTTGACACACAGGTCACCCAGCATGACATAATTAGTGGTTTTTCTTTCCTGGGGTTAGGCCTAATTTTTTCCCCAGTGTCACCTCACATTTTGCTGCGAGTAGCTAGACCCATGTTTTCTAGCGGTGGTTACATAAGTGTGGGTGTGTGGATTTGTGGGTGTGGGGGGTGTGGGGGTGTGGATATTCCTGGATGTGTGGGTGTGGTTTGGTGGGTGGATGTTGGGATGTGGGTGTGTGGATTTGTGGGTGGATGTTTGGGGTGTGTGGATGTGGGGTGTGGGTGTGTGGGTGTGTGTGGATATGGGTGGATGTGTGGGTGTGGGTGGGTGTGTAGGTATGCGGGTGTGGGTGTGTGGATATGGGTGGATGTGTGGGTGTGGGTGGGTGTGTCGATGTGGGGGGTCGGGGTGTGGATATGGGTGGATGTGTGTGTGGGTGGGTGGATGTGGGGATGTGGGTGTGTGGATGTGTGGGTGTGTACATGTGGGTGGATGTTTGGGTGTGTGGATGTGGGGTGTGGGGATGTGGGAGTGTGTGGATATGGGTGGATGTGTGGGTGTGGGTGCATGTGTCGATGTGGGGGGTGTGGGGGTGTGGATATGGGTGGATGTGTGTGTGGGTGGGTGAATGTGTGGATGTGGGTGTGTGGATGTGTGGGTGTGTATTGGTGGGTGGATATTGGGGTGCATGGATGGAGGGTGTGGGGTGTGTGGGTGTGTATGGATATGGGTCGATGTGTGGGTGTGGGTGTGAGGGTGTGGGGGTGTGGATATGGGTGGATGTGTGTGGGTGGGTGGTTGTGGGGATTTGTGTGTGTGGATGTGTGGGTGTGTATAGGTGGGTAGATGTTTGGGGGTGGGGATGGGGTATGGGGATGTGAGGGTGTGTATATATGGGTGGATATGTGGGTGTGTGTGGGTGTGTGGATGTGGCGGTGTGGGGGTGTGGATGTGGGGAATGTGGGTGTGTCGATGTGGGGGTGTAGGTGTGTGGATATGGGTGAATGTGTGTGTGTGTGGGTGGGTGGAGGTGTGAGTGTGTGGATGTGTGGATGTGCGGGTGTGTATAGGTGGGTGGATGTTTGGGGTGTGTGGATGTGGGGTGTGCGGATGTGGGAGCGTGTGGATATGGGTGGATGTGTGGGTGGGGGTGGGGGTGGATGTAGGGGTGTGGGGGTGTGGATATGGGTGGATGTGTGTGTGGGTGGGTGGATGTGGGATGTGGGTGTGTGGATGTGTGGGTGTGAATAGGTGGGTGGATGTTGGGGTGTGTGGATGTGGGGTGTGGAGGTGTGGGGCTGTGTAGATATGGGTGGATGTGTGGGTGTGGTTGGGTGTGTGGATGTGAGGGGTGTGGGTGTGTGGATGTGGGTCTGTATAGGTGGGTGGATGTTGGGGTGTGTGGATATGGGGGTGTGGGGCTGTGGGGTGTGTGGATGTGGGGTGTGTGGGTGGCCGGATGCGGGCGTGCAGTGTGAATTAGCCTTGTTGTGAGAAACATGACGCGTGTTGTGATGTTTTTACCTTGTTCTCAGGTTGGCTCAGTTTACCTATTATTTTATTCTTTATTCACACATTTCCAGGCGGCGGAGGAGGGAGGATGAGAAGGTACTGGCGTCACACTTGTCAAGGGTGGAAGAGACAAGGAGATGCGAATAGAAAAATGATGAGTACTGATTATATAGTGTCAGGGGTGATCCCCCACCCCAGTTGTGGAGGATGGAACGCTGAAGGAAGAGCGATTCTGCCTGGAAAGACCTGCATTGACCATGGTCCTCAGGACAAGAGAGGATTTTGTCTGGAATATATATATATATACATATATATACATATACGTATAAATACTCACATTGATCTGACTAATATTGATCTGGTTATATGACACTACTGTACCATATTGTTATGGAACTTTTGGGTTTCAGAATTTCATTGTGTTACATGGTGCAAATTGTCTCTTCAACAGGTATTGTACACCTTATTCTATATACCTTTTGTGTAAACCTGAATTGAAAAATGGCTGGAAGACCAGTGCTTCGGCACTGACAAAAGACTTATTCAGCAGAATAAACATATTTACCAAAAAAAATAAAAATAAATATGTACAAGCATTACGTGGGCATAAAGGTGTGGAAGAGAATTGTTGTTATTATTATTATTATTATTATTATTATTATTATATATTAGTGTCACTGAACACACTCTCAGGGGGTGCTTCCCACCTCACCATCACGTGACCAGTGGCGCCGCCACCAACCAAATCCTGCCCATGGATGCGATAGTGTCAATCACGCGTGAGGAGTTTTGTCAGTATAAAGGCATGGAAGGGAATTGTTAATTATATACTGATACTCCCCATTAATACCAACAGTAATACAGAATGTAGATTGGTCACGTTGGACCTGTATCTCTGAATGGGGTGTCCTATATATAGAGCTAAGGGGAGCATCGATATTATTTAATGATTATGGTGATACTATATATATACATTGTATATGTATATATATGTTGTGTGGGTTGCATTTGCAAATGGGCCACATTGTGTGTAGAGCAGGATTTAAACCCACCCTTCTTGCCACGTTGGGGGCTAGTGTCCTGATGATCGGACTATGTAGGCCCCTTGATGCAATCACACTATCTATGTGGCTCCTGCTTTGAGGAGTTAGTGCAGAGAACTACATATATGCACATATATGCATATATATATATGCTTATAACTAATGGGAAAAAGGAAACAATATAAAATATCTAGCATTTGATGGAGACAGGATTATGTGAGATGTATTAGATTGGTGGAATGTGTCGCATGTGTGGTATGTGCAGGATATGTGGTATGCCTATGAGTGTTATGTATTGCATGTGTGGTATGTGCGGCATATGTGGCATGTGTGGTGTGTGTGGTGTGGGTGGTATGTGTGATATCTGTGGTGTGTGGTATGTGTGATATGTGTAACATGTGTGATAGGTGTGGGATGTGTGGTATGTGCAGTATGTGTGGCATGTGCGGCATGTGTAGTGTGGGTGGTATATGTGGTGTGTGGTACGTGTTATATGTGTAGCATGTGTGATATATGTGGCATGTGTGGTATGTGTGGTGCGGGTGGTATGTGGTATGTGCAGTGTATGTGGTATGTGTGATATTTGAGGCAAGTGTGGTGTGGGTGGTATGTGTGGTACGTGTGGTGTGTGTGGTATGTGTGATATGTATCAAAGGTATCTATGGTATATATGGTATGTGTTTGATGAGCTGTGTGGTGCATGTGTGGTATATATAGTAGGTGGTATATGTGGGATGTGTCGGATGTATGTCATATGTTGGAGATGGTGTGTGTTCCATGTGTTATAAACGTGATGTGTGTGTGTATGTCGAGGGTGGGGAGGAAAGCGTCTGGAAAATTGGTTGCGTCTCTCATGCACACGAGGCACAAAAACCCCACCCAACAAACCAGCCCGACTGGTGCGTAGAGCAGCTGCACAAGCCGTCCATTGTCTACTGCTGGCAGCTTTAGTGACGAGCATCATTTGGTCATCCATCTTGCGGGGCACACGAGTAATGAATTCACTGCGGGCCGACCAGAAGCGCGGGGCTGCCGGGGGTCCCCCTAATGGCGGCCGGGCAGCCGCGCCGCGACGCGACGGAAACCACTTGTCATGTTCACTTTGATATCACATCAGTCGTGCTGGTGGCAGGGAAATGCGTTAGTGGGCGGGACAAGAAGTGGGGTTCGGGTGTGTGTGTATGTGTATGTGTATGTGTGTGTTGATGGGTGGCGGTTGGACGTGTGTGTGTGGAGGGGTGGTGTGTATGGGTGGGGTGGGGAGGGGAGTTTGCGTTTTGGTGGAACGGTTCATCATGCTATCGGTCGCGATGCGACAGAGACTGCTTTCATTACTTGACTGCAAAAGCCAGCAGCACTTCAACACTTTTGCAGGCAGCTTTCATGAAATGTACAACTGATGGTGATGAGAGTTGGTGTGTTGGGTGGTTAGAAAGTGTGTGGAAATGAGGCTAGGAGATGTGTGTGGGCGGAAGTGGGGAGGGGGGGGGGCGCTGGGAGCAGGTGGTAGGGACTCGCGATGGTGGGAGGCATTTGGTGGAAGACCTATGTTAGCAATGATCCGTTGCTGGGTAAGTGGTGAGTGAGGTCTCTAGGGGTTTACACTGCGCGTGGGAATGAGAGCTGGTTGAGGTGTGGGTGTGTAGAGGGGCACCAAATATGGGGAGGGTGCAGGCGGTGGAATAGTTATACTGCTGTTAGGATGCATTAAACGATTGGAAACCGGAGGGATGGAGAAGGTAATGGTGTCTGGGCGGAATGAGGCGTGTTGGACGAGGTGTTGGAGGAGGTTGGGAAGAGCTATATTGGTGGTGAATTGAGTTAGTCAGTGATGGGATAGAAGAAGCGGGACTTCAATTGTGAGTAATGCTTTGGCATTGCGGGTAATCAGGATCGCGAATACAGACCGAGGCGTGCCAGTACTAAGGATGTCTATTGTGTCGCCGACTAGCGGAATTCTTTAAAACTATGTAACAACTCAAACGCCGACTAGCGGGTCTGTTCTAAACCTGGTCGCCGATCGGGTAAACCGGACTTGATGACGTATTATGCAGTACACTCGTACTGCCGATGTGCCCCTTTTCAGGTAGACTTTTGCTATATAAGGTGGCGCAGCGACGGGGTTTGGTCATTATGACCGGAGGAGCCAGGAGGCAATAACCAGCCTTAAATTGGCCTCCCACCCACCCTACATGTGAAAGTGGAAGTAGGGCCATAGCATCTCTAGCCTCGTTTCTTAAGCATTTGTGAGCTGACATTTGTATAACCTGACTTTTAACTTTCCTTAATTAAAAATGCCATAACTATATTTGCTGTGTTCGCATTTTTCCTGATTATGCTCTGGGGGTCCCAGGAAGGGTCGGTATAGGCCCGAATCCAAGACGGATATTTGAGAAAATATCTATTTGCGTTGAAGAATATATTCCTGAGTGATGAGGTGGGGTGTGGTGGTTTTATTTTAGAGATCCCATGAGTGGTAGTTTCTTTAGTGGCGGAGGAGTGGGAGGGTGTTTTGTAAAATGGCTAATTCTGGTCATCATCATCATCATCATCATGCTGTCAGTCGCGATGGAACAAAGACTGCTTTCATTACTTGACTGCCACTCTCCATTTAGCTACATTTCATGAAAGCTGCCTGCAAAAGTGTTGGAAGTGCTGCTGGCTTTTGCAAGTTACCAGCGGCACTCTCTCGGGGAGAAAATAGAGGTTTCACACCGGCAAGAACATGTCAAGACAGGCGCAAAACGATTTGTCCCTGCAGTGGCTGGTCGGGAGATGTTGGGAGTTCCATACATCACCTGCCCTAAATGCTGCCACAGTGACATGGTTTTCTGTTTAAGGTTTGCTCCCTTAGCCTTTGGTTCTGTCAAGAACCTGTACCACAAGGGAGTGGTTTACAACTCTGCAGGGCAGGGGCATTAAACTCCCTGAGGTAATACTATACCTGCAATACCTGCATATCTGGTATTAGGATGTCATACAGGGGTGATGGGTATTTTGGACAATAGTTTGTGTGGAAGGAGTATTGGATAGAGGATAGTGGGAGCGGGGAAAGTGGGATGGGATGGGACGGGATGTTGGATGAGAGTTGCTGCTGAAGTGTGCACGATGCTAGTAGATAGAGGGAGGGGGGGGTGCTTTGGGTATGCGGAGGGGTGTGGGGTGGGTGGATGGGCGTGGGTAGGGTGGGCATGGGGAGTGAAAGCCGTATAACTTGTTTAAAGCAGGAGAGAGAGGTAGAGATGGTTTACAACATCTTCGAAGGTGAGGACAGCAAGGTTATATGCATCGGTGGGAGGAGGGAGAGGTGTGTGCACGTGTCTGTGGATATGTGGGGAGTAGGGGGGGGGGGGCACTAGGTGAGTGTGTGGGTAAGAGTGGAGGTGTGGGGTGGAGGATGGGGTGGGGGTGGGGGTTGGGCTGGGGCAGTGGGTGTGAAGAAGCAAGCAGACGATCCAGGGGCTATGCAGTGGAAAGGCGAAGAGAGGTGAATAGAACATCCCAGGAATGCTGGGCGTTTGACAGTGCAGCCGGAGAAGCCATGGAACGACAGTATGGTTGTGGTAGATGAAGTGACAGGAAGCAGATCGGGGGAATAATCAATTACACCAGGTGGAGTGGCCTAATCGGTAGAGCGCGGACATCGCATGCGGAAGGTCAGGAGTTCGGTTCCAGGTCGAGTCAAACCAAGAACTTTCAAATTGGTATTTGTCGCTTCCTAGCCTGGCGCTCGGCATTAATGGGATAGGACAAGGACTGGTTAGCACAATGTCAGGATAATGTGATTGTGTGGGATATCGGATCATGGTGATGATGGCCAGTTCTCCCAGTGGGGCAGCCCAATAAAAGTTGCCATGGGTGTGCACTATCACAAGTAGGTACCCGTCCTGATATGAACTAAGATGTTGCCAGGACGTAAAACTCAACAGGCAACCAACCATATTGTACACGCACTGGGTGCTTTGGAGTTTCCAGTTATATATTTCAAGAAACTTACTTTAGGTGCTCATCGCTGGTCTTGAAGACACAAATCCTCACGTATCTAGTATAGAAATGTACATGTTGGTATTGTTCTCCTGCAGCTCATCGCTGGTCTCGAAGACACAAAGCCCCACTTATCTAGTATAGGAATGTACATGTTGTTATTCTTCTCCTGCAGCTCATCCGTGGTATAGAACACACAAAGCCCCACTTATCTAGTATATCAATTTTCATGTTGTTATTGTTCTCCTGCAAGTGAGTGATTTGGATTTTAGAAACAAGCAATATTTTATGTTATATGAGCGCGCATGATCATATGGTTGCATTAAGAATAGTCAGCTAGAATGTACGGTTGCCAGCAGCAGGACAGCGTATCCCACTCGGTCACATTATCCTTGAACAAACCAATCCTCAGTATATCATAGTACAGTACAACCCCGTTAAACCAAGTTTGGTTAAACTAAACGATCGGTTAATCCAAACTTGTTTCCGGAGCACAGCAAAATACTACCCTTTCTCATATAAAAAAGTTGGTTAAACCAAAGTCGGTTAATCCAAACTATCGTTTATTCCAAACAAAATTGTCGGGCCCCAGACCACTTGTGGTTAAACCAAACATTCATATGGTTATAAGGTCATCTGGGACTTTTTTATATGATACATTGTAGGATTTTGCTGGGCTGCCAACTAAAGTTTGGATTAACCGATCCTTTGGTTAAACCAAGCTTGGTTTAACAGAGTTATACTGTATATACATAACAAACAATAATCAAAGTGTCTACATATATTGTATATTACATTCATAATGTATCCGCTTTTTTGCCAAAGCCAAGCCAAAGTCAAAGCCAAAGCTTGGTTAAACCAATGATCGGTTAATCCAAACCAATTTCTAGGGTTCATTCAAGTTTGGTTTAATGGGGTTATGCATATACATTATTGTTCTCCTGCAAGTGAGTGATTTGGATTTTTAGGAACAAGCAATATTTGATGTTATATGAGCGCGCATGATCATATGGTTGCATTAAGAATAGTCAGCTAGAATGTAAGGTTGCCAGCAGCATGACAGTGTATTCCACTCAGTCCACCAGACCAACATGTACATTCCTATGCCGTGTTTCAGGCAATGCAGCGTGCAGAGTATCAATGTAGTGGGTATTTGATATCATTTGAGTGAGCCTTTTATATATGGCAAGTAGTAATATATGTGTTTTTAATATTATTAAATTTGTCTTGGGTGGATTATGTAGAATGATTCCTGATAGATATGTATTTCAATATGCGTAACCTGATGTCTTTACCAAAGAAATCAGCGCACAGCCTGACTCTGAATGGCGTGAGTAGTAGAGGAAAAGATCATAGTGTGACACCCCTTGCAGGCACTGAGCTCACCATCCATTCTACCGGAAGTCACGGACCTCAATACATCCTACATTCAAAACAGATGCTGTTCCGCATGACCACACATATGGAATAACCTGCATGGATGAGTGCTGTCATCTCAAATGGGTTGAAGTTGAAGGATTAAGCATGCATTCCTTACACGCGGTATGCGGTATGTGGCATGCGGCATGCGGTATGCGGTATGCGAACGGGTTGGGTCCTTTCACCCACACCCTCACACATAGTGTCAGGTTTATCTAACACTGTTGTCTATGGGCATTCGCATTCGCATGCCGCACTGATCGCTACATGGACCGATTCAGTATTAGCATGCCGCATGATGCATGTAAGGAATCACCCCCATTGACTTAGATGCTTTTCGATTTTTTGCCGCATTCGCATTCGCATTCCGTACTGCATACCGCGTGTAAGGAATGTAGGCTTTAGTCTCTCTTGAAAGCACTATGTCCCCTAAACAGGACAACTATGATGCCTCCAGCAATCCACACTCATGTCTTTCATAATTACTACTTCACAAGTAGTGAGTAACAAAAGTGGTCTAGTGATGATACATAGGATTAATGGAACAGAAAGTCCCCATGTAAAGAGGCGGCACTTGTTCAATATTGTCCCATAATACAACTTGTAATGCTAGTAATATTAGTAAGACTTCTAATATTAGTACTAATAGTAATAGTGGTAATATTAGTAATACTGGTAATACAGGTAATACTTATTCTACTGCAATCCTAGTAATATTAGTAATACTAATAATACTAGTAAGATTAGTAATAGTAGTAATACTAGTAATATTAGTAATACTAGTCACAACAATAATACTAGTGATACTAGTAATACTAGTAATAATAGTAATAATAGTAATAATAGTAATAACAGTAATAATGGTATTACTAAACACAGTAATAATAGTAATAATATTAAGACTAAAATGTAGTAATAGTAATAATACTATTCAAAGGAGGATACAACCAGGCCAGTACTAACTATGGAATAAAATGTCCCATCAAAAGAAAGGGAAATAACAGGCAATGTACCATCAGCCTGGGGACCTGGGAAGTTGGGATGGTCAGCATTGGACGGACTGGGGTGTCACCTTGAGGGAGGCAGGGTTATGTTCTGGTGTGTTGAAAGGAAACTCGGTGTATGGGGCGCGTGGACTGGGGCACATGCAGTGTCGGGAGAAAGGATGGGCAGCCGGAAGTGGTGCAGACAGAGGACGGTGGTTACTGGAGAGTTGGTAGGTCAGGATGAAGAGGGATTAAAATGGGCGGGATAGCGGAAGTGGGCGTGGCTGGGTGACAAAGGGACGGCGAGTTGAAGAACGGCAGCAGGGGGGCGGACAGTACCAAGAGGAAATTATAGTGCCAGCATTAGCAGAACTGGAATCCAAACATTCTTGTATATTATATATATATGTGGAATATAAAAGCATTTATATAAATTTATCAGAATGTAACGCTATTGGTACGTGTGCAGGAGGTTGCTAGCTTGAGCAACTTGGGGAACCGTTGTCCAACTTGGTAGGTAAGCAGGGATATTTGTCTTCATCTTGGTTTGTCTGTAATGAATAATATAGATATATTATGTTATATAATATATATCTATATATATATATCACTTTGTATGCATGGTGAATATTATATATCTCTTTTCTAGGTAAATCATTATGTGAATAGAGGAACCAATGGTATGCGCATTGTCTTTATTATTTTGGAAAACAAACCGTTGTATATATATATATATTTATATATATATCGGTTGTGCAATCAATTATGTTAATATTACTAATGAAATATACCACATCGTATCCAGTGTCATGGAATGCAAACCGTTATGTCTATATGTTATAGAGTCCATTATGTGAATATAGATAACAAAGGTATTAAAATGTGTTATTAACATGGAATACAACCCGTTAACTATATATATATATATATATATGTACATACACCTATATATATATACAATGTATATACTGATGTAAGTGAATATGCACAGTGCTTTTTCCGACGGCTATGGCTGGAACTCGCTGGTTAGTTCTCCGCCTTACCGCCGGGCGTGCCCTGCTTCTATATACGCCGTGGGCGATAGCTGGGCATCTTAGTTCCTCTGAGCTAGGCGGTGTAGCCCGTTCCTTCGCTCTCAAATTTGTTCCCTTTATTCTACCTACTCATTCACTTTGTTCTCTTCTAAAGGCCCTGTCACACTACAACGTTTCTCACCAACGTGCTTCGACGCGTGCCGACGGGTTGGGTTTTTGTTCAACACGTCGGTACACGTCCGGCACGTTACCGGCGCGTTGCCGGCGCGTTACCGGCGCGTTACCGGCGCGTCGGTACATAGCAACGTGTGAATGGACACGTCGGCGCGCGTCGGGGCGCGTCGGGGCGCGTCGAGGTTTTGTGCATGCACAAAACTTTGGACGCGCGGCGACGCGCGCCAACGGGTTGGAGGGCGCGTTACGGACGCGTTCGCAACACGTCGACACGCGTTGGCGGCGCGCCGGCGGAACGCTGGCATCGACGTTGTTCAACGTCGGTTAACGTTGGCTTTTTTTCCCCCAAAATGGGAGCGTTCCGTCGGCGCGTCGGGAAAGTCCCATCGACATGTTGTGGGCATGCCATTGGCGTTGCTCCAGCGTTTCTCGGCGCGTTGGACGTGTTGCCGGCGCGCCTGGATGCGTTGGCCGCGCGCTGTGGACGCGCTGCGGGCGCGTCCTAACGTGTTGCTGGCGGGTATGTACGGGTTCACGCAATACTAACACGATACCAATGCACTGCCTCCACGCCGTAAACGCGCCGACAACGCGCCGACAGCGCGCCGACAACACGCCAATAACACGCTACCGACACGCTACATACATCCTAATAACACGCTACTAACGCGCCAATAACGCGCCTCCAACCCGCCACTAACACGCTGCGCCGCGTCAAACTTTCTCCCAAAGCGCCGAAAAGTTCGACGTTTCTCGACGGGTTGCAAATATTTTGCGCGTTGCTGGCGCGCCGGCGGAAGCGTCGTAGTGTGACAGGGCCATAATTGGTAGGGCAGTTGAGCCCAGCCAAGTGCATTGTTTGACTGAAATCACTTTCCTGATAAATAATGTATCCACCACTCAGCCTCCTCGTGCTATTCTTACATATATATTCATACACATATATTATATAAGCCATTATACGAATAGATGTCGAAGCTACTCACATTTATATCAGTATTGAATGCATCTATTTATAGCATATACGGTATATAATCCACGATGCGAACAGAAATAACGATAGGATTTGGATTGGTAATATTATTTTGCAATGCAAACCTTTGTGTATGCAAGTATTTTGTAATCCTTTATGGCCATATAAATAACAAGTATGTGCAGATGCGATAATGGTATTTAATGCAAATAGTTGTAAATATATACACATATTAAAATCAATCAGTGCATATAAATAAAGGTATTCACATCATATTTCATGCAATTCAAACAATTATCTTAGTATGTATGTGATATATAATTCCCTATGTCAATATAAAAAAACAAAGGCACTCAAGTTGTCTCTATTATTTTTTACTAACTAGTGATGAATGAATGCAGTTAAACAAGATTGAAACAATTTGTATCTTGTTTAATCCATTCGGAATGTATGTACCAGTGGTGCCCACTGGATTGTTTCATCTTAACTTTCCGCCTCCAGACCCTCCCAGTCCAGTTGGCCTCCTTTGCTAAATGCCTTATTTAATTAACTGGGACAACTTCCTATCTGAGCTCCATTGGAAAAGGGTGGGTAGTGTACGGGTGCAAATTAAATAGAAACTGACTTATTACAGAGGTCTGCGGATGCAACTGAGATAGCAGGAAGGGAATAGAAAATACACAAATATTTCGCAAATCATGTATTGCATGATATAGGTTTTAGGCACTTGGGAGTATTATCATTGCCACTCTGAAAACTTGCAAGCACATTGCGATATCAGCCCGCTTATCCATCTGCAGTTCCTGAAACCCATATCCTGCAATACACTTTAATATAATTATCATAATTAACTGGGCCACGGGAACAAGAACGCATTTTAATTGTTAAAATATAAATAAAAGGTAACTACTCCATATCGTGTGATTCGCGAGGCAGGTTGGGCTATGTGACACAATAATAATATTATTCTCGGGATGAACTTACAAGATCACTTAATGGCTCAGCCAAAGCATTGAGCCTACAGTAATTGTGTCTTGCAGTGGAAATATTAGGTTGGGATATGATTTAATTGGATCTACTTGTAAAAGATAAACGGTTGAAGATTGTGGGAGGAGTTGGGGGAAGATGGAAACGTATGGCATTATTAGTATTGTATAATGGCGTGTACCACTATATATATATATATATATATTATATATGACCAACCTGGCCCATTTTGTGGTCTGGGTTGGAGGTAGGGTTGGTAGAGCAACCTAGATAGCCATTGGCTTGCCCAGACCAACCAACTTCTTCCTTCCTCCAGATTCATCCCCTGTTCATTCCGGAATCGGTCCATTCAAACCTAAAATTTCCCTTTTACATAAATTTCCAACAAGAGAAATTAAGGCTCTCTCTCCAAATGAACTTACTGACTTGCCTCGTGATTTTTGATCGAATCATCCAATAATATCTGATGTATAACGTGTTATGCGACTATAAAGATTCGCAAGGTTATTATTACTTATTATTATTATTATTATTATTATTATTGTTATCCTCCGTATGATACAACACTGTACCGGTGGCGCCATCTCGCTCATCTTGCTTCCGCCGGATGTTGACCAGTGTCAGTCGCACTATATATTATATATATATCGTAAGAGAAAATTCCTCCAGTGTCTGTAGCGCGAGTGGAGGGGACCCACCCACCAATTACCCCGACAGCTGGGGGGCGGGCACTTCCCGAAAGCAGGAATATATATCAAGTACATGGTCCCCTTGCATTTATCTTCGCATAATGTGTTATACATCACATATATGATGATACATATATAGATAGTTGACTGGTATTGTGTCATAGATAACAGAATCAACGAAAGCGATGTATAACTGTGAACAGTCGAGGTCTAACTTCTACATTTGTTGTTGTAGGCAACCTGAACATAAGGCTTTTGAGGTGTAATTGGACACAAACACAGCAGGTAGTATATAGTTGGCATTTTTAATCAATGAGTCAAGAGTACAGTGTGATCAGATAAAGTCAAATGCAAATATCAACATGTAGAACATAGTGAGGTCAGTAAGCTTTTAAACCCTAACCCGTAACTTTTAACGTTGGGGTGGGTGGGCAGCAATTTTAGGGCTTAGTCGCATCCTCCTGTGCTCGTCCCGAAGTGAGCTGGCAGCCAGCAAACCCGGCCTTATATAGGCAGAGACAGGATTAGTTCAGAAATGCAACATAGGTGTCAGGTCAGTATCATTGGTTCAGCAGTAATGCCAATATCTCAAGGTAATCATAGACGGCACTAGTGTCCAATGCAAAATGGCAGTGTCCACGTTTGACGATAGGTGGCAGCATTAGCCTGATTAACGTTAAGGCTATGGCTGTGTCGTAGTATCCAATTACCCGTGTTGCGGACATCACAAACAATTGAATTGCTGTGGGATAGGCTATAATGATTCATAGGTAACGCTATAAATAGCAAGACTGACCTGCCATTTGGAGTCGACATGGTACATTTTTCAGTTGTACAATGAGTGGCGGTTACAGCGTTCAGGGGTGGTGGCGCCACCATCGGAGCTGGGGTCAGGGAGGCTGGAGCAGTAGATGACTAGGACAGACTTCATGAGTCCACGGAGCTGACTGAGTGATGAGGGAAAGGAGGGATATTCTTGGTTATTGTACTCATATAATCCTTATACAGCATATATATATATTTGCATCGGGAACTGAGAGTCTATTGGGAGCCTATAACCTTTAGGCTATTAGGTACATTTTACAGTTTCTATTCTAACAAATATATATATATATATATATATATATATATAATATATATATATACAATTTTCCAGTTTCTATTCTAACAAATATATACAAATATAAGATATATATATATATATATATATATATATATATATATATATATATGTATATACAAGCTAGCTCAAAAGATAATAGTGTGTCTATTATTAATAACAGTTTGGAATTCGAAATAGTGCATGGGAGAATGGGAAAGTGTAACACCGCTGGAACTATGGAAACACATAAACAATATATTCATTGTGTCACAAAGCCATCATGTAGAACACATCGCGGAATAGGTGTTGGCACTAATGCAGTAGTGAACTGACAGGTGTCTTGGTGAATGGGACAATATTACCTTATGAATATGTAGTGAATAGCATAGCCTGGCCAGTCAAGCACCCAGTCCTGGCACGCATGCACTCGATACAATGATTATATATAGAAAGATGGCTCACAATATCGCTATTCAGTAAGAGATTTCAAATATAAAGTATGGCTGCCGCGGTTAATTTGCCCACCTGATATATGAACTCATGAAACGTCAGTATCATATTGCCAATATTCTAGAATAGCTACAGGAGCTACTGACTCCAGATACCTCCGATCAGTGACATTTGAAGTCGACAGGGGTACTCTTGAAAACGAGCATTATTTTGGCATTAGGGGACTATGAATGAAATGGCTGTTTTATCTGATTGGCAGAAAAACACCCTGATTACATTTGTAAAAATCGTACACAGGCTTCTTTCAGGCATAAATTATACATGACACGCCATTAGAGATCTATGGACGATGGTGTGTATAGGAGAGATTTATTACTGCACGTAAATGATGAAGATTCTCTGAAGCCATATTTACCTGGATTCATTACGCAAACATTCATTAGGCCGTAAAGAGTAAACCCTGGTCGTGCTAAGTTAAGAAATATGCAAGAATATGTTATGCCCGATGGGGATAGCTGATCGTTGAAGGCTCAGATAGCACACCCGAGGGTGTCAATTTAAATAGCCCTATTAGCTAATGTCAGCACGAAAGGGATATGCCTAGCTCATGAAGAGTAGAAAAAAGGTTCAACATTCACCGTTACTCTAAACAAAATATAATAATCTTCTTATAGATTTGTCCAGTATCTTTCCATAGTTTTTACCCGTTCCATTTGTCTTAAACTTGATAACATAGGCAATTACAGCAACATAGGCAATTACAGCACCCTATGTATTTATTATGTGTGAGTGGGTAGCACTTGCTTTTACCTTAGTACAATATATATGTGGACAGATGTCATGAGTGCGTACTGACCCAATTATAGTCACAGCTTACCTGCAGAGGTTGTATACACGGTTCATATTGAATCATAACTAATCCATATCTGATAGATATCAGATCTTTAAGTGGTTTTTATTATGGTGTGTGTAACAAATTATGAGGTGTGCTATATATTTTATTATGTGCTTTTATTTTCCCAGGTATCTCGTTACTTCACAAGGCAAGGATGAAATCACGCAGCTATATGCTATATTTATGTCATCATCATCATGCTGTCGGTCGTGATGTGACAAAGACTGCTTTCATTACTTGACTGCCGCTCTCCATTTAGCTCTCTGCTGTGAGAGTTGCATTCATGAGACGGTCTTAATGTCTCTCAGCTTCAGGTTTCATTTCATGAAAGTTGCCTGGAAAATTGTTGAAGTGCTGCTGGCTTTTGCAAGTTACCAGTGGCACTCTCTCGGGGAGCAAATAGAGGTTTCACACCGGCAAGAACATGTCAAGACAGGCGCAAAACTATTTGTCCCTGCAGTGGCTGGTCGGGAGATGTTGGGAGTTACATACATCAACTGCCCTTAATGCTGCCACAGTGACATGGTTTTCTGTTTAGGGTTTGCTCTCTTAGCCTTCAGTTCTGCCAAGAACCTGTACCACAAGGCAGTGGTTTACAACTATGCAGGGCAGGGGCATCAAACTCCCTGAGGTATTGCTATACCTGCAATACCCGCATACCATTATATTTATGTATATAATATATATATATATAGCATAGATCAAATATATATATATGCGACTGACACTTGTCGACACCCACTGGAGGAAAGGTGGGCCACCGGTGGTGCCACCAGTTGAGTGTGGAGTATTATGGAGTGTAACAATGGTAATATCAGTAATATCAATAATATCAAGTAATATCAATAATTAGAACAATTCCCTTTCGTATTTTATAATCGCATAATTACATCATATATATAATGGTTCTGCCCTAAGAATAAGCATCTCAAATCGAGGCGTAGCTAGACTCATATGAGCCTTGTACATCTGTTGCCACAACTTCGGTCTGTCTATATGTCAAGGATAAATAGCTGGACGTGGAGCTATGAATGATTAATGTCCCTATAAGTCTGCTGCTGGGAGCCTGCATAATTGTGCTCATCCTTTTAGTGTAAATCTGCTAGGACATCTACTGTGGCCTACTACTGTCCATTTGACATAGTTGCTTTCTAGACTGTGGGTGCCTATATATGTATAGATCCAGCATGGTGATGCATTTGTTGATATATAATAAACAACGAATAAAGAGAGCAAATGGTACACGTGGGATGGTTTTGTTGCTGTGTAATATTGGATGAATAAGTAGGGGAAATTGTACATGAAGTGATGATATTGTTGCTATATAATAAACCTAATAAAGAGAGGGAAGTCTACCTGCAGTGATGATATTTTTGCTATATAATGAGCCTAATAAAGAGAGGGAAGTGTACCTGCAGTGATGACATTGTTGCTATATAATAAACATAATAAAGAGAGGGAATTATAGCTGCAATGATGATACTGTCGTTATATAATTAACCTAATAAAGAGAGGGAATTGTACCTGCAGTGATGATATTGTTGCTATTCAATAAATCCAATAAAGAGAGGGAATTGTACCTGCAGTGATGATATTGTTGGTATATAATAAACCTAATAAAGAGAGGGAATTGTAGCTGCAGTGATGATATTGCTGATATATAATAAACCTAATAAAGAGAAGGAAGTGTACCTGCAGTGACGATATTGTTGCTATATAATAAAACTAATAAAGAGGGGGAATTGTACCTGCAGTTATGATATTGTTGCTATATAATAAACCTAATAAAGAGAGGGAATTTGACCTGCAGTGATGATATTATTGTTATATAATAAACATAAAGAAATGACGGAATTGTACCTGCAGTGATGATATTGTTACTATTTAATCAACCTAATAAAGAGACGGAATTGTACATGCAGTGATGATATTGTTGCTATATAATAAATGATGAACAAGGAGAATAAATTGTATGAGGTCTGATGCTTTGGTTGCTATGTAATATTGGATGAATAAATAAGGGAAATTGTACCTGCAGTGATGACTATGTTGCGATATAATAACTGAATAAAGAGCGGAAATTGTACCTGTAATGATGATGTCTATTTATGTGTTGTTGTTTTAGGTCCTAGCAACATCTCAGGTCAGGTATTGATGATACCGTTGATGAATAAACAGGGGAAATTGTCCGAGGTGTGATGCTTTTGTTGTTATTTAATATAGAAAGGCATAAATGAAGGAAATTGCACCTGTACTGATGATGCTGTTGATATATAATATACAAAGAAAAAAGAGAGAAAACTGTACCGGCTGATTTGGTAAAAGCACTAATTAGTGGGGTTCATGCTTATCCATACCACATTATTAATACTACATGCAGTGTAAATTGCTGTTGTCATTGTTACTACCAGTCATAAGGACACTCCGTGGTCATGTGGTTGCGCGGCCGCGGGATTGTGGCATTGACCTCGTTCTGCTCTCTGGAATGCCAGCCATGCATATAAATTAGGAGTCCCCACTGGGCGCAGTGGTCACTGTTTATGTAGTAATGGTCACGACCAGTGCCCTTTGGACTGAGGCAATGTGTCCACGGGGTAGGATGATATACATCCAGACCTGCGAAGCGCTTATCCCCTCCCTCCCCTGCCCCTCCCCACCACCACCTCCGTCAAATTCAAGACCAGACAGGATGGGCGAATTAGTCGAGCGCCCGTCTCCCGTTTTGGTAGATCGTGGTATTCGAACCCACGAGTTCAAACCCTTGTTGAGTCAAAGCAATGACTTAACCATTGATTATTGTCACTTCCTAGCCAGCCATTCGGCATAATTATAATAGGGAAAGGAATGGTTGGCTCAGTGTGAGGATAATGTGATTGAGTGGGATATTAGTTCATGGTGCTGGTGGACTGGTCTCCCAATGGGGCAGCACTTTAAAGTCACCATGAGTGTGCACTGTTAGAAGTCGGTATATCCGTCCTGCTATGACCTTAGCTGTTGCCAGGACCTAAAATTCCAACTATCAAGGAACCGTCAAGTTCAAGCCACTCCGCCGCTATGATCCCTCCACACACACACCCTACACCTCCACCCTCCACCTCCCCCATCCCCCCTCCACTCCACACTGTCCAATGACCGGTCCACCCCACCTGCCCAAAGGAAAGTGGAGTCGGCGCAGTGTTAGTTACTCCAGGCCCTCTTTTTCCCCGTGTTAATGGCATCGCGCCACCTAGCGGCGACCGTCTACACTATGGGGGATATGGTTACTGTTCGGGCAACCTGTGTAATGGGGTGTATAATGCCTACCGCATTCACCAAGCGCCGGCCGCTCTCCGAGGTGGGCCCGGGGCGAACAAGGGTCACTCCCCGGGCCCGGCCGGCGGAGTGGGAGGTGTCGGCTCACTGCATACTTGCGTGGTGTTACTCCATTTAATGTTCACTGTAATCCCATCAGTCTCTATGTCCACGTCGAACATGGTAGGCACTTTAGCGGTCAAATTGCTAAGCATTCTTGGAAGCGCTATTACTCTTTTCGGGTAAGCATGTGGTGCACACACTGTGGGCCGAAAGCGTATGCTACTTTGGTGTATCATGCTTAAAGATGCATAGCCTGATAAAAACATCTAATTTTCAAAACCAAAACAGTGATTTAGATTTGATTCTACATATGTAACTTAGATACCGGTGCACTTATTAAACATTTGTCATCATATACAAGGGAATGACGCCGCAATTGAATAGAACCTCTTACAACAGAAGCCTATGATGTCAGAGTGTGGGTGTGCTTGCCAAAATTAATTTAGTATATTTGCTCATCAAATAATTCAAAATTTGCCATTTAATATAAAGTTCCTTCAAACTAAAGCAAGGTTGATTATAATGATCAACGTGATATATTTACTTACCAAAAGAACAGACATTCAAAATCATCGGAATATGGAACTTTAAGGCATTGGGTAGACGAACAATTCGGGTATTCCTAGTTGTACTTGACCTTTAGAAAGGACTGACCGGACCTCAAACACAGCACGCCTGGTCACAGCTTCAGCTTGCACGGTGGAAGTTACAATTGCTATCCCTGCCACTGATATTTGCCCTACTATTTAAACTCAATCTGCACTGATTAGCCTCCCGATGACAAAGCCTTGTAGGATCCTTGCCATACATTTGTTTCCAATGTACATTGAAGGGAAATTATCGTAGCATTTACTTCACAGTAGACAAAACATCATCTTGTCCTGTCACGCTGAAGCCTCGATCTGGCGTGCTGGGTTTAAACTCCGGTCGTTCCTAAGGGACCAGCGGAACAGGTATCGAAATGTTGCGCTCCATATCAGGGTTATTACATAGTGATGTTCGCAATACCCTACTCTCTTAGTCTTATTCCAAAGTTACCTTAAAGTTAAACTGTCAACTGCACCCAATATATATATATATATGATTTCTTATTATCCTACTCTCTTATTCCAAAGTTACCTTAAACTCTCAGCTACCCCCAATGCATATTAAGGATGTCTTATTATTAAATGTTATAATACATTTCTTATCATTATCTGTAAGTATTAAGGTTATCCTGTATGATATGGGAAGCCTGTCGCAACATAAATCTTGACCCACGGATGGTATTCACTTCCAGGCTGATGTCCTATCTGTTAGGGGTAATTAGACAACGACACAGCATATTAGTTTAAAGCTGGGTTTAATTTTCAAACACCAGCAGGTAAGTTTTTGATCAGTACAAAGTTCAAGTTAGCAACAAGTTCAATTGGGGATGTTGATTTCAACATCGGTAATTTAACCCGCAAGACAAAGTACATACTAAATATGGAGGCGACTACTGGCGCCATCTATAACGTCTTGCTTAACTAATAAATGCTCCGATTGTGGCGCCACCTTCTGTAATTTCGCATAACAAGATGCGACCCAGTTTCATTATAGACACTTCGACCAGACCATTTCTATCGATAGGACGTGTTCTCTCCTTGGATTTTAGATTTGAAGATTCAACAAAGATGCCGGTTGCCAAGAACATACGAGTTAGAGATCGAGAGAACAGAATCCAGAATAATAAGCTGTAATTACTAAGAAGAATAGGATCAAAGATAGCACGGAGTTAGTCGATATACTCGATGGATCTACGCCGAAAAGTGACTGCTTGTGTTGCCCGAACAGAGGATCGGCGCGACCTCCGGAGAGACGGCGGCGGCGGTCAACACACGGGTACGAGGGAAATGAACACTACGGACATCGGATTAACCATGGAGCCAGCTGCTTTGCAGAAACGGATTCCCGATATCAATTACGGCATCAGTGCCTGGATTGATCAGCTTCAGAGAGGCACTGAGCGTCGAGGCTCGAGCTCTACTACGCCGCGAAAAAGGGCTGGTGATGTCACGCCACGTGGAGGCGGCCATGACAGCATGCTCGATGTCTCACGGCTAAGATGGCCTGAGGCCCGACATGCTGCCGTTCGCCGCCGCTACAGTCATCTGCCGTTTGTTTCTCTCATCGTATCCATCATCCTGACCGCAGCATTCGCCGTTCCCGTGAGTTTAAACCCTATTCCTATCATCGTTAAGAGTGTCGTCCTCGTCGATTGCACCCGTGGAACGATGTTAATATGTTAAGAAATAGGACATGAGGCCGTTGTCGACCAAGATGGCACTCCTCTAACAACCATAGGCGCACTCACATCAGGCCTTCCTCGATGGGAAAATGGATACGAACAAACGGTGCGACAAAACGAAGCTAAGCAAGATACATTACGACGATTCACCAGACATCTTCGTTGCCACATTACATCCATACAGACGGGTTTTACATCGCCGATTACAACCATATGGACGGTCTTCACAACTTCAATGCTACGGACGTCGGATTAACGTGGCCTGGGTACTTTGCCATGCCATGTGAGGCGGCCATGACACCATTCTCATCTATCACGACAGGGATGGCCAGTTGCTCCGGCTATCCACCCTAGTCACCAGCATGTGTCAATACCACAGGTAGTCATACTGCCGTATACTTGACTCAGCACCTCATGCTCTGTTATAATAACATTCAAGGCTGCACTTCAAAGAGCTTGTGCTCGGGCTAGTCAAACTCAGTCTCCGGTCAGACAAGTAGCGACATTCGCTATATGGGCTTAACATTGCCATTACACTCATACTATTACACCCATGGCTATGCTCATTTATGACACTGCCATACAATCAACTCGTTATTACACAAAATAGTGTCACCCTCCAGGGGTGCGTTATGTGCTTTGAGATAGGCTCATATCTCCTTTACAATCATATAGACTGTTGCGGATGCAAATAAACAATCGTCCCGTGCGCTGTTGTTTGTACTCGTAGAACTAAGTGACACAGGCTTAAGTATGCATAGCCACACTGAGTGACGAGTATAACAACCTCCCACACGGAAGCTGAATTCATCTACAGATGATGTTCATATCCAGATTTTGTACTCGCCAGACAAAAGTTAGGTTAAATATCTGGCCTTACCATGTCCTAACATCTTGACAAATCTTTTCTCAATACTGTGCTTGTCAACACATGGTGGCCATCCATCAACTAGCTGGGAACTGGGCCATGAGGCCGCCATCCTCAACTTGGCGATCATATAACAACAAGGCACATGCCAGCATATCATCGCAAGCATCATCACATCATCGGAGGACCTCGCCGAAGGTCGGGTGGTTCGATACATTGCAAGGTGTATGTGCCCAACTACTAACCACCGTCACCCACAACGACATATTATAACCTGGGATTCGACTGCATTATTTTGCCTCTCTTCCCAGGTTATACACAAAACCACACCAGTGCCTCCGACACCCCATAATGGCCGGCCACCCGACTGTACATGGACAATTAGGTACTGCAGAGCAATCTGTTCACGACATCCGGTGGCCTTCATGGTCACTCAAGTCGCGCGAGGATCTGAGGCTAACACTCCTAGGCATCAATGCCCGTGTTGTCATTCAAGACACCATTCAACTCATCGTCTCCTAGAGACATCGCGCTCAGCGATTCTGCTTCGCCTTATGACCAGCACCTGCCTGGGGGCGAGTATGTGTCCGGGACACCACATTGGCACGATGGACGGCCTCTTCACTCATGTGGGCACCACTCACATGTTCGTGGATTAATCTCAATCATAACATTAACCCTACCCGTGGAGGGCCTCCTGGCACCCGGTGCTTTCAATCATAAGACTAGCCTTGTCCCTGGTGGGCCACTTAGCACCCGGTGCTATAACGCTACTCACCATGTGTTCAACTCTCCATAATTCTGCCTCCAAGGCACATCGAGGCGGGACGTAAGATGACTGGTCGCGAGGACCTCTGCTGTTGTCAACATGCAGCTTCCACTCTCGGCTTTCAGGCACTTGAGTTATACTTTTTGGCTACGTGCCTGAAATCCTCTAAATCTTAATAAATCAAACATCTCATGACTTTAATGTAACAACGGAATAGTAAGAATAAATGCCACCTTATACTGTACTTGTCTTGCGTTGGTTGAATTGGGGATGTTGATTTCAACATCGGTAATTTAACCCGCAAGAAAAAGTACATACTAAATATGGAGGCGACTACTGGCGCCATCTATAACGTCTTGCTTAACTAATAAATGCTCCGATTGTGGCGCCATCTTCTGCAATTTCGCATAACAAGATGCGACCCAGTTTCATTATAGACACTTCGACCAGACCATTTCTATCGATAGGATGTGTTCTCTCCTTGGATTTGCCGTCCCACCCACCCAAGCTACAAGTGACATTTATAGGGCTACGTGCCTTAAATCCTCTAAATCTTAATAAATCAAACATCTCATGACTTTAATGTAACAACGGAATAGTAAGAATAAATGCCACCTTATACTGTACTTGTCTTGCGTTGGTTGAATTACAGTGAGGTCAAGAAGATTTTAACCCTAGCCCTTAATAATGTTACGTATGGATGGGCGGATGGCAATTTGTCAGGCTAGTCAGTGTCCTCCTTGTGCCCGTGTCCCCTTATATAGGCTCATAAGGTTGATTAGTTCAGGAATTCAACTGCAGATGACAGGTCAGTAGCATTAGTTAGGTAATCAGGTTTCGTATTTTAAAAGTGAATGTAGGCAGCGCTAACATACAAGGCATATCGTAGTGCGGCCATTCCTCGATAGGTGTCAGCATAAGGCCTTCTTAGTTACTATGAGGCTATGGCTGTGTCCGAATGTCAAATGCCAAACATCACAGACAATTACCCAAAGTCTGGCGCCAACTCTGGCTTCAGAATACACTTGGTGGTGGAAGGATGACACCCAGACACATTTGCTGAGCAATAACCTTCACATTACCATCTGATCGGGAGGTTACTGGCCTTAAGCTGCAGGGTACACAGCAGACCCATTGTAAGCCGCCTGATTTGCTTCTTAAAGTTGCATAGACCGATGGTTTTGTTTTTCTGTCATTACTCTGAGATAATTCTATTAATTTGGTTGTAACCTACCTTACTTTAGTTTGAAGTAACTTTGATTTTAAAGGGCTAAATTCTGAGATATTTAAAGTGCAAACATGCAAAATTAGTTTTGGCATGCATGCCAAAACTCTGACACCATAACTTTCTGTAGGAACAGGTTCTATTAAAATGGCTCTGTATTCCCTTCTATGTGGAAACATATGATCCATAAGAGCATCAGTGGCTAGCATCTAGATAATATTTTTGGTTTAAAAAATGTGATGCTTCAGTGGAGTATATTTCATCAGTTTGCACTGTATTGTTTATTCCTATTTAACCCTGTGCTAGACAGTGTGTCCTCTACTGTGCTCAGATTTGCCTACCCGTACGATATTGTTGCGTATTTAGTACGCAGTTTTAAACCAGAGTACGGCAAGACGCGAAATTAAAATTGTGTAGGCCTACGCCAACAAGATTTTGACATATTTTGTACCGACCTTTAACCCGAAGTACATCGATATATAAAATTTGAATTGTGTACGCCAAGAATATCCTTGTGTATTTTATACAAAATTGTCATCCAGACTACACCGATAACAACAATGAAATTGTGTATGGCAACAACATTTTGAAACTGGAAAATGTGTTGTTGTTGAAAGCACACACTATTTTTTGTATTGCCGTACCTAAATAGGAAATCTGAGGCGGACAAATCTGAGCTTCTGCTAACTGGAGCGGAGTAAAGCTCGGCTTAAGCTGGACATTCAGTGCCTTCTCCATGGTCAGGGTGCCGCGTCCTCTCTGCCAGACAATCAGTAATTGCATCCCATGAAGCATTGCTTCTCCTGATCCTAGCAGCCAGCTTCCGGGGGCGTCGATGGGTGTCGGCGCGAATGTCCCGACGATCAGGAACTGCACAGTCGGCTCCATATATACCCCAGTCAGGCTACTGCTTGCGACCACTTTGTGACCATATAAAAAGGGGGGGTGGTCGCAAGGAGGTCGCAAATGGTCACAAAATGGTCGCGTGTGGACGCAAAGGGGTCGCAAGGTAGTTGCCGACCTCGTTGCGACCATGTTGGCATTTTGACCAGTGTGGTTCACCGGAACAGGTGGCAGGCCGAAATAGGAACTAATATAAAACATGGGATCACTTTCCTGATGTATTTCTACAAAATGAGTTATAAAGCACATATACATATGGTAAATATGAAGAGTTCAGGCGCAAATCCCCGTAAACAGCAATCCAAAAATGTAGGTTAGATAAAAGATCTTTACCTGAAATAAATTGTAATTCTCACTAATTTCACGTATCTTATGATCAAATGATTATGGATCAATGAACCACAATAGTAGGAATTAAAAAATACAATTTTTGAAGGTTTGAATCCTATGGTTAGCTCAATCTCTGGATTGGCATTTACGGGGTTTTGCGCCTGAACTCTTCGTATGTTTATTCATCTGAACATTCATCTTCTCAGCGCAGTCTCTCTCTCTATATTATAGACTCATTCCTCTAAATCTGCATTTAGATAGATTTCTTCCTATATATATATGTGATGTATAAGACTTATGCGAGTATAAAGGCATGGAAGGGAAGATTCCCAATATTGATCACCCATATGTTGTGTACTACTTTATGGGTGACCACTTTTCACAGTTGGGACAGGTGGCACCACCACCCCCAATCCTAGCAGTGCCACGAATACTGTCACTCGCACACTGGAATGTATAGACTCATTCCTCTGTGGCTGGAAGACCAGTGCTTCTGCACTGACAACATGGATGTTCAGATGAATAAACATATTTACCCTTTACCCTATTTTTTAAAACACCCTCGTTAGGAGTACCACCCTACATGATGCTGGTGAGCGGATGTTCTGACTCTCTAGCCCATACTGCCTTCTTTAGCATTGGTCGAGGTCTAGTCGGAACAATCGAGAGGAGAGAGCAAATACCAAAAGAAAATATATCAAGCAAATGGTTCAAGTAATAATGTCTGCCAGTTCAATGAAGCGTTTAAATATATTGTAAAATATGCGTCCCTACTGGAGCTTACTTAATATGTAGGATTAATGACTTTCCAGTTCAGGGGATGATATACAACGGTGATAGTAGGATCTCGTCACGATATTCCGTGACCCAACAATCGAAATGGTGCGGACGGGCGGCCTTCTATTGCTGCATAATGCGATCATTTAGAGTTTTTGCCATAATTGTCCATAATTCCACCAGGTTGACAGTTATTATATATTTTACGTTAGGATGGAGTAACCTCGATTTAACGTAACTTATGTTCAAGATATTTTAACTGAACTCAGGCCAAATAAAGTTGGTCTGCATATCGAAATACTGACCTTAGAGGCTTTATTCTCGGTTGGAGTAACTTCGATTTAAAATCAATTATTTTAGAGTTATTTGTCCAGAAAACAGGCCAAATAAATGTGCTCTGCATATCAAATACTGATCCTAGAGACTTCATTTATGGTGATTTAACTTCGATTCATAATGACTTATTTTGGAGTTATTCGAATTGACAAAAGGCCAAATAAAATGATCTGCGTTTCAAAATGCTGACATCAGAGGGTTCTAGTGACAGTGTCTCTGAAATGGACTGTCTAGTTATTCTGTGGAACAAGGGATCAAGGATTTAAGGAGTGAATGTATGATCAAATATAGTTTTCAAGGGTTCATGGTGTCATCAAAATATGCACCTGCAAGCTCATGTCGGTGCTTCTTTATGGGCAATACTTTAGCCAAAGATGAATTTGTACATTTAGTGCTTCCATTCATTAATTAAGTAGGGATAATTTCACTAACATATATCTGGCTTTCCTTGATCCTCTGCTCCTTTCTGTATCTTAGTAATGCCGAGCGTCAGTATAAATTTGCTAATTAATTCAAGTGACTTAGCCAGTGTTCGAACCCGTGGTTCCAAATCCATATCATGCTAAATAGAAACCGCGCACCCCACTTATTCAACTGTCCAGCAATATTCACGATGCTCCGTTTTAATGTTATCGCTCTTATCATTATTAAAATACTGTCTTTGAACATTTGTTATTGCTTTTTTAGCACTAATAATGTATTCTGGCTGCGTTCTCAGGAAATCACTTTCCTCAGGGAAGGCTGCTTTCTCCTCATTAGGTCACACATATATTTATATACACACACACACATATATATGTATATGAAGAGTTCAGGTGCAAATCCATGTAAACGCGAATCCCAAACTGTAGTTTAAATCAAAGATGTGTACATGAAAATAATGTTAATTCTCACTAATTCCACTTTTACTTGATCATCTGGTTATGGAGCAATGAACAAACAAAAATAGGAATGTAAAAAAATATAATTTTGTGGGTTTGATTCCAATCTTTCTCTCCATTTTTGGATTGGCGTGTACTTGGTGTTGCGCCTGAACTCTTCATATATACAGTGAAGCATCTCTAACGGACCACCTCCAAAGATCGACGACTCCCCTATATTTATCTCTTTATTGGGGTCCCAAAAAATCGATCATACAATACTATAGTAATGATAAAAGAACTCCCTAAACCGACCACCTTCCTAAATGGACCATTTAAAGTTGTGCCCATGGTCGGTCGATTTATAGAGGTGCTAGTGTATATATACATATATATATATATATATATATATATACATATTGTATCCAGGTCAGATCTAGTTTAGGCTCATGAATATCCGGTGTACACATACCTATCCGCCAGTACATACCAATCTCGTGACGACATTACCATAATTAACAGCTTGGTTCCTGCCAGTAAATAATTGCTCGAGCGGTATTTTGACCGTCTCAAATACGTGCACTTTACAAATTACATGTAGTTATGCATCACATCGCATCAGCCATCACAAGAAAACCTACTCAGCCACTGTAACCGGAAGTCTGGCAGAAAAAAAACACACGCCAGTCTGGCCAGACATTTTACTAGCCTATAATTTATCTATCGTGGAAAGTCATTTAATGTAAATAGTTGAGAGAATGTTGTGTTGCTCCGAACGTTGGATCAAGTTCAGCAATGGTGGAGGAATGGGAGAGTTTTTTTTGTAAAACTAAATATTCTTGTTTTTGTTATTAGGTATGCGGGACACTTAACAGAGAGTAGGTCTAATGTCACAGTTGCAGACCACGTTGCAGTTTTGTGTATTATGTATGTATGTATGTATGTATACATTCATGGAATTATCTGAAAGGACTGATATCAACTGATTTTAGTAATATGTCGTGTAATCTCTCTGTTAAATGAAGTAGAAATAGTAGGAATATATATCATGGCATAAATTTATATCCGGATACTAGGATAGGCCCACAATCGCATATCCGAAATTCTGAAATTTGAAAAGCTCAGAAAATAAAGGTATTTTTAGTATAGCATATAAATCAACGAATACTTTGTATAATCTTTATCTCACTTCGTGTTAATATTAATACACTTTACGGCCTCAGACACCACTGCCGACGGGGGCATGTGTGAGACAATGTGCATAAATGTGTGTAGGCCTATATAATTTATGTAATGCAGATCTTTATTCTGAAATCCGAAAAATTCTGACCTCCGAAACATAACAGGTTCAAAGGATTTGGGAAATGGATTAAGAACCTAAAGTATATCATGTATCAAGTTGACTCCCTCTAGATACATATTTATATGCTGATGCTAGTACTATATATTTTATGTGGATATCGACATCAATGAATATATCCATATGCTGAGAGCAGTAGCAAATCACATATCTGTTTGTCTTTCAATCTATGAATTTATATGATGATGTTGGTCAAATGTCACCTATTAGTTTGCTTTTTCTAAATAGATCACTTCATATGCTGACACTAGTAGGATCAACTATCAGTTTGTTTCTCTCAATCTCAACATGTATATGATGCTGTTAGTAGAGTTTCACGCTTTACTTTCTTTCCATTGCTATAGATATCTCGTATATTAGATCTCAAATGTATATCCATCAATGTATGATGCGATACGCTGTTGCTAATATTGCATCACATATAGGTTTTTTCTATCAAAGCATAATTCTACATGCTGATAATAGTAGCATCCCATGTATCAATTGGAATCTTACTGGGTACAATGTTAAGTATATGCTAGTACTATAGTGTGTATCTACTTTCTCCTTCCCGTCCTGATATTACCTTAGATGTTGCTAGGACGTAAAACAACAACAAACAAACAAACTTTCTCCTTACATCTTTTTGGTGATGCCAGTATGATTTATGGTATTGTTGTGTTTACACCAGTGTGAATACTAATACTACATATCGCATCATTGTATCCACACAGGTATATACATCCAAATCCTTTTGCAAATAGTGATTACATCAGGTAGTAATGTATCTACGTCAGGTCTACTAGTGTTTGGTGCTCTGGAGTCTTGATATAAATGGTAATCCTACCGGTATATCATGTAGCAGTATGTCTACCTCAATGTGTAAATGTGTATGTTGATGCTAGTAATATAACATCTCTCATTTGTCTCCAATATATAACTGGACATGCTGCTGTTAGTAATATATCATATCTATACGCTGATATTAATTGTATATGGGGTGGGGGGGGGGCTGCGGAGGGGGGGAGGGTGCAGGACACTACAGGGATTATTAAATGCGATAAAGGGTTTATCACTATCCGTATATTCTGATGTTCTCATATATTTGTCATCTGTTTGTCTGACTTGACAATATATAGTTATCCATATCACAATCCTAGTGATATATATCCAATGTCAACTTGTCTGCCTGAAGGCACATATATGTTCTGTTGCTAGTAGGATACGGTGTTTCCTTTTGTCAATGCTTTGAAGTGCATTGCATCTGGTTTCATGGCCACCAGCGCACAAATGAATGTGATGAGGCTAATAGTATATCGGGTATCATTTTGTACTTTGTCGGGCATAATATGTTGCGGGTAGTATTTCAGCGAGATCAAAGTGGATATATATATAAATCTTAAAGTTACCTAGTCCGATGCGTTTGAGTTTCTGCCATTTTCTGGGATAAATACACTCGATTGATTGTTATAATCTAATTTTCTTTAATTTGAAGTAAGCACACGAAAGATATAGGAACCATGTCAACATTCTGACACGACTGGCTATGCAGCTTTAACGGGAGTTCAATCAAACGTGCCCCTATATGCTTTAAGGCATGTATTTCTAAAAGAATGCCTGCAGGAATATAATAGTGGGTATCCTTTTTGCAGGCAGCTTTCATGAAATGTACAACTGCTCAAAACATCATACCGGCTCGGTCGTCGCCCGGGTTAAAGACCGACTCCTGGACATCACTCTCACAGCAGAGAGCTAAATGGAGAGTGGCAGTCAAGTAATGAAAGCAGTCTTTGTCACATCACGACCGACAGCATGATGATGATGATGATGATGATGATGATGATCTGAAGAAGAAATGCTGATTTCACAGGGAAGATAAGGTGTCAATATCACTAGTAGAGAGGATACAACATATCTGACAAGTTTATCCTTGTAAGTAGGCCTAACTGGTATTGACCTTGTCAGCTGCGTGTTGTCTACAATGTTGGCTCCGTTATTAAGCCTTAGCCGCCAAGAGGAGGTTCCTTCAACCATTTGCCTGAGGTGACCATCAAAACCATCCTTGGCCGGATGTATTGCCCCAGCCCGGACACAACTGCTCGGGCGCCTGGGGTTCCGGAGCTGCTCGCCTCGCCGCCAGTTAATTGGTTTCTTGGCCTTGACCTTGTTTAGAGTTACCCCGACCTTTCGCTAAAGCTGACCTCCCAACCCCTCGCGTGGAAACTGACGCTGGTGGCGCGGAGGAGGGCGGGGACCGGGGGAGTGGGTGGAGTCGGGCCGTGGTAGGGGCGGGGGCTAGGACGGGGGAGGGCGGGGTGGTGCAGCGGTGGCCTGTAGACATGAAACACGCCGCCTCTGGAGAGCTATTAAAATTTGGCTCCAATTTAGACACGGAAACAGGACAACGACCTCCTGTCGCCTCAGTACACATGGCGCCTGATGGAATTACTGGTTTTCACCCTTCCCACCTCTCTCATGTCTCCTCCTTCCTCTTTTCTTTCTGCACCCCCCTTCCCCCCTCCCTCCTCCCTCCTCTCTTCTCCCGCCTCTCCCGTCCAGCCTCCCTAATCCCTACTCCCTTCCCCCATCTCCCTTCACCCTCTTCCAGCCTGTCTCCGTCCTCCACCCTCCCCCAGGCTCCCTTTATCAGTCTCAATCCTGCCTCTTCTTCCTCGTCTCTCGTGCAGCCTCCCTCCCCCTCCTCCCTCATCTGTGATACTCCGTTCTCACTCCACCCTCATATCGCCTCCCTCCTTCCTCTTTCCTTCCCCAGACTCATACTCCAGCCTCCTTGCTCCCTCCGTATTGCTCCCTCCTCCTTGCTCGCTTCCTTCTGCCTCCTTCCTCCCTCCTCCCGCCTCCCTACTTCCAGTTCCCCTCCTCCATCCTGCTTCCTTCTACCTACCTTCTTCCAGTTCACTCCTCCATCCTTCCATCCACCTCCCTCCTTCCAGGTCACTCCTTCCTCCTCCTTCCTCCCTCATTCTGCCTACCTCCTTCCACCTCTTTCCTCACCCCTCCGTCTTGCTCCACCATGCTCCCTCATCCCTCGTCCCTCGTTCCTCCTCCCTCCCTCCCTCCTTCCTCCCTCCTATCTCCTATCTCCTCCCTCCTCCCTCCTCCCTCTTTCCTCTTCCCTCCTCCCTCCTCTCTCCTCTCTCCTCCCTCCTCCCTCTTCCCTCCTCCCTCCTCCCTCGTCCATCCTCCCCTGCTTCCTCCTCCCTCCTTCCTACTCCCACTTCCCTTCTTCATCCTCACTCCTTCCACCATCTCCCTTCCCCCACCTTCCTTCTCCCCTACCCTACCTTCCTTCTCCCCTAGCCTTGCTCCCCCCTCTCTCCGCTCTCCTCCGTTCCTTATCATCATCTCATGTTTTAGCAGATGCGCCGGCAAAGATACGGTAAATAATGGCGAAAGGCTGTGTACCTTAATCTAACATTATACAGGAGACATAGCTGTCTAAAACTCAGGCTCATGCACATTTGGAGTTGTTGATATCCGTCATACGAGTTGCCAAATTACTTAGGCCCGATACTCGTCGACGATAAGTTTGTAACACGTGGACCTCCTCTCGTTACAGACTCTGCTTTAATACGGACCCAAGCGATTGGGTTCTGCAATAAATACACTATCCTCAGTCCCCTCACTGAAATCTTTAATATTCTGAAAGTTTCCTCAAAACCATACACTTTGAGCAAGTCTACCTGGTTGGAACTATGTATCCTGATAACCTTTTGAGTGCACAAAGGAAGGGCGGGGGTGCGTCAGATTACCCCATATGGTTGGCAGGGATTTACTCCGGGACCGCAGGGCGTTCCATCAATCAGGACTTAAGGTGTAATCCCGCTAGAGGGGGTGAGTGGCGTCCGACTGTTTAAACACTGTGTCCTACGGAGGGGATGACGGGCTCATAGTGGAAAGGCTTTGTCCGACCGGCCCTACTTCACACAGGCTCTAGAGGATGTATCTCTGAGTTATAGCACTCACACCTTACATGCATTCCAGAGTGCTTCCTGCTAACCTGAATGGCAGCAGTACCAGGTGGAGCCCCGTGAATATAGTCCCCTTACTCTCTGAACAAAATTCAACATGAAATACTTGATTGCACATATTTGGAAATACCATAACTATCCTGGTTGTCGGGTGGACTTATTTTTGAGTGGATCTAAGCCTTTATCTTGGAACGGTTTTAATTCACTCCGCCGATCGCTTCAGACTAGGACGTGTATCTTTCCCGTATGTAAATATTGTGTTGTGCAAATATGGACTCACATTAATTGTAATTGTGGGGGAATTGTCATATCCGTTGAGAGTATATGCAGCTAGCGATCATTCTACAGACAAAAATTCAATGACCCCTTGCACAGTTACTAATTACTAATTAGTATACTAATTATTACTAAAAAAAAAAAATTCTAAAGATTTAAATCAAATTGGATTAGCGCTGTTCAGCGGTGAAAACAAGTGTTTAACACACCTATACGTTATGAGCAGAGTAAATACATTCATTTAAAACAAAAAGACAACAACAAAACCAGTGTATTCAATGAGAGTTTGAACTCTTCTTGATATACGATAAATGTTCAGATGCAGCCAATTGACCAATTTCATATGACGTCAGAAGGTCAGTGCGCGCGCTGCTTGGCTGCAGGACAACATCCGGTCACTGCAAACTCAGTGGCTATGTGCTCAGAATATCCCAACTTTCACTATTATCTCTGTTTTTAATACTTTCAGAGAAAATTGCCCTTCAGTTAAATTAAATACTTCAGATCTCCCTCTTCAATCGCGCATTAATATATTTTTAATCAACTCAGTGAAAGCTTTTAAATTAATTTTGCTAAAATAAATGCTCTGCATAGACATAGCATTGCTGCAGCACAAATCAAAGCAGTGTTTACCCTTTGCTGGCTAGTCAGCAAACTCAGTGCATTGTCAATGGTCGTAAGCAATCTTCTTACAGAAAAAGTGAAATATCTCTAAAACCACACTACCTAGAAACAAACGGCTTTGCACACAAACAGATAACATGCTTAACAAACAGATTATTAAATTTATAAGGTTAGGGTTCTGGATTTCTATTAATTTTGAATAAAATAAATGTTTTGTACTGCGCGTACCGGCAAACTCAGTGCATTGTCAATGGCCGTGAGCAATCTTCTTACAGATAAAGTGAAATATCTCTAAAAAGACACCACCTAGAGACAAACCGCTTGGTACACATATAGAAAACATATTTAATGAATAGATTATATTAGATTCATATGGTTAGGCTTCTGCATTTCTATTAATTTTGAATAAAATAAACGTTTTACACTGCGCGTACGGGCAAACTCAGTGGCAGTGTGCATTCGTTCTGCAGCCGAGCTGCGCGCGCATACACAATGTTTACAAACATTGAAAGGCATCTATTGATGTGTTTTTAGATGCCCTAATAGAGTGCTGGTGTTCAGGGCCAGGTTCAGAATACTAGTCACACGTTCAGTGTCTGCGCAGTTATGGCTTTGCTACTTGATCCACGCATTGGTTGAGAACAAACTCAGGGAACCCCAACCGTGTCCTCTTACTATGTGGTGCAACCAATGCACTTTAGCGCGCCAGTTGAAAAGGCACCTTTCCATGTGCTACTCACGAAATGGATTAGGTGTACTTAAAGGCTCAGTCACACCTTACCGGATTCGGGAACCGGATAGAAATCGGACACTGTCCGTTGAAATACATCAATGTCCAGTTTATATATGGTTGGCATCAAGCATTCTCTGTCCGGTGGTGTTCGGCCTGTATGGTGGTAAGTTTGTAACATGCACAAAACTTGTACCCGGACACTGCCGGACTGATGTGTATGGTTGGTGTCCAGTTTAAGTCTGTTTAGTCCATTTTGTCCAGTTCATGTCCAGTACCCATCCATTGCATCTCCGGTTTGTTTCCTGAAGAGTCCATTGACGGTGTTATGGGAATTTGGTCCGTCAGTATTTTATATGTTTTTTACGCATCCATGAACATTCCGGTATGTGTCCGGTTGATGTTTGGTCCGTCCATTTGACATTCAGTTTTCGCCCATCGGTTGACCATTGCGTGTCCATTGTTATCTGGTGTCATCCGGTTATCATCCGGTTATAGTCCAATGGCTATTCGTTAATGTATGTTCCTTGTCCATTTAGCGTTTGTTTCATCTGGTGGTCTTTGACCCGATAGCGCAACATTTGGACACATTTCGGTACATTTTGATACCGAACACCACCAGAGTAGAACATTCTTTGTCCGCTTGTGTCCGATAATCAATCCGGTAAGGCGTGACAGGCACTTAAACAATTTAGGTATTGGAGACCTATATGTATAGAGCATTCATTTTCTAAAAGTCGCTGTTAATTATCAACACCATTATCAAAATTAGTTATCTGGTTCATATCAGAAATATATATTTTAAATGGCATCTGGAATTGTCCCGCGGAGCAGTGCTCTATCGAAATGGGGCAGTAATACGACCCAGACAAAGCAACATAATTACCAACGCTTTTGGGCTAGCTTTGATATCATCGCGGTAATAGTAAGAATAATAATGTAAATGAAATAGAATGGAGATCATTCGAAAGCAGTGTTCAACAAATTCAAATGATATATTTACAGCATAATTAATATAGTTGCAGGGTAGAACAAAGTTAGTTTTATTTAACGAAGCCTCTAGTGTCACATTGATGTTTATCATTGACTATTGCACATCTAACACATGGTCATTCTGACATATTTCTTTGGAGGAAACCCACTGTCACCACATTGGCTGCTCATTCCGATAAGCAACAAGGGGTCTTTTATATGCACTTTTTCCACAGACAGCACATACCACGGCTTCTGATGAACCAGTTGTGGACCACTGGTTGTTGCAGTGTAGAGAAATGTCTTCTACCATAAAACACTACCATAAACAGATTAGTTTTCAGGAGAGATTTAAATCCGTCAAGATATGATACCTTTCTTACTTGCTCTGGCAACATATTCCAGAAAGGGTATAGTCATTACCAATATCACAAGTTTGAAAGTAGTTTTGAGATGGCCCCCATGATACATAACACACTCCTACCTAAACCCATGGTGTACGTTGAACTCTAGTATTTCAGTCTATAAGTGTTAAGCTAATGTAGTAGTCACCCTGGCAAGGAACCAAATAGACATAGAGGCATGGATAGCTTGCTGGCATAAGGGAGCATAGGTAGTGTAAGGTATGGTATGCAGGTATTGCAATACCTCAGGGAGTTTGACGCCCCTGCCCTGGAGAGTTGTAAACCACTGCCTTGTGGTAGAGTGTCTTGACAGAACCGAAGGCTAAAGGAGCAAACCCTGAACAGAAAACCATGTCACTGTGGCAGCATCAAGGGCGGTTGATGTATGGAACTCCCAACATCTCCCGACCAGCCACTGCAGGGACAAATAGTTTTGTGCCTGTCTGGAGATGTCCTTGCCAGTGTGAAATCTCTATTTGCTCCCGGAGAGAGTGTCGCTGGTAACTTGCAAAAGATGGCAGCAATTCAACACTTTTGCAGGCAGCTTTCATGAAATGTAAAACCTGAAGCTGAGAGTCATTAAGACCGAGTCATGGACATCACTCTCACAGCAGAGAGCTAAATGGACATCGGCGGTCAAGTAATGAAAGCAGTCTTTGTCACATCGCGACCGACGCATGATGATGAGGTAGTGTAATTGTACACTATCCCTAGAATAGCAATAACTATATATTCAAAGCCTGCTCTAGGTGCAATATTTCTCATTTCTTTCACCTCAATGATTCTGGTGCCATGAGCAGAAGCCTGTATAACCTGTGTGCTGTACAGTTGTTGAACCTACCCGATGTAAGTGCTTTTCCTGTATTTATGTACTTGTAGGCATTAAACCACTTATGGACACAGACCATTTTAAAGACTTACAAATTCAAGTGACCTCTGCACTGACCTCTCATGGCAACATCCGAAGGTAGGTGTGGATAGGATGATGTTAATAGGGAGCCTAGGCAGTGTCCTTGTAAGCATGTTATCGCCGAAAGTGCTGCATTCGCGTGGCGGTTTGACTGATGCCCTCGGTGAAATGTTTCCCATTTTCGTCACCCCCACGAGAGTAATATGAACAGATTTGTAAATAGAAAAATAGAGAAGCTCTAGACTCTGGTGATGGAATATGGCACTTTATAACAATTAAGATGCAATACATCTTAAGCATATGCAGCGGACAAAGGCTGATGAAAACTGAATATAACTTGATCATTTCTATTAACTCCTTCCAAGTCAAGAAACTAAAGCCGACAAATCCTTCACCAGACTCAGTATACTATGGGCTGAATATAACATTCACAACGAGAAAATAAACGAATTAACACATCGAAAACACACAGACATTCGTTTTAATTATTAATTCACTTTGATAATTTACAGCCCTAATCCTTACAGTAATTCCAATAAGAAGTATGGTTGAGCCAATGACTTTTCACTAATTGCCTCTTCAGAAAGAGTAATTCAACTGGCATTTGTGCAATTAGTTTCCACTAAACCATTTAACAACACCTTGTGGGAACAGTACTAAGTGTTGCGTCTCTCTCCTAATAAACGTGATCCATATATATATATATATATATATATATATATATATAGCTCGTATACGGTAACTGTATACAGGTGTAGAGCGAGGGGCCTCCGGCAACTCTATTCTATTCGGCCCGCTACCACTGTGGTTCCCGGGTTCGACGCTATGGGCGTGTGCAGCGCCTGTGTCACGCTGCACTGGACACTGGTCACTGCGCTGGCCCAGCACTCGGCCTGCTGCACTTCGGAGTGACACACCTATTACCATTTATATATATATATATATATATATATATATATCCCACTGACTGTCATACTGGGCACACAAATTCACCAACAAAAGAAATGTTTTTTTGGCTCGGGACATGCTGTTCAATTAATTGCATAGTAAGTCTAGTAGTCTGCACTGACCTATTAGGCAAGGAGCCGATTATGCAGTAGGCACCGGTAGGGTGGTGACATCAGGGAGCTTAGGTGGTGTAATGGTTAGAATGCTGGCCCGGAATGCAAAATATGTGGGTTCGATTCCCGCTCAAGGTGCAAGATTTCCCATTTTCATCAGCTCCCATGACACTGATGATGTGACCAGGATCATGTACAAGCTACACGCTGTATGGTTGTTGGACTTACCCTGTCTGTCTGAATGTATTTAATATTGTAGGCATTAACAAACTTACAATTCCAGGAGGAGGAGTGTAGTAGTCTGCACTGATCTCTCATGCAAAGAGCCACATAGACAGCTAGGTGGTGAGATCAATCTCTAAGATCCTAGTTTGACTGGTGAATAGATTCTTTTCACTTGCACTTTCTTGTCTCTTTTTGTTTCTTTGCCAGGAAACGGGACGTAGGTCAGGCAGTATAGTGTCCACCTGTGAAGCGGTCGGTCATCGGATCGATCGTTCTCAATGGATCCATTTTCAGTTTGGGGATATTTCCGTTCCAACCAGTGGTCCATCCCTGGATCATCAAAGGCTGTGGTATGCGATGTCCTGTCCATGGGAAAGTGCATATAATGGACCCCTTGCTGCTTATCAGAAAGAGTAGCCTAGTTGGCAGCAGTTGGTTTTTTCCAAAGAAATATATCAGAATGACCATGTGTTTGATATGCAATAGCCGAGGATAACAATCAATGTGCTGTAGAGGCGTCGGGAAATAAAACAATCTTTTCTTTGTGTTGTTTCTTTGCTGAATTCCTAAACTGCTGTGATTTACACTGCTCATGGCTAAGAACAAATTTTGTTGTTGTTATCCCCTCATCTGAAAGCCGAACCGGACCTATATGACCAGTTTTGGGTTACTCGCATAGTAAATATTATTTACTCCCTAAGCTGCTATGATTCACACTGGTATATTGATTCACCTGTTATTTAGTGAAATGGAAACACCAAGAGGCCACTGTTATTGAATCCTAGTCGACGAAAGAAAGTGGGGTGGGGAGGGCGATCTACGAGGGTCGACAGATTACTACTTAGGAAAAGCTATTTTATGTCTGGCAAAGGTTATGTTGAAAATGATGATTGTTATTTTGCAACATCTTAAAGACGCAATCTCCATTTGGATATCCCCACTCGTAAATGGTGGTAGGGTCAGATTGGCTCCTATGTCTGTCTGTCTGTTCGTCACATCTGGCAATAGTTATTATCCCTACTACCTCGATATTCTCCAAAGGAACCATTGAAATGAAATACTCCACAAGATACTATGGAACTGATACAGAGAACATGTTGCCTATCAGGAAGTCAGTGCCAAGATCCAGCAGAAAATTGAACCACAAGATCTGCTGACAATTGTAAAGAGGCACAAACTGCAGTGGTATGTCTATGTTTCCCCTCATCAAGGCTGGTCAAAACCATTTTGCAAAGGCATGGTGATAGGGGGAAGAAAACGAGGGAGACAAAGGAAGAGGTGGAAAGCAAACATCACCGAATGAACAAGCCTGGAATTGGTGGAGTGTGGCAAGTTCCAGATGGCAGTGAATAGGCCTAATGGAGAAAACTGGAGAAAACCTGTTTGCAGTTGAAGATTTATACTATCTATAGTGTCTGAACGACCCGCAAGGTTAAGGGTTTCATGATGATGTACCAGATATATAACACTGTCTATAGGACGTTGGTCTAACTCTAAGCCTGAATAGCCGATGAAAGCAGCAAATTGCTGAAAGTTAAGACGAATCTAGATATCAACCTGAGATACTGGTACAGGCATTCTTGTATAGAAGACAATACTGCGTCAATTTCTAGTCGAATAGCCTGCTGACAATATCAAATTTCGAAACCAAAATACTTATCCAAATTTTATTCTAGATATCCAACTTTAACACTGATGCACGTATTAGGCAGTTATTGTTGAAGAGAAGTCAATCGAATTGAACCTGTTACCACTTCAGCATATGTGGAGAGAGTTTTGACAACCATGCCCAAATCATTTAGGCATGCTTATACCACAAATATTTCAATCTAACCATTTCAAATCAAAGTTATTTCGGAAAGATTATAATGAGCAACCTCATAAATATATATGTAATGGGCACACAACATAACATCCGTATGGTCGATACATCATTTATTACAAATCCAAGTCGTAAAATGCATCTGGCTAGGCCAATTGCCCTACTGAACATATAATAAAAAGAAAAGACAAATATAACATTTTTAGAAGGTCTATAGTGCAGCAGTGTTGCAGGTGAACTGTGGAAGCCAGGGCATGCTCGTAGGTTGTGCATATCACCGAGCGCCATCCGGTGGTAGTCCCGCAAACCAATGGCGGGTCCCCCCGCAAATCACCGGGGGGCAGCGCAGTGCGCTTTCCTTACACCCGCATATGGTCACTTCTCACAAAACTGCAACATTTAGAGTTCTGAGGGGGTATTCTAGGAATTCTTTATATCATTTCAGCTCTAAGCTGATTCTATTCAGTACATATTGGTACATTAGTGACAGAATTTGGGCAAGTTAACTCTAAAAATTGACCATTCTGTGACTATTTGAAGAATAAGGTTCCTTACTGACTATAACCGTCCGTCTGCACTTATTTCCATGTACATGAAGCCTAGATATACCTATTTAATACCTGTTAACCTATGATTTCTTAATTTATATACATGTATAACATATTTGTCAATGTAAATATGTCAGAAATATTTCCTACCTTTACATTTTTATTTCATGGTGAAGGACTAAACTTATCTGTACCACCCACAACTATGCTGTTTTTTCTACTTAACTATGTAAGAGTTGCTCCAATTAATAGGTAATAGCATCTTTCGCCGTACGTTCTGTTCACGTTCAGCGAACGTCAATGATGTTAAACGGACGTTAGGCAAACGTTCCTCACTACGTTCCACTACGTTCCACTACATTCCACTATGTTCCACTCATTGACCCACATTAAAGCCGGCGGAAACGTCCATGTGGCGTAGTGGGAAAGTCAGGAGAACGTCAGGAGAACGTCAGGAGAACGTCAGGAGAACGTCAGGAGAACGTCAGGAGAACGTCAGGAGAACGTCAGGAGAACGTCAGGAGAACATCAGGAGAACGTCAGGAGAACGTGCATTCAACGTACGTTCAACGTCTCATGACGTAGCTAACATCACGTAACGTTCTTCTGGCGATGGAATAACGTTCATAATGTTCCGTGATCGTCATTACGTTGACCTCTCTCGTTGAATGACGGTATCACTATGCTTTATGGACGTTACGCTCTCGTCCACTACGCTGCATCCACGTTCAACTTGTGCCCAAATTTGCATACTACGCCGAGAAGTTCAACGTTCTTCACGTTCTCCCTACGTCGATGTCGTTACGTCGTAGTGTGACAGGGCCATTAGAATTTGATTATGCCTCCCAACATTAAGTTGGCATGTGTTAAATTCGAATATCTCCAAATTAGCCAGTTGTTATGAACTTCAAACTAACCTAAGGAAGATTATAACAATCAACCTAATATATTTATCATAGATAATAGTAGACACTCAAACCATCAAACTACGTAATATTAACGCATCAGTCCAGACTCCTTATTACCCTAATTAGGTGTTAGATCATCCTAGATACATCATCCTGGCTACTCCTCCATAGTGGCTTGGACCGCTACGCTGTAGTTATTAGTGTCCGAGTACTAATTGGCTGGAAGGAGCAGCAAGAGTTAGTACATGATAGGGTCCATAATTTACTGATCTGTATATGATATGGGTTTCTTCTATACCATACTCAGAGGATGAGGGCATACGTCATTATAACGACATTGCTTATCATTTTGCAATCTATGCGTCTTTTACAGGTTTCCTGGCTATGGAGATTGATGTGCGCAATCTTTGTGAAAACTAACATAAATGAGCAGTCAGATGTGTCATTATTCACTTCTGTTCAGTTATAGTTATAGACTCCGATGGTTTTAAGGCTTCAGCTGTAAAGCGGCTGTCATACGTCGCCGGATTGGGGGAAACGGAAAGAAACCGAGCAAAGTCTGTTCATAGTCCGGTTTGTGTCCGTACAAGTTTTGAACATGCACAAAACTTGGAACGGATCTGCCGGATTGATGTCTACGGTTCTTTTCCGGTTTGAGTTTGTTTCGTCTGTTGGCTATCCATTCATGTCTGTTTCATGTCCATTTTATGTCCGTTTCATGTCCATTTCATGTCCGTTCGCCCAGCGTCCTTTGACCCGATATCGCAACATTTTGACACATTTTAATACATGTTGATACTTATGATGCCCGAAAACCACCGGACTAGACAATTCTGTCCATTGCTCAATCATCTGATGTGTGACAGGGGCTTTACAGATTCAAGAAAATGTATTTAATATTTATTCCCTTCGATGCAATAATACATGTTTTATATCTAAGTTTGGAGCCAATCTCACCCTACCACCATCCGCGCTTGCTCTCCTGTGGGTTTTTCCCCCCTACCACCCACCCCGATGGGCCCCCCTCCCCTACCACCACCATTAACCATCATGAACAAGCCATCAACACACCAAACATCCTACACAACTATCAATCTGTTTAAACACATTGAACATTATATGAGACAGACAAAATGTCTTGTTAACTATAAACATGTAACCCACAATGGTTGTTTGAGCTGTCCTGGGTATACATCTTCTACTCAGTGCTGCTCCCCATTTTTGAATGAACCGCAGTGACTGGTGCTGTACATTATACAGCAGGAGCCACTCCCTTAATTCTTAAAGATCGGTGCTGTGACTAATACAGCACTGACCAAACTTAGATTGTTTAGAATGTCAATTCCAGTAGTAAGATGTCCGGAAGACCAGTGCTTCGGCGCTGACAAATGTCATATTCAGATGAATAAATACTTTACCAAAAAAAAAAAAAAAGTTAGATATGTGGAATTAAATCTAGGAAAGTGTTTGATTTTGAAAATGTGCTGTTATTTCTTGGCCTGTTCAGCTTTAAATTCAAGGTGAAGTATATTGTAACATGGCTGGAACCACACCCGAAAAGACCTGAGCATGAATTATAAATAGCCCGGGCTCTTCTATACAACGTATCCCAGACCGGTACTTATTCGTGCCGTCACTACAATACCATAAATAACTAAACCCTGCTGTGTGTTGTGGGTGTATTCTTGTTAGACCAAAGTGTATGTTGGGTACAAAGGGCACGATAACAATACGGTGATAGATTTCTCCCCATGGATAAAACAGAAAGCTGAAGCTACATCATCTCAACCTGAGGGCAAATATAAAAGACGAATTGGTGATCGTCCGCGCCCGTGACTGAAAAATCACCCGGCCCTGATTATCGTTGATCAAAGAGAAAAACTGTTAAAAATGTGTCGGGCTATCAGCAATTCCACTTTCGTACCAATTATTAAGTGTGTTTGTTGTTGTTTTACGTCCTAGCAATCATTACCACATTTGTTTGAGTCGGCCAGGGTTCGATCCCAGGACTTTGAATTCTGCAACCTATCAGAACGGGAGGAGCATGCTCAACTCATTTGGCCATCACGTCTGGCTTCATACTACTTTTAGGTATACAAAATAAAATATATATATATAGATATATATATCACCTGCTCGCCCGACCCAGATTTTTCTTTAAAAGGGACGATCACCAAATTCGTTTTTCATTTGACCTTATCATCATAACCCTCAGTATCTAGTGCAGGTCAGATACAACCGATGAGGCTACGGCTTCCCACACTATGATATATGGGATCAGAAGGTTCATTATTTCTCTGATAGCCTCACTCTTACGCTCCCAAGAGATGAGCAAGTAGCAATACATTAATAAATGTGTCTGATGGTAAGTACCCACGCATTGACCACTGATGGACGCAGAGGTAGAGGGCGCTGTGAAACGCGTCGGTTCTCCCTTCAAACAAAAATAAAGTTGGCACCCAGTTATCAACTCTGAGTTGATTGGTTTGGTTGTTGGAGTTTTACGTGCTGGCAACATGTAAAGTCATATCAGGATGGGTATCGACTTGTGACAGGGCTCACTCATGGCGACTTGATAGTGATAGTGCTACCCCACTGGGAGACCAGGCCACCAGCACCCTGACCTGATATTCCATTCAATAACATTATCCTGACACTGAGCCAATCAGTCCTTTCCCTATCCTAATAATGCAAAGCATTTGGCTAGGAAGTGACAAGTATACATGTTTACGTTATTGGTTTGACTAATCCAGAGTTCGAACCCGCGGGTTCGAATCCCATGATCTACCAAAGCGGGAGACGGACTCTCAACTCATTTGGCCATCCCATCTGGTGAGTTTCCAGCACTAGATAACGCTCATCTACCTCCAAGTTACTGATAAGTTTGCATTTATAATTTCATCCTACAGTAATTCTAAAGAGACTACGCGGAAATGGATTTGCACAGAAGAAACTTGTTCAAAGTTACATAGACCGATGCAAACATCAAATTTTCAAAAGCAGATCTCTTATCTATATGTGAACCTATATATGTAAATAGTATGCTAGTTCATTTATTAAGACAATTTGGCTGAATAGAAGGGCATATTACGCCAATGTAATAGAACCTGTTACTGTCGAATTTGATGGAGTCGGAGGTTTGGCAGGCATGCCAACATTAATTTGGTTTGTTGGACTTCAAATCTCTCCCAAGTAAATCATTTTAAAGCAAGCTGGTGACGTTAAGAAGTGAACTAAACTTAAACAGTGAACTAATCTCAATTAGTATAATTTGCTACAACTGAAACTTTAGATCCTTCCTAAATAGATCCCTCTGGTAAGAAATGAACTGGAGTCTGGTATTTAGGACAGGAATGATGTTGTTCTAGGAACAATCTGTAAAATCGACGGCTGGCAGCTGTGGTTGTGTAGGCAGACTAAATAGGAAATCACTACAGGCAAGTATAGAGAAGGAAGGCACGATATAGAGTGTGCAGAAGGAACCAGAAGGAACTTGCTTGTTTTATTATTATATAGTCTTCAGGAATCAAGATGGTGACACACACCTGATCAAAACCTCCAATCAGCAACAGGCATTCTTATATCTACCAATGATATTCAAGAACCTTGTAACCAAGGCATGGTTATGTCTGGCTACAATGCCCTGTTGTGTCTGGTGTGCAGTGATCCGTAAATAACACTTGGGGGGAGGGGGTATGTGAGCAGAGTTCCAAAGACTCTGTACATTTCAAGAATTGCCCGTCTCACACTATCTAATATATTATAATACACAATCTTAAACCAGTAATGGATCACCAACACCACATATACCTTATATGCCTTTGGTTTTACATACCATTTACCATTATATAGACCATTTGTAATTTATTATAGAATAGTTCATACCACAACCAATGTCTTAAATATCGGGAAAGTTTACAAATCGCTATGGAATTTACTTTCAGGACCGATCTGACAGGGAGAATTTTCTTATGGCTGCACTACTTCACGCCAGCCAGCACACTCCTGGCGGGAGTGCGTGACACTAAGTGCTCCTCGGATATTATTACCGCTGCCTTAATTAAGAAAAATACCTCGTTCAGTTTTGAAGCACTATCGTCGCCCATCTCATAACATTTTAATTGGTATGATCAGTAATTGGTTGTTAATTGCTTATTTAACTGTCCATATGTCATACTCTGCTTCTTTAATTGTGCCTCCATTCGCTGATGCTCATATAGGCGTGGGTGTGCCTGCGTGGACAATGGTGATGGATTAGCAATGTCCACATGCCGGAGGACTGCGTGGTAGCGGTTTGCTGATAGGCTCTCACACAGGACACGTGGTGGAGAAGGAGCGCTGTGATTGGATAAGCGTGTGGGGAAGCTACCGAAGAGGCGCATTGGAAGTTTTGTACCTTTCCTTACATTCCCCAGGATTAACTAACAATGCCACACACCTGCTGGACATAATTACACAGCACAAGAAAGGGATGTCATAAAAAGAGGAAACTGAGCCACAATGGGCGAATTTAACTAGAAACCGGCCACAGGTGAAGGGATTTGTCGGAGCCATCATCTTTTCATTAAATTATCTCTTTTTTTCTTTAGGTTTGAAAACAATTCTTCCCATCGGGAGCTCCTGTCAGGAACCGATTAGTTACTGCTGCCTGAATGTATCTTATTAAAACGGAAAAGGTGCAAGACAGCAAGAGGAAACAGTGGGAGGGTCAGGTCCATTAGTCGTAGGTGAGCTAAGAAATGAGCTGACTAATCCAAATAATGAACCTGTTTAAAGAAAGCCAGATGGGGTGAGAAGTTTTAAAGTTCTGGACACGTAAAGTTGTGTTTGGTTTATTTCGGACCCACCGAGCAATCTTCGTATATTATGATGGCTGGTTGTTGGAGTTTTATGTCCTGGCAACATCTAAAGTAATTTTGGGTACTTATGACAGTGTGCACTCATGGTAATTTTATAGTGCTGCCCCACTGGGAGACCAAGCCACCATCACCATGACCTGATATCCCATTCAGTCAAATTATCCAACCAGTCTTTGTCCTATCCTAATAATGCTGAGCACCTGGCTAGGAATCCACAAGTATTTTTAAGTCATTGGTTTCACTCGACCAGGGTTTGAACCACTGCCTTCGAATCGCATGATCTACCAACACGAGAGACGGACGCTCGTTCAGCTATCCCATCTGATTGTTTTATGCGTTTTGTGTATGCTTCAATGGATGTTGTGCTTTGGGTATGTTTCTATATATGACTATGCTGTAGAGTGACTAATTACTCACAGTGGTAATTCTCCCACTTTCATCAGAGGGAGCGCTGATAGTGCAAACATAGCTCGGTGGGGCGGAACAGTAGGAGCATCCATTGGTAACCGGCGGGCCGAGGACAGTGCCATCTGTTTGCGCATGTATTTGGTCAGGTTAGCGTCAAGTAGTTTATACAGCATCAATATTTACAATACAACTAAGTTCCCTTCCACGCATTTATACTCCCATAGTACCTATGCGGCACATATATATATCCTATGGCAAATCCTCTGATGTGACTGACACTGATCAACATCCAGTGGAACCGAGGTGGGCCCAGATGGCGTCACTGGTGCAGTGTTGCATCTTACGGAGTATAACAATAATAGTAAGTATTATTCCCTTTTATATCTTTACACTTGCATAATGCGATATACATCAGATATATGTATGTAAAGTGAGCTGTTACTAACAACCTCTATATATCCTTCTCCACAGACTATGCTCCCAAATTATGATGTTGCTCACATTAATACCCTTCTGCACAGCCGACAGATGGCGTGCCGGTGGTGGAAACCGTCTATTGAATATGCAGTATCCGCGAACAAATAATCCTCCATTCAGACCGCAGGTCCTCTACTTTCCCGGGACGGCCGGATGGTGTCACAGTTCCTGCCATGTGACTTCCTGATGTCGAATATCCTGTTTCCGCCTCCGGTGACCCTCACGGCTCGGAGCTGCTCAGTGCTGCTCGGTGCTGCTCGGTGCTGCTCGGTGCTGCTCGGTGCTGCTCGGTGCTGCTCGGAGCTGCTCGGTGCTGCTCGGAGCTGCTCGGAGCTGCTCGGTGCTGCTCGGTGTCCTATGGGGCGCTCCTTTCGGTTCAGGCAGAATGCTAATTACTCACGTCTGTCATGCTCTTTTCCATAAGAGCATCTCCCTGTTCATACCGAGGCTGGATCATCGCTGGATCATCACACTGCGCTGATAAGTCCTATTTAGCTATTCCAGTGCTACGCTCAAATTGTTAAGCATTGCCTTATCAGTCTACCTCATTATATGTGCTGCATAAGGCATTATACGAGTATCGTAAGCTGAAAGAGTCCATCTACTCCCCAGGGCCTTACTTCATTGACTGGTTAACACTAGCCACAAGGTCATCACCTCTCCAGGTGGCGCAACCTACCCACCCTTGCCTCAGTGACAGTTACTCTCACTCACGGTACCGCCTGAAAATTAACCAGTTTAATTTCCCAAAATGAACAAATATTTGCTGTAGCTGTTTACGAAGCGATCACCCGCTGTGACCTGTATATGCTAATTGCAGGACCCGGATGTGCTTGGGTTAGTAGTAGCATGGCGACTAAGTACTGAGGCAAATTTCATATATATATTAAAAGTTGACGTCCAAACGGGTCTATAGGCGATAACAGCTGGCATAAAGTGCTTAGATCCCATTCATGTGTGGCGTTAGAGTGGTCAATACTGTAACTACACAGGGCCAGCTGGATAGAGTATAGTGAGTATTGTATAATATAGGGAACTGAACATAGATAGTGTCCTTGTTTTACATTCACATTATTTGTTATAGAGCACCTATATATATATATATATAACTCGTACACAGCCGCCTGTATGCAGATATAGGGCAAGCAGGTCTCCAGCTACGTGCCAGGCTATTTTGGTAACACTTTAATAGTTCGCGGGTTCGATACCAGGGGACATTTATTAATAAAATAGATATCGCCCATATTTATATATACATGTTGTTGCCTCCTCTTGCTTGCATATGTATATATATATATATACATATATATATATATATGTATATATACATATATATACACATATAAACATCTTTCGGTGCGCTTGACACTAACCTACATCTGGTGGAGGCGAGGAAGGGGGGGGGGGGAACACCGGTACAGTGTTGGTCTTAGGAGTATAACAAATAATAATATTCATTAACCCTTTACGTATCTTTATACTCGCATAATTCGTTATACATCACATATATATGAGTACTGGGTTTCACTCATCTCCCCAGCTGAAATGCCACAGGCACCCACGTGGACATGAGTAGGGTGATTGCATCAGGGAGCCTGGACACTCGCACCGGACACTCGCACCGGAATGGCAGAAGTCGGGGTTCGAGACCATCTCTGGATACGCTGCTCATCTTGTTTCCAAAGAAAACCCACGACGACAGATAGATATGTGAAGCTTAGCATTCAGGAATCGATTCGAGGAGAATATATAGCTAACGTTGGTTTCCAAGTTAGGTCATGTTATGGTGTCCCAGTGGGATATTATCAAAGTATCCACCCATAGTCTGGTCTCTCGTGGTATTTTATTTTTTTTAAGTATCCCCTCATATTCTGGTAGCGGAGTGGCATCTTATCCTAGTATCCACTCATATTATGGTATCCTAGTGGTATCTTATCCCAGGACTCACTCGATTCTAGTTGTCATGTCGAATTTACAGCATAACTCAAATGAAGTATATCAATATAAACACGGACATGTTCTGCTCTCAATATAAATACAAAAACTGGGCTTTATTATCATGGGCAAAATTTCCAAAAGAGTTAATGAAGTTTACCAATCTGGCGGAGAGTGTAGCTAACGAACCAATCACAGGCGGCTCCAGAGAGGTAAACTTAAAGGTTGTCCCCGAAGGTTTTTATTACAACAAAACATACTATTGGATTTCATTTGAGCGAAGAGCATGTCCATATTTATATTCCTATATTTCCAGTATAGTGTTTTTTTTCTTGAAAACTGATACTGCCTATCATGGATAAGTCTGAATAGACTTGTTTTCACCATTAGACAGTTTGTCGATAGAAAGCCTGAGCCTACACTTTTACCGACTCAAGGGATTTTTAACCTCCCACACCACATAGACATGGTATGAGAGCAACTTGCTTTTGATGACGCTGTAAGTTCTACACAGCAGTGGAAATCCAAATCGGCAGAGGTGGGGGGGCATGGGGAATCGAACCACGGACCTTCAGATTAGGAGTCCGACCTAGAAAAAAGTCAGACATTCTAACCATTCCGCCACAGAGAACACAGAGAATTTATTGTGACAGCCTGGTATCTGACTAAGCTGATCCATATTCCTTATATGTGATGCCATCACCACATTAGCCAACACAGACAGTGCGTTCAGAGGGTGGTCTTGTGTAATCAGCCTAGTTAAAGCAGGGCATACCGCCGTGTCTACGTAACGGGGCATTGACATTAATTGTGTGCGCTAACGTTAACGATGCTGGCCCCATGACCCACATTTTGGATATATCAGCCTTGACATTGCGTCAGGCACCCGGAGACATCACATCATAACCACACGCCCATACCCACTCCCCACACACTCCCACTCCGCCTCCCACACCCACATCGACACACACTCTCACACCCGCACACACACACGCCTCTCCCTTCCCGGTTCCCTCTCCCACTCCCACTCCCACCGCCACTCCCACTACCCTTCCCCTCTCCTCCCACTCACCCAGCCCTCCACCATCCGCCCACTCCTCCTTCCACTGCCACTCCCAATGCCACACCCACTGCCACTGTCACTCCCACACAACTCCCATTCCCACTCCCACACCCACACTCACATCCACACCCACAACCCTCTCACTGCCGCACCCACTCACACTCCCCTCCCTTATCCGACCCCATCTCCAAGTCCCACTTCCGCAACCACTCCACCACCATATCCCCTTCTCTCTGCCACTTCCACTCCTACCTACTCCCCCTCCCACTCCCACACCCACTCCCCTCCCCCTCCCGCTCCACCCACTCTCTCATCCATACCATTCCCCCTCCAACTTCCCCACCCCTCCCCTTCCCCCTCCCACTCCCACTCCTACCTACTCCCACTCCCACTCCTACTCCCACTCCCACGCCCACTCCCTCCCCCTCCCGCTCCACCCACTCCCTCATCCCTACCCTTCCCCCTCCAACTTCCCCACCCCATTCCCCCTCCCACTCCCACTCCTACTTACTCCCATTCCCACTCCCACTCCCACACCTACTCCCACTCCCATCCACACCCCACCCTCTTCCACTCCCACTCCCCTCCACTTCTCCCACCCTCTCACTCCTCCTTCCACTCCCACTTCCACACCCACTCTCACTCCCACTCCAGTCCGACGCCCCAGGCCACACACACACCCTCTCCCACTCCCACACCCTCTCCCACTCCCACTCCCCTCCCAGTCTCCATCTCACTCCCACTCCAACAAGCACCTCCACTCACGCACATCCAGAATCCACCATGCCCTCGAAGTTTAATATTTCCCCGTCACCACCTATGCAAAAAAATAAACATCAATGAGTTGACATCCTTTTTCAAATCTATTTTCATGACCTAAGCCAACATGATTGGTATTTAGCATTCTGGGCCGAGGCTAACCGTCATGCCTTTATCAATATATAGCTTCCACAAACGGTAAGGGAGGGGACAGACATGCACAGGTATGAATAATGTAGGTGGATTGATGATGAAACAACCCCCTTGGCAACCCGGAAACCTATACCTAGCAACCCATTACCCAAGAACCCATTACCCAACGTACCTCACACACACACACCCATGCACCATGCCCCATCACGGGTCAATGCATTCCAAGGGTACCGTATGCTTTAGCAAATTACCATAGCAACATGCTTGTCTAGGCAGCGTAATTGATATGGTGTAATATCATAAGGCCAGCGGAAATTAGCTGTGCCAAATGGGCCGGGCGTCAATATGGCTGCCGACAGGTACCCCGGGCTGGGGCGGGTATGGCCTCTACTTGGGAATTTTTTATTTAAAGCTGCATAGACCGAAAGAAACATCAAATTTTCAATACCAAAGCCATTCTCTAGATTTGTTTTGACAGATCTACCTTAGACACTGGTTCCTTTACTACACATGTGTCGCCACATAGAAGGGAATATTGAGGCAGTATAGTAAAACCTGTTACAGCAGAAGTCTATAGGGTCAGAGTGTTGGCATGCTTCCTAAGATTAGTTTTGCATAGTTGCACTTCAAATATCTCAAACGTTTGCCATTTTAAATCAAAATTACATCAAGCTAGCATAAGATAGATTACAACGATCAACCTAGTATATTAATATCAGAAAATTACAAAACTCATAAGCACCGGACTATGCACATTTATGACTTGGACTGTAATTAAATGTTGCAGGAAGCATACATATTAGTGGACTATCAATATCACACATATATTGTTATTATGGTATGTAATGTGTTTGTGTCACGTGTAATATAATGTGAATTTGAACGTTCTCATTGGCTTCAGGCATTATCAGATTGTCTCAAAATGATGAGAGTTTAAAATTTAAATATTAGGACCGCCTTGATGACATACAGAGCTGGGATCAGGTGTAAAGTCCTCAGCTGGAATCTGTGGTTGTGTAAGCAGGCTATAATCAAATCAATACAGGCAAGAAGAGAAAGGAAGAGTATAAAGAATGAAAGTAGAGAAAGAGACAATGCCCTCAGGTTTATTATTATATAGTGGTACATGGATCTGGTATGGCATACCACCTGAACGTGTTCTCCAATGAGAATCAAACAGTTACAGTTCCACCAATGAACATCAAGCATTCCTGTGTCACCATGGCTACAGTGATCTATCTACCCACCACCACCATGCGGTGTGGCTGCTTGGCCACCACCTGCCTGAACTGAGTATGTAGTGATCCCTGACTAACAGAGGGGAGAGGGGGTAGTTAGTAGAGCTCCAAGTGCACCTTACACACTATCTCTAGTGCCTCTTTCACACTATCTACCTAATACACAATGATTATTGACCATAAGTAAAGGATAACCAACAACTACATAAATACATTCATGCACCTGGCACTATATACCATTTACCATTATAGACCATTTGCATTCCCCCACCTATCCGTTTTATCGCAATATTTTCTGCAGGGTTTAATTTTAAGAACGCGGCTGACATCAACAACCTCATGGTAATCACTGAGCTGACTAGATTTGGTGTGTTGTTAGAGTTTTACATCCTGGCAACATCTAAGGTCTATCAAGACGTGGCTTTATAGTGCTGCCCCACTGGGACACCAGGCTGCCAGCACCATGACCTGATATCCCACTCAGTCACATTATCCTGACACTGAGCCAACCAGTCCTTGCCCTATCATAATGATGCCGAGCACCTGGCTAGGAAGCGACAAGTATACATTTTTAAGTTATCGGTTTAACTCGATCAGGTTTGAACCCATGGGTTCGAATCCCACGATCTTCCAAAAGGGGAGAGGGATGCTCAACTCATTCGATCATCCTGTCTGGTCCAGCTGAATAAGTACTATAAGAAAAACACACGGTCCTTCTCATATGTCACTATACTTATTGATAGATAATGCATCAACATTGTCCAATCCAACCATCAAACTTCTTATTTTACATGGGAACTCAAATTCTACAAATAAATATATAATACGGCTTGGCCAGAAGGCAAAGTGAGTTGCTTAATATATACATATAAAATGTGTATATGAGCCTGTCTTAAAAGGTGATAACTCTTCTTTTTGTTTGTCCGTTGTAACGATTGACACACAACAGCAGAGAAACGGTTACACTGAAAACACAAGGACATTTGCTTCAAATCAATATGTATTCTAATAGGATCATGAAACACCATGTAAATAATAAATCAGTTTATCCTGAGCAAATGCATAAGCAGATAGTATGCTAATCATTACAATGGAGAAAGTGTTGTCCCATATTGCTTAGCACCTTTTGAGACAGTCTCATATATGGATAGTGATAAACTCTTTATATCATGTACGAAGCGCTGTAGTGTCCTGCTCCTGCACCCTCCCCCCCCCCCCAGGGTGAGGGGAGGACTACCGGCATGCAGCACTCCGAACCCCCACCCTGCTCGTGACGTGACACTCCATATGAAGGAGGTGGCAATATACAGAATACAACAATAATAAGGTCCATAATAATTATAATAATTCCCTTCCACGCATTTAGACTCCCATAATGCACATATATACTAAATATTAAGAGGTTATCAACACAATACTGTTCGACCGCCATCTGGTGGTGGAGCTCTGTAGTTGCAGCTACTATCGACGTCATAATCCAACCACCTTGATAAATAGCCAACGAGGTCAGACCCTATAATTAGATGACTATGCGGGCTATGCCGTGTTTGAAATGGGCCTCGTGGGAAATCAGTTAAGCCGAGATTAAATTAAGTGAATTCCCTTGAATTCGGTTAAATTTTGTTTGCAGGGTTAGATTTGGATTTTCTGTAAAATATAATCATTTTAAGGGATATGTTATTTCTGTATTTTATATATGTATATTCTGTTGTCAATCTGTAATTCCTAGAATGTTCGATTGTGCCCAATCCCTGTTCCTATGTCTTGTGGTGTTCTATGTGGCAGAGTGGTTAGAGTGTCTGACTTTTTTTCTAGGTCGGACTCCTAATCTGAAGGTGAGTGGTTCGACTCCCTGCCAATTTGGATTTCCACCGCTGTGTATAACTTACAGCGTCATCAAAGGCCAGTTGCTCTCATACCATGTCTATGTGCTGTGGGAGGTTAAAAATCCCTTGGGTCGGTAAAAGTGTAGGCTCGGGTTTTCTATCGACAAACTGTCTGATGGTGAAAACAAGCCTATTCAGGCTTATTCATGATAGGCAGCATAAATCTTCAAGAGAAAAAAGCTGAAAGTATTACCTGAATTTCAACAGACTAATGTATGGGAAATTGGCCGCTCGACAACTACATTGGGTGTCACTTCACATGATAATTCGTCAATGTCACAGGATATTGCTAATGTGTCACATTGTAAAATATTTCGCTATACGGCCTAAAGGGGAATGCAAATGTTATATTACTGATTGGTGTACGTGACTTGGTGCATGTATGTGTAGAAATATGTATGGGTTGGTGGTGCCTGAGTGTGATGTTAATAGGTGTGAGTGCATTCAGGGCCTACCCCCTCTGCTGGGATAGGGATCACCACACTCAAAGGTCAAGGTTGGTCAAGGTTGGTGGTGGTGTTGGGCAGACCACTGATATCCATGGGGACCAGGAATGCTGGATCCCTATTGGTAGGGCCAAGAATAATTGTTTTCCATTGGGGGAAAGGGGTGGGGTGATACTCTACAATGAACCCATGTAACCACATAAATAATAAATCAGAGGGCTTGACTCTCTCTTCTTCTTTACACTTTATACTCTTCCTTTCTCTTTGTCTTTATTGATGTCCCCATAGTCTGCCTACACAACCACAGATTCGAGCCTTAGCTTTTACATAACTGGTTGACCATGACCAGTGGATTAGTTGAGTAGTGGATTCAACTTTACAACGTAATCTAAAATCTCGACTTCAGACGGATGAAGGCACGTGCAAGTTATTTGCCATACATAGCATCGTGTCTTATTTCTGCATCTCTGTATTATTTCTCTTAGACAAATATTAGTACACCCTCCTGTAGAAAATAGCATGGGGATGCCAGGTAAATACTGTCCCCCATAAATCTATAGTGGAGGCTTCAGCAAAGAAAAACCCTGATGACGTACTTGTTCTGGTAACTCACAACGAGACAAAAGTGGTATAATTTGCATTTATTCAATCAAAAATAACAGAAGGTCATGGAACAATAGTTAAATCATAATAGGTCATCAAAGTGAATGAAACTCGTCACTCTCAACCCAACCGCTCAAGTTAGTTGAGAGGTGGGGGCGGCAAATTGGTGATGGCGGCGGTGTTGTCCGGTTTGTGTCCGGTCAGCAAGTGAGCGGTTCTGGCCCTAGCCGTGCTCCCTGTGATGTCAGCGGTGAAAGGAGCCGCTAGGTGGTGGCATCAGTATTGAAGTTTAGTTTGAAACGTCAATATAGGTGGCAAGGCTGCTAGTGTTCATCTTTGACGTTAGGGGGCAGCAAGCAGATGGTTTCTATTCAAATCGATAGGTGGTGTGTCAGTGTCGTACGGGTTGGCTGTAGCCCCTACTCCTTCCACCCCATCACAAATTACCCTATCTTATGCTAACATGCTCAATGATGGAAATCCAAATTGGCACAGCTGGGGGCACGGGGAATCGAACCGCCGACCCTCAGATTAGGAGTCTGACCTATAAAAAAGTCAGACACTCTAACCACTCCGCCACAGAGAACGTAATGTAGGGATGTAGCAGAGATAAAGTGGGTATATATCAACAATAACCCAGCACTAGAGCAGGGATAGCGCATGGATAATGGGTGCATAATGGAGGGATATAGCTTGGGTAACCGAGGGATAGGGAAGGGATATCTGAAGGATAATGAAGGGAAATGTGAGGGCTAGCAGCTGGTGGTGTTAGCGTATGGGTAGCGCAGGCATAATGCAGGGATAACAGCATCAACGAATTTGTCAAACTACATAATTTGAGATCCAAGTGCACTGTTATGGTATTTATTTATATATATTTATTTGTATATATTATATAAATAAATATTCTGCTTTGGTAGATTGCGCGGGTTCGAATCTTGGTCTAGGATACCAGCTCATGGTGTTTGTGGCCTAGTGTCGCAGTGAGGCAGTACTAAATAGGTTATCTTGAGTGTACACTGGTACAAGTCGGTACCCGTCCTGATATGACCTTAGCTTAGATGTTGCCAGGACGTATAACTCCAACAACCAACCAACCTATATATATATATATATATATATGTATATATATATATATATATATATGAAGAGTTCAGGCGCAAATCCCCGTAAACGCAAATCCAAAAATGTAGTTTAAATAAAATATGTTTACCTGAAAATAAAGTTAATTCTCACTAATTCCGCTATTCTGTTGATAACAATGAACAGAAATAATTGTTGAAGGTTACATTTCAATGTTTAGCTCGTTTACGGGGTTTTGCACCTGAACTCTTCATGTGCTCCCTTAATAATAAGCCTAACAAATGATCTGAGGTCGAGTATTGAACCCACACAGATGTACTTTTTCTATAGAGGGTTTAAAGTGGTCGATATATATATATATGTATATATAATACTTGTGTGAGCTACTGGAGTTCAAAGCGAAAAGCATGACATTGATGTGATGTGAGTGCGGAGTGGTGAGTGAATGTGTGTGTTCACGTATGTGCGTGTGTTTGAATGTGTGAGCGTACATGTGCTGCGTTGTGTGTGGAAAGAGGTATGGAGGGTGGGGGGGTATGGGGTAAGGAGGACGGAGGGTGGAGGAGGGCAGGGGACTGAGATCGGAAAGGATCCTGAGGGGGCGGGGGTGGCTGCAGTTCGGGTGTGGTTGAGTGTGTGAGTGTGTGTGAGTAGTGTTTGAGAGGCACAGGGCGAGGGGAAACTAGGGGTATTTCCCAAACACCGCCTGCGAGCTTGAGTGGCCCTCAATAAAAGCGAATCCCAGCCTCACTTTCATCTGAACATCAGATGCCGCTGCACACAGACTGAAAAGGGGCGGGCGGTGACGGGGGCTTTCCCGCGGCACGCCGCGTTTACAATCCCCGCCCATCAGCGCCGGCATGCGCGCGCAGACAGGGCCGCTTCCTGTTGATCCAACACCGCTGATAAGAGGTATCAATTTCACTTTCGCTTTTGGCAGTCGATTTAGCCTCACCCGCCCGGAGCAGCCAGTGCTTTATTTGCCGAGTCCTCCAGCAGGCACAAGGCGAGGAATTTACTCATCTCACGCACGGTGAGTGGCATCTCAGCCACTCACCCACAGGGGGAACTCACGCCCGGGTGGGCCCTGCTTTACTAACAGTCACGCTCCTGTTATCCTATAAGGGAAAGAAATATATGTATACCGCATAGCCACATAGATGCATATTGAAATCCTCAATCAAATTTGTCAACTCTTGCATAAGCCATTCCTCCAGAGTTCTGTTGGTTGCTTATTGGAATTTTTCGTTCTGGCAACATCTAAGGTCAAATCACGACGGCTATGGAATTGTGACAGTGTGCCCTCATGGCGACTTTCATGGCGCTGCCCCACTAGGAAATCAGGGCAACAGCACCACGATCTGATATCCCACTCAGTCACATTATCCTGACACTGAGCTAACCAGTCATTGCCCTATCCTAATATTGCCAAGCGTCTGGCTAGGAAGCGACATGTATCAATTTTAAGTCATTGGTGATTTGACCAGGGTTTGCACCTACAAACCCATGGGTTCAGATCCCCCAAACTCCCAAAGCAGGAGACGGACGCTCAACTCATTCGGTCATCCGTTTTATTTAATGACGCCTCTAGAGCACATTCATTTTCATATCATCGGTTATTGGACATCAAGCTCATTCTGACAGATTTCTTTGGAGGAAGGCAAAGGGTTCTTTTATATTCATTTTCCCACAGACAGGCCAGCACATGTGACAACCTTTGATTAACCAGTTCTGGACCGCTGGTTGGAACGGAAAACAGCCCAGCCTGCAAATGGATCCACTGAGAAGGATGGATAGGATGACCGACACCTTCACAGGTGGACATTCTATCGCCCGAGCTACGTCCCGCTCTTCGGAATCGAACTCCCGATCTCCCGCACGGGACGCCTGCGCTCTACCGATTCAGCCACCTCGCCCGATCGCCATAGTCATGATAGATCCCACTTTTAGATCTCTTCACTTGTGACTTTCTCACAAATAAACATTTGATCACTATTTTGTGTTTTACCTTGGATTAAATCGGTGATTATTTACTGCAGTGCGCCCTCCCCCTCCCGCCGTGTGTAGCCTGAGGTAGCGTCGCGCCGCGTCGCGGCTCGGGCGGACACGCGACAATCAGGTGTTGTCTAATGGTTGGTTGTGACGCTATATATGTCGAGAGCTGTTTGCCTGAGTACTGTCATCGTGCCTAATGGCCGGGGTAAATCAGCCGAGATGCGCCGCGAGGAGTCCATGCCTCTCCGCCGGGGAAGTGGCAAAGCAAATCGCCGATGAAGTCAACCCCAATAAAGTAACAAGGAATTACATAATATCGACTACAGTGAGTAGCAGCAGTTCCAGTGTCCAAAGATGGTTGCGCCAGCAGCAGAGCTGGGGTTTGGAAGGGTGGAACAATAGAAAACTAGGACAGACACCATCAGTCCATGGAGCTGAGTGAGTGATGAGGGAAAGGAGGGATATCCCAGGTTATTATACTTGTATAATTATTATACAGCATGTGTAAGTGAAACTATTCAGATATTGTTTCCGTGGATAGAACCTGACAGCCATTTCCGGTTGAAAGAAATGAAACTAAACTAAAGCCCCGTTGCAGTAGTATGCCCTAAATGTTGGTGGATATGGTATCTGAACTGTTAGTGATTGTACATGCGACCAAACTGTGTGTTGCTTAGCTCATTAGACTGACGTGCCATGTGGACTTGGGTGTAACATCCTTACCGTCACGATTTAGCGCCAGAGGTGCAGTGACGAGAAGACGAGGAACCCCCATATCCCCCCCAAGCACATCCTTCCGCCAGGGTGGTTGGGAGCATGTGGACTTATTATGCAAACGGTAGGACGATGTTTAATGTAGAGCATCAGGTGTTCAATTAGAAATATGTGTGCCATCCGCAGCGAGTATCGACGTTCTTACCTTAAACGAAAACAAAAAAACTAAAGGACCCCTAAGGATTTGCAATATTTACTAATTATGTGTCAGAGTTATGGATTTGTTGTTTTATCCCCTAGCAATATCTGGAGTCATATCACGATGGGTTCCTATTTATGACCTTATCCCCTTAATAATGATGTGTTATAGTGCTTCCCATTTATGATACCATGTCAAGGGTTTTAATGGCGCCCGAGCCTGATGCTGGACAGGGCTCGGTGGCCGAACAGGTAGCGCACAGGGAGTTCGGTTCCCGGTCGAGTCAAAGAGATGACTTATAAAATGTGTACTTGTTGCTTCCTAGCCTCGCTTTCGATATTAATATGATGGGGCAAGAACTGGTTAGCTCTGTGTCAGGATAATGTTACTGAGTGGGATATTGGGTCATGGTGCCAGTGGCATGATTTCCCAGTGGGGCAGCACTATAAAGTCACCATGAGTGCGCACTGGCACAAGTCGGTACTTGTGAGCTTAGATGTTGCGAGGATGTAAAGCCCCAACAACCAACCAACCACTGACACTGTCATCTTAGACTGAAGTAACATTGATTTAAAATGGTTAATTTATGAGATATTTGAATTGTAAACATGGTAAACTAAAATTGCCAGGCACGCCATAACTCTAATACCATAGGCCTCAGCAGTAACAGTTTCTATTATTTATTAGATTGATGTAGTATATCTAAGTACAACAAATACTTAGTAAGGACACCAGTAAATAAGTTGGATATAGGTAAAGACAAATCTCGATAAGTGATCTATTTTCGATAATATGTTGGTTTTACCAGACTTTGCACCTTTTATGGGAGGCTTTAATATGACCCCACTAGCCAATTCGCACTAGACAATACATTTGTTGGTTAATGGTGGCGTTAGAATATAGTTGTTAACACGATGCATCCCAGTATATGATTGTATAATTGTTCCATGGACATTTTTGTACCAGGATATTGTTAGCCCCTGGTAGATCCATTCCGGTATTATGTTGCTAGCAGGATCAGGCACCGGACAGAGCAAATGTATATTTATACACAGTTCCAGCTGGTGGTTCTGAGTAGTATACAAGATGTGGACCGTGTCCCTGGGAAGTGCCTACCTTGTTGCCTATTGACTTTTGAAGCACATTCGAGTAGTTCTGCTTTAAGCAAGATTTATATACTGTACTACCGGTATGCAGGTATTGCAGGTATAGCAATACCTCAGGGAGTTTGACGCCTCTGCCTTGCAGAGTTGTAAACCACTGCCTTGTGGTACAAGTTCCTGACAGAACTGAAGGCTAAGGGAGCAAACCCTAAACAGAAAACCATGTCACTGTGGCAGCATTAAGGGCGGTTGATGTATGGAACTCCCAACATCTCCCGACCAGCCACTGCAGGGACAAATAGTTTTGCGCCTGTCTTGATATGTTCTTGCCGGTCTGAAACCTCTATTTGCTCCCTGAGAGAGTGCCGCTGCTAACTTGCAAAAGCCAGCAGCACTTCAACACTTTCGCAAGCAGCTTTCAGGAAATGTTCTATTCTCAACTGTCTTCTGGTTACAGAAAGAGAGGGCGCCCTCATCTCCGGTTCAAGGATACCATCAAGAGAAACCTGAAGCTGAGAGACATTAAGACTGACTCATGGATGCAACTCTCACAGCAGAGAGCTACATGGAGAGTGCCAGTCAAGTAATGAAAGCAGTCTTTGTCGCATCGCGACCGACAGCATGATGATGATGACTAACCCAGCTGGTTCACTTCCCATGCAGGACTAACATTGGCAGTAATGTTTCTCAATTCCAACAGCATAACTATGGCTTAATACCGCTACTATCACTTTTGGCAAACTCTGCTTGAGCCGAGCACCCATCTTCAATGACATTGATACTCATCAGAATTGCAGTATGCCAGTACTGTAAGATAGACATCGTGCTTGGCTCTGTGGTATGTACACAACCTGGAAATAGGAGATAGAGTACATATTCTGACACAGGCTTATGTTGTAGCAGATCAGTGATGGAGATTGTGCATATTCTGGCACAAGCTTATCTTATAGCAGATCAGTGATGCAGAAGCAATATATTGTATATGTTCTGGCACAGGCTTATGTTTTAGTGGGTCAGTGATGGAGGAGCAATATATTGCATATATATTCTGACACAGGCTGATATTATAACAGATCAGTGATGGAGAAGCGATATATTATATATATATTCTGGCACAGGCTTATATCATAATGGATCAGTGATGGAGATGCAATGTATTGTATATATTCTGGCACTGGTTTACATTATAGCAGATCACTGATGGAGGAGCAACATATTATATATATTCTGGCACAAACTTATATTATATCAGATCAGTGATGGAGAAGCGATATATAGTATATATTCTGGCACAATCTTATGTTATTCCAGATCAGTGATGGTGGAGCAATGTATTGTATATATTCTGGCACTGGCTTATATTATAGCAGATCAGTGATGGAGGAGCAACATATTATATATATTCTGGCACAAACTTATATTATAACAGATCAGTGAAGGAGAAGCGATATATTGTATATGTTCTGGGACAATCTTAGGTTATTCCAGATCAGTGATGGTGGAGCAATGTATTGTATATATTCTGGCACTGGCTTATATTATAACAGATCAGTGATGGAGAAGCGATATATTGTATATATTCTGGCACAGGCCTATATTATAACAGATGAGTGATAGAGAAGCAATATATTGTAGATCTTCTGGCACAGGCTTATGTTATAGCAGATCAGTGATTGAGAAGCTATATGTTGTATATATTCTGGCTCTGGCTTATATTATAACAGATCAGTGATGGAGAAACTATATATTGTATATATTCTGACACAGGCTTATGTTATAGCAGAGCAGTGATGGAGGAGCAATATATTGTATATATTCTGGCCCTGGCTTATATTATAACAGATCAGTGATGGAGAAACTATATATTGTATATATTCTGACACAGGCTTATGTTATAGCAGAGCAGTGATGGCGGAGCAATATATTGTATATATTCTGGCCCTGGCTTATATTATAGTAGATCGTGATAGAGGAGCAATATATTGAATATATTCTGGCATTAGCTTATATTATAGCAGATCAGTTATGGAGAAGCAATATATTGTATATATTTTGGCACAGGCTTATATTATAGCAGATCAGTGATAGGGGAGCAATATATTGTATATATTCTGGCACAGGCTTATATTATAGTAGATCAGTGATAGAGGAGCAATATATTGTATATATTCTGGCACTAGCTTATGTTATAGCAGATCAGTGATTGAGAAGCAATATATTGTATATATTCTGGCACAGGCTTATATTATAGCAGATCAGTGATGGAGGAGCAATATATTGTATATATTCTGGCACAGACTTATATTAAAGGGGGTCAGTGATGGAGGAGCAATATATAGTATATATATTCTGACACAGGCTTATATTATAACAGATCAGTGATGGAGAAGCGATATATTGTATATATTCTGACACAGGCTTATATTATAACATATCAGTGATGGAGAAGCAATACCATTGATCAGAGTGATCAAGGTACTGATGTTAGAAATCATGCTTACAGCAGAAACAAAATGCAAGCCATAAATAACAGCAATTCTCAAGACTGGAACACAAGTGTATCAGTGCTGATCACTTTCATGTAGTCCTGAATTAAAATGCTTTGCCAAACTTCAAATTGTTGTCTCACGGAAGTATGCGCCACTCACCTCCATCATCGCCTATAACTACATCATTTACTTCTTCTTACCGGCAGTTCCCTGCTGCGCCGTGTCGTGTCAAAGACCTTGCTCTTCTGAGCGATTCAGTGCTTGGTCCAAACCTTCGCCATCCCCCCTCCCCCCTTTCCTCACTCCCTCCTTCCCCCCTCCCTCCTTCGCAGCCCCAGCCCAACCAGCTCATCTGCCTCAATTCAACCGCCGTCTGCTTTCACCGCCTTGCCTTAAGAGCGATTTTCCTGCTGCATCTTTGGATCTTTGGGATCTGACAGCTCTTGCAATACGTCCGTGTGATCGGTGCGCGCTTGTGGAATGTGGAAAAGGAGGATGGTTCGAGAAAAAGAGAGTGAGACAGAGAGGGACAGGACAGCTAGTAAAAGAGAAAGTGGGGTATATAGGGGAGCGAAAGGAGAGTTGTGGGGGTGGGGTGAGGAGAGCCGAGGATCTGAGTGCTATCTGGAGGAGTGTGTGAGATACGGCTGGGACGAGGCGTCTGCCGATTGGCTGCTTGGATGGGACCTGGGTTAAAGGATCAATCAGACTTCCCCCCTACGTCAGTCCAGCGCGATGGTCGCCAGGCACCAGCAGATAGGCGGCGGTTCGCTGGTTTCAGCGGTTGCCACATCTGGCCAGTTATTCCTGTCTGTTTAACGCGCGGCGCTGTGCTGTGATCAGCTTGGTCGCTGGGGATAGCCATGGTAAGGGAGGTGGGGGGTGGGGAGGTGGGGAGGTGGGGAGGTGGGGATGCGGTGGTGGGGGAGGTGGGGTAGGCGGGGAACCGTGGAGGTGGGCGGGGAGGCAGGATGGGGGAGGCCGGGAGGCGAGCAGGCAGGCAGGAGGGAAGGGGGGGAGGAAGGGAGGCGGGCAGGCGGGTGGCCGGGGAGGTGGGGAGGGAGGGAGGCAAGAAGGCGAACAGGCGGGCAGGCAGGTAGGCGGGCAGGCGGGTAGGCGGGAAGGCAAGCAGGTGGGCAGGCGGGCAGGCGGGCAGGCAGGCAGGTGGGCAGGCGGGCAGGTGGGCAGGCGGGCAGGCGGACAGGCGGGCAGGTGGGCAGGCGGGCAGGTGAGCAGGCGGGCAGCCGGACACAGGGGCCACGGCTCTACACCTCGGGGTCCATGCGTGGTGCCGTTTGTCGACGCGTGGTGGGGCTGCAGTCAGGAGACCCCCTCTCCCCCCACAGGTCAAGGCGCGCAACCGGGAAGGGAGGGCAGGACCCCGCCCCCCCTTCCCCGAACCCAGTCACCTGAACCCCCGACCCCAAAACCCAAGCAAGCCAACAACCACCCATCACCGCCCCAATTCACGGGTATGCGACGAACCAATTCGAAGGGCCGTTCGCCTCTTGTCTTGTCGGCAGAATTGCCAATTTCTGGTGCCCTCTCCGTCTTTTTTTTTGATCGACACCTGATGTTGAACGGCAGACTGCCAGAGTAAAGGCCAGCCCCAATTGACTTGGCCATTTGGGCCCGGCTGGTGAATCGGACATCAGCCGGGCTTCCGGACCGCCCTTCCGGCCGCCGCGTCCGCGACCCGTCCGCCCGCCCTTCCCGTGCCTCTAAGGCAACGAGGCCAAATTGTATGCAAAGTTGTCATCGCGCGATCGGATTGCTGGTTTATCATGCTTCCGATTAGGTTTTCCGTGAGGATATGTTATTGCCTGCCGGTAACGTCCCTGACGGACTCGGGGGAGTGTAGCGGCCCGGCCTACCCGCAATACATGCAGCTCGATCTGCTGGGAGCAGCGGAGGCAATGTGCCGTGCGTGATTGGCAGCGTTATCTGACGAACCAACCAGAGAATGCCTTCCAATTCAGAACCAGGTTGCCATCGCGATTGTGATTGACTGCGTATGGGAATTTTACGTAATGATGATGCTTAGGTCACACTGACACCACTGGTACATTTGTAATATATAGTGTGTGATAAAATGGTTATGTGCCTAGTTAGTATATATATATATATATATATATATATATATGGCATTTGTTTCCAAGCTGGCGCTAATTTTCTATCACCTACTCCCAATAAGCATTGCATGCTAAAACTGATCAAATTATTTTATATAGCATCGACGAACATTATCGATCTGCATTACACGCAACATATATAATATAATGTGGGTAAATTGCGTAGAAATAATATATATTGTAAACCATATGAGGACCAAAGCCTCAGAAGTGAAAATAAGAATAATTTAGAAAAATAAACCCAAAGGAAATGGCAATGGGGCGTATATTATTGTTGAAATTTAGTGCACCAGTGACATATATAGGGTTAGAGGTATTTCTAAAATACCTTCCCTATCCTGACGTCATATTCCCTGCTTAGTAGGAGAACATATGTACAGCGTGACAATATGTGCCTCTTCCTCATTTCTGTGTACCTAATGAAAGCCTATCAGTTTTCTCTCAGTGATATATTAGTTGGCCCGAGAAAGATCAGGTAAAGACTCCTGAGTGCGGGACCAGACCAATCTAGTACCACAGCTGTCCAGCGTTGAAAACAAGCACCCTCACAGGAGCTTATACGTTATGGGCAGAATAAAAACTTGTCACAAAAAAAAAAAAAAAATTAGTGATATACAACAGAACTGAAACAGTCAGTCTTCAACCCGGGATAACAAAGAGAACCGGTCATGTGATAATACTCCACATATCCCCCCCCCCTCCCCTCCTTCTCCACCCGCTTACACCATAGTGACATCCTTTATGTATGGGCTCCATACACCAGCTAGCACCTTTGAAAGGATAAGTATTATCTATTCATGAAATACATTGGATTCTATACAATATTCAGTCACACAAAACCCTTGGACAGGTTCAAGATAAGGCCCGCAGGCTCCCATGTGTCGTGTTGTATTCGATGCGGATGCTTATTACATATTCTGTGGACCTAATGAGGGGGTAGCATGCTGCGGGCTCATTTACTCACTGTACCTCGTTTTGATGTTTGGCCCCGTTGTTGCAGTTGTGCCAGGGCAGTGGTATTACACAACCCCTTTGATAGGACATGCCCCGCAGCTTCAAACCGAGTCTTACTCTCTTATTTCATATAAAACAGGGGTTGCGAGGAGGCTGATCGCTGGCTTCTGATTAGTCATTGCTTTTGTGTTGGCTTCTTCGAAGGTGAATGAAGTCCACCTGATACTACCCGATAATTTAATAATTAATATCTCTTCAAAGTTGCATAGCCGGATGGGTGTTGAGGTTCTGTCATTTTCTGGGATAAATATAACTGAAGAGTTCAGGCACAAAACCAAGTAAATGCCGATCCAAAAATTGAAGATTAACATTGGAATCAAACCTACAAAAATCAATAATTGTTATATTCCTACTATTTTGCCCATTGCTCCATAACCATATGATCATATGAAAAGTAGAATTACTAAGAATTACTGTTATTTTCAGGGAAAGATCTTTTATTTAAACCACATTTTTCGATTTGCGTTTCCGTGGTTTTGCGCCTGAACTCGTCATCGTTATAAGCTATCTTTTTTAGTCTGACGTAACTTATATTTTAAATGGCTACCTTTAGGGATAGTTGAAGTGCAAACATGCCAAAATAATTTTCACTAAACTCTTACACTGTGGGTTTCTGCAGTAATAGGTTTGATTAAATTGCCTCAATCTTCCCTTCTACACGTGTATTCAATTATTGTATCTAATGTTATCTTAATCCCAGCGGAGAACATTCCAGTTGAACTGCAGGTGTTTTATTAAAAACACATTTAGTGATGCTTCATCCTCAGAACATGGTGAAAGAGTCAATTTGAATGTATGTATCGCTTCCCACCCATACCATGGGCCTATGCCATCAATCCCCATACCATGCAATCATTGTTTAATATATGTAGTACACGTACTGCCTGATTTATCATAATTTTACTATGTATTTCCCACCTAAGTATGTTAAGCACTCATTCCTTCCATGTCCTTCCATGCAGATAGTGGCGCCACCACCGGCCAGTCACGGCACTACACATCATTGGTACTGCGTTCTTTCTTCCCGGTGGGCATAGCCTCCAATACCGCATTTTCACTGCTAACCCGCCCTCTGACGGCATTGGGGGAACTAATGTTGGGGGGGGGGGCGGCTCACTGTGCAATATGCACTGGGGAAATGCATTCACAGCATCAACCCGCCCTCTGCTGGCAGTGGAAAGAACCATTGCGCTTGCTCTGCGGATAAAAGTTATATTATTATACTCCTTCATCCAGCATTGCCAGTATAGATACCGTAGAAAACGATGCGCATAATAATACATGTGCAGGCCATAATGTATGCGAAAGTTGCGATTGTTGCGGAGAGTGCGGCGGTCCTTCCATAGCTCAACTTGTAGATTGGGTGAGTGGGGCTGACGAGTGCGTGAGCTGTCAGACAGGGAGACCCTGGAGCACCTCACGCAAACCAGGCATGGTGGCCGAATCGGTAGAGCGCGGGCCTCGCGTGTGGGAGATCAGAAGTTTGGTTCCTGGTCGAGTCAAACCTATGACTTATCAATTTGATACATCATGCTTGCTAGCCTGGTGCTCAGCATAAATAGGATAAGGCAAGGACTGGTTAGCTCAGTGTCAGGAACATGTGACTGAGTGGGATATTGGGTCATGGTGCTGGCAGTCTAATTTCCCAGTGGGGCAGCACTAAAAGGTTGCGATGAGTGCACACTGTCACAAGTCAGTACCCATCCTGATATGACCTCAGATGTTGCCAGGACGTAAAACTCCAACAAACCACCAAGCAAACCTCACGCACCCACATTCACACCCACACCCACACCCACACCCACACCCACGCCCACACCCACACCCACGCCCACACCCACACCCACACCCACAGCCATCATCCACACCCATCATCCACACCCATCATCCACACCCATTTTCCACAACCACACCCACACCCATACCAGGCGCTATTCTACTGCCGGTCTCAGATAGTGCATCTTAGAACGAAGCGTTGCCTGCGAGCAGCAATCATTGATTCAGCAGGTCGCCCCTAGGTGCAATGTTTTATGGCCTTCCTTGCTCCTTCTCTCCTTTCAAACAACCTCCCTCCCACCACAAACACAAACAAAAAACCTCATCAGACAAACACAAACAGACAGGAAGGAAACTCCCAATCTTTCTTCCGAAAGACCAGTTAATACGCAACGAACAGGATTATACCTTTACATTTGGATGAATCCAACGGATTCCTTTTTGGGTCAAATTGTTCACTAGGTTCCTTTAGCTCAAAATTGATCTCCCTGTTGTTCAATGTGCAATATCCAGCATTGTCAGTAGTTATTTAATGCTCTATGAGCAATTAACTACATACTGATTAAGGATCCTCGATTTGAATAAAGCAAATAATTAACAAATCGCATAGCATTTTAAAGATCTCAGGGCAATTCTCAATGGATTTTGTTCACATCCACATCATTTCATATTAATAATTATTATGAAGGATCTGTTTCCGATATACTATATTGGCAGGTTTACATTGACACATAATGGCGAGGTATTGATGAATGAGCGTTGTTTACTTCCTCGAGTATGATCCAATTATGATGTATCCATTTATGTCAGGAATATTGTACAAATATAATTAAATATGGAACATTTATTATCTGCAATATCAATAATATTATCATTGCTTTAAGGTTCTTTCTCTGTTCAGTGTGAATGGGATTGTAGTTTGAATAGACTCGAATCTAGGTATTCTGCTCTTAAGGAGGCAATGTTGAGAACAGCACCATCCTGCTAGGGGTTCGAACCCTGGTCGAGTCAAGCCAATGACTTAGCAATGTAATCTTACTGGTTCCTAGCCAGGCGCTCGGCATTACTGGGATTGGGCAAGGACCGATTGGTTCAGTGACACGATAATATGACTGAAGGGGATATCAAGTAATGGTGCTGCCGGCCTGGTTTCCTAGTGGGGCAACACTATAAAGTCACCATGAGTGCGCACAGTCACAAGCCGATACCCGTCCTGATATAACCTCAGTTGTTGCCAGGACGTAAAATTCAAAGAACCAACCAAGTTAGCCCAGGTGGCATCTAAATTGTGCTTTAAAAATAAAGATTAATAAAGCATTAGAACTGTATGCGTCAGCCAAGAGTCATCATACTCGATCCAGTTGTAATTAGTGTGTTGTCCCAACCTCTATGCAGTACTTAAATAATGGCTGAATTATGTGATCCTGTTTCACTTCATAATATCGATGTTCCTAATTATAGACGGGTCATGAGTACCTGCGACAAAGTAAGGAAATGCACGTAGGCTAAATGGCCGGGCAGAAAATATCCACTTTCAGCTTGTGGTCAATTAATATCAGTTCAGAATCATAGTCACCAGATTTAATGAATGAAGGAATATTCTATCTGATGGATGTGCAGTATTTTGATCACATGATATAACCATATTCTGCCGTAATGATATAAATATGTAAGTGGATTTATGTGATGGAGATGGGTTAATCAAAGTATTTATGGCACTGTAAAGTGGAGTTCTTGTTATTTCTAGTGGCATTATTTATAACTTAGTAGGCAGATGGAAAGGAACAGCTGTACACAAAATCAAATGTGTATTATAACTATTTATAGCAATATTATTTTGAGCAAAGTCCATAGTTATTCGTTGGGGATAATATCTGAAGGAGTGGGGTTCTCTGTGGTGGAGTGGTTAGAGTGTCTGACTTTTTTCTAGGTCAGACTCCTAATCTGAGGGTCGGCGGTTCGATTCCCCGTGCCCCCAGCTCTGCCAATTTGGATTTCCACCGCTGTGTATAACTTACAGCGTCATCAAAGGCCGGTTGCTCTCATACCATGTCTATGTGGTGTGGGAGGTTAAAAATCCCTTGGGTCGGTAACAGTGTAGGCCCAGGCTTTCTATCGACCAGCAGTGGAATGAGGAAGACCAGTCGTCTATGACTGAAATTTCCCCTGCTTAAACAACTAATGGACCAAAAAAAAATATATATATCTGAAGGAATGGTATATCCTGTGTATTCGCAGCAATATGCTGCGTTGTAGGCGAAGCTGCCTGAGGTGGACATCCCGCATCTGCCTGCAGACAAGCAGGCAGGCCCACGTGACTCCGCGCATGACCAAATCTGCCGCCAGTCGGTAGTTTCAATTCAATTCGCAGATTAAGCAGGATCGATTTCCATTACAGATAATTGGTGTTATCATTCCATAGCGCTTTTCCTCAACTTAGAAATACTGAGCTCCAGCATACATTCTCATTGGTTTGATTAATATCGAGATCGAACCCACGACCTTTCCCACATGAAGCTGGCTCCCATTTTAATTCGTCTATCGGGTCCGGTTACCAAGATTGTCAAAAAAAACTTTAATGTTGGTAATTTATTGGTAATGTAAACCTATCACTTGATCCGCTTTTAATAACAAAGAATCCATTATTTTGCCATGAAGAGTAACATGATCAGATCAAAGACACGATCCACACAACATAGCACCTATTTGCATGTTCAATAGTCTGCTTCAAAAGCTGTGCCATATTTAATCATCCGTGTGAAGTAAAGATCACGTATAATAGTAGATAGTTTTCTTCTTTCTTGTGAGTGTGGTTGGGTAGTGGTAGAAGCATCGACACATTTGCCCAAAATACATCCAAAAATATCTTTGATTTAAAATGGTTATTATATTGGGAATATGATGTGGGGCGGGGAAACGGTTATTAGACATTGAACACACTGGATCGCGGATCAGCTTTTCTGTATCGGGTATCAGAGCTTCCCACCTTCGATGTGGACTAGTGTCCGTCAGATTTAGCAATGTACCGAGAGCAGAAAGGAGGGTTTACAAAACAAATGTTTCACATGTTTACTCGCGCCACAACCCCAACCTCCCTCCATGTCATATAGTAGTTACCACTAAACACTTTAGCATAACCCTCCCAATGCGTCTGACTATATTGCCAAACATCTAACACAACCCCTGCTTCGGAGCATAAACAAATGTTTCTGTTTTCCTTAAACAAACTCTGTGTTTAATCTATGTTAGCTTGCCATATTTCCCAGGATCCCCGTTCAACTGCACTGCACCACATTTCAAAACACTTCCATCCTCTACTTCATCATATTTCCCGCCATTTCCCTCCACTAATTTATGCTACATTTCCCAACACCTCAGCTCAATCCTACCTGCCAATACTTCTCAATGCCCCACTTATAGCATACGATTAAATGCCTCACTCCATTCCTACCCTCACTTAATACACATAACAATTCACTTCCAATGTTGAATCCACCACCATTCCCCACCTCCAATACACACACCATCCACACTACACCCTACATTGAGCTCTTTAACTTCCATGCACACACACTCACCCATGTCTCCTCTCTAGCCTACATCCCAATCCCACATCCTACCTCATCCTCACCACACCAACTCTCCTGTTAGTATCCTGCACTCTATATCTAAAGAAGGTGTGTCACCCCCCTACCCACACCACACCTCCACGCCACCCCACAGTCTCCACACATACCTCCTATATTCCCCATCATCGTCACACATGTATCCACTCCACTCCTCCCGTAGCTTACACCCACTCTACTCTACTGCAACTCTCATCACACACACACGGGAGAATGGATACCTATGCTAGTTCTATGGCCTCGCCTTTGGTCACACAAACTCAGCAGCTGGGCAACCTCCGCCCATACAGCCTTCCTCATCTCATCAGGCAGATCCCTGCACTCCCGTATCCAGTACCCCCGCATCCAGCGCCCACGTCTCGCTCCCCACGCCCCGCCCCCCGCGCCCCGCTGCCTGCGCCCCGCACCCAACGCCCTGCTCCCTGCGCCCCACGCCTCGCGCACTCCCTGTCACCCCCCCCCCCCGCTCTCCGCTCCCAGCATCGTGTCCCTCCGTCCCGCACCCCCTTTTCCAGCGCCCGCGCCCTGATCACCCCCCTTTGCTCACCGCGCCCCGCAACCAACGCTCCGCGCCCCGCGCCCTGCGCACCGCCCCCTCCTGCCCCTCGCGCTCCCCCGCTCCAACGTCCAGCTCCGCACATCCTGTCCACCCGTCCCACACACCCCACGCCTCGTGCCCCGCTACCCAATGCCAGTCCCCCGCGCCTCCCGCCCCGCGACAAACACCCCGCACCCTGTCCCCGCACCCCACTTCCCCTGCCCCCCCCCCCCCTGCTCCTTCCGCACACGCGCCCCGATCTCCGCTATCCGCTCTCCGCTCTCCGCGCCCCGCGCCTCGCGTCATACACCCCGCGCTTCACCCCCCCCCCCCCCCACTCCATACTCTCCTCCCCGCCCGCGCCCCGCGTCACACACCTCGAGCTCCGCTCACCCACTCCCCACTCCCCGCCCCACCCATCACGTCCCTCCCCCCTCCCACGCGCCACGCTTCCCCGCTCCCAGCAACCAAGCAACCAAGCCGGCCGGAGTGGGGGAGGGTGTGATCATTAAAAGTACTTCCTTCCCAGAGATGATCGCGTGCCCATCACGGTGGCGTCGATACAGGACAGACTGGGCCGCTCTACTTCAAAGCCGGACCAGGCGTTTTCGCGCGCGACGCCGGCCCCAGGCCCCGGCTAAGTGTGCCTGCCCGAACCGCACCGCGCTGCGTCACATCACGTCGCGCCCGCGATAGCTGTGCGGTACCGGCTGGTTCCGAGGTGCCCAGAGCAGATTAGCGCGTAGTTAGTATCCATCACTGTAATGAACTAATCCTACCGTGACGCGGGCAGTGGTGGCGCGACCGGCAGCGCAGATAAAAGGCCAGGATTATCTTTGACAAACACGAAACACACAATGTGATTAGAGCCGACCCACTGCCCTAAAAGCGTTCATATCTTGTACATGCGGGCAGCGGCGTGTTCGAGGCCTCATCACCTAAAAGCACTCTTTTCCGCCTGGCTTCAAAATACTGACGCTCTCCATATGTACAGATATATATATATACTTCTATATATAGCACGCTCTTGGGCCTTCCTCGCACCGCCGAACATTATGTGTTCAAAGCGCTGTCCACACATCCTTGTTTATTGTCTCTCGGGGAGTTCATCATGCATGGTGTTTAGTGATTAATTTGTGCCCGCCCGTCAGGACCAGACGGGATGGCCGAACGTCCGTCTCCCGTTTTAATTACTGGTAGATCGTGGGATTCGAAAGCATGGGTCTGAACCCTGGTCGAGACAAACCAATGACTCAAACATTGATACCTGTTGTTTCATAGCCAGGCGCTCAGCATTATTAGGATAGGGCAAGGACTGGTTGGCTAAGTGTCAGGCTAATGTGACTGAGTGGGATATCACGTCGTGGTACTGGAAGCCTGGTCTCCTAGTGCAGCAGCATTATAAATTCGCTATAAGTCAGTACCCATCCTGAGATGACCTTAGATGATGCCAAGACATGAAACTCCAACAACCTACGACCTGTCCTGACTGCTACATTGTTAACAGATAGCAGCTGGGTCATTTTTATTAAAGCGACGTCACTCTCCCTTATGGTGTTTGTGTATGGTAGTGCCAGCCACCATTACCGTCAAGCATACGTGTGGGTATAGGGGGGTTCGGTTCGAAGGGGGGGGGGGGTAGGTGTTGTGACTAGGTACAATAGTGTGTTTCACAACCTAACAACGGACAAGCCTCTCTAATCACGGCAGTGCCATGATGGTGGGCGGGCCTGCGGACATCCAACGTGATTGGGCAACACCATCGTTGTCAACACCATCGTTGCCAACACCATCGGTACCAGCCTGAAATCTGCGTAGGAGTTGGGGTGGGGGGGGGGGGGGGAGAGGAGGGGGAGCGGGGGTATTACTGCGGGCTTGGTCGACCAATAATTCATCACCAATTCCAATTGTTTGATGGTGCTCCACCCGCTTGTGTTAGCAATAATATTGTAGAATACATGGGATAGCATTCTTGTTTTCTGAAGGTATAACCATATGGGTGGAATCTTGCATGTTCAGTTAGGCTGCACGTTGGAGATTGTAAAGGCTCCATAATTGTCGACGAACTATTCAAACACAATGACGGTGCCTTCCTTAGTAAGGCTCACTAACATATCACAGTAGGATTATATTAAATGGTCCTATAATATTCGACCCCGGTTTTCTAGAGCCTACTCTTCCTATTGGACATTACGGGATTCAGAATGAAAAAAATGATGGTGTATGAATCAAAGACTTGAAGCATTTACTGAACAATTGCAGCTATTTTGACAAGACTCCGTGGTGGTTATGTTGCGTCAGCGCTTCCAAATAACTGATCCACCAACAATTCGCCAATAATTTCCCAAATAATTAGAAAACTTCCATTCATTTGCGATCTTGGTTATTATTTACATGTGAATGACCTGTGGGAATTATAATGACCTATATCTTAGACACGTATACGGTTGTCCTTTCATTCTTTAAATTATATCTGGAGAAATTATATAATTGACATCTCCCAAACATCGACGATGTGTTATGCCAACGCCCCCTCCCAACACTCCCCCTGGCGGCGGTGCCTGCGGTGCCATCCCTGCCTTGCACATGATAACACCCCCGCCCCACATGGATAATAAATCCACCCTCTTTTAATTACACCGCAAACAAAGCAAGCGGATAAAAGTGCACCGTGTTAATTATTTTTTCGCGGTCGTCCCTGATGGGGCCGGTTTTATACCGTCAATAGGGGGCGATGCGGAGGGGTTTCTGCCCGGCGTTTGTCGGCCGCCTTGCCGTGGGTTGGGCGTAGTTGGTTTATGTCTGGGGTCCCCTCATGCAGACAATGGTTACTCGCTTCAGCTACTTTGGGGTTTTGTTCAATTTTAATGCCTGGCGGTGACTGAAGTCGACTGACCGCGACTATTGGCTCCGTGCGTGCAGATTTACAGGTCGGCATGGGTCTAATTGGGAGTAAATCGGCCTTAGTTGTTCAGGGCTGGGCTAATGTCGTACTGTAGGGGGAAATTGGACTGAATCTGCATAGTTCGATGAAAGCCTCAAATTTTCAAAACCAAAACAATTATCTAGATTTGATTCGACATATCTAACTTAGATATTGATGCACTTATTAAGGATTTTCTGCCACGTAGAAGGGCATACTGAGTTAATTTAATAGAATTTCTTACTGCTGAAGGCTATGGTTTCAGAGTTTTGGCGTACTTGCCAACATTAATTGTGCATGTTTGCACTTCCAAAATCTCCAAAGTTAGTATTGAGATTAGCTTAAATAGTTTTTCCATGAAAGAAACAAAGAACAAATCAAGGGAAACTAGATGAATGCATATTGCCATGATGTAAAGCTCCAACAAGAAACCAATCAATCTGTGTCCTTATTACAAATTATATTTACATGCAGTACTAACCTTGCTGTTGTTCTTCCACGGATCACTATAAGGTGTGGCATTGCCACCAATCCACTGTTTTAGATCACTATTACCACCACTGTAATGGCTAACGCTACTCACTATCTGAGCACACAATGCCCTTACTACCTGAGTGTATTACTACTATGAACTAACGTTAGTACATTACAGTCTACTGCACCAGAGCATCAATTCAGTATTACCAGTAGTAATTAAGTGTGTAGTAATATTGCTGAGTCTCATAAGACTTGATCAGTGTGAACAGCAGTAGAACGTTGCCTGTGCAATAAATCCGGGATCTTTCAAAACAAACGGTGATCAGTCGTCATTAATATACTTAGCAACGTCTCTCCACTGTCAGAGTTACAGGAGATACTAATCGTAGATTGATATCAAATTAGACAACGCTAGATAGAAGCTAAATTTCGCTTTATACCAGTCATGATAAATGCTTAAGATAACCATACAGGTGAAAGGATAATGTCAGTTATTTAGTGATAAGCCAACATATTATGTTAATAGTGGATGAATAATGTTAATTATTTAGTATTATACCCAAATATTATGTGAATGGTGGAAGATTAATGTTAAGTATTTAGTTGTATACCCAATTATTATCCTAATGATGGAAGGATAATGGTAATTATTTAGTATTATACCCACATGTTATGTTAATAATCGAAGAATACTCTCAAATACTTAGTACCATACCCAATTATTATCCTAATGATGGAAGGACAATGTTAATTATTTGATACTATTCCCCCAATATGCCATTTCCGCTAAAAATAGTAAATTTGTAATAATTGTTATTCAATTAAAGAATTAGATTGAAAGAAGAGAGGGTATCCTTTCCTTTCAATTGATAATATTTTTTCCTGTCCCAACTGTGCTAAATTGAAATTAGTATTGGCCACATAGTAAATCTACCCTTAGAGGAGAATGACTAACCAGCCACTCCAGCACCAAAAACTGTCGTGTTCAGCATCGTTAGTATCATGAAGCATACAATCGGATGATTCTATAACCCAACGCATCCCATTCTCACAACTGCAAATGTGACTTTGTGCTGACAGCTATTCGTTAATTTCTGCGCACTAGAGGTGACTGTGTATCGGAAATGGGTGTGCACCGGAAGTGACTGTGTTCCGGAAGTGGCTCTGCGCCGGAAGTTACTGTGCACCGGAAGTGAATACACGATAACACGGTTTGGCCTTATATGGGCATGTCCTACTTTCGCGAGAACGAGGCCACTTCCGGTTATAGGTAAACAAACACTGATAGCCTTGAGTTTGCCAGAACGCATAGTGCAAAACGTCAGTTTTATTCAAAATTAATAGAAATCCAGAACCCTAACCTGATAAATTTAATATAATCTATTCGTTGATTATGTTTTCTATATGTGTACAAAGCGATTTGTTTCTAGATGGTGTGGTTTTAGAGATATTTCACTTTTTCTGTATGAAGATTACTCACTGCCATTGACAACGCATTGAGTATTCCGGTACGCGCAGTGCAAAACGTCAGTTTTATTCTAAACTAATAGAAATTCAGAACCCTAACCATATCAATTTAATATAATCTTTTTTGTAAACATGTTTTCTATGTGTATTCCAGTCAGTTTGTTTCTAGGTGTTGTACTTTTAGAGATATTTAACTTTTTCTCTCTGAAGATTGCTCACTGCCATTGACAATGCATTGAGTATGCCGGTACCAGCAGTGCAAAACGTCAGTTTTATTCAAAATGAATAGAAATCCAGAACCCTAACCATATCAATTTAATATAATCTTTTTGGTAAACATGTTTTCTATGTGTATTCCAATCAGTTTGTTTCTAGGTGTTGTACTTTTAGAGATATTTAACTTTTTCTCTCTGAAGATTGCTCACTGCCACACTGATGATACTGCCATGTGCGTTTGTGTACCTGCAAACAGTAATTAGGTCAAGATGGCCGCCAAACCGTGTTTAGGTGTATGTGTATCGAAAGTGACGGTGCACCGGAAGTGACTGTACACCGGAAGCGACTGCACTGGAAGTGACTCTGCACCGGAAGTAACTGATACACCAGAAGTGGCAGGTAGTTACAATTGCACCTGGTGGCTGGCTATCTTTGCACATAGCTCGACCTTTGTCCTACCCCACTGCTATGTTGAAACAATCTCCCCTCCCCCCAAAAAAAAACAGAATATGTCGCAACATGTGTTCGGTGTTAAAAGCCAAGTCAGCTATTATTATTATTTAACTACCAGTTCCATGTTTGGCAAGGGATTCAGATTTTTTTGTTTTGTTTTATCCTTTAGTGAGGTCGGTCTTTGCTAAATTTGGCTCGGGAAATCCCCCCACGTGTATCTCAATTGCCTACTGACATGCACACTAGAGGGCAGGGGTGTGAGCGCATGCAAATTTGATGGATCTGGCCCGTCTGGTCGATTGGCGGAAGTGTGAAACAAACCGTCCCGTGTACCACCCACGTTCTGCTTGGGCGTGGTGCTTGGTGCATTGCTACCTCAAATGACCAGGTAGCGCTGCTTGTCTGTATTGTTCGATGTATATACATTATCTATATAGGCCACGAGGGTATTACCAGCAGGATGATGCCAACTGGACACCTGATGATTATTAGCCCTCCCTTTTACATTACACCTGTGGGATTTCACGATTTATATTTGCGAAGGCAAATAGACTAGGTTTATGTACTTAGTTCCCCGATGGCTATATTCTAGACTTGCTTCACAAATATTTTAGGATAAATGTCTGGCTGGCAGTCATTTGAGAAGTAATCATAGCTACCGCTACCGGTACCGGTACCTTGGGGAAGAACTGCCTCTACACATAAAAATGCATTTTCTATGTATTATGGAATTAAAATCTTCTTTTTTTAAACCCAAGGAAATAAAGGATAAATCTCAATTTCAACAATTCAATTTATTCAGTCCACTACTCCAACATTTTGCATTGCTTGACCATCTGCTTGTATTCCTTTCACATCAATAGATTATAAATTAGATATTTATTATAAATAGATCATGAAATCGATGGTCACGTGATTGTAACATAATTTCAATACATTCGAAGTATCTTAGCAAAATACCCATATTCCCGAAAGATCAATGACATTACGCGTATAATGGGGTATTTAAGTGTTGGAAGCCAGTAAGTAGAGACTGATCTGTCCACAGCCATAGCTAGTTCTAATACTATCAGTAGTAAATTCCTGGTGTTGCACAGGGAAGGAGAAGGCTGGACTAACAAATGCGCCAAGTCAAACTCAAAATATTTGTAATTCACGTGAAATTGTGGCAGGATTTGTACTACAGTAAAACCTCTCTAACCGACCACCTCCAAAAATCCACTGCTCCCCTAGATCGATCGCTTTATGTGGGCCTTACCTTTGAGAAATTTGAATTGCAACCATGCAAAATAAATGTTGGCGAAAACTCTGACACCATAGCCTTCTGCATTAACAGGTTGTATTCAATTGCCTCAGTTGACAAATCTTTAATCAGCCCACCAGTATATAAGTTAGATAGTTGTAGAATCAAATCTAAATAATTGGTTTGGTTTTCAAAAGTTGATGTTTTCATTTGCCTATCCAGTTTTAAACGCTTGCATCTTTAAATGTATTGGGTGTCAGTCCCCGCTGACACTCAAACACATTTGACTAAGTTGCATTGATTTTTTGGCCCTGCTCCAACAGTTCTACACTGCAGACAGTATGCATGACCTTTTTACTAAGGTAAAACAGGAAAACATTTTACCCTTTTTGAGGGCAGCTGGACTGTACCACCTCATATAGTTTACTAAATAGATTCTATCAATTATTAATAACAACTTTTCTTTTTCTATGGGAATTTGTTTCCCTTGACCCCAAATATATGATTGTGAGCTTTATAATTTAATGAGTGTCTATTGGCACATAATTGATTGTCTGCTTTTATGTGTAAAAGCGATGGTTTGAACAAAAAACAAACATTTCTCACCGTGAATATGGTCTTTGCTGCCGACATGGCGTAAACCAACCACCAATGAATCAATCAATTAAACACTTGCCACAGAGAATATAATACAAGTACAGTGAACTGTTCTCCACATTAGTTCAAACACTGCTGTAAGAGGTTGGTTTGTTGTTGCTTTACATCCTAGCAACATCTACAGTCATATCCGGATGGGTACTGACTTGTGACAGTCCGCAATCATGGCAAATGTTATAGTTCTGCCCCACTGGGAGACCAGGCTGCCAGCACCAGGATCTAATATCCCACCCAGTCACATTATCCTGACACCAAGCCAATCACTCCTTTCCCTATCCTAATAATGCCGAGCACCTGGCTAGGAAGTGAGAAGTTTCACTTTTTAAGTCATTGGTTTGACTCGACCAGGGTTTGAACCCACAAACCCATGAACCCGATCTCCCAAAACAGGAGACGGACCCTCAACACATTCAGCCTTCCCGTCAGGTCACCCTCAGAGGTAGGGTTGGTGGTGTAAATCATCTATTTAAATGAGCCTACTGCATACGACTGTGTGACCAGTGTGCCCCTGAGAGATTCAACCAGAAGGAAGCAGCCCAATGGAGTCAAAGCCTTCATCCTTGCTGCTAAAACCGACTGCGGTGGTTACAGGTGGAAGGAAATATGCACGCCTGACCTGATAAAGAATGCTCTGAGTAACAAAACAATAAAAGAAAAGAGATTGCGTGCGAGTCGTGCTGCAGTAACAGCATCTCAGCAATAAACACATTCGGCCTAGTGTATTTACTCGGGTTGTCACGGCGTGAATAAATTTAACACACGCTTACAAGGTTCTACCTGTAGCGCATTCACCCCACATCACCCACACCGCACCCACTTTTACAAACAGCATGTTTCACTAATCAATACAGTTGCCTCCAAAGTGAAAATAAAGCAATGTTTAATAGTGTAATAACCTGAACCCTTAGCGAGATATTATCATAGATATCTACCAGAGATATCAGTACGTTTAATTAAACATTTATTGAAGTTTGATGCTCATGTGCTATGCTCCTATCCGTTTTTCTAAAGGGTAAACAAAATCACTGGTCAGCGTTTCGGCATACGCACCAACATTAATTTGGCATTTGTGCACTTTTTTCCCAAAGTTAACACTTTTAAATAAAAACGTCATCAAGCTCAAGTGAATTAAATGTCGGTGTTTTTGTTGTTGATTTACGTCCTAGCATTATCTAAGGTCATATCAGGACTGAAAATGAATTCAATCACAACTGCCAATCTAATATTCTTATCTAAAACACATGCCAGGAAATCAAAAGCATCGTACTATGCCACTTTATACGCTGCACCTCGCGTCCTCATCATGAGGCAAATTGGGTGTGCTGAGGTGTGCACATCTCCATAATATCCTGTCAGGAGCAGGCAATCAAATGTCTGAGTGACGCGGCTTTAGTAATGCATACCCATGAGGTTGGCACTAACCTTAAGGATGTTGCGTTCGTGACCGCGCCTGTGAGATTAACGGATGCGGCCAATTTATGCGGGTTCCTTTTTTATATCTTTGGTTGTCGAGGGAAGGGGGAGAGGGGGAGGGGGGGGGGGGGGGGGGGCAGGCAGAGGTAGAGGGTCAGAAGCTGAATGTGGGTGTGTGGGTGTGTGCTAGAGAAGGTGGTGGTGGTGGGGGGGGAGGGGGGGAGGGGGGTTCTGCCATTATGAGGGATATTGCTCGTCAGCAGTAAAAAGAAATGAAAAGAAGCCCTGCCCCATGAATCATTATATTGCTCCCTCCTGGCTTTCAGCAATATGCCAGATCAATGACCTAGAAATTGTTCTTTGAGCATGAATTCCATTTCCATAGTGGGTGATATAAACGGTTATGTTTGATTTGCACAGCCTACTTCCTTATCCTCTCCTTAACCCCTCACCCTTCGTCCCGTTGGAATGTCTTCCATATTTAACTCCTTCGCCACTTAATCTCCTAAATTGTATTCTTAAAGCTGATGCAATACTTCCTTTCTACTTGTTCCTGTCTTATCTACCACTGCTCCTTCTTTCTTCTCTTCCTCCCCTCATTCTTTCCATCTTTGCTCTCCTCTCTGTGCATTCTTTCTTCCTTTCCTCCATTCCCTCTGTCATCCTTGCCAGACCTTTCCCATGGTCTATCCCTCGAGAAGCCTTGCACAATTTACTCTCAGACCCCATCGCTGCTTTCTAACCCCTCCGCCACCCCGCTCCACCCCCAGCCCTTCCCCATACCTCTCCCAACTAATATCCATCCCATAGCCCCTTCTCCCTACCTCACCCCAGCCCAAACCCCCCGGCAGTCCCCTGCCCCCTGTCGCATCTCCTCCCAACCTCTTGTCCATTATAGCCTTTACCCCGCTCCCCATCTCCACCCCATCAGCCCCTGTCCCCTCCCCATCACCTCCACCCCTCGGCACCCCCAGCTCCTACTCCCCCTCGCGCATCCGCTCCCAAACTCCATCCACAAGCTCCCTCCCCCGCCCATCTCCCCCTACGCCCCCTACCCTCTCCCTCACCTCCACCCCTCAGCCTCCTCATCCCCGCCCCATCCCCGCCCCATCCGCACCACTCATCCCCCTTCCATCTCACTCCCCCCATCACCTCCATCCCCTCGCCACGCCTCAGCCCCCTCGGCCTGCTGCCCTCCATATCCACCCCCTCAGCCCATATCTCTCTCACACCCCTTCCACCCTCCCGCACACCTCTCTCCAACTCCACCCCTCAGCCCCATCACCCCTCCCCACCCTCAGCCACCTACACCCTCCCCATCACCCCACCCCTCGCCAACCCCACCCCCACCCCCACCCCCACCCCACCCCTCGCCTTCCACCACCTACTACATCGGTGCCACTTCCTCCTGAGCACCGATTGCCTTCCCCTAAAGCCAGTCATCATCAACGTGCCGCTCACAATCTACGGGAACCTTACACCTTTGGCACAAACACGCCATCGTCCAAGTTCCTCTCTGCTGGCGCCAATCGCCACCGACATGGCTGCTCAGCCCTATTACCGCTCTAATATCTCACGCCATTTGCTTACAGCCGGTTCGGGCATTTCGTTAAGAGCACCATTTGCAGTGGAACACCCGGAAGCAGTGAGCTACTTTCCATTCTCCCCCCCCCCCCCAATATGTTTGGGATGCTCCAATAATGTAGACGTTATAGTAGATATATCTCCCAACTTGGCACAGTGTCCATTGTTGTTTGTTTGTTGTTGTTTTGCGTTCTAGCAACATCTTAGGTCATATCAGCATTGGTGCTGACTTGTGACAGTGTGTACTCACGGCGGCTTCATAGCGCTGCCCCTAGGGGAGACCAGCCCGCCAGCAACATGGCCCGATATGCTACAACAGTGACATTATCCGGTTACTGTGCTAACCAGTTATTGTACTATCCTATTAATGCTGACCGCCAGGCTAGGTAGCGACAAGGTTCAATTTGATAAGTTCAATGGTTTGACTTAGCGGGGATTCGAACTCCCAACCTTCCGCTTGGGAAGCGCAGTGTCCATGTGTGGTAGGGTGGGATCTGCTGGCAGTGGCGGTTGTCACACTGCAGCATGATAAGACACAGGTGGCATTAATGTTTGGCAGCTGCTATACTCAGAGGGTAGTAAGGACCGTGAGTTACTAGGTAATACCTGTATTTTATAGTCTAAATGTATAGGATACATTAGAGGAGGAGTGGCAGGAAACCTATGGCATAGGCGTTGTTAGTTAAACAAATTCCATGGCGAAATATAACGATGGAGGAAGCAGCCGAGCGGAACCCATATATATTTTGCATTCTTAAAAGCAGACTGAACTGGTTGCCAGGCCGCTCACCCACCTCCAAGTCACTGACTGTAGGAACAAAACACAAATAAACGTGTAACATAGGAATTAACAATTTAAGAATACGGAGCAAGATAATTATATAATAATTAATATAGATATAACCTGTTATACATTACTCAGAATAACAAAGATAAAAAGTATAACAGGAATTAGCAAATAGAATACGAAGCAAGGTAATTATATAATCATTAAAATATGTATACTCTTTGATACAGTACATTGAAAAACTGAAGTTAAAAGTGTAATATTAACACATAGAATACGAAAGAAAGATAATTATATAAACAATAATATTGGTATAATATGCTATACATTCCATAACATACTAAATCAGATTACCAGTCGACTGAAATCGATGATTTAAAGAATGGCTACTTCTGCCTCGCTAGCCTGTTGCCTGGCCGTACTAGGATAGGGCAAGGACTGGTTAGCTCACTATCAGGATAATATGACTGACTGGGATATCAGGTCATGGTCCCAGTGGCCTGGTCTCCCAGTTGGACAGCACTATAAATTCACCATGAGTGCGCTCTGTGACAAGTCGGTACCCATCCTGATATGACCTTAAATGTTGCCAGGACGTAAAACTCTAACAAGCAACCAACAAGTCGACACCTGTCCTAATATGACCTTAGATGTTGCCAGGATATACATCTCCAACAACAAAAATGAACAAACAACTTAAATCCAAATATATTCTACCTTATTGAATGGGAAGATTCAATTCAATATGATGTATATATATATATATCGATACAAAATCACAACTAATCGGCATATCATTAATTAGCCCCCCGAGGGTATTAGGACAATGGACTGATCAATATCTTTATATCGAGCATGAATACAACAATTCTAAAAAGGAATATATCCATAGACATCGCCTTTCTTAGTATGGTTCATTCCATTGTGATTAAATATAATAGACATAGTCTCTGTTAGTGTGGTTCATTTCATTGTGATTAAATATAATAGCTTCATGGCTTCGGGGCTATTCCAACTGTGGACGGCCATCTTCAAGTCACATGATTCTCATTCTGCATTGTTTGCGTTGCTCAGCAACACGGGTAATTTGGCATTCGGACACGGTCATAGCCTCATAGCGTTAAGAAAAGCCTTATGCTGCCACCTATCAAGTAACGGCGATATTACCATATGACTTGTGCCTCAGCACCGCCTATATTCACTTTTTAATATGAAACTTGATTAATGCTGACTAATAACTTTACTGACCTGCCATCTGCAGTTGTTTACTTGAACTATTGGCCTTCAGCAACTATATAAGGACTGATTCTATAGCGGTGAGCTCACTTTGACACGGCCACCGGAGGATACTGACTGGCTTTTTGAACTGCCACCCCACCCACCCCTACGTGACATGTTGCTGTGGGGTATGTGGTTAAAAGCTCTTGACCTCACTGTGCTTATCTTGTTTGAATCTAAACATTGGCCTTAATAGAAGATTGTTATTGAAAAATAAATCCAACCTTAAACTTATATGCTGTGTCGGTGTCAAATTATGGTTGGTGCTTAGGGAGCCTGAGTGGTAGGTGGCACCGCCATGTTGTCCCTGGGAGTAGATCCTATAGGACTTAGTTCCCGTGCTCTGACTGACAATGTGGTAAAGGGGATCCAGCTGTTTATGTTGAATCCTTAGCTCCTCTTCCACTCATGTGTATTTATGCACACAATACAAAACAGGGGGATTTCGAGATAATGGCCATTTCTTGTCACCTGCTTATTTGTGTTTTTTGTGTGACTTTGTTTTGTTTTAATTACAAAGCCTCTGTTGGTAGCGATATCGATAAGGAGTATGATAGGTATTCTACCATGATGTGTGTGCAGTGTGCTTCTGTGGGCATTGATATGTATTGGTTTTGGTGGGTCTCATGATTGATACCTGTAAACGTCCTGATATAACCTTAGATGTTGCCAGGACGTAAAACTCTAACAACCAATCAACCTGAAGAATAACTGGTTCGCCGTCTCAGTTATTCATCTTACTCACTACTATGAGGCGGATCCTGGCAACTGTCTGCCAGTCTCAACCCACTAAATACCAGAAACAACTCATAAGCAAGAAAGGGAACACAAGTCACGCAAGATTGACAGTGATCAGGTTGAGCTTTATTGTCACCTACTACTGACCTGCCACCCTGACTCACGTACAACCTGCCACCCAGACCCACATGGTTCCTGATTGTTCAGTCTAATCAGTGCCACCCATTGAACCTAAGTTCCATGGGTGTTACGCACAGCTCAGTGTTGAACTGCTTAGTTTGGTATGTCTAGAGTGACTGTGTCTGCATAGCAAGTGCAAGGAGTACAAGGTGACTGGCTCACACAGCCAGCCAAACAGACACCTCTGCAGCCTGGGAGGGGCAGCGCCCAAGAGGGGCACCTGCCACTGAACCCCAGTGCAAATGGTGTCCATAATATATGCAGAATGGCTTGGTGTGCTTACCCAGTGGTCCAGTGGTAACAAGTAGTTGTCATACAGTTACAATAAACATTAATATGTGTTCCTAACTCCATCTGCATTCTTCCTGGTGCATGGAGGGAACATTTCTGTAATTAATAACTGCATCTTAATATCCGGACATCATACACCAATTCTGGTCACTGTGTGCCATAACATTTTCACATAGATATTTATATGTCACACAGCAAGTGTGACACTATTACATAACAATGGTCCCCAACTCCGTCACCTAAATTGTCATGTGAATAAAAATGATCCAACCATGAGATTCAGCAGTAACATTATCTACTAAATCCCGTAGTGTGTCATTGTGTTTTGCAACAAATGCTTAATAACCACACAAGTTGAATATGGTAGATCAACTCAAGACAACGCTTTGATTTAGGAAAGTTGATGCTTTCATCGGACAATGCAGTCCGATCGATTTGAGTTTCTGCAACATTTATTATTAGATAATCGATCATGATCATTTATTTATTTTACTTTGAAGTACCATTTAATGTCAGTGATTACAATTGGGGATATCTAGCAAAATGATTGTTGGTCTACACAATAAAATGGTGCTAGCTGATTGCTGAGCATAGCAGCGTAACACAGGGGGGACCAAACTGCAATAAAGGCTTAACGAATGCATAAGTAATTAAGCTAGATTTTCTGATAAAATCTAACTAACAGGGTTTGGGTTTTGAGAATCTGATGGTTTCATGCATAGGATAATGCAAGTGTGAACTGATCCCGCCAGCCTCAACTGTTGCTTTATTGAAGATGAACCTTTATTTGCATGCCAATGGGATTCATGGTTTAGAAGTGGGCTGGATCTATCTTCTATATATGGATCCAGCTCACGGTACTTCTACCACTCTGGCTCACAAACCAGCAGCTCCAGCGGTAGGACTATAATTAGATTATGCGCAGAGGTGAGACGACTCTGTAAAGGTTAATGCAAATACAAACACTGCACAGTCGGGGTGTGGTGGGCGTGGGGGGGGGGCGTAGGAGGGGGGTAATCTCGGGAGATGCTTCTTGAGCTGAGTCCTCTTGCCTCTTAGGGAAATTAGACATGGGCTTTAATGCCTGTATAGGGTTAACCTTCTGAAGGATCTATTTCACCTCCAACGCAGGAGACTTCCCTTCTATTGTCGTTATATATAAAGAGATGGAGGAGTGAAAAAGAGAGAAGGAGAGTAAGAGAAAGAATGAGAGAGAAAGGGAGAGACAGGGAGAGAAAGAGAAAAAGAGAGAAAGAGATAAAGAGAAAGGGAGAAAAAGAGACAAAGAGAGAGAACGAGAGAGAAAGCGAGAGAAATAGAAAAGAAGAGAAACAGAGAGAGATAGAGAGAGCAAGAGACAAAAAGAGAGAGAAAGAGAGAAAGAGAGAGAGAAAGAGAGAGAAAGAGAGAGAAAGAGAGAGAAAGAGAGAAGTATAGAAATCGCTGAGGGTGTTATATGATTTATGCAAGTGCTCATTTATGTGTACTGATATTGTAATTGTTATTGTCGATCACACCTTATTCATGAAATAGATATAAATTAAATATCATGGTACTATTTACTTCGCCTTTTGTTATAATTAGCAGCTTCCTGTTCAGATAATCATGCCCTATATCCACTTTTTGTAGGGGGGACGCTACTGTTGGTGGGAGGGGGGAACCCCCCCCCCTCCTAGCCCCAGCCCCACGCCCAACCGATAGCCAATCCACCGACTCCGTATGTTCATTGTTTGTTCTGCTCCTCTCCCCAGCTGCCTTGTCTCCCTCTCTCACGCCACCCTCCTCTCTCCCTTCTCTCCCTCTCTCCCCACCACCATCCCTTCTCCCCCATTTCCCCTTCTGTCCTTTCATCAGCACCCCACTCTCCCCTCGCCCCACCATCCTCGCCACCTCCAACCTTTTCTGTGCCATCTCTTCATCTCGTCTCAGCATATCTTCCTTCTTTTCCTCGTCTCTCCCCTCTCATTTGCCCTCTCGCCATTTTCCCTTCAACCCTTTCCCGACCCAACCCGCTCTTTCACCCTCTGTTACCGGTTCCTTCCCCCTCCCTCATATCCCTCTCCCTTCCCACCACCTCTCTCGATCCTCCCCAAACCCTCCCCTATCCGCCGCTCTCTGGCCACTTCCTCTTCACCACCTCCCCATTCCCTCCTCTCCCGTCAGCCTTCCTTCGACCCCTGTCCGATCCTTTCTGCATCCTGCCCACCTCTCCCACTCTCCCGTCGGCCTTCCTCCCCACTCCTCGCGCCGATCCTTTCTGAATGCCGCCCACATCTCGCTCCCTTCCCTCTCTGCCGTCACCCTCGTACAGCCGATTTGGCGCGAATCGGGATAAGCAGGATGTTATTAGGGTGCGGAAAGGCGCGGGTACCCGTGAGGATATTAACGAAAATCTAATGTAGACATCGCGTTTGAAATCAATGGTCCATGGTGCGTTGCCTCTATCCGCCTTCTTGCCGGTCAATCTGGCTCACGGGGCAGGAAGCCGGGCAGCCAGGCAGCTGGGAAGCTGGGAAGCCGGACAGCCGGGAAGCCGGGAAGCCGGGAAGCAGGGAAGCCGGGAAGACGGGAAGCCGGGAAACCCGGGAGCCTGGAAACCTGGAAGCCTGGAAGACTGGAAGCTGGGAAGCCGGGATGCCGGGAAGCCGGGAAGCCGGGAAGCCGGGAAGCCAGGTAGCCGGGAAGCTGGGAAGCCAGGAAGCCGGGAGGACATTCTCTCCTCTGTACAGCACACACTCCTGCTCGGACGGTCCTTCCATCTGATTGGTCGATGTGTCATATTGGTGTAGGAGGGAAACGGCATATATAAAAATTCTCCGGTGCGAGTGACACTGGTCTACATCCGGTGGAGGCGAGAAGGCCGCAGATGCCGCCACCGGTACAGGGTTGGATCTTACGGAGTATAACAATAACGTTAATAATTTCCTTAAGTATCTTTATACTCGCATAATTCGTTACACATCGCATATATATATAATTTGTCATATGAATATAACCAGGGAAATCTACTCACTGGCATTATGCATCTAATTCTTCTAGAATTCTAGTTCTCCAACCTACCACTTAAGCACTACCTGCCTCACCCTCGCCTCATTATATTTGATCAGGATTGAGACTTGGAGTAAACGGATGCATAATATAGCAGCAACAATGCAGAACAATTCCTTGTTTATATTCAAATAAAAGTGTATACAGCATATACATAGTTCCTTGCCAAATCTCATATATATCGGATATATAAGTCTCCCTTTGCCTAGGTATACATGTGGATATATATATATAAGCCTCCCTTACGAATTGACAAGAGACAGCAGATTGGGGTGGTTCGTTGATTCGACTCCGAGCTGAGTGATAAATGCTCTACCTAATACAAAAGCAAAAAACTGGAGGCAAGTGACGATTCAAACCAACTCAAGCAGCGTCGAACCCGCCAGGACCGCAGCAGGGCCAGCGGACGACGGCGATTGGACAATATTAAGTCGAGTAGAATCAAAACTAATAAATAATAAATAATCCTCCGAGCGTTTATATGTATATAATAGATTATATATAATATATTCTGTCTAAATATATATATTGATTGCTTTGATCATTCGCTGGATCAGTAGCGGCTGGTAGATTAGGACCTTATTTCTGATCAACCCCGACTGACAAGTGAATTTAGTAGCTGTATTGACGTGTGACGTAAGGTGCTGGAAGCTCTCCCGCTCTCCTCCACTCTCTATGAGCAGGGGGACCGCTCCAGTTCAGCCCACCGTCCCCCAACACACAACCCTACCCCGGCCCTTATCCCGTACTCCTTACTACCTGCCTGCCACGCACTACTCTTATCCTCCAATCCCTACCCCGTCGCCTACCCGTTATCATCTACCCCTATCACTTAACCCTACCGCCTACCTCAATACTCTACCCACCAACATCTCCCTTATATATATGTATATATATATACATATGCCTTATAGATATATATATATATGGGTCACTCTCGTGAAAACTGGCCAGAAGTGTCACATGGAGAGGTAACATCTAATATTTGAAACTTTAACAATTCTTTTTGTTTTTGTTTTTGTTGGTCCATTAGTTGTGTAAGCAGGGGAAATTTCAGTCATAGATGACTGGTCTTCCTCATTCCACTGCTGGTCAATCGAAAGGCCGAGCCGACCCAAGGCATTTTTAACCTCCCACACCACATAGACATGGTATGAGAGCAACCGGCCTTTGATGATGCTGTAAGTTATACACAGCGGTAGAAATCCAAATTGGCAGAGCTGGGGGCACGGGGAATCAAACCACCAACCCTCAGATTAGGAGTCTGACCTAGAAAAAAGTCCCTCTAACCACTCCACCACAGAGAATCTATTAAAATATAAATTGAATGAGGGAAATAAAGGTGTAGTTCATGATTAAGCTATGTATTATGGCAGTATAACCTGTATTGCTCAGATGTAATACATGTTTAGGACACCACACAGTCTCCTTAATAAAAATCTTAAGAAGAATTAAATAATTTCATCATAGCATCATAGCATAATATGCAGAAATATGTAGTGTTTAGATTGATACCAAAAGAAGTAATTCTCAGTCATGCTTTATTCACTGAATAATTAGTGTACAATATTTGTGTGGCATCCAGGAACCACCGATTACATCTGTGACTGAAAGTTGTAATGTTATATCTGAAGACATCAAATAATTTCTTTTTTTAGTTCAGCATGCAGACATGTTAATAAATACTTCCTTTTTGATTTGGGAACTGTTTTGTGTAATATATCAATGCAATGGAAGATGGTAGTAAGGATTCAACCATGTCCCATATCTCATGTTACAAATGGCTGACTGTAGAAAAACACTTCATAACTAAAAGGACCAAAGTTGTACACAGTATATTTTATTTCCATTAATTCTTACATCAAATCTGAACATGAATTTGAAAGGTATAAGCAAAGAAATAAGTAGGAACTTTGTTATTGATGTTTTAAAATCCCATCCCATGCTGACCAGTTTTCAGGACAGTGACCCATATATAAACCATACCCATACCATACCCTAACCCTTACATAATTCCATACCTACTATCCCATACCTATTTCCCTGTACCTACTCCCTTATTCCTACTACCACACACCTACTACCCCATGCCTCCTACCTTATTCCTATTACCCTATTCCTACGAACCCTTACCTACTACCCCATACATACAACCCTATACCTACTACCCTATACCTACTACCTTATTCATACTACTCCATAGCTATCACTCAATCCCTACTTCCCTATGCCTACTACCCTTACCTAATGCTCCACACATATTACCCCATACCTACTACTCTTACCTAATACCACACACATATTCCCTTACCTACTACTACCCCATGCGTATTGCAACATAACCTACTACCCGTACCTACTTCCCATATCTACTACTCCATACGCAATGCCTTATATAACCACCCCAAACCCCACACCCCACAGCCCACACACCACACCCCACACCCCACACCCCACACCCCACACTCCACACCCCCACACTCCCACAGCCCCACACTCCCACACCCCCACACCCCACACCCCACCACCCACAACCCACACCCCACACCCCACACCCCACACCCCACACCCCACACCCCACACCCCACACCCCACACCCCACACCCCACACCCCACACCCACACCCCACACCACACCCCACACCCCACACCCCCACACCCCCACACCCCACATCACACCACACCCCACACCCCACACCCACACCCCACACCCCACACCCCACACCCCACACCCCACAACCCTTACCTCAATATGCCCCATGTTCCCACCATAGCTCCACTCTGTTGCCAATTGCACACGCCCACCACCTCGCGCCTTGCTATTCTGCCTGATGACGGATGTGTATGTGATTCCATTGTCCGCGCCGCTGGGCGGCAGGTGACAGCAGGACGGTCCTTCGGCGGGAAGGCAATGCCCGGTGTCCCGGCACGCAGAGCTCGGGGCGCAGCCGGCCTGAACATGGACGCGCGAGACTGCAGAGAATCATCTCCGTCATGATGCGCTCATTCAGGTCTCCATGACGACCGGGGTCTGGCGGTCATAACGGCCGCCAGTACCCGCCATACCCCCCACGTAGCCTTTGATGCCTTTCTACCTGCAAGCATTTAGTCGTGCTTTTTTCAACATCCATCTGATTCTTCTTACTCCCGACCCGCCTGCAGTCTCTCCGGTCTCTCCTCTCCGGTCTCTCCTCTCAGCTCCTCCTGCACCTGCTCCTTCTCCGCTCTTCCCCTCCACTTCTCTGCGGCATCCTCTCACCTCCTGCTACACCTCGTTCCTCGCTCTTCCCCCTCTCCTCTCAGTTCCTCTTCCACCTCCAGCTTCCTCGCTCTTCCCCCTCTCCTCTCAGCTACTCTTCCACCTCCAGCTTCCTCGCTCTTCCCCATCTCCTATCAGCTCTTCCTACACCTCCCGCGTCCCCCCTTTCCACCCTCTCCTCTCAGCTCTTCCTGAACCCGCTCCTTCTCCACAATTTCCCCACTCATCTGAGCTCCTCCGGCACCTCCTCTTTCTCTGCTCTCCTCTCAGTTCCTCCTGGATCTTCTCCTACGCGCTTCCCCTTCTCCTCTCACCTTATCCTGCACCCTATTCTTCTCCGCTCTTCCCCCTGTCACGTTCCCTTCACACTTTGCACTTTCCCTCAATCTTCTAACCCTGTTCTCCCCCCTCTGTTCTTCCCCTTGCTCGTCCCCTCATCTCCACCCTTCCACTCATTCCGTTCCCATGCCCTTCTTCCCTTAATAATTTCTCCCCGTGCCCCTCTTCCTACCTCTCCCTCCCCACTCCCCAACAACCCCTTCCACTCCTCTCATGTTCAAGCCCTTCCTCTTCCCTCATCTCCAGCCCCTTGCCCTCCCTTCCTCGCAAAACCTCCCCACCTACTCTCCAACCCCTTCTCCTCCCAATCCCTACCTCTCTCCTCTTCTCAAACCCCTTCCGCTCCCCGCGTAGCCAACCATTTCCCCCTTCCCCTCCAACCGCTTCTCCTCCCTCCACTCCAACCCCTCCCTGTTCCTTTTTCTCCAACCCCTTCCTCTGCCTTCCTCGTCAAAACCCCTTCCATTTCCATCCTCTCCAAGCGTGTATCCTCCCTTCTTCGCCAAACCCTTCATCTCCCTTCCCCCATCACGAACCCCTTCCGTTCCCCACCCTTCCTCTCCATCCCTACATTTACCTTTACATTACTTCTGTCCGTCCTCTCGTTCTCCATAGTCCACACTTTGCAATCCTTTTCCCAGAACCCACTTCCCTTTCTCCTTTACCATTCCCCTATCGTCTTACCCTCTTCTTTCCTATCCCTTCCCTATCCCTATCAATACCCCTATCCCGCTTTTCCTCCGACCACAATTCCGCTTCACCCTCCCTTCCTGCCCTCCCTCCAACTACCACCACCACAACCAACACAGCAAGCATCACCATCTCAATGCAGCTACTTCACCACTCCTTATTCGATTTTCTTTCTCAGCGATCGCGCTTGCCGATAGTGTCGTCCACCCATGGGCTTCTAAATACATTATTTGAGACTTCCTCCGGTAGCATCCACAGCCACAATGCAGGTTCACTGTGCCGGAGTCTCCTCTGGGAGGTTCCGGGCGATCAATGTGTTTCTCCCGGTAGCCGCACCTCCCGGGCGTCAGTGGTTGGGAAGATGTTTGTGTGAGGGGGTGAGTTCGTAGGTGAGGTGGGGGTGGGGGTGGTGGTGGTGGTGGGGTGGGGGTGGGGGTGAGGGTGCCACGACGGGCGTGGGTAGGGGGTGAGGCAGATAGAATCATGTAGTACTGATCCTTCCATGATTGGGTGCTCCTAATTTTGGCGATCTCTCCACACGATAATCTTCCCCCCGGGGAGACATCTGGCTCCGGGTCGCTTGACCTCATCACCACTGTGTCCGCGTCCTGGGAGGGGACCAATCATCTGAACCAGTCAGCGGGGGGTGACCAGCAGCGGGTCGGCGGAGGGGGGAGGGAGGGCGGGAGGGCGGGAGGGCGGGAGGGCGGGGGAGAGGGCGGCGGTGGGGAGGTGGGGTCAGGGGCGGGGTGGGAGGTGCTCTACCACCACCACAATACAAAAAACAACACCGCACCGATAAGAAATCAATCGACTCCCAAACAAAACCGTCGATAACATCTCAATTATAATGATTGCAACTTGAAGAAGTTTCTAGCGGTTGGGAGGGAGGGAGGGCGGGTGAGAGGCTGTAGGGCGGGGGTGCATCCTTGGGGGCAGGGGGGAAATAAGGCTGCAATTATGACAATGCATGATTCCGATTTTGTTGCTGAAATTAGAGTCCCAATTTTAAAGGCAGGTCCGACGGATAAAAAGACGGTTATTCTCCAAGAAATAATCACTGATAAATAATGCGACGAGCCAACATGAATCAATAATCTGATAAGAATCATGAACATTTTTCGCAATTAAGCCCTCGAAATAACCACCACGTCCACCCCCTCACCCACCCCGATACCGACACTCACTCCAACACATCCTTCTCCACGTAGGAATGTGTGCATAAGTACATTTGTGATTCTCAAGAAAAACTTGGCAAATTAACTATAGATCTTACTGATATCTGGAGGTGCACACGGGGCAGCTGCTTTGTATTAGCTCTCATATGCATAATTAATCAAAGAAAATGTGAAATAATCCCGAGAAAAAATAGTTGTGTGCAATCAGCTCTCATAGGCATAATTAACCCAAGAAAACATTGTGAAATACTCCTGAGAAAATATTTTTGTGCGACCAGGTTTTTGCACGATGAGCGGATGAAAGTCAATCAAGATAACTGTTCTCCCTAAAGCATAGGTGTATTTTCAAATATGCATAAAGTACTTCCCTGGGGCGCCACTTAATGATCCACCTTATTTATGACGTCATTTCCTATCCACATCGTAGTAAGGAACGGGATTGCCGAATGAGTTAGAGCGTTCCTCTCCCGTGCTGTAGATCATGGGGTCGTGGCTTCGAACCCCAGTCGAGGCAAACCAATGACTTAAAAATTGATACTTGTCGCTTCCTAACCAGGCGCTTGCCATTATTAGGACAGGGCAAGGATTGGTGTGCTCAGTGTCAGGATAATGTGACTGAGTGGGATACCAGGTCTTGGTGCCCGTGGCCTGGTTTCCCAGTGGGACAGCACTATAAAGTCGCCATGAGTGCGCACTGTCACAAGTCGGTACTGGTCCTGATATGACCTTAGATGTTGCTAGGACATAAAACAACAGACAAACAAAATCAAGCCATCTTGCACTTTGCAATTACTTCTATGGTGAATTGGAACAACTGGTTGTAACATCATGTTTTATGGCTTAATTTCGTTAAAGTATATATATATATATATATATATATATATATATATATATCGATGGTGTCCATAACGATGCATGCATAATTCAATGATATCTACTACAATGCTCTAAGTGTAGGTTAACTCTCTGGGGTTCACATATATTTATACATATAAAAACACATATAAATATATATACTGTAAAACCTCTCTAACCAAACACCTCCATAGATCCACCACTCCCCTGTATCGATGACTTTATTTGGGTCCTAAACGATCACCAATACAATACCATTGTAATGATGAACAAAAATCCCTAATCCGACCACCTCCCTAACTGGACCATTTAAAATCGGTCTCATGGTCGGTCCATTTAGAGAGGTTTTACTATCTATATATGAAGAGTTCAGGCACAAAACCACGTAAAGGGCAATCCAAAAATGTACTTTAAATCAAATATGTTTGTCTGAAATTAATTTAATTCTCAGTAATTCCACTTTTCATATGATCACATCGTTATGGGTCAATGACGAATATAGCAACAATTAAAACAAATATATATTTGGAGGTTTGATTCCGATGTTTATGTATATATAATAGTTTACCTATATAATGACCATGAGGAAGACATGATAGTGGGTAAGAGTCTATTTTCTCAGCATTAAGTGAGTAGGATAGTGAGCAGGCGAGCGGTGGCACCACCGTCGGAGTTGAAGCCTGAGCAGTAGATGAGTAGTCCGAGGCTCAACCACCCTATTACTGGTGGGTGGGTGTTAGGATAGTATAGAATTATGGGTTGTTATACTGGTATAATTCTTATACAGCGTATATATGCATTCCATTTTAGGTAGTGGATATGGCAGAGCCTTACGTCTATGGCATTCTTCTCCAACATGAAATGAAAGAGCCAGTACAGTGCTTTTCCCGGTCGGTCTCAGCACAGGTGGTTTAAATGAAAAACTGGATACATAGCGCCCCTGATGACAACGAGCCGAAACAAGAGATAAAACATATCGGTATCAACAACGTGGCACAGATACTTTCCATCGCTGAGACACTGCAGTAGGCTGCACGGCGGGGGAATTCATATTCCCATGTGTGACTCCCACATCTGATAAATCTATATATATATATATAATAATTCTTACGTACATGCTAAGATAGAGAGAGAAGTAGTGTAGTCTGAGTTGGAGGTAACAAAAGGACCCCCAACTCCTTTATTAAAAAAAAACTTCTGTGCGTATGGAGTATGCGGCCCACCCCGCACAGGGGGGAACCTAGAGGATGCTGGGAGACCCCCCCGACCACAAGAGGGGGGCGGGGCACAATACACTGCAGACCTTATTATACGCGATAAGGGGCTTATCACTATCCAATAATTAGTATGTACATGCTAAGATAGACAAGTAGTGGAGTCTGAGTTGGAGGTAACAAAAGGACCCAAATAGAAAACCTAACTCAAACACAAACAAAAATGCTGAGAGAGAGGCACAAGACTAGGCTGGGGAGCCGACCGCTGCAAGCAAGTTGGCAACCCTAAGATCGTCCGATATGCGTTCTTGTAATTGAACACATTAGTACAAATAGACACAGTCACTTGCCCAGTCCCCCCGAGTCTTTATTTCCTGTATAGAGCTGCCTGGCATGAGCGGGTAGGTGGCCCCCACCCTGCCGCAGGGAGTGGCTGGAGAACAGGTCTGGGTCGAGGCTCGACAGGCCGCAGAGGCGTGTTGGCACTGCTGAATACTGGATGTACTCAATCTGGGAAGAGCCAGAGGGCCTGGTCGGACTGCTTTGCTTGTAGCTGGGCGAAGTGGAGCTCCACTGCCCGAACAGTGCAGAGCAGTGGGTGGGAGACCCTGGTGATAGGGATGTCCAGTGTTCGCTCCGGTCTTCCTGACCCGCAGAGTCATGCCCTAGGGGTGAAATGAAAAATGCCCCCTGAGCAGGGGGGGGGCATCAGAGCCGGTGATGTGCACTTTCCTGAGCAGACTTCCGAATGAGGTTAAGATGGGCACCTTGAAGGCATTGTGGCAGAACTTGGTGGCTGGCATGGACTGGTGCGGCCGGGTGAGAAAGCCGGCTGGTGTGGAGAGCGGAGAAGGAGGGGAAGGCGGGGAACATACGTCCGCACACGTCCTAAACTTCTGAGTGTATGGAATGTGTGCCCACCCCATGCAGGGGGGGGGGGAGCATAGAGGATGCTGGGAGACCCCCCCCACCACAACAAGGGAGGAGCAATACACTGCAAACCTTATTTCATGCGATAAGAGGTTTATCACTATCCATATTTATATGAAGAGTTCAACTAAACCCCTGGCAGAAAAATGTAATTTAAACAAAAGACTTTCATCTTAAAATAATTTGTAATTCTCACTAATTCCACTGTTCTCATGATCACATGATTATGGAGCAATGAACACAAAAGTAGGAATTTAATGAAATAACATTTTTGAAGGTTTGATTCCGATGCTTTGCTCAATATTTTGCTTGGAGTTTACGGGTTTTGTATCCGAACTCTTCATATATATATATATCTATATATCTATATATAGATATATATATAAATATATCTGCAGTAAAATAACAAGAGAGACAAATAAGGTAGTGGATTGAGTAGTTTTAATCTCTGGCAAGGGATTATATGCCCTTACCCATAAAAAAATGAACAAATCCTCCGGTGCGACTGACACTGGTCAACCTCCAAGGGAGGTGAGCTGGGCAAAATTTGGGCAGCCAGCCCCAAAGGTCGGTGTGATCGTGAGAGAGTGACAGATCAGGTATTGCCAGAGTAATGGTGATGATAATGGGCCCAGAGGGCCTGAAATATTGTATATCTTTGTATTCGCATATTGCGTTATACATCACACACACGCATATATATATATATATATATATATATGTATTTCGAAGCATAGATCCCCAGTAGCCGGACGGTACTATAAGCGCGCATACATCAAAAGACGTGGCAGCCGATTAAATTCCGCATAAACCTCGTGTACAATCAGGAGCCAGTCGTCGCTGCACCGGCGGCGGTGGTACAGTTCACATTCACTCTGGCCCCACCTCAGTGGCCAAGACCACCAGCCATCACCACAACGACTCAGCGACCCGCGGCCCGCCACAGCTCCACACTCACCCCTCCCTCCCCCCCGGCCCCCCGCGCCCCCTCCTTCGCCCCTCGCCCCCCCCCCCCCCTGCAGTCTGTTCACAGATGCCCATCTCGCTTATTTACATGGCCATATAGTGCCAGCACAGGCACCGAATATCTGAGTTCTATATATAGCCAGACATCTAGTATGCGCCCATATTAAGGCCAAATACAAAGTTGGTGATCGTCCCCGCCCGTGACTGAAAAAAAGGCCCGCCCTTGATTTACACCCAAAAGTTGATTTGTTTTCAAACTTTTAGAAATGCGTCGGGCTATCAGCAATTCAACTTTTGTAACAATTGTTAAGTCATTGGTTTGACTCGGCCAGGATTCCAACCCAGGAGTTTGGATTCCCATGTCCTACCAGCACGGGAGGCGGATGCTCAAGTCATTCGGCCATCACATCTGGTTACATATTACTTATATGTAATATGCCAGAAACATTCTAAAATATAAATAAAAACCTCCCGCCGGAGCCTGATTTGTGTAATCCAAAGGCAATGTATTTTTGTTTGGGGGGGGGAGGGGACCTAACAGTAACGTATATTTATTTATCAAGTCATTATTGAGCTGTTTCTGGATGTAGTCTATGGCCATTCAAATATATTATAGTTCATTGGCAGCCTTTAATGTTGGTGTGTGTAATCAACCTCTCTCGTGCTGGCTCTGGCTCTCTCACACTCTCACTTCTCTCTCTCTCACTAAATATATATATATATATGTTTATCTATGATAGGTAATATATTCGGCGAGTATAAATAAGCCTGCAACTCAGACCCATTTAGACATAAATCACCCAACCCGCGGTCATACCCCCTTCTGAGTATCCCGAAGACTGGGCAACGAGTGACTCGCTGCCTTCTTCACGTACGACTCAGTGGGTCAGCGTTTTATGTGGCTCACTGGGCCGAAGGGGCATTCTTTGCCGTTTTTCCGTGAATATCTGTTGTTCTTGTCAGGAGGGGCCGGACCCCCACGTTCGTCCAAGGTTGAGACTGAGCCTACATAAAGCCCCATGTTTGTCAAAGCCTGACATATGAAAAGACTGAGTCTACATAAACCCCCACGTTCGTCCAAGCCCCATGTTTGTCCAAAGCCTGACTGAGTCTACATAAACCCCCACATTCGTCCCAAGCTATCAAAAGAGGCGGGACCGATTGGCGGAGGCTGCATAGGTGTCATTGCAGCAGAGTGACAACAGTAGTTACCGGCATTTATTAATTTATGCATTTATTTATGTATTTATTTATTTAATTATTTTAACCTTCGAACCTTCGAAGGCATTGATAGAGTTGTGACAATACAACATTTATATAGGCCGCAACAAAATCCCGAATTTATTTTTGCTGTGTGGAAATCAAGGAATAGACTTTTCTTCTACTGCATCAACTTTTCTTCTACTGGATGTAGTTATGCCGTAACAACCATGGTTTACCTTAAGGTTTGTTTGCGGCTGTACATCTGCTTCCCGCCATAGGCACTAGGTGGTGCCATCATTGCTCTTCAGGGTTCTAACCTAATATCTCCAGGTGGCAGCACCAGACAACAGAGGTCAGACGGTCGTCTTCTTTTCTAGTTGCAAATCTTCACGCCCGATGGCACCACCTGCGTGAAACATACTTCATTTCGTTACCACTAGGTGTCTGACCGCTTGACCGATTGACCGATTGACCTCTTGACCTCTTGACCATGCCTCGCCTCACCGCACTGCTCGCACATCCACCAGCTCAAATCTACTCACACACTCTCACACTCACACTCGCGCACCACACACACCTCACCTATCTCACCTAATCCCCAACGCAAATCTCCAAACCATGTCTTCGGAATCGAAACGTGTGAGTATTTTACATGTATCTGGTTTTTGTGTTGTAGGATTCTGTATTTGACCATCAAATTTCGTACGGTAGATATGTAAGATGATTAGTTTTGAAGTAATCTGAGCTGAAAGAAACAAAAATAATTTCGACAAGATGGTCAGCTCCCAGTGACCACGTGCTGTGGAACGGATTCTGTATTTGACCGTCAAATTTCGTACGGTAGATATGTAAGATGATTAGTTTTGAAGTAATCTGAGCTGAAAGAAACAAAATAATTTCGACAAGCTGTGGCTATGACCCAGATGGTCAGCTCCCAGTGACCACGTGCTGTGGAACGGATTAGTGCCATAGGCCCATTAAATTTACCATATAGAAATGATAATCATACCACTGTAAAGAGCCAAACAAATGCTTTTAAATAACACAAAGATCCTGCATATTGGTCTATTATTAAGAAAGTTATGATTTTTTATTTATTTTAAATATAATTTTTTTTTTCCTGTAATTCGACTGAAACAAAGGGAATGGGTGTGAATGGGTGTCAAATTGGTCAGCTCCCAGTGACCACGTGCTGTGGAACGGATTAGTGCCAGAGGCCCATTGGATTCAGGTACTTACATGCAGTATCAGTAGTTATTTTGCATTTATGTTAATAGGGGTATTATATATATTCTTTACTGGTAATCGATTTAGTATGCATTGAGATAGCTTATCTTTAGCACTACAAAGTTAATTGTACGCTATCAGGTGTAGTCGGAAAACAGGGCTCGATTAGCAAAGAAATGCGATCAAGCATATCGGGTCAGATAAGAATTACACAGTTTCTCACGCTATTCTGCCGCCCATAAATAATCAGTTTGTCGGGAGCACATTACCAAATACAGACTTCATAAATCAAGAGTCGCAGAAAATGAATATTTTCGGGTTTGTGTCATTATAGTGTTTAAGTGTAACTTGATAAGGAGCTGACACACAGAGACACACACAGAGACACACACAGAGACACAACACAGAGACACACAGAGACACACAGAGACACACACACAGACACACACACAGACACACACACAGACACACCACCACACACACAGACATTATCTCGATCGGTCCCTATAGCGATCGGTGCGTAATGCGTTATGCGTCAAGCTGGATGTGAATAGAAACCTGAGTCAGAGGGGTGCTAATTGGAAACACATGGTGAGCTGGGCACCAGGGAGACATAGGGTTAGGGGAAAGCTAAAAATGCTACCATATGCACACAGAAATATGAATACTTATCTATAATTTGGTTATAATAAAGGTAGGAACCCCCATGTGACATACAAAAAGTTACATAGATATACATGCAATATTTGGTCACATACAGAGCAGTATGGAGAATAATTGTTTATTTTTATTTTTTAAATATAGCCAGTCGTGCGCCACATAACGCATTACACATTACACATTACGCGTATATGGAATGCTGGCATTCGCATAACGCATAACGCATAACGCATTACGCATTACGCGTATATGGAATGCGCCCTTTAGCCTTCGGTTCGGTTCGGTTCTGTCAAGAACCTGTACCTACAACTCTGCAAGGCAGGGGCGTCAAACTCCCTGAGGTATTGCTATACCTACAATACCTGCATAAATACATACGTAGGGACAGCAGTAGGGATGGCTAACTCCACACAAACGCTTGTTTTGACAACCACCAAGTATGAAACGGCTGTGGGCAGTTTACATCCGATGTGTTTGTTTAGTGGGTTTGTTTAGTGGCAAAATAACAGATGGAGGTGGAGGAAAAACAGTGACAGTATATGCCTAAATTAATTTCCAATGTTTCAATTTAGAATTTTCAATATCTCATCATAAAAAGGAAATATAACACTATCAAATGGCATTACGCACATGAATAATTAGATAAAAGATTCACCCGGTACTTACTGCAACAGTACGGGGTGAATCTCGTACCTAATGAATAATGTGAAACAACATACGAAGCGTTGGTTAATTTACTGGTGTCACCCAAACAATGATCGCGGCCGTCATAAGAACCGCACGAAAATGCTGTCATAAGTATAATGCGAATGCAATAGATAACAAACAATCCACCTAACAACCGTATGGCTGTCAAGCTACGACTACGTAGTTTTTGGTAGGGCGGGGGATATAGACACTGACACTATAGTGACATAATATAAAGTGACATAGTCATTATTAATAGCCGTGTTCACACGGACGATGTAAACCGATTCGTAGAAAGCGACTTGTATAGTTGGTCTAGGTTGTTGTGGTTGTTGTGTTGTTTGGTTGTGTCGACCGTTGGTGGTTGTGGTTGTTGGTTGGTTGGTTGGTTGGTTGTTGGTTGTTGGTTGGTTGGTTGTGGTGTTTGTTGTTTGGTTGGTTGTGTCGACTGTTGTTGGTTGTGGTTGGTTGTGGTTGTGTTCTTTGTTATTTGGTTGTGTTGAGTGTTGTTGGTTGCGGTTGGTTGTTGGTTGTGTTGTTTGTTATTTGGTTGTGTTGACTGTTGTTGGTTGCTGGGTGTGGTGTTTGGTTGCTGGTTGTGTTGATTGTTATTTGTTTGTGTTGTGTTGACTGTTGTTGGTTGTGGTTGGTTGGTTGTTGGTTGTGTTGTTGGTTGCTGTTTGTGATTGTTTGTGTTGTGGTTGTTGATTGTTGGTGTTGTTGGCTGTGGTTGGTGTTGTTGGTTGTGTTGACTGTTGTTGTTGTTGTTGGTGATTGGCGTGACATGATTGGTTGTTCATTTGGTTGGTTGTTGGCTGTGTTTGTTAGTTGGTTGGTTGTGTTGGTTGTTGGTTGTGTTGTTTGTGTTTGTTGATTGTTTGTTGTTGGTTTGTTGTTTGTTGTGTTGACTGTTGATAGGATTGGTTGTTCAGTTGGTTGTTGTTGATTGTTGTTTGTTTGGTTGTTTGTTTGGTTGGGTGGTTGGTTGGTTGTGTCGACTGTTGTTGGTTGGTTGTGTTGTTTGTTGGTTGTGGTTGTTGTTTGGTTGGTTGTTGGTTGGTTGTTGGTTGTTGTTGGTTATTTGGTTATGTCGACTGTTGTAGGTTGTGGTTGTTTGGTTGGTAGTTGGTGGTGTTGTTTTGTTGGTTGTTTGTTTGTTGTGGTTGTGGTTGTTGATTGTTTGTTTGTTTGTTGGTTTAGGATTGGTTGTTGTGGTTGTTGTGTTAGTTTGTTTGGTTGTTTGTTATTTGGTTGTGTTGTTTGTTGGTTGTGTCGACTGTTGTGTCATGGCATATTGTTGATTTGTTGTTGTGATTGGCGATTGGCAATAAACACTATGTTCAGCATTTACGTTTGCAAAATTGATTTGGCATGTTTTTCGCTTCAAAGACCACCGAATCAAATTGTCGATAAAAACTCGGCGCTGACACGACACAACACTACGTCCTAACAGTGCACCAGCAGGACTATGGTGCTACAGTGGCGTCTCCTAGTGGGGAAAGCAAGAGTTAAGGGGTGGGGAGGCGACGACTGGCGACGACTGGCGCCACCTAGAGTATATTGGCAGATGTAAACAACGACAGCGGTCGGCAATATTGTTCGGAGAATAAAAGAGAAGTGCAATGTTGTCGGCCCCCGACTCGTTCTGACTTGTTTTTATATCGTACTTATATCGTATTTGCAGGACGATGCTACAAGGACAGATAGCGCTACATGATAGTTCTTAGGTGAGCCTGTTTTTTTTTGTTATGGAGCAGTCACACTACGACGTGTTGGCCCGGCGTTGGACAACGCGTGCCAACGTGTTGGGTTTTTGGGCGAAACGTCGGAACCCGTCGGGACGCGTTACCAACGCGTTGCCGGCGCGTCGGTACACGTCGGTACACTTTGATTGACAGGTCGCTTTGAAACAACGCGTCGGCGCGCGTCGCCCAGCGCCGAATGTTTTGTGCTTGCACAAAACTTTCGGCGCTGGCCGACGTCTTGCGTTGCGCGTTAGGGGCGCGTTAGCAGCACGTCGACACGCGTTATCAGCGCGTTGGCGGCCCGCTCGTAGCACGTTGATCAAAGTCGTGGAAATTTCCCACAACTGGCACCAGTGCGTCAACGCGTCGGTAACGTGTTGCTGACGCGTGTGGACGTGCTGCTGGCACGTGACGATGTGTTGCTGGCGCGTTTCGACCTGTTGCTGGCGCATTTCGACGTGTTGCTGGCGCATTTCGACGTGTTGCTGGCGCGTGTCGACGTGTTGCTAGCGCGTCCGCGGCGGTGCGCTGGCGTTCTGCGAACGTGTCGTCAGCGTGCTGGGTTTGATAACGCGCCGACAACACGTCCATAACACGTCCACAACACTCTAGCAACCCGTCGAATTGGTTTAACGCGCTGGCGACACGCCGACAACACGTCCGTAACACGTTGACAACACGCTGGCAACCTGCGTGGGAACCCGGCGACTGATGTTTGAAATTGGGTCAAGCAGCATTGGGTTTTTTTTTCCATCCCCTCCACCGGCGCAACACATTGGCGGCGCGCCAATAACGCGCCAGCAATACGCTCCAAACACGTTGAGTTTTCTCAAAACACGCTGAAAAGTTTGACGTTTCTCGACGCGTTGAATATATTTAAGCGCGTTGGCGGCACGCCGGAAAACACGTCGTAGTGTGACTGCTCCATATAGGTGAGTGCGGCCCTATGGGGCTCAAAAAGGCAGAGGATACGACAGCCAATTATCCGCACATCGATGTGCGGTGACCACTTCTATCGTCTTTTTATTATTGTCCAAAGCTATTTGAATCGCATTGCAGGCTGAAAAAGAATCAGATGAAGAGGAATCCATATTATTACTTTGTTGTGATATTGTTGAAAACGTAGGGGGGCCACCTCGGGGGTGGACCAGAGCTGACCAGGTCAATCGTGTCAATCGTGTGTACCGAAAACATTGATGGCGATATTAACAAAAACGAAGTCTGTGTAATCCAATATCTCCAATTTCGACTCAAAAGCAATAATAAATAACATTTGAAGCGTACGTGAGGTAGCAAAATACGGAGGTGAGCGCAAACAGAGAGTACAACTTGATCAAGTTGTTGTTGATGTGCTAAGGGGCCGGGCCGAGCACAGCTTGGTCACCGATAAGTCCACCTGCTGGACGGATACAGTAAGAACAGTAGCTAGTAGCGACCACTGAGCCGCGGATGGCGGTCCCTCTTATAGTATGACTGAGTCGTTGTTGATAGTAAGCGTCCTCAGTGCATAAATCCACCATCACTGCGGTAGGGCCTATATAAAAAAGTAACCATTATTGTCACTTGCTATCCGGACCACACTCCGACCACACCTCTCTCTATCTCCTCTCCGCTGGCCTTGCTCCTCCTTGATATGTCTGAAAAGAGTTCCAGGAGGGGGTGCCTGCCGGTATTTCACTTTCTACTCTTACTCCGTCCATGTCTTTGGCTCGCCGGCTGGTCACCATAGAGCAAATAGACACGGTCCTTTGACTCAACTCTCCTCATTTCTCTTTCCTAGACTCTACCCATTTTTATTTTCTCCCAGGCATACTCCTCACCCTGAACAGGGGAGTTGTGTGCTTGGATGGGACTCTTTACCTTTACGTTTCTCTCACTTTGTTCTCATTGCTGGAACCACTGCTGCACCCATCTTTACCAGCCCTTCCTCAAAACCCTTGCTGCTGTCTGCTGGATACAAGTGCTCTACAACCGCCAGACCGAAGAGATGTCCCCAGCTTCTACAACCATACTGACTAAAGATTAATCTTCAACCAAAGATTGGGCCGATTTATCGGAGCCTCTCTACAATGTTCCGATTCTGCAACCAGTAACCATCGTAAGGTTACAAACAACCCCAAGCATACAAGTTGTAGTATGCATGCTGTGTTTTAACAAAAAGTACCCAATCAGAGCTGTTCTTTTCGATTGCAAATGGCGAACCCCATGGAAGCAGCCATTTTGCAATAAAAAAGAAGATTGGCTATCATGAAAATGAGAAGAGGAAAATCAATTTCTGGCAAGTTCAAACAGGCTCAGACAAGTTCAAACGTGGCTGGTTGTCCCTCTCCTTTAAGCCCTGAATATTCTTATGCTACTTTGTGCAAATGGGTGATAATACAGGCATATGCAAAAGGAGGAAAGGCAGTTCTCGCGAACACGAGAAGAGGAAAGTCCATTTCCGGCTCTAGGCACTGTATGCCAGCTGCGTCTGGCCATTAACGCCTATAGGCCCGTCGGGACAGTCAAATTTTAAGTTTAGGTGGGCATTTAATATATCTCCGCCATAAAATATATATCTTCTTCTCAACCACATCAGTCTTATCGTTGTTCTGTTTTATCTGGGACCAACTGTTTATACATATATATATGTGTGTGTGTGTGTGTGTGTCGCGAAATATTGTGTGTGAATATAAACAACCAGACCCACTGTTATACTAGGTTTGTATGTATTCCTATAGTTCTCCACTTACCCTCCACGGCGCCACCTGCGTGCGAGTACCATCGCACCTCCAATCCTTGCCTGACAAAAAACGACAATGGTAGCTTAAAGTAGGTGCACCATTAGAACTGACAGACAAAAATACTCATAGCCATCTTACCTGGCGTTTCTCTCCTGACACGATAACAAAAAATGGCTGCGACTTCTATATTTCCTGCACACCAACGTGTTGAAATGGATTAGCGTTGAGGGGGGGCGGGGGGGGGTGATCCTGCACCTATACCAATTATGTCCTGACTTAGCAGGTGCACTGTGTGATCAGAGGGATAACCAATTGAAACAAAGACAAAGAACACTACGCACAATGAAAGAAATCCTTCAACGCGACAGGAGTTCATGGGTCGCTGAAGACAGGTACCGTTGTGCACCCACATCTTTGTTCTCATTGACCTGCCTGTCGCCGTTCATCTAACCTGGCGACCCTGACCCCATCCACGCACGTCCATCCCCCACCGACCCCATCCCCCACCCATCCCCCATCCCCCATCCCCCACCCATCCCATCCCCCATCCCTCACCCTGCCATCACCATATTAGCCAGTAGCTCCAGTCCCTCACAAACAACTGCACCCGCTGCGTACATTCATCTCACGCACTGTCCCCCATCCCCACCCCAACCCCCACCCACAACCAAAGCTCACTTTTCTAAGAGGTGTCCCCAGCCAAGGTCTCTCCCATTTCTCTGTCTCTCTCTGTCACTGATTTTCCACCCCACTCCTCCCTCCCTCCCCCACCTCCCCACGTGTGTCGCCGCCGCGACTCCGACGGATAAAAGGTGGCATTTCAGGTAACCCCCCCCTCCCCCCGCCCCACTTCCCACCCATCGTGTCTTCTCATCTCACCGCAAGAGGCAGCACTGAGCCATTGCGACAAATCGCAGTGGCAGAGCTCTAAATGTTGGTGCACTGTTTTCTGAGGTGATCCAGTCGCCTTCTTACTAATCTTAGGTGTGAGCTGAATATGGTCCGATTGTACTCAGGTAGTCTAATTATTCTCCTCATATCTCACTGCCGTGTCCATCCAGGGCCGCTAGTGTTAACATGGGTCTTGTATGTTTTCTATTTACCTAGTTATAATAGCAGCCATATTTGCACATCTTAACTAAACTAAGTTAAATAATGATATATCCTGTTGATCCGATCATATGCAGCTATTGGTTTAATCAAGAATGGTATTACATAATGTGTAAAGAACGGCATTAATAGTACATATTCATCGCTATAACCACATAGGTATTGTCTTAGCTGGTGGGGCCTCTTGTTATTATACATTTACACTGGCGATGTTGCCTTTGAGGGACAGAATATTCGCCATGCACAGGTGGTGACACCGTGTCGATATCAGGAACTACAATGAGTATAGGGAGAGTGCTCCCAAGCTAGCAGTGACTACACGAACTATGCTGGTGTTATTCATAATGAAAATAGGTCTGCATTAATATTCACCTAATGCAACGCACATAATGTACTTTGTCAATGTGAACAGAACAACTGCTGCGCTCTAGCCTGCCAACAACGTGGGAGAGTTCTCCTGTGTCCTTACTTCCAGTGTCTCAGTATCAAAGGATTGCTTTGATATGGCAGTAGCCTATCTATTCATATAATATTGTAGTAGTCAGCACTAACCTCTCAGGCAAGGAGCTGCCTAGACAAGCAAACATAATCAAATATATCTATACATATTTGGAGGGAGTTGATAAAGCAAGGGATATTTCAATCGTATTGAATGAGTGGGGGCTCATTCGGGGTCATTGCCGGACACACGGGGCAGCGAAGCCAACCCCCTTACTCACACCCACACATCAGAGCCCCCAAAACCAACCAATCACAGCATGCCCTGACGCTCGTGCCCACAGCACACACCTCCACAACCCACCAATCAGACAACACCCTCGACTGGCCTCACAAGCGACCCCCCATCCATGGTCACTCCGCATCACCCATCCGGACTGACCAAAACTCCCTTGTTCACCCACCCACTGCGCGATTTAAACATCATATTATATAACATCTAATTTAATTTTTAAATCATTTACATAATTATATAACTTTTATTACTAATTAATTATCATTTAACTGTTTAATTTGATACAAATATTTATATGTTATAAACAGTGACTACTGCTACCCGCGAGTTACTCCAGCTTTGCAATTTCACCATGCTCACTTTTCTCACCTCACTCACCGATTTCCATACAATTGACCAGGATCACCACATGACCTTCTCCCATGCAGCGCTCGGACCAACGCAGTACACCAGAAATGTAATGCCGCCGGGGGCTGCCCGGAATAAAGCAATGTTATCCCAATCTCCGCTTCCACGTCCTGTGTGTTATAACTGCAATGATGGACAATTGGTATTCCTCATTTCATTGCTCCTTTCCCTATCCTAGTAATGCCGAACAGCTGGCTGGGTGGGGACAAGTACTTTAGTCATTTACTGCAATGCTAAGTTACTAGATATGATAAATAACTCATACTTTCTTATATATATCGGTAGGGTGTTTGCATCAGAGAGTGTGGTTAGAATGCTGGCCCCAGAATAGCAAAAGGTGCCGGTTTACTTCCTTCTCTAGGTACAATAGTTCACATTTGAATCACGACCATGACACTGATTGCCATAAGCAAGACCCTGTACAATTTACATCCTGTATGATTGATGAACCTCCCCTGTGAATGTAGATGTAAGTGTATCTCCTTTATGTATGTAATTGTAAGCGTCCACAGAATCTACTACTGTAGAAGAGAATATGGACAAGAAATAATGAAACATAAGTCATATATTACAGTTCAGTTTGTACAGGAATTTTGACTCACTTTCAACTATCAATTCATATGTCAGTATGACCGAATGATATGTCGACCCGCCTAGGTGACTACATTTTACTCGGGCATGCGGGTGCAGCTGGTCAGATTAAGACGATATAGCTGTTTTTAATTATAACGTGGGAAGAGGTTTCCAAATTCCAGATAAATGGAATAAAAATCACATTATAATCTGATATCGTGCGAGAAACTTCAGCAGACATTGTCAGATAGATAGACTTCTGTCACACCCCGAATTGTATACAACAATCACCTACAATCACCTGCACAATTGTCCACACTTGCAACCCTTGGGGTTGGTTGGTGGGGAATCAGGGTAAAGGGGGGAGAGAGAGGAGAGAGAGAGGGAGAGAGAGAAGGGGGACAGGCACCAGCTCCCCATCCTTCTCCATCCTCCCTCCCCCCATAGCCCCCACGGGTCTTTAGCAGTCTCCGGTTGTCGCCGGAAATACCCCGCCGTCCCCGGGTCCCCCTGACAGAGTCCGGCAGTATTTTGTGGACACTCCCCGGAAGAAGTGCGCATGTCTCGGCGTCGCTCGGGCCCTCTCGGGATGCCGATGCCGCATGTCCCAGAGTGCTTTGGGAGGTTGCTCTCCCCCATCCCTTTGCTGCTATTTAGCCCTGCTGTACGGACCAAAGGGCGGTCTACGACCGGAAGTCCCTCGGCGTCTGGCGGGTCTTTTGGTCGGCGCCATCTGCTCTATGGTGGACATCACCCACGTGCAGATATAGGATGTAGCCCTCCACCAACCATCCCAACCCCACCCCACCCACCACCTGCTACAACCCACCCACCACCCACGACCCACCACCCACCACCCACCAATGACAACAAACCATCCACCACCTACCACCCACCACCAGCCACTACCCACGACCCACGACCCACTCACGGTGGCCGAATCCGTCGAGCGCAGGCCTCGGAGATCAGGAGTTCGGTTCCCAGTCGAGTCAAACCAATGACTTATCAAATTGATATGTATTGATTCCTAGCCTGGCACTCGGCATTAAAAGGATAGGGCAAGAACTGGTTAGCTCAGTGTCAGGATAATGTGATTGAGTGGGATATTGGGTCACTGTGCCAACAGCCTGATTATCCAGTGGGGCAGCACGATAAAGTTTCCATGAGTATGCATTGTCACAAGTCGGTATGCTTCCTGATATGTCCTTAGATGTTGATAGGATGTAAAACTTCAACCACCACCCAACCACTAATCGATGGGCCCTTTCGGGGTCCAGCTAGAATCCGATCAATCAAGTAATATATTGTCTGTATTCCTGTATGCGTGATAATATAAATAATATTAGAGTTGTCCCCATTTCAACCCCGGTAAGGTGGTCAAATGAAATCAGTGGATGATGACTCCAGTAGAGAATCGGTAGCATCCACAGTCAGGGGAATAATACGTGCCAAGGATCATGGCCAGCTGATGTCATTGCAAGTTCCACGCTTTTTATGGCCCTGTCACACTACGACGTAACGCGCCAGTGTAGGGACAACATCAAAATAAATTTAACACGTTGAAAATCTCGGCGTAATATGCAAATTCGGGACATCCATGCCACGTAGTTGACATGAGCGTAACGTCTGTATAGCATCATGCCAATGCGAGAGGTCAAAGGAATTATTTTTTATGTAAACGTTAGGCTTGCGAAACCCCAGCGCACGAAGTCAGCCTAGTATGACAGTAGCAGCCGCTTAGCGTAGCTTAACGTTGTCACATCACGCTTAACGTTGTCATGTCCGACACAACCGTTTTCCCCGTCGTGAGTCGACATCGACAAACCGACAGGCTGGCATCAGTCCAACGTCGCCGGCATGAGCCGCAAAGTCCTCCTCCCCGTGCGTCACTATGACGTAACGGACCGTTGATCTACCCTAGCCGACACATCCCTCCTGCACGTCTAATGTCGGCGTAGCGGGAGTGTGATGTCACCCGAACGTCAGAGCATCACATCGACCTACGTCAAAAGTTTTCAATATGTCCAAAATCTTGACGTAACTCGACATAACCTGACGGAAATCGACGGAAATCGACATCAGTCTAACATCAGCACAACGTAACTCGACGTTCCTTGACGTAATGATGAAAAGTCACCTATGCCAGGCTTACATTGGCTCTTACATCGTAGTTTTAGGTCCTGGCAACATATAAGGTCATATCAGGATGGGTACCAACTTGTGGTAGTGTGAACTCCTGGGGACATTATAGTGCTGCATCACTGGAAAATCAGACAGCTAGCACCATAACTCGATATCCCACTCGGTCACAATATCCTGACACTGAGCTAACCAGTCCTTGCCCTATCATATTATAGCCAAGCGCCAGTCTACGAAGCATCAAGTTTCAATTTTAAAGTCAATGGTTTGACTCGATAACGAACCGAACTACCGACCTTGCACACGCAAGGCCCGCGCTCTACCGATTAGGCCACCGCGCCCGGTCTCTGTGTGGAAGGTTGATATGACCTTAGATGCTGCCAGGAAGTACAACCTCAACAAACAACCAACTGTGTGGAAGGAGAGAGGTGATTTGCAGTGGAATCCTAGATTAATGGTACACTCATTACAGGTATGGGTGTACTGCTGCGATGAACAGTATTGCCACACTGAGTTATGTGTTGAGGTTGTACCTAGCCATTTGGATATGTAGAAGGTCGACTGTGTGCAACGACGTCTTGGTATCAAGTGATTTATTGATATCCTCTCATCAGTGCGCTGGTCCCGGCGCGGTAGGTAGTACCCGCCAGTGACCAGCGGTACATACAGTTACCTTATTATTGGTATGCTTTGCCTATAGATTGGTCTTGTAGAGATCAGGAAAGATTAGATACACCGACCTAAATAATCTAATTAACCAGAAGTGTCAATCTAATTAATATTGCAGGCATCGAACTATTTTAGACAAAAATAACAAAGCTAAACAGGTCTGATAATGACAAGTGAAACTAGTTTTATTTTTTTGAAAGACTTCTTCCACTATAATGGTTTCAAGCTTGTTAACAATTAATTTGCAGCAAAGTGAGAAATTCAATCAGGCAGACATTTAGAACAAATGAGCTGTAATCAATAGAAATGTAATTGGCTTGGTATTTTGTTTGTATGTTCGAATGAAACTTTGCTTGTTGTTCCAATTTCCTATTACCAGGGAAAAGGGATCTGGGAATATGGAGCAGCATAGGTAGATAGAAGCCTCTGTCATCTGAAAGTAGCATGTCTTTGATGTGCATCTGAAATACAGATATTTTACACAAGAAAAAGACTATTTCATTCACAACTGAACCAGTTTATTTACCGATATATTAGAAAAGATCTGGTGAATAAGACTGACGACAATCAATTAAATATATATACTACATATTAAAATATCGTACACTGAATTGGCACATGTCGACACAATCATATTAACCATCTAAATAATTAAATTTACAAATTACATTCTAGCCAGACAATTGTAGATATAAGAATAAAAGACCTATATTGTATTGGGATCATAATGAGTATACTGTATATAATACTTAGCATTTGAATATTATGAAAGGTAGCATAAATTCATATATTCGTAATAATACATGTAATAAAATGAGTGGTATGCTATATATATATATATATATTCTGAGTGACAGTATAGAACCTTAATCTCAGTCTCAGTATTATTGCTGACTTTGGGAGTTTCAGTAGTCGAATATCTTTCATAAGGTCATAGTGATATGTATATATATTCCTGTCTGACTATTTCAGTGTGCAGGTATTTGTACTATTTTCTGTGACCGGAGAAATAAAGCAGTATATCTCCCTTTTGGTTGGCTAACGCACGTATGACATATGATGCATGGGGCTATATATACATATGTAGGCATATACACATAATACATAGAAACATAATATATATATATATACATACATGCACATATATATATACATACAGATATAGATATATAATACATATATATATATATATATAGTTTTCATCTGTTGCGCACCATAATGTATCACGCTAGCGCCCTGGAATGCCTCGGCAAATGCGGCGAAGCCATGCTCCTCTGCCCTTTTTCTAATCGCCGAGTCATAAGCGACATGTGCTGCATCTTTGAAATCATCAGTCATGGCTCTTACGGACAGAAAATGAATATGCTCAAGGAAGGTACGATAGTCCTTCTTTGAAAGAGAGTCCATGTCAATGTCTAGGCACCATAGTGCCGAGGCAGCAACCAGTTCGTGCGGGTTCAGTTTCTTAACATCCTTGCGCGCAACAGTGAATTTACGAAGGGACCACTTACTTCTCTGCCTCCTCGTGCTGCTGCTGGATCTGCTCCCGGACCTGGAGTCACTGTGGCGTCTGCACCTCCTTCCCCTGGAGCGGTGTCGGGAGGCCCGCGTCCCGTAGCTGGAGTGTTCTGTAGTGGCAGGATTCGCCTCACGCTTCGATCCGTGTTTGGACTGTTCCTGTCCGCTATGACCACGGGCCCTCTCCGGGCCACGTACGTCTGTGTCTCTCGCCACCTGGCGCTCGGCCTTGCGTCTGCGTAGGTTCTCCCTGAGCTCGTTCAGTTTTCTCCATCTCCTCCTCCAGCTCCATTTCGCGGATGTCCTCCCTCGCCTCTTTCACCTGGTCCTCCATAGACATGCCTTGCATGGCTGAGGAGACGTCCCCCTCCTGCCTAGATCTCGCCTGTCTTTCAGCAGATGCTCTGCATGATAGACGTGACGGCTGACCGTCCACCTCACTCTCAATCTGGTTGCGGGAGCAGGCGTCAAGGTCGCCCTCTCTGTGCGTCGATGCGCAGAGAGCACAGTATACAGCCGACATCGTATGTGGTCGATGCGGAGGTAGCTGCGGCGTTGGCGGGCGGCGGCGGGGGGGGCGGTGGTGGGTGAGGTGCGGGGAGAGAGGTGTTGACGCTTCAAAATTCAGGTCGCAAGTGACAGTGGAGGCGGCGGAAGCGCGGCTCGAAGTGCATTGTGGTAGGAGGTAAATAGATACAGAGAGACGATTGGTCGATAACATAGTGTGTTATAAAGTAGTACAGAGTAATAACATATATATATAATCCCTTACGCAGCTTTATACTCGCATAATGCTTATACATCACATATACACATATGTATTCATATATATACACATATAAGATATATGCATATATATACATTTATATACATATATATATACGTATAATTATTTCCTACAAGATGGAAGGAAAGAAAAACAAGGTAGTGGGAGGGAAAACTCTATTCTCTGGCAAGAGGTAAGTACCCTATGCCGATAAACAAATAATTGTAAGCGAGTGGTACAGGCAAGAGGCTGAGTTGTGACAGCTGAATAGGTCAGGTGGCAGCACCAGGCAAGGCAGAGAGCCTTTCCATTCTGCCTGAGTTGTTAAATGTCAGTAGTTGTGATGTGTCCAGACACGGTGCAACCAGAGGCACCATTAAAGGATAAGTAGTGTCCTTGGTTATAGTCCCATAATAGAAATATAGAGCACATATATACAGTTGCGTGTGGGAAGGGATGGCTGATTGTGTTAATGTAAAGTGCCTGTCACACTATGCCTGATTGAGCAACGGACAGAATTGTCTAGTCCGGTGGTGATAAGTATCAAAATGTATTAAAATGGTCAAAGTGTTGCGACATGAAACAGACATGAAACATACATGAAATGGACATAAAACGGACATGAATGGATAGCCAATGGAGGAAACAAAATCAAGCCGGACAAGAACCGTAGACGTCAGCCCGGCGGCATGCATTCCTAGTTTTGTGCATGTTCAAAACTTCTACGGACAAAAACCGGACATTGTTCTTTTTCTGTCTGGTTCCCCCAATTCGGTGAGGTGTGAAAGGGCCTTAAGGGAAAGGGTAACATATGCATGGACTGTTTTGCCACCTGGTCCGAAAGGATAGATCGTGAGAATTGGAACGATCCTGTAGGTGCAAAGCAGCCTTGTGCCCAAGTAGACTGAGGTGGCATGACTGTGAGTGGAGAGGGACGGAGAGGAAGAGTGGGAAGAGCTGTCCATATGCCCAGAGAAGAGGGAGTGTGGGGCGCTTGGAGAGAGAGAGGGGATGAGGGGTGTGAGGGGACAGGAGAGGAGTGGAGGGTGGGAGGGAGACGCATGTACGTGTAGGTCAAACAAGCCAGAGTGTGAACCGTGCCGACAGACCCAAATGCCCAGCCGCGTCGTCCCAATTTCCATTAATGTGAAGGTGTGCGCATGCGCGGGCGTGACGCGGAGCGGGGGACAGGGGCGAGGGGCGAGTGGCGGGGCTATGGAGGGTAGATCATGGCAGGAACTGAGGCGAGTGGGGCGGTCGGGGAATGGGAAGGGTAGGGTGGTGGTGGGAGAGGATGAATTTAGGGCGTGAAGGGTAGAGGTGGTGCGCATGCGTGCCGAGGGGGTCAGGTGGGTGTGGAAGGGGGAGGGGGGTCCGTTAGGGGAAAGTGGGACACGCTGGCAAACGGGGCAGTTGTAGTATGCGGGTGGGTGTTGCTGCTAATGGATTATCCCGGGTAATATGTCTATATGGAGACGTGGGTCCCGTGAACGCGTATGTTTACCATGCTTTCCAATCCACACCAAACCCTCAACCCTCTGCTCCCTCCCGCAGCTCCCTCGCACGCTCTCCCGTCCAGCTCGTCACCCCTACTCTTCCCGTCTCCTCGGACACATGGCCACCCCCACCCCCTCCCACGCCCGCCAGTACCCGGCTCCACCACTCTACCCTCCCCCACACGGTGGCCGCTCGCCCCCCATCCCACGCCTCCCCCACGCCCGACAGTACCCGGTTCCACCAGCCTCTCCCCCCTCATATGGCCGCCCCCGCACCTTTTTCGCCGCCTCCCCTACCCCTGCCCGCCGGTACTCGGTTCCATCCCGTCCGTCACGCGCTGCGCCGTGCCCGTGCTCCCCGATGTCCCTGGCGCAAACCGACACAGTCATGCACTACCCACGTCGCGCCCACAAACGCGACCACGCCTACCCTTATAACGCTGAGTGAGTGGCGCGGCGGCGGCGCCTTGTTTTCACAGGCTGCGTCTACCGCCCTGATGGGGTTCATCACGAGTGGGTGGACGGGGACACAGTGGTGCTCCCCCCGGCACCCGCCCCTCTTACTACGGCTCGCTCGACCCGCCCCCGCCGGCGTGTCCCAGTGCTCCGGCGGCGGGCGTCCAATTCACGAGTCCATTGTGGCGCCCTGGTCGCCTGCACACAACCCTCCCCCGCACCCACTCCATTACCCGGACATTATCTGCGCGGGGGGTGAGTGGTGAGGAGGGGGCAAGCTTTATGATACGCCGCCATGATAACGGCCCGGCTATCACTCCCTCTTCCGGCCGGTCGATAAGGCAGTATTGGTCGCTCATAGATGCAGCTTGACGACATGCCCAGTTTAGAGTGGACGCGTTGTCATTGTTTGTGCTTAGCACATCGTGTCCCAATCCAATCAAACCACCACCTCACCACCTCCCCACCCGGCGACCTCCACCTCGTGCCTCTCCCCCACCCCGTCTGGCGTGCTCACTCGTCGCCGCCTGCATAAACTCACAGTAGCGCTGCGGAACAAGTGTGCACTACTCACATTCAGCAATGACCACAAGGCGTCCGGCGTCACTGTGGAAGACTTCAACATATATATCAAAGCAGTCACACAGGGCAATTTCCTGAATTACCGCGAAACTAAAGAATTACATATTACATGTGTGCAGACAGACATCTAGATATATATATATATATATATATAATATACACATATATATATATATATAATATATGCATATGCACCAGATTGGATGGCTGAATGAGTTGAGCGTCCGTCTCCCGTGTTGGTAAATCATCGGATTCAAACCCTGGTTGGGTTAAATCAATGACTTAATAATTAATACCTGTCCTTTCCTAGCCAGGCGCTCGGAATTATTAGGATAGGGCAAGGACTGGTTGGCTCATTGTCAGGATAATCGGAATGAATGTGATATCAGGGCATGATGATGGAGGCCTGGTCTCCTAAGTGGGGCAGCACTATAAGCTCCCCATGAGTGTGCACTGTCAACAGTTGGTACCCGTCCTGATATAACTGTATGTGTTGCCAGAACGTAATACTCCTACAATCAACAACTATACATATGCATACAATTATATATATATAAATATATATATATATATATATATTTGCTGCATAAGAATTATACGAGTAATAACTCTGAATTCCATACTCTCTCCTCACATCCACCCACCAGTAATCGGGTGGTGGAGCTTGGGGCTAGTCATCTACTGATCCAACCTACTCAACCTCAGCTCCGACGGTGGCGCCGCAGCTCGCCTCTGCTCAGTAAGCTACAACCGAAAATATATCTACGTGCATATATATGTGTGTGGGTTGGCTCTATGTAGGTAATGGGGACATTTCTTGTAAATACATTAACTACTTCAGTAAGCAAATACATTAAAATGTGAAATATGTCGTCCTCCTTCTATCCTCCAATCCCAACTTGGGTGTGGAGGGAGACAGCAAAACATTGTTATTGCCTATGCTGATTTGTTCCTGTTGAATCACATATTGCATGTGTGTTAAGGCCCTGTCACACTATGACGTAACGCCGTCAGCATAGGGAGAACCTGAAAAACGTTGAAGTTCTCAGCGTAGTATGCAAATTTGGGCACAAGTTGAACGTGGATGCAGCGTAGTTGACGAGAGCATAATGTCGGTAAAGTGTAGTGATAGCGTCATTCAATGAGAGAGGACATTGAATTGATGCTCATGGAACGTTATGAACTTTATTCCATCGCCAGAACTACATTGCTTTACGCTACCTTACATTACTTATGTCATTAAACGTTGGCAACACGCTGAATGTATGTTGGACGTACATTCCACGTATGTTCTCCTGACCTTCTCCTGACATTCTCCTGACCTTCCCATTACGCCACGTGGACGTGTCCACCGGCTTTAATATGGGTCCATGTAGTGGAACATAGTGGAACATAGTGGAACACAGTGAGGAGCGTTTGACTAACGTCTGTTTAATGTACAGAACGTACGGCGAAAGTAAACCCTTATGTTGCAGTTACGTCAACAGTTTTGAACAGGTTCAAAACCTTGATGCGCGCCGACGTAATACGACGTAACGTGATGTAGCTCAAAGTCAGTCTAACATCATTCTAAGGTCATCATAACATAACCCAACATACGTCAACATAATGACGAAAAGTGACCACGTCAGGCTTATATCAGGCTTGTTACATCATAGTGTGACAGGGGTATAACACGATACTGGTGTAGTAGTCTGCACTTACTGTGCAGTTAATGAGCCACGTCGGCAGGTAGGCGTGAATAGGGTGATTGCTTCAGGGAAGCTAGATAGTGTATTGGTTAGTATGCTAATTCAGGAATCGCATGAAGTGTTGGATCGAATCCTGCCCTAGGTGTAAGATTTCCTATTTTAATCAACCATATGACATTGGGTGCCGTGACCTGCATCCATTACAAGCCTCATGCTGCATTGTGTTCGAGCATACGTTATACCCCTGTCACACTACGACCTAACGAGCCAACGTGAGCCTAACGTGGTCATTTTTCGTCATTACGTTGATGTACATTATGATGACGTCAGAATGACGTTAGAATGACGTCGAGCTACGTCACATTACGTCGTGTTACATCGAGTTACGTCAAGGTTTTGGACATGTTCAAAACTTTCGACGTAGCTCGAACGTAATGGTTTACGTTCGCCATACGTTCTGTTCACGTTCAGTGAACGTCAATGACGTTAAACGGACGTTATTCCAACGCTGCTCACTACGTTCAACTACGTTCCACTACGTTGACCCACATTAAACTGAGTGCAAATGCCCACGTGGCGTAATGGGAACATCAGGAGAACGTCAGAAGAACGTCAGGATAACGTCAGGAGAACGTCAGGAGAACGTCAGGAGAACGTCAGGAGAATGTGCATTCAACATATGTTCAACGTCTCATGACGTATGTAATGTTATGTAATGTTCTTCTGGCGATGGAATAACGTTCATAATGTTCCGTGAGCGTAATGACGTTGTCCTCTCTCGTTGACTGATGGTATCACTACGCTTTACCGATGTTACGCTCTCGTCCACTATGCTGCATCCACGTTCAACTTCTGCCCAAATTTGCATACTATGCCGAGAAGTTCAACGTTCTTCACGTTCTCCCCACGCCGACATCGTTACGTCGTAGTGTGACAGGGCCATAAGATATAAATATGTAACTGCATTGCCTCTATATATATAGATATATATATTTAGATATATATATATATATATATATATATATATATATATATGCTTCTAATTATGAAACAATGGATGGGAGTAAACCATTTAAAATACGTACAATTCCACTGGGACAATGGTAGTAATGTGCAGTAGCCTTCAGGCAGGGAGACGCATAGACAGGCAGGCGTGGATCTCGTGATTGCGGCAGAGAGCCTAGATAGTCAATCAATAGGATACAACTATAATTAGCCGCTCTTAATTAGTATAAATCGAGACAGTTCTTCAGATGTGAGAAGATCCAAACAAGGGCAAGTCATAGACATGCAGGCGTGGGTATCGTGATTGCACCAAGGAGCGTAGACAGTGTGATGGCTAGGACACTCGCACTGGAAGGGCAAGACGTGTGGGGTTGAGTTCTGCTCTGGTCGCAATATTTCCGCTTTTCTTCACCCACACAACACTGGGTTCCTTTCATTGGTTCTTGGAGTTTTTTGCCCTGGCAACATCTAAAATCATATCAGGATGGGAACCTACGTGTGACAGTGTGCACTCATGGTGACTTTATAGTGATGTCCCACTGGGAGCCTAGCCAGCCAGCACCATGACCTGATATCCCACTCAGTCACATTATCCTGACACTGAACCAACCAGTCCTTGCCCTATCCTAATTATGCCGAGCACCTGGCTAGGAAGTGCTAAGTATCAATGGTAAAGTCACTGGTTTGACTCGACCAGTGTACGAATCTGTGGGTTCGGATTCCACTATCTACCAAAACGGCTCAACTCATTTGGCCATCCTGTCTGGTTCGAGGGTTCCCTTCAGCTCCGTTCAATAGTATGAGTGTAAGAGCCCTTCTGGGAGAGTTACAGAAGCGCCTCTGTACATACAGAATAAAGGTGGGAAAAGAAATGACGTCCTAATACCTCGGCCACAAATGCGCTATGTCTTGTTTGCGGTGGTTGTAAGTCGCCGCATTGGCCAGACCATACAGCAAGGGTACGGTGGGTTACGGTCGCCATATGGTGACCAGACGGTTTTTTGCTCGACCCAAGGGGTTGCAGTTTTTTTAAGTTGAAGTTATCTTAACTTTGCAAAATCACAACGCCGCAGGCTGCAAGGGCACCACAACACCATACAGTCACCTTTTTTTACATCAATAAATATCAATATGGTACAATATACATGTTTGTGTGATCAATATTAAGAAAGTTATGTTTGTATATCCTAAATATGTCTATAACATTAAACACAAACCCCAAGGCACCTTGCGGTGACCATACCATTTGTGAATAAATAAACCGCATACCACAATACCATAATATTTGCATAAACTGCAAGACACACCACAGACCGCAACACCATACAGCGACTGCAGCATTTGTGACCTAGGCATTACATAGTCGTAGAGGACTGTCCACTTCAGTGGGGTGATTTTATGTCAAATGGGCCTCAGACTACGGGTTTAGTCCCTTTGAAATCACTCAACCCATCCAGGTAGAACCCTTTAGTCGACCTACTTGTCTGTAAGGTCATGAACGTATTTCGATAGCACCGGGAGGATTATAATTCAATGACCATAGAAGAAGCTGTTGTCTGCCATATACACGAGCCACTCCATACACAGTTTCACTCATGTAAACTTCGTGGGAGCCTCCGAACATCTGCTGGGAGAACTGCATCGTCAGCCGACCCTGGTTGTATGGATTGGATTCTTTGCGGGGGGAAATCTCCGGGATCATGATAGCGAAGGGGTTCACCACACTTCAGTGATAATTAGGTCATTGAAACGCCGCGCTGCGTACTAATTAAGGCTCAAGCAGTTTCTCCCCATTTCCCGGCACCCCCCGCATAGCAGTAATGAAGATACAAGTACCTCATGCTGGCGGTACTAGCTATTTAATCTCCGCGCATTTACTAAATTAATCAAATTGAGTTAATTAGGACGCTAAGCGACCAAATATACTCTCTTCGTGAATATGCTACGCAATCTTCTTTTTCGGACAGCATCCCGGGACATGATGAGTTTAATGCAATTGATTAGCAGGGCGATCATAATAGCGATGTTATTCTGTGCATTGCATTAGATTGAGGCACGGATGCACTCAGATCCTCGAGGGAGTGAGAATTTATAGTTTAAAGACAACAAAGCCTAGTTATGGAAGGTGGGTAATGAATTGATTTACCAAGTACGTCTGTGCTTAGACATTAGATTGGTTGGTTGGTTATTGGAAATGTACATCCCGCCAACATATAAGGTAAAATCACAATGGGTACCGACTTATGAAAGTGCGCATTCACGGTGAGTTCATAGTGCTGTCCCACTGGGAAAGCAGACTGCCGGTAAGAATCCTGGTCGAGTCAAACCGGTGGCTTAAAAATGTATATGTACTGCTTGCTACCCAGCTGCTCGAGGAAAGGACTGGTTGGCTTTGTGTCAGGATAACTTGACTGAGTGGTATATCATATCTTAGGGCTGGCAACCTGGACTCCCACTGGAGCAGCAGTATAAAGGCACCATGGGTGTACACTGTCAAAAGTTGGTATGTGTCCTGATATTACCTTAGATGTTGCCAATACGCAAAACTCCCCAAAACAACCAACTATATTGGCGAATGATAGTTGGAGCTCGGGTAGTTACGGTTGGAGCCGGTGGTGGCGGCACCAGTCCTTGTATCAGGAAGGCGCAAATACATGGCAAGTGTCCATTGGCTAATAATATGATATGATATAATAATACATTATAAGACTATTAATTCCATTCCCACCTTTATACTCGCATAATGCTTTTACCTCACACACACACATATATATAATCCTTGGTTGCATCCTACTCTACATGATGCCATATTTAATCACGCACATGTACGGAAGCGCCCTCTCACTAATTGTTCCCCCGCGAACGCTGAGATTTCCCTTGTCTCGGCGACGGTGGCGCCAGCTGGCGACGTCCTCCTGACTCACAAATAATCCTAAGCAAACCCATTAAATTCCCATCTGAAATTCGCTTCAATTTCTGTGTGGACTATTTTAAATCGCGTCTCCCGAAATAATCCTGGGAGTAAATTGCACATTAAGGATACTCCCGCTTGCCAATTGTCTCTGGAGGTGTGTTTAGTTCCTGGGGGACTTAGGCGTCTTAAATAAGGCTCAGCCTCCCTTTCAATGCCCGGTATACACCAAACGAGAATACCAAATAGCTTGGCAATTTTGGAAGTTAATGTATTTGATTTATGTTTGTTTGTTTGTTTATATAGCTCACAAAGTAAATATGGGTGATTTGGGGTCATACCGTAGGTAAACACAAATAAGTAAATTCTGACATTTCAGGCATGTAAAATAGAACACGGAAATGTATGTCAACAGACTTGGCAAACATATGGGATATAAGTCGATGCTGGGTACTAATGTCATTACATTATTTAATGGCAGGTGCATGTTGGATATTACTGTTATTGCACCACATTAAGGGAAACAGACGGTAGGTAGTACTAATATCATTACATTATTTAATGGCAGGTGCATGTTGGATATTAGTGTTATTGCACCACATTAAGGGAAACAGACGGTAGGTAGTACTAATGTCATTACATTATTTAATGACAGGTGCATGTTGGATATTAGTGTTATTGCACCACATTAAGGAAAACACATGTTGGGTAGTACTAATGTCATTACATTATTTAATGACAGGTGCATGTTGGATATTAGTGTTATTGCACCACATTAAGGGAAACACATGTTCGGTACTACTAATGTCATTCATTATTTAACGGCAGGTGCATGTTGGATATTGGTGTTATTGCACCACATTAAGAGAAAAACATGTTGGGTAGTACTAATCTCATTACATTATTTAACGACAGGTGCATGTTGGATATTACTGTTATTGCAGCACATTAAGGGAAACACATGTTGGGGAGTACTAATGTAATTGCATGACGGAACAGTAAGTGCAGTATGGGTAGTAATACTATTGCATCATATAAGGGCAATTATATGCCATGTATTCATGCCAGTACACCACCTACGGACAGGTGCATGTTATGTATGCATGTCATTACACCACATAATGACAGGTGCATGTTATGTATTCCTGGCATTACACCACATACTGACAGGTGCATGTCATGTATTCATGTCATTACACCACATAATGACATGTGCATGTTATGTATTCATGTCATTACACCACATAATGACAGGTGCATGGCATGTAGTTATGTCATTACACCACATAATGACAGGTGGATGTTATGTATTCATGGCATTACACCACATAATGACAGGTGCACGTCATGTATTCATGTCATTACACCACATAATGACAGGTACACGTCATGTATTCATGTCATTACACCACATACTGACAGGTGCATGTCATGTATTCATGTCATTACACCACGTAATGACAGGTGCATGTTATGTATTCATGTCATTACACCACATAATGACAGGTGCATGTCATGTAGTTATGTCATTACACCACATAATGACAGGTGGATGTTATGTATTCATGTCATTATACCACATAATGACAGGTGCATGCTATGTATTCATGTCATTACACCACATAATGACAGGTGCATGTCATGTAGTTATGTCATTACACCACATAATGACAGGTGGATGCTATGTATTCATGGCATTACACCACATAATGACAGGTGCATGTCATGTATTCATGTCATTACACCACATAATGACAGGTGCATGTTATGTATTCATGGCATTACACCACATAATGACAGGTGCATGTCATGTATTCATGTCATTACACCACATAATGACAGGTGCATGGTATGTATTCCTGGCATTACACCACATACTGACAGGTGCATGTCATGTATTCATGTCATTACACCACATAATGACAGGTGCATGTTATGTATTCATGTCATTACACCACATACTGACAGGTGCAGGTCATGTATTCGTGTCATTACACCACATAATGGCAGGTGCATGTTATGTATTCATGGCATTACACCACATAATGACAGGTGCATGTCATGTATTCATGTCATTACACCACATAATGACAAGTGCATGTTATGTATTCATGGCATTACACCACATAATGACAGGTGCAGGTCATGTATTCGTGTCATTACACCACATAATGGCAGGTACCTTGCATGTCATATATGCATGGCATAATCATGACTCCATTTTCGGGATTAATATTATAGCACAAGTAGTTGCACTAACTATGTGTTTTCTGGCATGACAAGTCTTCATGAATTCTCAGACCCTTTTTCAATTTAAATACACACTGAAAACGTCATATGGAATAAGTATGTGGTATATCAGGCATTGCAGGTAGAGGGGTGAGGCACACACTAGGTAAACATCCAATGCATTGGAACTGATATATAAGTTTGTTTGTTTGTCGTTGTTTTACGTCCTAGCAACATCTAAGGTCATATCAGGACGGGTACTGACTTGTGACAGTGCGCACTCATGGCGACTTTATAGTGCTGCCCCACTGGAAGACCAGGCCACCAGCATCATGAACTGATATCCCACTCAGTCACATTATCCTGACACTGAGCTAACCAGTCCTTGCCCTATCCTAATAATGCCGAGCACCAGGCTAGGAAGCAACAAGTATCAATTGTTAAGTCATTGGTTTGACTCGATGAGGGTTCGAACCCACGACTAATATATAATAATATCGCAATTATGTAAGCTTAATAGAGCACCATCACTAATTAGAACCATCCTAAGGTTTTCCACAATAAAACCATAATAATTAATGATATATTTAAAACTTGGTTAATTTACTAGAGAAACTACCGCAAACAGGAGAGATTAAGATTTATTAGGAAATGGTGTTTCTCTAAGCTCATGTGGAAATCTTTTGATGTCAGTATTGCATTTATTAGAAATACTAATTACCGAATAGTTATATTAGAATTATATAAAAGAAAAGAAAATATGTGTTATATGTGATGCATAAGCATTCTGCTAATATAAAGGCGTAGAGGGAATGGATTCTTATTCTTATTATCGATTTATTACCACAGTCTATTCTCGATGTATTTGCTCCATTCGTTGCATCGGGGACCCTTGGCGCCGCCACCGGTCAGCACCCTAACTATGAGCGCGCCACATTGTTAACTAGTGGTATTTTACACACTAGAATCTTTATAGGAAATAGAACCTAACTTCTGTGTGTGGAGGCCCAAGAGCACTAATGTATGATATTACTCAAGGGATGATCCGCTTACTATATCTGCTTTCTATATCTGCTTACTATATCAGTTCCAAGAAATAGTAACCCAACAGAGATTAAGTGTGATAAAGTCTAGTAGGGAGGGGTAGCTGGCTCCTCCTCTGTGCTGTCTCCAGGTCATCTGGCTGCCACACCCCCTGCCCAGCTCTTATATTCAGATGGAACACATTCAAAATACAGGTACACAATTGCTTGGAGTCTCCTCAGTCAGAGACAGTAGCATGGCATTTCATTGGATTAACTCCTCCAGCCAGGGGTGGGGGGAGGCAGGGTGGGAGTGGGTGGACCCCCACCACTCCCACCAGCCCCCTCCCGCCCCTGCTGGGTAAGGAGGTTGGGGGCGGGGGGGCCAACCCACCCACCCCAAGTCAGATACATATTTGTCCATCAAGTTCAGCAATCACACTTACATGGGAGTATCAACCCTATTTATCTGTACATAACACCAGTTGTCATCAGTCCCCTAGATTGGGACAACTCCAAAATAGTAGGAGTTTCTACATGCCTTACTTTGAGAATAAAATATTGCATCATCTTTAGTTCAGGAAACTGCCACCAGGTGGGGCAAGGAGGGCTCACCACACGCACACACAGTCCACATCCCACCTCCAGCCTGACACCTGGATTTGGCAGGTCATGCAAACACTCATACACACACAGCCCGCATGCATTGTCACCTGTGTGCTAACACTCCCTCAAATACTGGCATCTGTAAATCATACCATAACAGGCACTCAGAACTCAGTTTCTTACCTCAATTATTGTATCCATTCTGTGGCATTCTTCACTTGTAGGGGTGAAGAAACCACAGTCTGCAGCAACTGTATATGCTGTCCTTAGTTTCAGCATTTACCTCCCTTCATACAATATAAAATATTGACAGACTTCAATTCAGTAATACATGTAAATATATCAATACAGTAATAATTTGTCATAGTTCTTATCACCAGTGGTTATATTTGATGTAGAACCTTAGAACAATCTCATATTAATAATCACTTCACTTAATGTACATAATCTACCATGGTTTCACAACTTGTTTTGAATATTATGCATATGTATTTACCAACATGATAGAATGAATTAGGTATTATTAGTAGAGTGGTTTTATAGGGCTACTTATATCATTGGAATATTATTATAATGACTTTATAGAAATAACTGGATGATTTAAATATGATTAAAACAGTTTTCTTAATGCTTCATATATGAGTTCTATGAAAAAGAGATATTTTAGCATATATCTAAACTATTATTTATTCATGAACCAGACCTAAAAGGTCGGAATATTTTACAACATGTCCGTCGCGTGCGAGAATTTAGATTGCCATAAATGCGTTCAATATAAACCGGTATGCAATGCCCCTCGCACAATTATTCTAATAGTGGTGGCACCTGTAGAATCTATTTGCAGTTCCTTTAGTATGAGTACATATATATATGTCGACTGGTTTCGTGTTGAAGTTTTACATCCTGACATCATCCAAGGACATATCAGGACATGTACCAATTTTTAACAGTGCACACTCATGGCAAATTAATAGTGCTGCCCCACTGGGAGACCAGATGCCATCACCATGACCTGATATCCCACTCAGTCCCAATCATTATCCTGAGTCTCAGCCAACCAGTCTTTGCCTTATCCTAATAATGCCGAGCGCCAGGCTAGGAAGCAACAAGTACCAATTTTGTAAGTCATCGGTTTGACTCGACCGGGAATCAAATTCCCAATCACCCACATTGGAGATCTGCGTTATACGGATTCGCTCACCGTGTATATATATATCAATATATATATATATGCACGTGCGGTTATTTAGGCACGCGTAAAGAAAACTAGCGATCCCGTGTAGGTCGTCCATTTGTCTCGCCTTTGTGGTCTTGAAAATGTCAACCTTTGCTCTGCGGTGAGTGGCCTACAGAGTAAGTGACCCCAGTGGCCTTTGGAGGCGAGGCTTTTCAACAGTCTGCATAGCCAAGCTCACAGAGAGAGAGAGAGAAAGAAGAAGAAAAAACTCACGTCGGCGCCACTAATGAAAGCGACTATTTGGAACGTAAAACGGATAGCGGTAAAACTTTGTAAGTTAAACACTTTTTTAATTGTGCCCTATGTCGATATGTATTCGACAGACTTTTTCAGTGAAATTAGATATCAGTTTGCATTCACAAATGTATATAAGACTACTAGTCCTTTTGGCTATTTGCCTCATTGTGGTATTGTCACTAGCCCTTTCTACCATTCTATTAGAATTGATTTTATACTTGTAAATTATGTTTACAAATTTTCCCATTTAGATTTGCCATTTAGTGTTTCCCAGTGGGGTACTACGGAAAATAGAGGTTATGGTAACCTTGAAAAGTATTGAAATGTATATATATATATATATATATATATATACATATATATATATATATATATATATATATATATATATAAAGGCCAGACAAGACAATGAAAGGTGAGTTGAGAAAATATACTTCTCTGTCGTAGGGGAATATGCGCCCTAGCCTAAAAAGAACATTTATGGACGCAAGTGACAGTGGTAACGCCGGACGTTAAGGTCGGGGCCGGTGGTCGCGCCACCAGTCCCTGCATGAGTAAGGTACAAATACATGAAGAGTGTCCATTGGCTAATACCATAATATAATAATATAATATATCAATATAATAGTATAATTCCTTCCACGTCTTTATACTCGCATAATTCTTATACATCACTTATATATACTGTAGGTATTGAACATTGGAATATTTTAATTTTAGTTTTAGATAACAGTATCAGCTCAGGTGGCGCCACCTACACGCGGCGACCTAAGCATGTAGTATATATATATGTCATTCCCTAGTTATATCACGTGTATTACCGTATGCTCTGCTCAATTTAATCGCACGCAGGGGAATTGTATTTTGCCATATGGATATTGATATAAGGGGACAGTGGAAAACGCGCACGTACTCATGTAATTATTTTCTTCTGTGAGAAAAGTATTTCATAAAAGAAAAAATATTGCTGCACAAATGGATGTACGTGTGGCTAGGTAGGTCCGATGCAGTGTTATGAGACACTTGCGCACACAGAAAAGATGTCCTTTGTATTATAGAGAAAGCCAGTGGCTTAACTAGTGAAGACATTGCTGAACTACTTGAATGTGTAATCCTCCAGGGCCACGAGAGCCAGCGTTCGCCGCCAACCTGCTTACGCTCAAAAGGATGCCAACCTCCGAGCATCCCATTTGATAGATTGATTCAAATACGTGGTCGGTGCCAGGTCGGCACTGGGACGGCACAGGGTCGGCGCTGGGATGGCACCAGGTCGGCTCCGGGGCAGCGCCAGGGCAGTGTCAGGTTGGCGCCGGGCCGTTGCCGCATCAGTGCGGGGATGCCGCCAGGAAAGCGCCAGGGAGGCACCAGATTGCCATCAGGTCAGCGTGAACTCGCCAACCAAGGGGTTGGTGACCTGGCGACACCAGGGTGGCCCTAGGGTGGCACCAGGGTGGCGCCAGGTCGCCAACCACGTTTTAATGGCACCGACCAAACTGGTTGCAAGGAGGTTCAAGTACAGCAGCTGCATCCACCTTGCATCCAACATTTCCAAAATGGACGCCGGGAGGTTGGCATCCTCATGGCGCCAGCACTTAAGGATGGCATAAGGAGGGCGCAATGAGGATGTTTTGACGTCGCGAATTGATCGTAAGCGAATGATCATAGGCGAATGCAGGCCTCATGTGACTGGGGTATAAGTGTCCATCTTTGATGTCAGTACTCTTTACAATCAACAAATTAAATTAGACAAATCCTGTAACCGAGAGATAATTCAGTTTGAAATAATGATATATGTCATAAGGTAATCTAATTTGGTATCACTTATCTTCCAACGTGTATTATTAACACTCTCAATGGAAGAGTATGGTTACTAAGTGTTGTGCATGCAAGGTGTTAGGCAGAACAGTAGTCCACCATCACCGGCCTTGTTTGCTGTCTGGTAGCAGGTGAAGATAGAAAGAAAATGGAGGCGATATGGTTTTCTAAATGTACGCTTGTAAAGGTCACATGATAATTTAATGGTTGGATTTAAGGTGATGAAATATCTCGTGATTTAATATGCTCCTTTTCGTTCCCCCTTGCATTTTATTTACTTTTTCTAATCTTTTCCCCACCTCACATCTACTACATTCATAACAGCACAATTTATCGAGCAAACCACCATCTTTCCCCCATAATACTGAATTTAATATAGCTAACCTACTAACCGACTAAACTCCTTCATAATCTACTAATATGCTCCACGTGGAGCTACCTATCTATAATCCAATATAAATGGCTGGAAGACCAGTGTCTCAGCACTGACAAAATTGTGCATGTTCTGCTGAATAAATTGTTTTACCAATAAGCACGAAATTGCTTTCACATCGCATATTTCAGGAAATGACGTACTCAAGAAGTAACGCTCTCTTTTTTCCATATTCCTCCATGTCATTGTCAGCAATGATTGCGCCCTATATTTAGGCCTTACTATTCAGTAAATGGAAGATTTAAATTAAAACGCGATTTGTCATCTTCCTATGGACCCCACCCTCGGGTATTCTCACCCACCCCGCAAGCCCTCAATCTACCCACCCATCCCCACCCACCCCCACTCCCACTCCACCCCCAAACCCCTCCAATCCCCACTCCCACCTTCACCCACACTCACTCCACCCCAATGTCTCCAATTAATTAAGGTGTGTGATAATGGACCTCCTGGGGGGGGGGGGGGTGCGGAGGTGGGCTGTAGCTATCATGTCATTAATTAGAGGCCAGCGTTGGGGCGCCCCCTACCGGGTATAGCCGTCGGTGATGTCACATACTGGGTAAGGTTCACGTCCCAGCGTCTCTGTGGCCGTCAGAGTTTAACACAATAAGCACAAGGCCACACAAGGCCGTCGCAAGGATAACCACTCCCAATTATGACTTGCTGTCAGAACCACCGATCACGGCATGCATTGTTTCAGCACCACCCACCAACGAGATCTGGTAATTATAATATAAACGCGCCATCAAATTAAGAACGAATTTGTTATATATATTCATTTTGGGGCAATATTTCCTATGCATTAGAGTGCAAGGGGTTTGCTGGTTGTAATAATGGATGTGTCTGTAGCGGAATTCTCGCGGAATGGCGCCTGATGGTGATTTGTTCGTAAAGTGAAAATCTGGGTTTGGGGTCGGGCCGCGTTCTCTGGGTCACGTGTGGGAAACGATAATGCCCCCTAGCGGTGAACACGCGCAGATAGCCCCTGGCGGACGCGATTTCCCCGCCCCCCGGGCAACCAATTCCTACTCTACCCCAGGGTGTTCGGTCCGCCAACCCTTCCCCATCATCATCATCATCATCATCGCCACCACCAGACGGGATGGCCAAATGAGTTGAGAGTCCGTCTCCCGTTTTGATCGATCGTGGGATTCGAACACACTGGTTCGAACCCTGGTCGAGTCAAACCGATGACTTAAGAATTGATATTTGTCGCTTCCTCGCCAGGTGCTCGGCATTATTAGGATATGGCAAGGACTGGTTGGCTCAGTGTCAGAATGATGTGACTGAGTCAGGTCATGGTACTACTAGTCTCCCAGTGGAGAAGCACTATAAAGTTGCCATGAGTGGTCACTGTTACAAGTCGGTACCCAGCCTGATATGCCCTGAGATGTTGCCAGGATGTAAAACTCCAACAATCAAACCAACCCATCATCGCCACCATGACCGCCCATAGCTCTTCACACACACACACACAAACACACACACCCCTCGCCTACACTTGTGCACTTCCTCTCTCTCGATGCGGTCCCACAAAAACACCTAAGCATTATTGAAAAAAGAGAACAGAATGGGAGTGTTTGGAGTATGACACATGGAACCTTAGAAGGCTATGCTCCGGCCGAGTCGTGACAAACTGGGCCGGGTTTTTCGGGCGTGGTTCTGTAGAGTACTCCTTCCATTGTCCGATCAGATTCTATAGGCGCGGCTTTCAATCAACCACGCATCCAGTCAGAGAAGTGGGGGGATGTGTGTGTGTGGGGGGGGGGGGGGGCATCATGCGCAACTAATAAACTTTCACAGATCAAGTAGAATAAATATTTGCCACAAACCTTTCATTATATGAGGAGATCGGTGCAAAACTCCGTAATCGCTGATAAAAAAAAAAGTGATAAACATTGGAATTAAACTTTCAAAAATTAATTGTTTTTATATTCCTATTTTTGTTTTCATTGCTCCATAACCATTTCATTACAAGCAAAGTAGAATTAGTGAGAATTAGAATTACCTTCAGCTAACAATATTTTATTTTAATTACTATTGTAGTGGTCTGCACTGACATCTCAGGCAAGTAACCGAATAGACTGGCCCGGAATGCAAAGAGATGTGGGTTCGAGTCCCGCTCTAGGCGCAGTATTTCCCATTTTCATCACCCCCATCACACTATCCTTTATTGATGTTTACAGGGTTTTGCGGAGGAGCTCTTCATATATATATTAAATATGTTATTTTAATTACTATCCTTTATTGATGTTTACAGGGTTTTGCGGAGGAGCTCTTCATATATATATCGGATTTGAAGTAGTTTTTATTGCAATAAATATTTTACGGATTTTCTTATTTCTTTCTCGTTTTCTTCCCTTGAGGCGTCTGCAGGATGGATGTGATTTAACATATATACACGAGATACGATTCAACATGTGTTTTATATAAGAAGCTAAATGACGTAATGAATTCCTTATTAAAATAATTATTAGGGAAATAATATTTGATAATAAATTTGATATTATCTATGCATGTGGCTAGATACAACTGAAAAAAACGGGGCGTTGTTCGTGAAATTGTTCTTCCCAGGATTGGTTGTCATAGAGACACAATGTATGTCCGCAACCTGTTGAGGGCAGGAGGTTTCAGACGGGATCAACCCGTGTGTGTAGGATATCTGCAGCTCTATGTGTATATATATATATATATATTTAAATATCAGAGAATGGATATTAATACCACATCTAGGAGGACGTGCTTTCCGTACTGCATCAACAAAACAAAATTAATAGCGCCATGGCTGCATGTTTGGATAATGAATCCCAGCTTGATAAACTGCATTTTGAAAATTCTTCAAGACAAATAATTTAAAGCAAGGCTTTAGTGATGCATCTCATTGTTGTATTTATCTGAATTCCAGGTGAGCTCGGAAACACTCGCCCGCCACCTAGCGAGAAATATAAGCACACAATAAATGGGAGTATTCCAAGAAAATATAAATTAATAAGTTGGTCAATTACAGCTTTGAAAGACTGAAGCTGGAATGTCTGTGGTGTTAGGGAAGTCCTCATAGAAAATACATTGGAATGGCGATATAATGCAGAACATATATGTTGTGCATATATATCAATTCTGTTTATTCATATTAGTTCTCTGTTAAGTGTATGATTAACTGATTTAACAAATTGTGCGATCCTAATGGCTTTATGGTTCTGCCGGAAATATATCAAATCCGATATCCCACTCAGTCACATTATCCCGACACTGAGGCAACCGATCATTATAATATCGCAGTCATTCCACTAAAATCCCCTAAAGGGCCAACGTTTTGTCCATATTCGGTTTTATTCTCACAGGAATTCTACCCACGACGCACAAAAACGAGATGCACTCTATTCATTCCATCCTGTTGAATCTCCATATTCAGTCCTAGTGCAAGAACAGTTTTGAATGACACATTTCCTTTCTAAAAAAACTATCAGCCATGCATTGGAAATTTAATTAGGATATAAGCCCTCTATGCAAGCCAATTATTTCAAAGAATAACTTTTTTTTAAAGAGCATCAGTGAGAATTTTAAAATTGCATGCAAAAGGCTAGTGAGATTGGATTTCGATCATTTATCCGGCTGGGCGTTGAATAAGTCTCAACAACTGGAGGGGGATTGTTCTAACCATGTCCTACCTTGTCCGTCATATTTCCTACTTGGTATTATATGGTAAGGCCCACCTCGTACTGATCGTATATATATGAGCATGTCTCAAAAGGTGATAACTCTTCTTTTGTTTGTCTATTGTAATGACTGACATGAAACAGCACAGAAACAGTTACACTGAAAACCCAATGACATCTGCTTCAAATCAATATGTATTCAATTGGGATTATGAAACACCATGTAAAAAACAAATCAGTTTATCCTGAGCAAATACATAAGCAGATAGTATGTTGATCATTACAATGGACACAGTTTTGTCCCATATTGCTTAGCACCTTTTGAGACAGTCTCATATCCTAGCTGATCTTCCAATACTTCACATAACACCTTGCATATTTCACCCATCACCCATCACTGATCGCACCTCTTATATGGTCCTACACGTGCTCACAGACATCCTCACATAGTTCTAGATACCTCCTTACGTGGTTCTACACACCTCTTCACATTGGTCAACACACCTCTTCACATGGTTCAACACATCTCCTTACATGGTCCTACACACTTCCTAACATGGTACTAGCCACCTCACACACTGGTATAACTATCGCTACAGAGACCGGGCGCGATGGCCAAATCGGTAGAGCGCGGGTCGTGTATGCGGGGGATTGGGAGTTCGGTTTTCAGTCGAGTCAAACCAATGACTTATCAAATTGATACTTGTAGCTTCCTAGCCTGGCGCTCGGCATTAATAGGATAGGACAAGAACTGGTTTGCTCAGAGTCAGGATATTGTGACAGAGTGGGATATCAGATCATGGTGCAGGGAGAATGATTTCCCAGTGTGGCAGCACTATAATGTCGCCATGAGTTTACACTGTCACAAGCCAGTCCTGGTCCTGATATGACCTTATATGTTGCCAGGACGTAAACCCCAACAATCAACCAACCAATCGTCTACACATGAGTCTAAGCACCTCTCTTGACTCTAGATACCTCAGCCAACATGCTCCTGCACACTCCAAACACTTGCCTACCTATCATTTACACATGGATCTACACACCTGTCCTGATTTGAGCTTAGATGTTGCCAGGACGTAAAACTCCGACAACCAACCAACCAACTGTTCATATTCACATATTTCTACACTTCCCTTCTGGGTCTAGATACAAGCAGGATCCTACATACCACCTCCTATCTTGGCCCTACCCACCTCCTACCTTTCCCTACCTATCATCTACACATGACTCTACACTGATTCTAGATACCATTACCAACACTATTCTAAATACCACCTACTAACATGGTCCTACCCATCACCTACATTTCCCTACCTATCGTCTAAACATAATTCTCTGCTGACTCTATAGACACCAGCACGATCCTACACACCACCTCCTGACATGGGCCTACCCAACACCTGCATTCCCCAATTATACAAATCTCATCTTTCCTGACTCTAGACACCAGCACTATCCTAGATACACAGCTACAGACTGCCCTCCTTTTCGGTGGCGTATAAACGACTGAAACATTTGCTATGGGTCTTGTCGCGGGCTGTTGTTAGGCATCTCACATACCCCAGGTGTGTCCTGTGTTTTGATCAAGGCAATCTCCCCTCTGGTCGGCCCAGCCTCGCCCCGTCTCGCCCCGTCTCATCCGGCCTCGCCCGGCCTCACCCATCCCCACCCGGCCTCACCCAGACTGGCCCGGCCTCACCCGGGTTTGCCCTGCCTCGCCCGGCCTCTCCCGGCCTCTTTCATTAGACGTCTTGCTGCCACCTACAGGGGAGGTAAGTGAACGCGTCGAGCATGCATTTCAGTCGGTCCCTCTGTAGGGATCACAGGCGGGCTTGACGCACTCATTGGCAACTGCTTTGAGATGCTTCCCCAAGCACCCCCCAGCCACCCTCCCTCCCACAACCCACTCACCCTCCCTCCGACAACCCACCCATCCACTTAGACACCGCCCTGGCCCCCACCCGCCCACCTACACACCCACTCACACCCGGTGTAGTAAGTTCAAAACATTACCCCACAAAAACACTACGGTAGTGTTTTCAACCTGGTTGAAGGTAACTTCAAAACACTACTATGGCCACGCTCAAAACACTATCCTTAAGTTCAAAACACTACCTTTAAGTTCAAAGCATGACTCTATTTTCTTAGGGTGAAGCAGTATGTAGTAATGTGGGTCAGAAGGGTTGCTGGATGTTGTTTTACATCCTAACATCATCTAAGGTCATATCAGGACGGGTATCGTTAGATACATTACTGCATCGCTAGAAGTAAGGCGTAAACGTTAAATATGCTGGAGATACGGCAAGCATAAATTCGAAGTATGTTAGGAGTACGTAATGCATTTGTTGGCAGTATGCAGACTGTATGCGGACTGCCCGTTCCCATCGGCTGATCATATGGAATGTGCAGCAACGTATTCCAACATATCCCTAATGTGTTCCTAACGTACCCTGACATACACCTAGCGTACAGGTAGTGAAGCATGCTGACATAATGGTACTGTCACATTAAGACGCTTCTGGCCGGCGTGCCGCCAACATGCAAAATCACTTTTAATCGTCGAGAGACGTCAATACGGTGTCAGTGCAACGTATTGGTTGCGTGCAGCCGACATTGTGGTAAAAGTTTGGCGCGCCATCCTGATATGACCTTAAATGTTGGTAGGACATAAAACAACAAAAAGCAACTGTTTGGCGCAATGTGTGTGAATGAGCCTCATGTGCGTGCGGCATGTGCATACCGTCCACATATCGATCTTCCAGCGCATTTAACGTATCTCGACGCGCCCCTAACATCACCATAATGTTGGCACTCGTGCATTGTCATGCGTAAAAAGTTTTGCGCAAGGACAAAACTTTGCCGATCCACTGATGCGCAGTGCTGACCATGGCTGACCGTTGCCAGTCATCAACGAATACCAATGCACACCTAACGCGCGCATAACGCTTCCTGATGTATCCCGACATTGTAGCAAAAAATCACACACGTCGACGAGCGTTGGCAAGAAACGTTGTAATGTGACAGCCCCATAAGATGACCTGTGACGCCATATCCCGAGTGTACCTGACGTATGCCAAACGTATACGTACAGTATGATGCCATACACCGACGTATTGGTCGAAAATCACATACATCGGCATACGCTAAGGCCATACGTCATAGGGTGACAGCCCCCTCAGAGGGAAAACACATACTAGCCTAGTACATAAATATTGAGATGTAATTTACAGTATTGAGGGTAATGTTGATCTGCTTTTAACTTTTATTTTTCTATTCATTATTTCTATGGTATAAGCAATGTATCTGTGTTATTTTTAAATGGGGAAAGCACCTCATAAGTATTGTACTTTTGCTTTCTCCTTCTTCGTGTGAACAACTTACTGATATAAATATCAACTTGTGTGTACATTGATCATGTGGAAATAAATATATTATTATTATGTCAAGATACGTTTGACATTCGTGGTGATGCCGTGTCATGGTGCTGCGGTGCACACACTGCAGCACCATCAGTGTATACTAATACATGGTGCACACGCCGCAGCACTCTCAGCGTATACTACTAATATGTGGTGCACATGCCGCAGCACTATCAGCATATACTACTAATATGTGGTGTACACACCGCACACCGCAGTGCTATCAGCGAATAGTAATACCTGCTTCAAATGCCGCAGCAGGGTCAGCTTGTTATGATAGTGTTTTGAACTTGGATAGTGTTTTGAACGTATGTAAGGGTAGTGTTTTGAACTTAACAGTAGTGTTTTTAACTGCGTAGTGTTTTGAACGTCCTAGACCTGGTCTGCATACTCACCCACTCACATCCCTACGCACGGCCTACTCTACCCCCCCCCCCCTCCCCGGGGCACACAGACATGAACCACCCACCGTCACCCGCCCCCCCCCCCGCCCGTGTATCCAGCCCCACCCTCCACTCCCCTCCACTCCCCTCCACCCCGTGCATCCAACCACCCACCTCCCCCACCCACTCACCACCGCGTTCCCTACGTCCCCGCATCCCCGCGTCCCCACATCCCCGCGTCCCCGCCTCCCCACATCCCCGCGTCCCCGTCTCGCCGCGTCCACACATCCCCGCGTCCCCGCATCCCCGCGCCACCGCCTCCCTCCATCCCCGCTTTCCCACGTCCCCGCCCCCCGCGTCGCCGTGCCCCTGCGTCCCCCGCGTCCCGGTTCACCCGCGTTCACGTTTCCCCGCGTGCGCGCCCCAGTGCCCCCCCCCCCCCCCCCCGTGTCCCTACGCCTCCCCTCTCCCCTCAGGTCCCCCCCCCCCCCCCACCCGTGCCCGTGCGTTCCCCACCTCCCTCGCACATATTACGCTCTCTCGCGGTCTTTCCCATCCCCCACCTAGTTCCTCAACCCTGCCTACCTCCGCGGACCCACCCAGCACCACGCTACTCCGTGCTGCCATACCTCCAACCCTCCCCGCCCACCCCCCCCCCCCCCCCCAACACCCACCTATCCCCCGTCTCCATCCCCGGCCCGCCCTTCCATCCCCATCCTGCCCCACACATCACGCCGCCCCACACCCGTCGTCCTCGAGCTTTACGCCCAATATAAGATCGTCAGAGACTCTTAGGTATTAGTCAATGAACTAGGGCGACGGGGGAGTCGGAGAGGGGGAGGAGACCCGAGGCTGGGGAACACTTAACACTTGGTAATTAGACTAGGCACACACTCGTTGAGGCTGAGAACTTAACCATACTCCCGATACTCCCACCTCCACCCCAACCCACCCACCCCCTTACCCATGCCCTACACACCACCACCACAAATGCATCGGAAGCTATTAAGCAGGGGTAGACCACGGAATTGGGGGTCGTGGCTTGAATGGAATTAATATCGTAGGACAAGGTCGGGGTTTTCAAAATGAATGGTTCCAGAGAAGAGAATGAAAGAGGCGTGTGTCGGTGATTGGGTGGAGTGAGGCATCGATGTGCCCTAGTTTAAGCCCCCCCCTCCTCTACCCCCACACCTTCTTCCTGCCTAATTATAAATGGGCTACCCATAATTGTTCTCTTGGCAATAAGATTGTTCTAGGAAAAATATATCTCACTTAAAATGCTCAAGACTGAGGGTACTCGCAGTGAAATGCACGTGTCATATCCTCGTTAAATTACACTCACCGGTGCCGGGTTTTGTGATTAATCACTTATTATTGAGACGTTTCAGGTTTTTAGTGAGAGGGATTGGACAGCTGGTTATAAAGGAACCCAACCTAGGGAAGAACACGTGGTGTACTACTGTTAGTTTTGTCAGTGACACTCTTTGAAGGAAATCTCAAAATGTGATTTGGAATTTGGATCTGCGACAGCGCTTAGACTTGGGACACGGGACTTGGTGATATTGTAAAAAATTATTGTATTCTTGTCTACTGGTAATGAATATCTGCAAACCTGTCCATGAATTGTATTGAATTCAATAGAAAAAGGTATTTTACGATAGCTAGTCGTTTGGTAATAACAGATTAGGTCTTGAGATTGGGAATTTATCAAATGTATTGTTTATATCGGGTGTACAAGTGAATATATTCATGAATATATTAATTTTCTTAATATATTTATTGTACACTTAAAAAAGCAAATTCAATTAATTGGATTTCATCATTGTACTGCTCCTTACTCTACCATAGTAATGCAGAATGCTAGGTAGTGACAAGCATACATCTTTAAGTTATCGGTTCGACTCGGCCAGGATTAGAAACCAGGGCATACAATCATCCTAAAGCCTGGTACAAACCTCCCATATACGATTCACGTGCTAAAACTGACTGTCCGACGGGACCCGTCACAACCCGACCCGTCCCATTTCCTGACTAAGTTTTAGTCTTTAGGTGTGTGACCCCCTCCCGTTTCAACCCGACCCATCCCGATTCCTGACTAAAACTGCCCGATTCATTTTCCGAATCTTAACAAACCCGGCAAACACCTCCCGTTTCACGACAAAGTTTGAGTTTTAGTCGGTTTCAGTCTTTAGGTGTGTGACCCCCTCTCACACCAGAGCCTTCCGATTCGCGTCTTAAAACTCAGTTTTAGGTTTTATACGGGAGGTGTGTACCAGCCTTAAGACATACCAAAAGTGGAGGCATGTACTCAACTCATTCGGCCGTCCCATACTTTGCTCAGCAATGCCAAACTTCCACCTCTCACGTTCATAAAGGTATCGGCATAATTAAATCATACGACAGGGTGCACACATAGAATGTTTATGTCTGAAATATTATTTCCATAACAACCCATTCGCGAGGGCATCCATCACTTCACTGATACATTAGTGCCGCCATTTAAGTCCGCACACCTTTATAGAGGGCGCCACAAGGGCACCGTGTAGTTATTTCCTGGAGGCCCCTAGTACAGACTCATTATTGATGCATACCGTTGAATGTCTACTATATTTTAAGTGGTCCATTTAGGGAGGTCGGCAGTTTAGAGAGTTAGAATATGGTTAAAGTGGTATTGTTGGGACACAACTAAAACGATCAACACAGGGGAGTGGTCCATCTGTGGAGGCGGTTGGTTAGAGAGGTGTTACTGTACATGAAGAGTCCATGCACAAAACCCAGTAAATACCAATTCTAAATTTTAATTAAAATAAAGGATATTTACTTGAAGGACATTCTAAGTCACACTAATTCCACTTTTATTGTGATGTAATGATTATGGAGCAATAAAGAACATATCGGAATGTAAACAAATTAAATTTTTGAAGGTTTGGTTCCAATGTTTATCTCAATTTTTGGCTTGAGCGTTTACTGCACTTGGCGCCTGAACGTTTCATACTTTGGGAAAGTAGATATAGGCTGTGAATTGATAGCGGAGTCCTGGGTAGGTTCTTATAATATTGTGCATGTTACGCTAACATGGGTAATTCGCACCAGGACAGAGACGTGGGAGGGAACCTCCTCCCATTGTCCACCGTTGCTGCCACCGATCATTTCATTCGGGAATCACTAAAACTACGACCTGCTCCTGTCGCCGACTAGCAGATCTCTTGGGAACTGGCCACCGGGCTTAGGCCCGCCATCGTCATATGCCAGAAAATTCACACTAAAGAAACTTTTGGTCCTGCCACCGCCTAGCATGTTCGGCATTCAGCAGTGACCTCAGAGCCCATTCCTTGCTCCCTCGCTCACTCGCTGTTTGAATCTGAACTGCTAGGTTAAGCAGAACTCCTAAGAAATTGGAAACTCCACAAGACTGCCATGCCGAGCCAAACGAGAAGAACCCGGCAGGATAACGCAGCAGTACAAACCCCTCCACCAAAAACTAGGGGCCGTGCTTGCTCCGTGGTTCCTAAAGTACAGAAGAAATCCACCGCGAACAACTCACAGAAAGCCCGTGCGAACACAACTGACACCCACTCGGATAAGCCTGGGGCCAGCAACTAAAATTGAGAAGAACCTTGCAGATCATCTAGACATGGTAACTAAGAGTGTCCTAGCATGCGACAACACCCTGGAGACAAAACTGCCGCCAGAGAAGCCATCTACATCAAAGCCATTGGGAAGCATGGGAACGGACAAGAGCGGATGCTGCCATGATGGGCACTCCAGCTCACCGACGCGATCAACACGGTGGAGCCACTGAAGTAAGAGCCGCTCCCGCTCCAACACACGCACATGCACACGCACACGAACACCGGACCGACTACATCACTCCAAGCTCCGCGACCACGACGACCGTAAATCTCAGAAACGTGCCTCCGGGAAATGCTCGTCCTCCGCCACCAACTCGGAGTCGGATCACAGGGAGACGATTGACGAGTTGTTCACCGCATCAAGCTCATCATGCCCAGCCAAGAGAGGGAAAGTCTACATCATGCCTCATAACTATGTCTTTCGCGCTGACTGAAAGGGAAAGGTTAACCTGAGTGAGAGTACCTGCATGGAGTACTTTTGTGCATTGTTTAGAATGTGTGAAGACCCGACGATGCCACGTGCCTGGGTAGAACCACTCCGCAAGCATCAAGAGCAGCTGGGTACCATGGTGCTCGACTGGGAGTGGGACACTTGTATTTTGTGGTCTGAGATAGTATTCAGCATGATTCATGATGGTAGGCTGAAGCGTGGCTGGGCCGATAATTATGCAATCAAAGACATGCAGCACGACGCAGACTCAGTAAGTGAACGACTCACCAAAGCAAAGAGGTGTTACACGGACTATTACAAACGTAATGATGATGCTAAGACTAACAATCATGACAAGCCCAGGAGAGCAGAGTTCCGCCCATGCCACCAGTGGAACTGGGGCACGGACTCCATCTTCACCGGACTGCGTCTTCACCGCCACACACGGGTCTCTCCCAAACCGTTACTGCCACGTGTGCGCATGGTGTGTGAATAAGTACCGGAAGGCCAACCCACACCATGAGCAAGACTGCAACAACAAGCAACGACTGCACAAGACGTTGGCATAGCATTATCACCAGCAAAATGTGTGCCGCCAACAAAATGCCTCGAATGACTGGGATACTCAACATCCTCCGAAGAGATGGTCGTCCACATACCCGACGTCAAGCTGGCTGATGTCCTCGTGGAGTGCCGCCTATGGACCCTAGGCAGGCGAGCCTCCAGAAAAGTACTCCAAAGACTAGTAGGTCGGCTGCAGCATATTGCCCACTGCGTGAAGCATGCCAGACGATTCACGACGAGTATCCTGGCGGCACTGCGTGCAGCACCCTCCACCGGAAAACACCTAGTTCCGGACGACCTAATCTTTGAAATCTCCTGGTTCCTGATGTACGCGGAATCCACCAACGGTCTAGTCCTGCTCCACCCCACCCTAACTAAAAGATGGATCATTGAGTGTGACTCCGCACTGGTGGGAGGGGGGGCATATTCACCAACCAAGTACTTCGCAGAGGAATACACCGAGAACATAACATCGAAGGAATACGGCATCAACCGGCTTGAGGTGATAAACCTGGTGGTTGCCCTCAACGCCCTAGCCCCAGTTGATCCACAGGACTACACCATCGTGATCAATACCAATAACCAGACCTCCCAGGCGGTGCTCTCCTCGGGCTCCGGTCATGACCTGTGCCAGGGAGGTCTGGCGCTTTGCTGCCAACCACAGCTGCAACATTGAGATCATCCACAAGCCAGGCAGAGATCTAGTCCTCGCGGACGCCCTGAGCAAGCATCACACAGACTGCGCAGCAGCCATATGAGCCCCGATAATGTGCCTAAGAACTTAACTCAGTTGCATGTCACTCACCATGTCGAACCAGGACCGCCTATTTAGACCGGCCGGACCTGGGAAGCTCGTTTATTTCCCTCTCTCCCCAGGTCCATCCACTTCAAGACACCCTCACATCATCGCGGTCCTGTCGGCAGGCCTCTCCACTGGATCCTGGAAGAACAAACTACACCAAGTTCGGAGGTACACCAACAACAACTTCAACCCGCGAAGGTTGTCATAGATGAACGTGATGAACTACACTGCCTACCTCGATACGACCTTGCGATTGCCGGGAGCCGTGCTGAACTATCTGAGCAGGGCGCGCACCTGGACGTGACTCATGATCGGTCACCACGCTGACTTTGACACCTACCCAGTCCAATTGGTAAAAAGGGGCGTGGCACGTAACTCCACCCACATGGTATCCAAGTCTCCACTCATCACAGTTACACACGTCTCGTCGATCGTCCTGTATTTCAAGTCAGGGGGCCGGCAGCGCTTGTGCTCACCACAGCGACGCCGTTGGCGTATTTCACCTTTGCTGTGGCAGAGCAACCTACTGGTCTCCCGGTCGGCCACTTCCAACCACACGTTACTCCGATGAGATATCACCTGTGACGGGGCGGCATTACAAATACACATATGATCTACAAAAACCAAGTGAGCAGCGGCCGATGCCTACAACATCATGGTGCAGCCGATACCAAGGCCGCGTTTAGGGTACGTCTCGGCGACATCGCAGCGATGCTTTTTGGCTTATTTGCATTCAGGGTTCGTCACGGCGACGTCTCGGCAACACCTCCCTTTTCAGATAGGAGATAAAAAGCACCTCGAAAATGGCCGCCATCTCCAGTGGTTTCAGACTATCACAGCACAGCTTTCCCATTGCAAATGGCCGCCACATATAAGGGTGGCCATTTTCGAGACAACCAACTGCTTTTGCCATTCAGACTGGCATGACGTCATGCCCGTCACCGAGGTGCCACCGAGACGGAGCCTGAACGTGGCCCTGGTTATCCTTGCTGCCCGGTCAGAGCCTGGGTGACATACATTGCTGCCAACCCAGCGAGACCAGACGCTGCTGCCTTCCTCTCCCCCGACCCTCACCCTGGCAATCAAGACTGCACTGACCGCCACGGACATCCCATCACCTCCGCCTTCACACTCCACAGCCTCTGAAGGAAGGGTGCCCAGGCCTGCGCCCAAGCCGGCACACTGCCCGAAGACGTCTGTGAACTCGGCACATGGCAATCTGACACCATGAACTCTTATCTCCCAAAGGCAGCCTTCTCTGCGGCAACTCGGGCCCTCTCCACTCTATTTGTTTGAGAGTTCCCGAGTTCATTAATTGTTGTTTCTTGATCCTGATTGATGTTGAATAAAGGCAACTTATACTACTCTCTGTCTCGTCGTGAAGTATGTAGGCAGCTTCTAGCTGACGGAATGCTTTCAAATATTGTAACCAATGTTTTATTTGTCCTGTTGGGTTAATAATTCCCTGTTAAGTGTGACTCACCAGGGTAAAACGTACCACCATCAGGCGTCCCTGAAATAAAAACGATTTAAATGCCCTCCAACCAACTCATCACCTAGGCAACTGCCATTTTGACGACATCATAAAACTGTATCCAATGGAGATATTTTATCAAAATTAAAAGTAAAATAAAGAAGAAGAAACCATGAAAGTGGAAAGTGGACAATTAAACAAAATTGAATAGAAAAGTGAATTTTGACAAAGTATGACCTTCCCGGCCATTTTCTATCACCGGTCACACGTTTTTAACTCCCATATCCTGGATTGGAAATATCATTGGGGGAAATACTCAGTGTTTGGCTGATAGAAGTGCGGCAAGAATCGCGATAGCCGCTGGTTCATTTTGTGTATTGATAGCATACATATTATAGCAAAGACCAGACAGGATGGCCGAATGAGTTAGAGCATCCGTCTCCCGTTCTGGTAGATCGTGGGATCGTGGGTTCAAACCCTGGTCGAGTGAAACTGATGACTTCAAAATTGATACTTGTCACTTCCTAGCCTGGAGGAAGACCAATCGGATACTTTTGAAATTTCCCCTGCTTAATCAATTAATCTACCCCCAAAAAGAATAAGAAAAAAATAGCACTGATGCTGAACACATGGCTAGGTGTTGCCTGGTCAGGTCGGGTTGCTGCTCCTGGCTCTCCTCGAGCTTCACCCAGAGATGCACCTGCCATTGTTCCATCAAAGGTCACCAAAAGCAACCTTCTAAGCGGCTGGTGTTTGGACCCCAGAAGTAGCCTTAGGAAACCTGGTGTGACCCGCCAGGGGGAGCGTTAATGGTGGCCATTGCAGTAACACTGGTCCCCTGATGGAGGATACTCGCGTGGGATGTGTGTATATATATATATATATATATATATATATATATATTATATATATTATATATATATAGATGTATATATATATTATATGGGTTGTTCTCAGAAATTGGGTACCACTTTTCTGACATGAATCCCGAAACTGAAAACATTCCGAATAATAGCATTATCCATATTCATATGACAGTTTATATGTTGTGCATATATAATTATGTCAGAGTTGAAAATGGTCATTCACTTTTTGTATTTTAATCTGATGCAAATTGCGAAAGTCCTTGCATTTAGCTGTGTAACATCCATCCATAACATCATCTTGACACACATCCATAACATCATTCTTGCACAGACAATAAATTCAACCGATATCGTAATGATAAAAGTTAAATAAAAAAGATTGTCTTACTAAAATAATTGAAAAAAACGTTCCGGTAGATGCATGATGTCGATGTTCAACTTTTCATATTTTCACTTTAGCACAATATTGAGCTTATTATGTATAAAGACATATCTGAATTTATCTAGTTTTCCATATCTAAATATATATTTTTATAATTAATTCTACATATGAATAAATGAACGACACTACGAGTGGGTTGAGGATATATATAATCTCTGGCTAGAGGTTACCACCTTTAAGCTAATATAAAATTGCAGGCAGAGTGATGGCATGTGGCCTGACAAGTTACTGCCTACACAGACAGGTAGTGCCACCATCGGCCTGAGGTTACATAATCGATGACCAATAATAAGAACATTACAGTAGGTGATTATGCAGGAGAATAAATAACTGGGGTGGAATGCTTCCAATTAATCTATATATATATATATATATGTATATATATATATATATATATATATAGACAGGTACAGAATTGTATATATATATAGATATCAGTTATTGCATTATAGATTAGATATGCAGAGCTATATATACACCCACTGTATAGGTATCCCATTGTAAAGTCTACGGCTCGAATCTGTGGTTTAGGCAGGGCATAGTGAAATCAATACAGTCAAAGAGAAAGGAAGAGTATAAAGTGTATAAGAAGTGAGAGAGTCAATCCCTCTGATTTATTATTTATATGGCACATGGGTTCATTGTAGAGTATCACCCCACTCTTTTCCTCCAATGGGAAACAAGCATTCTTGGCCCTACCAATAGGGATCCAGCATTCCTGGTCCCCATGCTTACCAGTGGTCTGCCCACCACCAAGCTGTGTGGCTCCCCTGGCCACCACCTGTCTTGAGCCTGAGTGTGGTGATCATACCTAGCAGAGGGGGATGGGGTAGGCTCTGAGTGCCCCTTACACACAGCCCTGTCAGCACCACTATGACTATTTACATCTCACTCAGGCGCCACCAGCACCTACATATACACATACATGCGCCTTGTCATGTATACCTGATCAGTAATAGAACATGTGCATTCCCCCCAATGTCGTAAATCGGAATATTTCAAACCATGGCTATCCCCACATCGAGAAATCGAGAGAAAAAAAATCAGCTGGAAAACTTAATTTTCTTTTTCTTACACCCTCAATTTTAACACTAGCCGTAGAACACCTGTCTATATTCCAAATGTATCTTTAAGCTCAATAAGGAAATTAAGAGTAAAATATTATACAAGAATACATTATATGTCCCAATGGAAGCCAGGTACTTAAGAACACACCCCATTTCAAGATTGAAAGCATGTACAAATTTATGATCATACTTTATTTCAGAGGCACGACAAAAACAAATCAAAATTTACAATCATATTCAGACTGAATGCACATAAAATATAACAATCCCACTTTATTTCAGAGGCACGACAAAAACAAATCCATGAAATTCTTTAAATTTGAATAGATGCGCTTCCATGTGTCTGCACTCGCGCAGTGCGCATCTGGGACATATACGGTATGTTCTGCTGTCAGTTTTAACCAGGATTACCAATATACGCGTGATGTATGAGGATTATTGGAGCATAAATTCATGGAGGTTATTACTAACCAGCCTGTTCACTTCCAGGGATACACCGCCCCCCCCCCCCACCATCAGGCTCCCTGCCTCACTAGCACGCCACGGCTTCACCTGCTGTGTCCCTTGAAGTTTTGTGACTAACTACATTAGATGTTACCCAGGTTCCCCCTTCTCTCACAAGGTGGCACCTGCAAGTCGGTAATCACCACTTTCACCCCTGACTCTTGGTAGGATAATAATTACTATATTTCTTTAATCATAAATATTAAGTGCCGGATACCCGTCTATCTTCATGTATCTCAAAATATTAACAGGAAGTGAGACTAGTTTTCCTTTCTCCTACATGATTTCACTTCAGTTGCCGGTGAGTAATCATCATCTGAATTCCAATGGTTAGCTTGAATTCAAAAGAATATATGAGGAGTTCAGGCGCAAAACCAAGTAAGTCCACCCGACCTCTTTTGTTTTAAAATCAAGATTTGTATATGCCCATAAATATAATTCTCAGTAATTCCACTTTTCTTTGTATTATAGGGTTATGGGCAATGAACAAAATACTATGAAAGTGATAAATGAACCTTTATTCCAAAACTCATTAATTAATCAACTTTTATTGATTTTTCTGCAAAACCAAGTAAGTCCACTTTCGGTTTGTTTGCAAAACCATGTAAGTCCATTGTCAAAGACTAATCTTATAGAAATCTTGCAGAATCAAAGAACACACAATTTCCACCATAAGCTTACTCATCATCACCACTATCCTCAAGGTCCTGCACAATGTTCTGATCACCATCATGAGAGAGGGCATTCTCATAGTAACCCCGAACCTCTTGATTTACATCCAACTGTTTCAGCAGCTTCATGACATCCTGCTTCTTAGCCTCTTTCACGCAGTTAATGTCAGCCAGTAGTGAAGGATTGAACTGTGCCCACTTTTTCCCCCTTTTTAGAAGGGAGTGTTGACAATATTCCCCAGCAAATGCACTTTTGAACCCCAAATCTTTCTTAGAAATCTGTAGCACTCTTGCCTCACTAATTTTGAAAGATCTTTGACGTTTTGTGAAACTGGCTGATTCTGCTTTGTAATCATAGCACATCCAATCCTTTCCATACACATGAACAGAACCATGGTTCCTCAGAATCTCACAGTATTCCTCTGGCATTAATATTGTTTCCTTCTTTCGGATTTCTTGCTCGATCCTTCCAAACACTCGGTCTGCAGGAAGAAAGCTGTGTCCCTGTATTGGGAAAGTGTACTCAACAGTAAGATTTGGGTACTTCTGGTTGCACAAAGCAAACAACATGGATAAAACGTTAATGTTCTTATTTTGGCCGTAGCAAGAATCTGAGAACAAACGTAGGAGTTCAGTTTGATTTATGTCCATGTTAACCACTGAACCTAAGTAATCACGTAATGCAGAAGCAATTGTATTGCTGTCTTTGGCATTCTGATGTTCAAGCCATGTATATAAATGAATGTCATCTTTCCCCTGCGGTTCTCCTCTACCTCGGTGACGAACAATCCCAAACACATACATGTATAACTGGCGAGAATAATACGTTTGCCCTATTGGGGACTTTGGAAGTACCAGATTTTCCATGACATCAAAACAGACAGTGAAACTATCTCCCACCTCATTCATCTTGGTGTAAAATTGACGGGCACGGCGACGATGCAACCCATACAGCAGAAGATTTTCTCGCTTTTCATCAGGGGTTTGCTCTAGATCCTTAATTTTCAAGCGGAATTTCATACATGTGGAACATACATCTGTGGCAGGGTGACCAAATGATACATTGAAGTCGTACACAAAAATGCTCCAATACAGTGAGTACGTTATCCTGTCATGATTCTGCGTCTGGAACAATTTGTGCATCTTTGCAACACTTAAATCACTAGGAAGGTACTTCCTCCCTGGTGCTCCTCGACGAGCATAGTGGCTAGCTCTGCACGTGAAGGACTTGATATGATTTCGAACTCTCTCCTTCTTCCCATCATTTTCTGCAGCTCTCCTGTAACCACCTCGATTTTCCGGAGGAGATCTACCGTGCTCAAGCCAGAACCTCGCGATGCTCTGGAGTCGATATTCCTTGACACCTGAAAGAATTAATTAAATTAATGTCGCGTCACAATTCTTAGTGTAGTGCATCTCTTAGAGGTAACCATTTTATTTTTGCAGACGGACGGTTAGGGGCATTCATATTGTATTTTTGCAGACGGACGGTTAGGGGGATTCATATTTTATTTTTAGCAGACGGACGGTTAGGGGCATTCATATTTTATTTTTAGCAGACGGACGGTTAGGGGCATTCATATTTTATTTTTAGCACATGGACGGTTAGGGGCAGTCATATTTTAATTTATTTAATTTTTTATACTTACACAATATGCTGAGAAATGAAGCCTGGCAGACTGAAATCTTCGTTTTATCTTCCTTCACAAAGCTGTACTTGATAGACACACCTCTTTTGTGTGCCCTTTCCTCATTTTCCTCTCTTGGCCTTCGGCGATGGACCTGGCTTATATCCATGTGAGACACAAGGATAGCATCTTGCTTCACTTTATCTGAGGTGACAAACAGCTGCCCTTTTAAGTACTGTAAATCGTTTTCGGTCAAAGTTTGGGCAGAGCACACGGTATTGTTATGTGCGCATTTGACACGTGGAATCAAACCTACTCCACTGTAGCGAGCTGCTTTGGCCCTAGCACGCGTGGAATTTTGTGGCTGACGTCGTTTACGCTTTCCCGAGGGTGATAACATCACATTTTCATCAATTGCATCATAGGTTTCCATCATAAACGTAGACAAATCACCCGTAGACCGAAGGAAGCAAGCCAAATCAGCGCTTATAACTCGGGAATCTGGGCAGCGCCATTTTGTGCGTCATGTGACCTGACACGCTTAGCTGATTGGCCAGCTACATCTTACGTGGTTTTGCAGACAAACTCGAATGGCGCTTACAAGGTTTTGCAACCAAACCCTATTTTAAGGCCAATTTAACATAGGACTTACCAGGTTTTGAAACAAAACTGATTTGCTCATTGGGTAATAGGGACTAAGAAGTGGTGTCTCCATTGGTTATCTCACTTTTCATGAAAATGGACTTACTTGGTTTTGCACCTGAACTCCTCATATATATGTATATAATTGTTGTGAGCAAAGGAACCCGCTCCACCGCCTAGCTGAGCATAAGCATATTCAGTGCAAAAAGGAGCGGGACAACCAGCCACGTTTGAACTTGTCTGAGCCTGTTTGGACTTGCTGGAAATGGACTTTCCTCTTCTTGTGTTCATGAGACATCAGTGACATCGAATCAGAGCTGTTCTTTTTTATTACAAATGGTGGCCTCCATGGGGGCTGCCATTTGCAATCGAAAAGAACAGCTCTGATTGGCTGAGAACAGCTCTGACTGTCAGCCAATCAAAGCTGTTCTTTATTATTGCAAATGGCAGCCTCCATAAGGGGCGGCCATTTGCAATCGAAAAGAACAGCTCTGATTGGTTCAAATTATGGGAAGGTCCCAGTCATTATTTTGTTAGTAGTTTCTGGTTCAGACATAAGCTGTATTCACACGGGCGAGTTAAAACGCCTCACGCGAAACGCCTCGCGTACTGCGACTCACATTTGCCGTGTGAACGCGACGGTGAGGCGTTTTAGGGCTGAATCGATTCATATAAATCGTTTAATGTAAAACGCTTCGTTAGGTAGTATACAGGAAGCGATCTATGTTGAAACGTTTTATCTTGCCCGTGTGAACGCATATGAAGCGATTTAGGACGTCACATGCATGTGCAGTCGACACCTCAGTTTGTTGACTTTCCGGTTGATCAAAAGCGCATATTATATAATTTAATTAATGAAACTGCTATCTATGCACAGATATTTTTTTCATCATTTATTTTTAGGGTTTCACTGCCCAGCAGAAGTGTTGACCGTTCCAAACCAATACGATTAATTAAATACATATCTAGGTCGAACCCACACTCTCTGGTGCCTTCGTCCTCGAACCCAAAATGGCGCTGGTTAGCCTGGACTTGCTCATGCGCAGATATCCACTTCCGCCTCACACAGTGTCCGTGTGAACGCGCATCTAAATCGCTTCATATGATTCGCCTCCTGGAGATCGCTTTAGATTTTGCCCGTGTGAATACAGCTATAGTCACACATATATGTATCTTTTGTAGAGATTAAAATGCTTGAAGTATATTTTTAATATATCTACATCAACTTCTGTGTAAATCACACAATATCAGTACTTAAAGAATGGGAAACTATTCCTGCAAGGGTAGGCTCAATATGGGACAGTGGTCACCCGTTTTTCCTCCTTTCCTCGCTGTGGACCCTTCTCTAGCTGAGAGGAACTCAGATGCCCAGCTATCGCCCACGGCGCATATAGAGCAGGGCGCGCCCGGCGGTAAGGCGGCGAACTAACCAGCGAGTTCCAGTCGTAACCGCCGGGGGAAGCACCGTGCATATTCGCGTACATCAGTATATAAGTCGTATATAAGTAGGTATATATGATAAAATGTAAGATCTAAAATGACTTAAAAACACCCACATATCGTCAGCTCTCTCAAGATTAACACTAAATGTTTCTTTTCAAATCACTAACAATATCACATATAATATTTTCTCCTAATTTATTAAGCAAGACAAAGAGGTGACTGCTGAAATACTAATACTGTCAGTGTCTTTATTTCCGATCAATATGTACCATTTTGTGCCGGAAATATCCATCTATACATAACTGTGGAAATCAATACCACAGGCAATCGTCAAGGACACACTAACCTCAACATGATCCAATACACAGCTGCCAGAGGACATTCTGACCGAGCAGATATGAAAGTGACAAGCACTTAGAAATCAGCGTGTAACAATAACCTGCTGGACATTGTGGCCACCTTGAGTGGTGAATAGACTATCAATGTTCTGATATTTAATTTGACATTTCCTCGGGCAGCTGCACAATGGATGTCCTTCAATATATCTGATGTGTAGACTTGTATAAATAAAATTATCCAGAAAGTAAACTACAAACTGTCGCTATTTGCAAAGCTAAGAGACTACATGACTCAAGAAATGTCAATAAAAATCTTCAAGGGCATGGTGCTCCCTTATTTTGACTATGGAGATGTAAACTACATGGGTGCGAGAAAAGAACTACTAAAAAAACTGAAAATACTGCAGCCCTCAAAATCTGTCTAAGAGTAGACAAGCTGCACCCCACCTATGACATACACACAAGAACCAAAGTGAAATTACTAGAAAATAGGAGAATAATTCATTTGAAAACACTAGCATATAGCTACAGTAAAAACAATAAACTCCAAACAAAACCGCAAAGGGCTACTAGATCAAATAATGCGCCATTACTGAAGCAGACCAGAAGCCAAATAAAAGTTCATGAGAGAAGCATGCTGGAAATGGCTGCCAAGGTGTGGACTGCCCAAATGGTAAAGGAATGACAAATTCCTGACCTAAGAACTTACAACAAATATCTAGGCAAATTAGGCTAGGAAACCCCAACTAAGCTGCACTGCAAAGGGGCATGTGATATGTCATGGCCCACCAGTGGGATGCCCAATGGATGCCCAATGGCCCACCAGTGGGATGCCCAATGCCAAGAATAGCCAGATAACACACCACACAGCTACGTACAAGCCTATGATATGTAAATAGGAGTAGGCTAGTCTAGTAATAAGAGTAGAACAAAATAAAAAAATATATGCCAAAGAAAATTTTAAAAAACTAACATAGGCTACTAACCATACCAACCAATTATCTATCTGCTACTTAAATGCAGGCAATCAAATAACATATCAGCAGCTGCTGTGTGATAAGATACCACCAACACTACAACTGGCCAGCATTGGAAACAAGCCTGGGAGCCAGGCTTATATGCTATGGACAATATAAATACTGCCTCAATAAAAAATATATAAATAAATTTAAAAAATAAGGGCAGTGTCTACGGACAAAGGGCAGCAACAATTGACTTAAATATATATAGATATAAATATATATACATAGTTATACGTACACCGTATTCTCGTGGGTTAACGCCCATTTGTGGGTTAACGCTCAACCCCCACTTGGCCAATATTTTGTATATATAGGAAAGTGAACAGAATGACCGTTGGCTCATGGTTTGGAGGAGGCGGGAAGGAGAGAATGACCGATCCGCAGTAAATATCATGGTGGTTAGAAGTAGACTCCGAAACATTAAGGGCGCTGCCATTATTGATATCCACATAATAAATGATAGAGTATATATATATACATCCAGATATATTATATATAACCTATTGTATACATATAGACGTTCGGAGAATTATTTAATTATTTATTAGGCGATTCACGCGAGTATATTATTAACGAACCGCTGTCGCGCGGCCGCGTTGCTGCGGACCTACTGGCCCCAGCCGCCGGCGATGCTTCTCGCTGTATTTGAATCGTCAGTTGCCGCCGTTTGTTGATGATGCAGATATATGCAGATATATGCAGATGTATTCATATATATATCCAGATATATAGTACGTATAATTTATTATGCAGGTATAAATAGGCGGAGTATCTTATTATTATTATTTATTCCATCATGTTACTTCGATATATTATTATTGTCCAATCGCTGACTTGCCCGGATTTGCCCCGGTTGCCTACTACTAGCGCCACCACCGGGCGCTTTTCTCACCAATCCGCCCGGGCAAGCCACTTCCACACTGGATTTCAAACTTTTACCGGTATGCCTGTTATCTCGCTTGCCCAGACGCTCAATAAAAGTGTCCGACCCAACACGCGTCTCTATCCTTCCTTTCCTACGTAGCCATACTTTATACAGATATAAACATATATAGATATAGAGAGGTATAAACAGATATATATAGATATATACATACACCTACATATATATACATATAACCACAGGTAGTATAAAAACAGCTTTTATGCACAAAATAGAACGGCGGTTAAGTAATGAAAGCAGTCTTTGTTGAATTGCGACCGACAGCATGATGATGATGATGATGATATAACTAGGCGGCTTTCATTGACCTACCACATAATTAATTACTCACAGTCTGGATGTTGACCAGCAATCCCAAAACCTAAGCTTGGTGTATCCTCTGGCACCCAGTGCCGACCACGCAACACATACAAAAAAGGCGCTATGGAACGAATTCAATTTATACCATCAAACATGGCCGCCGCGATGCCTGCCGGGCATTAAGACTCGCGCCTGCGCAACAGGAAGAGTGCTGCTGGAACTCTTCTGTGTTGGAGACGTTAAAAAAAAAGAAGGCGTATTTGTTCAGCGCTGGTTCTCTGCGAGCCCCGGTGTGGGTTCAGCTGTGCGCCGCCAGGGGGCAGTTAATTAGCCGCGCTTAATTCAGCGCCCGCTGAATTGTCTTTCATTGTGGGAAAGATACACTGAACATTATGGTGGTTGGGGGTGGGGGGGTGGGGGTGGGAGTGAGGGGGGGTGAAGGGGTGGGGGGTCGGGGTGAGTGCGTCAGTGGGTAGGTGGGTGGGTGGGTGGGGGAGTAGTCGGGCGGTGCATAGGAAGGTATAGCAGATACATCCACCTACGTTAATTAGCGTTTCCACTGACTCACTTCACAACTTCGGTACAGTCGAGATAAAGAGGTTGAGTCTAGTAATGTAGTGGAACAGCATCCGTAAGCAGAATGCGCTTAAATTATGGATCTGAGATGAAGGGGCTTTGTGTGTAATTAAAGCTGCGTAGTCCAATGACATCATCATATTTTCAAAACCAAAAATTAGTTTATCTAGATTTGGTCCTACATATGGAATTTAGATATTGGTGCAGTTATTAATTTCTGTTTGTATAGAAGGAGATGTTGAGTCAATTTAATAGAAGTGGTTATTGATGAAAGTGAAACATGTGGTGTCCTAATTCACACGTGCTCGCCAAAATTAATTTGTCCTGTCTTTAATTCAAATATGTTCAATGATATCCATTTAAAGTAAACGTTATTTTGAACTAAAGTAAAATAGATTATAGTGACCAATCTAACATATTGATATCCATTTAAGGTCAATGTTATTTTGAGCTGAAGTAAAAGAGATTATAGTGAACAATCTAATGTATTTATCTCAGATATTGGCAGAAACCCAAACGCATCGGACTATGCGGCTTTAAGGATATGGTCAGAGAGCCGCATGTGAGAAGTATAAGTAGTATATGGCAAGAGCCGGTGAGTGGTTATGTTTAAAGGGCGCATTCCTTACACGCGGTATGCGTATGCGAATGCATTTTCCGATCGGTCCATGTAGCGATCGGTACGGCATGCGGTATGCGGCACGCAGGGTGCGAATAGAAACCTGAGTCTGATGTGTCCATTAATTTAACACCAGGAGAGGCGACTGAGGATTACGGAACGGTCTCACACAGGGGTGAGGAGGGGAAACACATGGTGAGCTGGGCACATGGTTAGGGGAAAGCTAAAAATGCTACCATATGCACAGAAATATGAATACTTATCTATAATTTGGTTATAATAAAGGTAGGAACGCCCATGTGACGTACAAAAAGGTAAATAGATATAAATGCAATATTTGGTCATATACAGAGCAGTATGGAGAATAATTGTTTATTTTTATTTTTTAAATATAGCCAGTCGTGTGCCGCCTACCACATACCACATACCGCATGTAAGGAATCATGCCATTTGCATACCGCATACTGCATGCCGCATACCGCATACCGCGTGTAAGGAATGCCTGCTTAACAGTGAATGCAGTGCATATATATATATGCATATGAGCTGCTCGAACCATCTTATTCATGATCATCATCATCATCATCATAAACCCCCTAACCTTGAGGGGTTATTGGGACAGCACAGATGACTTTTCAACTAGTTTTCTCCAGTCTTCCCTATTCTGTACTGCCCTCTGGGACTTCTCGGATCTCCAGGCTTGGCCCTTCCTTGATATTGTCTCACTATATTGTCCTCCTTTGTCTCTTTACTCATCTTTCTCCTCTCACCGTGGTTTTGGCCAACCATAATGAACATGAAATATGGTCATATCACTACAGTTGTTACCATCATCAGGAGATCTGTGTGTGGTCCAATTGCCTGCTCGCTCTTGGCATGGATGTCCTCATTGGTAACGTTGTATTTGCATAAGATGTGTATTGTTCTTTTAGTACTACGCTATCTATTCAGAATTCTGAGCGGCATCAGATTTACTGTATTTTAAGTATTTAATATCAGGGATGATTGCACAGGCCACGCCCACATTCAATAAAGAAGAACATAATGTCCTCCATTAACTACCGAACACACCCACAATCCATATGTCGTCAGGTAAGCTATCTACTTCTTTTTTGGGGGTATTAATCTAAAGTCAATATTTTGGACCGAGTGAAGGTTTTATTCTAGCTCACGAGGAACCACGACCTATTTCCTTGCTGTATTGAGTGCAAATCGGCCACCAAGCAGGGTACTTTGCATGTTACATGTTGGTTATACAACACAAGCACAGTATCAATGAATATGTGCAGTACCTAATAACAGTGAATAAGTCCGAAATAAAATTGGAGATAATATTTACTTCATTTGGAAATATTTTGTGCATAACTCCTTATGCTCCACGAAAAGGGAAAGACATCAGAACCCATGCCTTCCTATAGTGCATGAGTCAGTTTGACATGTGATATCTGAATTGTCATAGCAACATGCAGAGGGCAGTCACACGCAGGCGCGCGCACCAATGAGGCTGCACACCGAGGAGGTATGTTAGGTGTTAGGTGGATAAGTAGGTAGGAGGGTGGTTAGGAGGGTAAGTAGGTAAGTAACTTGGTAGGTCGGTGAATAGGCAGGTATTTGGGCAGGCTAATGCTAGTGGTGACGGTTCAGTAAGTTAGGTAGATAGGTAGGTGAGCAGGTTTGTAGATGGGTAGGTAACTAGGTAGGTAGGGGGGCTGGATAGGTGGGGGCGGGGTAGGTAGATGGGTAGGTAACCATGTGGGTAGGTAGGTATGTAGGTAAGTGCTACGTAGGTACGTGGCTAGGCAGGTAGGCAGGCATGTGGGTAGGTAGGTAGGTAAGCGCTAAGTAGGTAGGTACGTGAGTGGGTGGGTAGGTATGTGGGTGAGTATGTAAGTAAGCGCTAAGTAGGTAGGTAGGTGGGTAGGTAGGTAAGTGCTAAGTAGGTAGGTAGGTGGGTAGCTAATTATTAAGTAGGTAGGTAGGTGGGTAGGTAAGTAAGTATTAAGTAGGTAGGTAGGTAGGTGGGTAGGTAGGTGGGTGGGTAGGTCGGTAGGTAAGCTCTAAGTAGGTATCGAGATGAGTCGGTAGGTAGGTGGGTGGGTAGGTAGGTAGGTAAGCAATAAGGAGGTAGGGAGGTGGGTAGGTATGTGGGTGGGTAGGTGGGTAGGTAAGCACTAAGTAGCTAGGTAGGTTGGTAGGTAGGTAAGTACTAAGTAGGTAGGTAGGTGGGTGGGTAGGTAGGTGAGTGGGTAGCTAGGTAGGTAATCGCTAAGTACGTAGGTAGGTGGGTGGGTAGGTAGGTAAGTATTAAGTAGGTAGGTAGGTAGGTAGGTGGGTAGGTAAGTACTAAGTAGGTAGGTAGGTGGGTAGGTAGGTAAGTACTAAGTAGGTAGGTAGGTGGGTAGGTAGGTAAGTACTAAGTAGGTAGGTAGGTGGGTAGGTAGGTAAGTACTAAGTAGGGAGGTAGGTGGGTAGGCAGGTAGGTGAGTGGGTAGCTAGGTAGGCTAAGTAGGTAGGTAGGTGGGTAGGTAGGTATGTAAGTATTAAGTAGGTAGGTAGGTGTGTAGGTCAGTAGGTAAGCGCTAAGTAGGTATCGAGATGAGTCGGTACGTGTGTGGGTGGGTAGGTAGGTATGTGGGTGGGTACGAAGGTATGTGGGTGGGTAGGTAGGTATGTGGGTGGGTAGGTGGGTAGGTAAGCACTAAGTAGGTATGTAGATGAGTCGGTAGGTAGGTGGGTGGGTAGGAAGGTATGTGGGTGGGTAGGTAGGTAGGTAGGTGGGTAGGTATGTGGGTGGGTAGGTGGGTAGGTAAGCACTAAGTAGGTATGTAGATGAGTCGGGAGGTAGGTGGGTGGGTAGGAAGGTATGTTGGTGGGTAGGTAGGTATGTGGGTGGGTAGGTAGGTAGGGGGGTGAGTATGTAAGTAAGCGCTAAGTAGGTAGGTAGGTGGGTAGGTAGGTAGCGCTAAGTAGGTAGGTACGTGAGTGGGTGGGTAGGTATGTGGGTGAGTATGTAAGTAAGCGCTAAGTAGGTAGGTAGGTGGGTAGGTAGGTAAGTGCTAAGTAGGTAGGTAGGTGGGTAGCTAATTACTAAGTAGGTAGGTAGGTAGGTGGGTAGGTAAGTAAGTATTAAGTAGGTAGGTAGGTGGGTAGGTAGGTGGGTGGGTAGGTCGGTAGGTAAGCTCTAAGTAGGTATCGAGATGAGTCGGTAGGTAGGTGGGTGGGTAGGTAGGTAGGTAAGCAATAAGGAGGTAGGTAGGTGGGTAGGTATGTGGGTGGGTAGGTGGGTAGGTAAGCACTAAGTAGCTAGGTAGGTGGGTAGGTAGGTAAGTACTAAGTAGGTAGGTAGGTGGGTGGGTAGGTAGGTGAGTGGGTAGCTAGGTAGGTAATCGCTAAGTACGTAGGTAGGTGGGTGGGTAGGTAGGTAAGTATTAAGTAGGTAGGTAGGTAGGTGGGTAGGTAAGTACTAAGTAGGTAGGTAGGTGGGTAGGTAGGTAAGTACTAAGTAGGTAGGTAGGTGGGTAGGTAGGTAAGTACTAAGTAGGTAGGTAGGTGGGTAGGTAGGTAAGTACTAAGTTGGGAGGTAGGTGGGTAGGTAGGTAGGTGAGTGGGTAGCTAGGTAGGCTAAGTAGGTAGGTAGGTGGGTAGGTAGGTATGTAAGTATTAAGTAGGTAGGTAGGTGTGTAGGTCAGTAGGTAAGCGCTAAGTAGGTATCGAGATGAGTCGGTACGTGTGTGGGTGGGTAGGTAGGTATGTGGGTGGGTACGAAGGTATGTGGGTGGGTAGGTAGGTAGGTAGGTGGGTAGGTATGTGGGTGGGTAGGTGGGTAGGTAAGCACTAAGTAGGTATGTAGATGAGTCGGTAGGTAGGTGGGTGGGTAGGAAGGTATGTGGGTGGGTAGGTAGGTAGGTAGGTGGGTAGGTATGTGGGTGGGTAGGTGGGTAGGTAAGCACTAAGTAGGTATGTAGATGAGTCGGGAGGTAGGTGGGTGGGTAGGTAGGTATGTGGGTGGGTATGAAGGTATGTAGGTGGGTAGGTACGTAGGGGGGTAGGTATGTAGGTGAATAGGTAAGTAGGCGTGTGGGGAGCCTAACGCTAGCGGTGATGGTTGCCTGTCTCTATCGGGAGATCAGCTTCCCCTCCTCACACGCGCGCTGCGCCAAGATTACAGCCTAAGTGCGCCCCGGACTCGTAATTAAGCGCGCGGGGGTGTCTGCCCTGATTGAGCGGCCGGGCGGACCACTATGACAGGTTCGTCCGTCAGCCAGGCCCACTCTAATCTATTAGCGGCAAAGGCAGGGAGCATCCGCCGGGCGTAGCGCCCCCTGTGGGATCAGCGGCGAACTGTGCTCCTAGGAAATGCCCCTCCTCCCACCCACCCACGCTTCCACACACACACACACATACACCCCCCTTCGCGCATCCGTTGGGCACCCACCTGCCACCAGCCAATATCTACGTCTGTCTGTACCCAGGGAAAGAAAGGGAAATAAAGGCAGCCTGGTGTGTGATTCACCACAAGTACTACCAGCCCCCCCCCCCCCCAACGCCCCTACCCCCAATCGGTTTCTATTCATGCGATCCAATATTAGGAGCTATCAGAGCAGATCAAGCATTTTCTGCATGCGTTATCTTATATTATATTAATCCAATTAAGGTGTTTCATGGTCTTTGTAAAAATGGCCATGGCTGAGTAGATTTGAGGAATTGTTTGTCTTGCTTTTGATGTTTTTAGTTGGAGATGGAGGAATAATTAATGCCACGGGTGCTACAGGATGAACATGCGCTAGAATTCTACTGAGCATGTGCGACAATAGACTTATTGGCATGGTGGGGTGTGAAGGTTTAGCAAAACGCAGAAAATTCGCGGGTCAGAGAGGTCATCACAGTGGTTAGAGATGACGGGTAGGCTGTTTCTGTAGGTTAGGTGCGTTCAGTATCGACAGGACTGTCAAGAGAACCAGTGTGGAAACCAGAAAGTTACACAGAGCAAGATTATTCCACTTGTGTCTGTCAGGTTGGTTATTGGCAGTGGTACTGATGGCACACCACTTATTGCCAGATGTGTGTTCTCCTCACTCGCTCTGAGGAAAACATTTATTTTTAAAGTAAGTTATCAGAAGCCGATAGTTTTGAGTTTGTGATATTTTCTTAGCTAAATATATTAAAGTGATCATTATAATCTACTTTACTGAATTATTTAATATTTAGTGTTATTTACTATTGGGTTGAAAACATTACAAATATTTAGATACTTGTATAGATTTACTCTACAGTAATTTGACGTCACTTTCAAGTAAATGGCTAATTGTGGCGATATTTGAAGTGCAAACATGAAGGATTAGTTTAGCAACGACGTCAAATGTTGACACTATTAGCTCCAGCCGTCACAGGATCTATTATACTGCAGACACAAATGCTTTCTAAATAGACCGATATCTAAGTTTGATATGTAGGATCAAATCCTGGTAGGTTTTTTTATTTTGAAAATGTGATGCTTCCATCGCTCTTGGTAGCTTTAGTCCTGAATCTAGTACGGTTTCATGAAACTGAATGGTATTTGAAGTGCACTGAAGCGATAGTAACATTTTATTTCATAGCTGCTGGAGATAAATAATACATCTGATGAAGTTTGTGATGTTGTGGAGAATACCTATCGTATTTTCTCGAAAGGCAGTGCGGTGACCCTTGACTAGAAGTCGGAGTGTGGAGGAGGAAAAGAAGCCACTCAAAAGAAGCCACTCAAAAGAAGCCACTACATCTCTTCCTGGAATATGCTGCATTCTGTCGCTCAGGGCATTTACTGATGTGGTAGTATCAGCTTTGTTGCTGTTGTTGGTAAATGGTTATGTACTCACTACATGGTATGCATGTTTTGCAATACCTCAGGGACTTTGACGCCGATGCCTTGCAGAGTTGTAAACCACTGCCTTGTGGTACAGGTTCTTGGCAGAACCGAAGGCTAAGGGAGCAAACCCTGAATAGAAAATGATGTCACTGTGGCAGCGGTTGATGTATGGAAGTCCCAAAATCTCCCGACCAGCCACTGCAGGGACAAATAGTTTTGCGCTTGTCTGGACATGTTCTTGCCAGTGTGAAACCTATATTTGCTCCCCGAGAGAGTGTGCTGGTAACTTGCAAAAGCCAGCAGCGCTTCAACACTTTTGCAGGCAGCTTTCATGAAATAATGAAAGCAGTGTTTGTTGCATCGCGACTGAGAGCATGATGATGATGATGATGATGACTCATTGGAATACATAATGAGCTTAGTAAAGTTGGTAGGGCCGTGAGTGAATACCGGAGTTGTGTGGGTAGAGGCAGTGAGGTAGGTGGATTAGTATGGTAGTTGTGGCAGCTTGAGGGCCTGGTTTTCTGCAGTGAGTAGATACAACAAAATAACTGGTCAAACACCTGACTACAAGCTTGTTATTTTACTAACTTGTGGTGTTCTCTGTGGCGGAGTGGTTAGAGGGTCTGACTTTTTTCTTGCTCGGACTCCTAATCTGAAGGTTGGTGGTTCGATTCCCTGTGCCCCCACCTCTACCAATTTGGATTTCCACCGCTGTGCATAACTTAGCATCATCAAAGGTCAGTTGCTCTCATACCATGTCTATGTGGTGTGGGAAGTTAAAAATCCCTTGGGTCGGTAAAAGTGTAGGCTCGGGCTTTCTATCGACAAACTGTCTAATGGTGAAAACAAGTCTAGTCAGATTTATCCATAATAGGCAGTATAAATCTTCAAGAAGAACTAACTTAAGCATAGCAAAAAGTTATATTTTAATCCAGAATAAGAGCAGAGTTATGAGGAGTAAGATGATACTGGTGGCTTGTTGAATAGATGGTTCATGCAGTGAGTAGATACAACAAAATAACTAGTCAAATATCTCTCCACAAGATTTTTCTTTTACTACCTTAGGCATAGCGAATAGCTCTTTCTCTACCCAGACTAGAAGCAGAGTTAGGTGGATTATGATGGTAAATGTGGCTGCGAGTGGATACAACAAAATAACTAGTCAAATAGCTCTCTACTAAATTTCTCTTTACCTCATTTAAGCATATCAAATACCCTTACCTTTATCCAGGATAAATCACAAAAGATGGAGATAAATATATATAAGATTATTTAGCTTCTTCCGTATTAAGCAACAGCAAGAAATTGGTCGGAGAGAAGGAAACCTCTGGCTGGCCCTCCTAAAAGAGCCTACTATTTATTTGCTTAAAGTTTAATTTGGGTCAGAGTGGAGGTTGAGACCCGATCCTGTACATGCACGTCAGTATTGCAGACCTGGGATTTGCCTACTTATGATCAAATAAACTGTGGCTAAGTCACTCCGACAAGAAGCAGCCATGAATATAGCACTTTTACAGAGAGTATGAAGGTAGAACCCAACCCCCCATCAGATCAGTGGTAACAGATAACTACAAGCAAATAATATTTATATAATCTCTTAATCTCAAAATAAAATTATCCAAATAAATAGAGACACCTTTTCCTTTTCTTTTTCTTTTTCAAATTTGTATTCCAGTTGAATAACATCTTTTTTTCAGCACTGAGGACCTGGTCTTGCAGCCTTAACAATTATAATGCATATGAACTATTTATGGATGCGATGATGAGATGGTATGAACACTATAGACAATAGTAGGTTAAAATCAGTCATTATAATGGGAATCTTATTCTGCGCATGTAGACTGGAGAATAGCCATTTACCTTTAGACTATACCGGTGATTTGATGATCATACCTGTGAGGAGACATTAATATAATGGGTATGACTTGCTGATACAGGTCGTAGTGGATTTTGGATTTTGCAAATAATGGTTGCATGACTCATTTAAATTGTCTTGGTCAACTATAGCTTTGTCATTAGTATAATTATGTTTTATTGATTTAGTCAGGTGTTATAGGCTGGTGGGTATACATTGATAGCTGTTATTTCTTGTATGCTTTTTACCAGGAAGGATTTCAGAGAGGGAGAGGGAAGGGACTGGTTTGGGACTATGTATTTATTTCTGTTCTCAACTTTTCTGGTCTATCCAGGTAGGTTTATCACCTCAGTCCACTTGGTGTTTAGTTGTTTATTCGTAGCAATATTTATATATATTATGTATTTGGTTGTTGGGGATTTACGTCCTAGCAACATCTTCATTCATATCAAAACGGTTTATATGTGGAAATATGTAGATGTAAATATATCTGTATATATGTAAACTGTATACACTCATATATTCAAGTTTACTTAGTTCTTTACTGAAAAAATAATACATAGTATACTATGTCATAACAAGTTTTATGTATGTGATAATGCAGGCATAATGCCACATGAAGGACTGGAGGAGGGCGAACTCGGTAGGCTAAGCATGGCATCCCTGTATTTTACTCTGAAACTATATCTTATATTAAATCTTGATTCACTTAGGTCCATTAATATGATCCTCCTCCAAGGCTGAGAGAATATATTGCTCCTCCTTTCTAGGATGTAAACAGAGTCAGTACATATGTTGGGCGTTATGGAGGCGGATGGCTGGATGATTGATAAGAAGCAGTTTTCCTTTCTTTTTTTTGAGTATGTATAGTCAGCTTGACACGACCCTTCAGAACATGGCTTTCTTAGCGAAGTCTAGACGGCTTGACAGAGAAACACTGCACACAAAACCCCTACAGCAGCCCGTCACGTGACTCAGGCAGATGAGAACGAGGCTACATAATTTCATCCCTCTTGTATGAAATAGAATGTATGCCTGATACCAACCCAAGATTAACCCACTAATAAAATGTGATATATATATATATATGTGTGCAGGTATGCAAGGGATTGAAGGTATAAGCATAGAACTCAGGAGTTTGAAGAAACTGCATTTGCAGCTGAGTTTAAGCCTAACGGACTGTATAATCTGGTTAGATATGGCGCTGCATTTTCCCTAAACAGAAACCGTGTCATGTGGCGCGCCAGCATTTGGTCGTAATGGAAGCATTATGATTGATGCAGAAAGGAGAGGAAAGACCCTCCCCCCCCCTCCTCCGGTCGTCGCGCAGCATTCTCACCTCGCGCGAACGTCCGCCTCTCAGCTTTCTCCTCCCCCCTTCCCCCCCCCTTGCTTTCGCACCTCACCTGTCATCCGACCCTCCTGCCCTCCCTTATTAAGGCCGCTCCGCCGGCCTCCCTCAGTCATTCGCCTTCCAGCCGTCCTCCACGCGCTCTGCCTTTTTTCCTGTCTGGCTCTTCATCACCGCTGCTTTCACCTCGGACCGCCTTGCCCCGCCTCAGGCTCCATACACCATGCCCGGACACGGAAAGGGAAAGAGGCCGCAAGAGCTCCTGGGCGAACCGCCTCTGGCCACGCCACGGAACCCCTCCTCGGGCACGCCCGGGGACACGTCAACATCCTCCGGCCCACGGCTTCACCCTCGGCGACCTCGAGGCGCAGACACAGCCCTCATTCTAGAGGCCCTGCAGCACCTCACTACGCGCATATGGACGCCCTCGAGTCGGGGGTGGAGCCCGAGGAGCAGCCGGAGCAACTGCAGGCGGTGTACACCACGCCGCCCGCACCCAGCTCCTCGGGCGCGGGCCGCCGCCGGGGCATCCGGCCACCCCGCTGCCACCTCAAGCGACTCTGCCCGGGGCAGCCCACCCCCACTATCAACAGTACGACCGCCTCGCCGCCCGAGGCGCCCCCGCTCCCCCCCCCCGCCTACCTCCAGGACGTCGCCGAGGAGCACACCCCAGCATCCGCAGCCGACGCCGTCCGCGACATCCTCGCTTCCGCTGAGGCGCACCGCACCTCCAGGCGCCAAGGCATTCCCTCGGGCTACATTTTCCCCTCAGACCTCGTGGAGAGGGGTCCCGAACGGAAGCCGGTGAGGAGGGGGGAGGCAACCAGGGACGAATACAACCTCGCCCTCCTCACCCTCGCCAGCCATCCAGCCTTCCCCGCCCACTCAGTCCAGGGCCTACACCACCACCACCTCACCGTGATGAGGGACATCCTGGTGCATCCGTGGCCTACCGTCCGCCGCTATTCCGAGGCCATCTTCACTTGGATAGCGGACGGGAGACTTCCCCACGGATGGCATGACCCGGTGGCCCTCAACACCCTGAGGATGGACTCCCTCACCACGCCCGCCACCCCGGCAACACCAGCTCCCCGAGGTGAGGATTGGGCCTGAGGCGCACACCTGCCCCGGCCCCAAGTCGACACCCGCACCGCCTACGACAGGCACACTCACGGGGCCCCTTGCCCCGCCTGGAACCGCGAGCCCGCCTCGTGCGATCGGGCCCCCATCGGGGAGGCCCACGGCGAGGGGGCAGAGAGGCACCGGCATGTGTGCGCCTATTGCGCCAACGTACGGCGCATACTAACCATGCACAGCGAGGCCGGATGCCTCACCAAGCAAGCCCATGAGCGCCAGACCCCGGCCGCCTCGGCGGATTTTTGATCCGCCGCCCCCCCCCCCCCCGGCCGGTCCGGGGGGCCCTCCCCGGCGCCTCACCCACACCACTGCCAACAGCCCCGTGACCTCCACCGACAACCCCTCAGCGACCACCGATCGAAACGCCGCCCAGACCGAGCCGGGGATCATCACCTCGCACCTCACACCTCAGACACAGCCCAGCCCCACGAGGGACCCTCCCCAGACGACAGCGCAGCCGCCGACCCTCACGACACCGCCTTCATCAACCCGCCCGACCCGACCCCGACTCCCACCCTGCCCAGCCCCGAGGAGTTTGCTGCCCCCCTGCTCGACCCTCGCCGGACCTCCTCCCCTCAGGCCTCCGGAGCGGGCCTCCCCTTTTTGGCCGCCGGCTCCCCGTCCACGTAGGCCCCGGACCCTCTTCTCACCCAGACCTGCAACGCCGGGCCCCCGCCTCGGGCGCCCCGCGCCCCCACCTCGGGCGCGCCTCGAGCCCTCTCCTCCTTTTTGGTGGAGGGCTCCTCGGCCCCCCCCCGCCCCCTCACCAGAACTCTGTTACCTCGGACAAGGGCGGTTGATGTATGGAACTCCCAACATCTCCCGACCAGCCACTGCAGGGACAAATAGTTTTGCACCTGTCTGGACATGTTCTTGTCGGTGTGAAACCTCTATTTGCTCCCCGAGAGAGTGCCGCTGGTAACTTGCAAAAGCCAGCAGCACTTCAACACTTTTACAGGCAGCTTTCATGAAATGTACAACTGCACAGAGAGTGGCAGTCAAGTAATGAAAGCAGTCTTTGTCGCATCGCAACCGACAGCATGATGATGATGATGATGATGTGTGCTATATAAGTTATGATGTGCATAATTTTATATAATAAAAAAAATGCTTCCTAATGTTTCTGGTCGGCCATGAGAGACACGGGAAAGATAACAGATCACATAAGACACCTTTCAACATGAGCTACATTGGGACATGAGAAATACAGGAAAGACAGCTTTCCATGTAAGACACCTAACAACATGTGCTACCTTAGGATATGAGAGACAGATGAAAAATGAAAGACATCTCACAACATAAGACACTATGCAACATGAGCTACCTTCGGACATAAGAGACATATGAAAGATGAAAGACATCGGGCAACAGAGGAGACCTCGCAACATGAGCTACCTTCAGGCATGACAGACACATGAAGGATGAAAGACACCTCGTGATATGAGACACCTTGCAATATAAGCTAACTTCACACATGAGAGACACATGAAATATGCCTTGTTGTAAAAGCTAAGGCTCGAATCTGTGGCTATGTAGGCAGGCTATGGTGAACTCAATACAGACAAAGAGAAAGGAAGAGTATAAAGTACAAAGAAGAAGAGAGAGTCAAGCCCTGCTAGTTTCAGACATGAGAGACACATGAAAGATGAAAGACACCTCATGATATAAGACACGTAGCAACATGAACTATCTTCAAACCCGAAAGACATATGAAATCCACCTTGCAACATAAGATACCATGTACGAACAACTAGCTATGGACATGAGACACACAGGAAATATGAAAGACACCTTGTGACACCTTGCAACATAAGCTACCTTCAGACATGACAGACATATGACAGATGAAAAACACCTCACAACACAATATACTGTACAACATAAACTACCTTCAGACATGAAACAGATACATGAAAGATGAAAAACACCTCACAACATAAGATACTGTACAACATGAGCTATCTTCAGACATGAGAGACACATCCAAGATAAAAGACACCTTACGGTATAAGACACCTTGCAACATGAGCTACCGTAAAAAATGAGAGACACGTGGAAGATATAAGACACCTTATGGTTAAAGACACCTTGCAACATGAGCTACTTTAAGGCATGAGAGACACATGCTAGATAAAAGACACCTTACGGTATAAGACACTTTGCAACATGAGCTACTTTAAGGCATGAGAGACACATGCTAGATAAAAGACACCTACACGGTATAAGACACCTTGCAACATGAGCTACTTTACAAAATGAGACACACATGCAAGATAAAAGACACCTTACGGTATAAGACACTTTGCAACATGAGCTACTTTAAGGCATGAGAGACACATGCTAGATAAAAGACACCTACACGGTATAAGACACCTTGCAACATGAGCTACTTTAAGGCATGAGAGACACATGCTAGATAAAAGACACCTACACGGTATAAGACACCTTGCAACATGAGCTACTTTAAGGCATGAGAGACACATGCAAGATGAAATACACCTTACGATATAAGACGCCTTGCAACGCTAGCTTCGGGCAAGAGAGACACGTGAAAGACGAAAGAGACCTTGCAACATGAGCTACCTTTGGACACGAGAGACATTTGGAAGATACCTAGCTACATGAACTACCTACGGACACGAGAGATACCTTATAGCAGCAGATTTCGAAAGGAAAGCCATGATGGACCCACCGAGAGGAGGCGGTGCGTGGGGGGCATCTATAGATCTCACCTCATAGACGGCTACCCGAGAGTTAGGGCTGCGGCAGGAGGTGGAGGGGGAATGGGATATACTACCAGACAAAGTAAGGCGCACCATAACTCCCATTTCAGTCTAATCCCGTTAGACTCGCAGCTCCGGGAGTCCATTTCTTCCTAGCCCTCTCTGATGACCGGAGAGGAGGCTGCCAACAGCCACAGAGGGCAGGGGCACGCTGGGGGTGAAAGGTGTAGGGGGTGGAGGGGTCGGGGTGGGGAGAGGAGGCGGCGGTTTACTAAGGAAACCATGGCGTTTGGCTTTCATTCAGTACAGTCTGGTTTCTTCTTTTTTCTTTTTTTCAAAGTTGTTATTCCAGTTGAATAATATCGGTCTACGGCACCGAATTATCTCCGGAATGTGTTGTTTTGTTCATGAGTGGATTTGACGGTTTATGCATTTGGCGATTGGAAATTTCTGAGATTTGTCACGTCAGAGTTGTCTGTTTATTCATATAGGAACAATATATTCCAATACATGCAACCATATATATGTGATGTGTAAGTATTGTAGTGGTCTGCACTGACCTCTCAGGCAAGTAACCACATAGACAGGTAGGCGTGGGAAGTGTGTTGATATCAGGGAGCCTAGGTGGTGTAATGGTTAGCACACTGGCCCGGAATGCAAAGAGATGTGGGTTCAAGTCCTGCTCTAGGCGCAATATTTCCCATTTTCATCACTCCCATGACACTGGTTGCCGTGATCAGGATCCTGTACAAGTTTGTGCTGTATGGTTGTTGAACCTACCCTGTGTATGTAAGTGCATTGCCTTGCCTGCGTGTATGTAATTGTAAGCATTAAAAGACTTACAATTCCAGGGGGACGAGTGTAGTGGTCTGCACTGACCTCTCAGGCAAGGAGCCACATAGACAGGTAGACGTGGGTGGTGTGTTGATATCAGGGAGCCTAGGTGGTGTAATGGTTAACACACTGGCCCGGAGTGCAAAGAGATGTGGGTTCGAGTCCCGCTCTAGGCACAGTATTTCCCATTTTCATCACCCCCATGACAGTATTATCCGTGTATGAAGGCGTGGAAGGGAATATATTATTGTTATTATTATTATTGCTATTATTATATGTACCCATTTTCTACTCTGTGTATCCTGACCATCATAATTGTACCGGTGGCGCCACCCCCGGTGTAGTAAGTTCAAAACACTACCCCACAACAACACTACGGTAGTGTTTTCAACCTAGGTTCAAAACACTATGATAGTGTTTTCAAATTAGTTAAAGGTAGGTTCAAAACATTACTGTGGCCATGCTGAAGACACTATCCTTAAGTTTAAAACACTGCCTTTAAGTTCAAAACACTACTCCCATGGTGCTGGCAGCCTGGTCTCCCAATGGGGCAGCACTATAAAGTCACCATGAGTGTGCACTATCACAAGTCAGTACCTGTCCTAAAATGAGCATAGATGTTGCTAGGATGTAAGACAACAACAAACAATCAATCAATTGCTGCAGCATGGTCAGCATATCAATATGTACCAGTAGGTTACATTTTGTGGTGATAAAGACCAGTCGGGATGGCAGAGTAAGTTAGAGCGTCGGAATCCCACGTTTGTAGATGGTGGGGTCGTGGGTTCGAACCGAGGTATAGTCAAACCAATGTCTTAACATTTTTTTTTTATTGAGGCTGTATTTATACTGTCCATAGCATATAAGGCCAGGTACCCTGGCTTGTTTTCAATGCTGGCCAGTTGTAGTGTTGGTGTTATCTTACCACACAATAGCTGCTGATAATAGCCTGATAAGGTTTTGATTGCCTGGATTTCAGTGTCAGATAGAAAATTGGTTGGTATGGTTAGTAGCCTATGTTAGTTTCTTTGGATTTTCTTGGCATATATGTATTGTATGTTGTTCTACTCTTATTACTAGACTAGCCTACTCCTGATACTTGTTGCTTCCTAGCCTGGCGCTCGGCATTATTAGGATAGGGCTAGGACTGGTTGACTAAGTGTCAGGATAATGTGACTGAGTGGGATATCAGGTCATGGTGCTGGCAGCCTGGTCTTCCAGTGGGGCAGCATTATAAAGTTACCATGAGTGTACCCTGTCACAAGTCATTACCCCTCCTGATATGGCCTTACATGTTGCTAGGACGTAAAACAACAACAAACAAGCAGCATTACACTTACAGCCCCCCACTGCCGTGTTATGATAGTGTCTTGAACTTGGATAGTGTTTTGGACGTATGTAGGGGTAGTGTTTTGAACTTAACAGTAGTTTTTTTAACTTATGGCCCTGTCACACTACGACGTGACTACGTCAGCGTAGGCAGAACGTGAAAATAATTATATTACGTCGACGTTATGGGCGTAATATGCAAATTGTGGACGTGAGCGTAACGTGAAAGTAACGTCGGTGTACGTCGTGACATTAGCTGTAACGTGACAACGTTAGAGGGGAGGGGTAATTGGCGACGTGACCGGGCGTTAGTGTAACGTGAGCATAACGTCGCCGTAACGGGTGCGACGTGGACGTAACGTCACCGTAGCGCGACCGTAACGTGACCGTAACGTGACCATAACGTGACCGTAACGTGACCGTAACGTGACCGTAACGTGACCGTAACGTGACCGTAATGTGACCGTAATGTGACCGTAACGTGACCGTAACGTGACCGTAACGTGACCGTAACGTGCAAAACGCTGCCCACACGTTGCTCCCACCCGGGCCGTCGGTCTGATGTGACATAACGTGACTCTAACGTAATTTACGCTGCTATAGCGATCGCGGAACGTCTACCTAACGTCATTGTCACGTCATCCCGACGTAACGGCTTCACGTCGAGATACGTCGAAAGTTTTGAACAGGTTCAAAACCTCGATGCGCGCCGACGTAATACGACGTAACATGACGTAGCTCGACGTCACTCTAACGTCATTATGACGTCATCATAACGTAACCCAACGTACGGCAACGTAATGACGAAAAATCATCACGTTAGGCTCACGTTGGCTCGTTACGTCGTAGTGTGACAGGGGTATTAGGTCGAATACACTACCATAGTGTTTTCAATGGGGTAGTGTTTTGAACGTCCTACACCGGCCCTTCTCGTCCCTAGCGGACACCCTCATATGTTCATTTACACCCAGGATTTGTGTCTATAGTTCATACTATAGTACATTTGTATATGGTACATAGTGCGCATGGCACTGATCTCGTGGGGATAACTTAAAAGGAGGCGAATAAAAAGCATCTCCAATGGCAGCTCTCGCGAATTTCGCTCTGATTCTGATAGTTATTTTTTCTAGTTTAATTTTATTTTTGAGCAATAGCAATATGTAAAGAACTTATAAAAGAGGACAGTTCCCTTTTTTTGTTGGTGCAGATCAAGCATCAGCTTTACCTGTCAGAAGATAAAAGCTGAGTAATTATGCGAGTCACGTGGTACAGCGTGCACTCTTTGATCCACACATACGACAGGTGTAGCGCTGTGGTTATTCCTATGTTCTCACTGCACAGGTTCTATCGTTATGAAAGACTGCAATTTTGTAATTTTGTTCGAATTGCAGTTTAATAGTTAATATCATCTGATGCCATAAAACAATGGTCGGATAGCAATAATATATATCTGTGTTGTCTATAATAATAGATTTGCTTAACACAATTTAAATAATACATGTGCTTAACACAATTTAAGACTGGCATAATTTACTAAGGGAGTAATAGAATAAGGATGCTGCATTATGTGAATTTAAACATGGGTCTAGTGTATATTTCGCATTTTATCAATCAATCAATAGTTCCGTCCTCTAGTCGAGGGTTGGATGCAATGGTTCTCCACTTGTCCCGATGGTGTGCTGTTCTGATAGACTGTGAATAATTCAAGCCTGTCCACTGTGAAATATTTGTAAACCATGATGTTCTTGGTCTCCCTCTCCCATTTGAGATGTGGACTTATCGAAGGATGATGAGAATATCATGGACAAAGAAGATCACCAACAAAGAAGTTCTCAGAAAAATCAATATACCGCATTTTATACTCAGATGTAAAAATGGTCGCCATGCATCCGTACAATGGGTGAATATTTGATCTAGTATGATCATTGCTCCCAGTGACAGCCAACACACCTGTGCTATAGACTTCCCAGGGTTGCGATGTGTACGCTCCTGCTGTGGCCAGTTTGTCGATAGAAAACCCGGGCCTACACTTTTACAGATCCAAGGGATTTTTATCCTCCCACACCACATAGACATGGTATGAGAGCAACCGGCCTTTGATGACACTGTAAGTTATACACAGCGGTGGAAATCCAAATGGCAGATGTTAGGGAGGGGCGCACGGGCACTCGAACCACCAACCCTCAGATCGGGCATCCGACCTAGAAAAAAGTCAGACACTCGAACCACTCCGCCACAGAGAACACCACACACATTAAGTACGAGAGGATGGGTTTTACTTAAATACACATTAAGTAAAACCCACCCTCTACACACCCCTTCCTCTGCCCCTCCATACTATTGCAATTCCTTTACATCATCATCAGGTTCCTCGAACCACCCCACACACACATCACACCCACCATCTGTTGTTCTACTCCTTGTTCTTTCCTTCCTTCCGCCCTTCGCTCATTCTTCCTCCCTCCTTCCACTCCTCCATCCTTCCGCATCCTTCCCACCCACCTCCTCCTTCTCCTACCGTTCTCCTACACCCACCTCCCCCTGCCCCGTCACATCCCTCGCACTCCCCCTGCCTCCTCCTTCATTCTCCTCCCCTCCTCCCTCCACTCCCCCCACCTTCCCATCCCCATCCCCATCTCCAGTACCTCTTCCACCCTACCTCTGTTCTTCCTCCACCATCGAATTCCACTTACCCATCTTCCTCCTTTCTTCCCTCCACTCCTCTCTCCACTCTCCTCCTTCCCCCTCTTCCTCCTTTCTCCATTCCTCCAACACTCTCCACCCTCCTCTCCTCCCTTTGTTTCCCCCTTCTCCCACCCCAACCCATTACCTCTCCCTCCCTGACCCCTCCGCCTCCCCCTCCATCCTCCACCATCCTCCATCCACCACCCGACCCCTCCACTCCTCCTCGCCCCTTCCCCTCTGTCCCCGCTCCCCTCCTCCCCTCTCCCCCCTCCACTCCCTTCTCCTCCATTTCCCTACTCCCGGGCCCCTCTGTTCTCACTCCGCTGCCCCCTCCTCCCCCTCCACCATACTCCATCTTACTCTCCGCCCCCGCTGCCCCCCCCCGCCCCCCTGCCCTTTACACCCCCTCCCCTCCCTTGCCCCATCCTCCCCCTCCACCATCCTCCATCCTACTGTCCTCCCCCTCTGCCTCCGCCTCCCCCACCCCTCTACTCCGCCTCCCCTCCCTTGCCCCATCCTCCCCTTCCACCATCCTCAATCCTACTCTCCTCCCCTCTGCCCCCCCCCCCTCCTCCCCTCCCCTCTACTCCCCCTCCCCTCCCCAGCTCCTCCCCTCCACTCCCCCTCCCGACCCTTTCTGACACCGATCAGCTTGGGTTACACTCCATGCAGGCATCAAGGCCACCCCCTCCCGACACCCGCACAATTTCCCCACCAGGGGCCGCTGCACACCGGATGCAGAGGCTAGAAGCGCCTCGCATAAGGCTTTGTTTGTAATTGAGAAAGCAGGTGGGTATGCTTACTCTATTCACATAGGCCAGCCCTTGTATTTCATTCGCACACAATAACTGTTGTCCTCTCTGCCTTTTGAAGGGAATGCATTCATCATTATTCCCTGGTAGTGCCTTTTCTTTCCAATGTTGATAACATATATCTCCTGAATAATCTTGTGCCAACAACAAGGCACTGATTTTCCATCCATAACTATTTACATCCACAGTTATTGACATGATTCCGCATAATACGATGTCAATTAGGTAGCATACATTTAGAACATGCAATTATTTAATTATATATATATATATTCATTTGGTGTCACTGATCAAGTATTTTCAGGTTATTATATTAACAAGAGCCGTATAATGTTATTATCCTAAGACCAAGTGCTGACCAGCAATGCTCTGCTTTACACTCTCTTGTCCTCTGTCTTGTATGCTCTCATTAGCTCTTGCTGTCTCTCGCTCTCTCACACTCTCTCGTTTAAATTTGCTCTCTCATGCTCTCGCTTACTCTCTCTTTCACTATGTCTTACTCTAACTCCATCTTTCCTGCTCTTTCTTGCTCTCTTGCTCTCTCTCGCTCTCTCGCTCTCTCTCACTTTCTCACTCTCTCACGCTCACTCTCTTGCTCTCTCACTCTATCATGCTCTCTCTCTTGATATATCTCACTGACTCACGCTCTCTCTTGCTCTATATCGCTCTCTTGCTCTCTCACGCTCTCTCTTGCTCTCTCTCGCTCTTGCTCTTTTGCTCTCAGCTCTCTCACGCTCTCTCTCGCTGTCTCGCGCTCTCGATCTCTCGATCTCTACCGCTCTCTACCGCTCTCTACCAATCTCTACCGCTCTCTTGCTAGCATTTACTCTCTCTTTCGCTATCTCTTACTCTATCTCCATCTTTCCTGCTCTCTCTTGCTCTCTCGCTCTCTCACTCTTTCGTTCCCTCTCGCTTTCTCTCTCATGCTCTCTCACTGTCTCATGCTCTCTATGTTGCTCTTTCTCACTGTCTCATGCTCTCTCTTGCTCTATATCACTCTCTTGCTCTCTAATGCTCTCTTGATGTATCGCTCTCACGCTCTCTCGATCTCTCACTCTATACCACTCTCTACTGCTCTCTACCACTCTCTTGCTCGCTCTCACTCTCAGTCTCTTGTGCTCCCTCTTGTGCTCTCTCTTTCTCTCTATCGTTCATGTGTCCATTGTTTTAGACAATGCATTTAACTTTGATACATAGTAGTATCTCTTGTTGGAGGAGAATTCTGCATCCATCCCGATATTTTCCTGATAGGGCAAATGTCCAGTCATCAGAGTGCCTGTCAAATTATACAGTTCGGACTTCGAAAACATGGAACGGATTCGCCCATCACAGAGATCGCTGAAGACAGCCTCCAAAACTGTATATATATATATATATATATATATATATATATATATATATATATGGGTCACTCTCCTGAAAACTGGTCAGCATGGGATGGGATTTTAAAACATCAATAAAAAACCTTCCTACTTATTATTTTCCTTATACTTGTCATATTCATGTTCAGATTTGATGTAAGAAATAAGGGAAATGAAATAAACTGTGTGCCACTTTGGTCCTTTTAGTTATGAAGTGTTTCTGTACCCAAAAAAAACATTTTACAGTCAGCCATTTGTAACATGACATAGTGGACATAGTTAAATCCTTAGTAAAGGCCCTGTCACACTACGACGTAATGACGTCAGCATAGGGAGAACGTGAAAAACGTTGAAGTTCACGGTGTAGTATGCAAATTTGGGCACAACTTTTAACGTGGATGCAGCATAGTTGACGAGAGCGTAATGTTGGTAAAGCGTAGTGATAGCGTCATTCAACAAGAGAGGACAACGTAATGATGCTCACGGAACATTATGAACGTTATTCCATCGCCAGAACTACGTTGCTTTACTTTACCTTATGTTAATTACATCATTAAACATTGGCGAAATGCTGAATGTACATTGGATGTACGTTCGGCATACATTCTCCTGACATTCTCCTGGACATTCTCCTGACGTTCCCATTACGCCGCATGGACGCTTACACCAGGGTTAATGTGGGTCAACGTAGTGGAACGTAGTGAGCAGCGTTTGACTAATGTCTGTTTAACGTCATTGACGTTCGGCGAACGTGTACAGAACGTACAGCAAATGTAAACCATTACATTTGAGTCACGTCGAAAGTTTTGAACAGGTTCAAAACCTTGACACGCGCTGACGTAACACAACATAACGTGACGTAGCTCGACGTCAGTCTAACATCATTCTGACGTCATCATAACGTAACAGAACGTATGTCAATGTAATGACAAAAAGTGACCACGTCAGGCTTACGTTGGCTCGTTACGTCATAGTGTGACAGGGGTATTATGTATGGTATTGCATTGATATATCAAACAAAGCAGTTCTCAGATCAAAAAGGAACTATTTATTAACATGTATCCATGCTTAAATTTAAAAAAACAATTAGTTGATGTCTTCACAAATAACATTACAAATTTCTGTCACAGATTTAACCGGTGGTGTCTGGATGCCACACAAGTATTGTACACTAATTATTCCATGAATAAAGTATGGCTGGGAATTACTTTTTGTTTATCAATATAAGTACATTTTGTGTATATTATGCCATGATTAATATACATCTAAGTATGAAATTATTTAATTCTGCTTAGATTTGTATTGAGCAGACTGTGTGGTGTCCTCAACATGTGTTACATCTGAGCAATGCATGTTATACTGCCATAAGACATAGGTTAATCATGGACTACACCTTTATTTTTTTATCTCATCAATTTATATGTTAGATAGATGTAAAGGGGAGATTTCCAGCTCTCATTTGCAACCAAAGAATGTTCAAAATATTAAATTTAAACTCTCCATGTGCCATTTCTGGCCAGTTTTCAGGAGAGTGACCCATATATATTAGTTATGTGTTTTATTGAAAATATTAGATAATCATTATACATTCGATCTTAATGTAAATTGTAGCGAAATTATCCAACAAAATAATTTACATTAGCTACATTGCTACTTTATGCGTGTCTATTGACCACCTGCTCCACTTTCCGCTGCTTTTGCTGTGACTGCAACCTGGCATGATCCTACCTGGGGGAATCAGCGGAACTCAGAACACACGGGCCGTATTCGATTAACACGACCCGGACGACTCGGGTCACCCGAGTCATCAGAATTTCAAATTGAACACAGCGAGTGTAGTCGACCAATACACGTGCAGTGTGCAAAGTGACCCAACCCAGTAACCCACCTCTTGTCTTGGGTGGGGATGGCTAGGAGCGATGACATCACTTTTGTGCTGGTACCGTCCTGCAGGATTACAGCTACCAGTACCAGTAATACAAGGCTTTTTTGGTAATAACCTAGATTAATGAAATGGAAATATAACTAAACTATTCCATCATCAAATACTTTATATCCTATTTTGCTGTAGCTATATCGGTTATTTTTGTTTAAAAAAGGTTTTTTGATTAAGCCACCATTTTTTCCACCCCGAGCATGGAGAAGCGTATTCGATTATTCGACCCGAGTCTGTAGGATGTGTGCATGATCCAAAAAGTGGCTTGGGTCACCCAAGGGCGTAATCGATTAATCGACTCTGGTCACCCGAGCCACTTTTTGGCGCATGCGTACATCCTGCAGTTTCTCCATGCTCGGGGTGACAAAAATGGTGACCCTTTTATTTGATTTTTAATAGCCAATATAATTACAGCAAAATATGATTTAAATATTTGTATGATGGTATAGTTTAGTGATATTTCCATTTCATTAATCTATGTTATTACCCTACAAAAATATGTATGACTGGTACCAGTGGCTGTGATCCTGCAGGGTGGTACCAGCGCAAATGTGACGTCATCGCTCCTTGCAAACCCCAGCCAAGAGGTGGGTTACTGGGGTCGAGTTCTTTTGCACATGGCATGTGTATTTGTCGACTCCACTCGCGGTGTTCTATTTGAAATTCTGACGACTCGAGTTACCCGAGTCGCCCGGGTCGTGGTAATCGATTACAGCCCCAAAGTGATTAATGGATTACGCCCACGAGCTGTGGCCGAGTCAGACATGCTACAAATGTTACAGCTAGACGGGGTGATAGAACGAGACTAAAGAGTCAAAACAAATCAGTAGCCTTTCAAAAAAATTGACATTTTAACATCTCAAAGTTCACGGCGACCCTGGGCGCCACAGCTTCTTTCAATTCCAACAAAATGTACTTTTTGTAATAGGTTAGCGAATTTGAGCTCACCTTTCCCCACGACAGTGTTCCCATTGAGACGTTGCGGGATTCCCTTGGGAGGTGTACAAACCAGGTTGGGGAATAGTATGACCGACCTGCAAGCATTATTATTATCTACATCAATCATCATTTAAAAGTCATATCGCACAAAGTAGTAGTCATGGTAGTGGTAGTGGTGCCTGGAAATCACACAGTGTTTATCTTTAGTAACTCATGGAATATCTACCCCCGCCCCCCCCCCCCCCCCCCCCCGCACACACACAGACGCACAAATTGGCAGAATAGGATCCTTATATGTGCATGGTCCGAACAGGTGCGCCTAGAGTCACAGCGCGTTTGAAAGCATTCTATTGCCAACTTCAAGGGGTGCTATCCATGCCAAATGATGTTCTTCTCCATATTTCTATGTTATCACGGCGGGAATTCGTGCTGAAGCAGTGTGGGTTACATATAAGCAGAGACCTTGTATAGAGAGATGAGAGGGACAACTCCCGCGAAAATCTGTAACACAGTGGCGCCTCTCACGGTCATTGTTGAACAAGCCAAAACGAATGACATTGGTATTGTAAATCGCCGTGAGCAATCTTCTTACAGAAAAAGTTAAATATCTCTAAAGCCACACCACCTAGAAGCAAACCACTTGGCAGACAAACAGATAACATGCTTAACAGCCAGATTATATTAAATTTATAAGGTTAGGGTTCTGAATTTCTATTGATTTTGAATAAAACTGATGTTTTGCACTGCGCATACCGGCAAACTCAATGCATTGTCAATGGCAGCGAGCAATCTTCATACAGAAAAAGTGACATATCTCTAAAACCACACAACCTAGAAATAAATCGCTTGGTACACATATAGAACACATCTTCACCAAAAAGATTATATTAAATTGATATGGTTAGGGTTCTCGATTTCTCTTAATTTTGAATAAAACTAATGTTTTGCACTGCGCGTACTGGCAAACTCAAGGCATTGTCAATGGTTGTGAGCAATCTTCATACAGAAAAAGTTAAATATCTCTAAAACCACAACACCTAGAAACAAACTGATTGGAATACAGATATAAAACATGTTTACCAACAAGAATATATTAAATTGATACGGTTAGGGTTCTGGATTTCTATTAATTTTGAATAAAACTGATGTATTGCCGGTACACATACAGCTGTGTCATAAACTGTTCAATAACCACCACTTGGAGCAACACAGTCGGCAGCTGTTACACGGTCTAGTATGAGAGTTGTCCCTCTCATCTATACACGCTCTCTGATATAAGTAAAGGACATCTAAAAGATGGGTACATTTCGTTCCTGCACCTCCTACCAGCGCAGTGTAATAAGATCACATCAGTACCTGTTTACAGTTAACCCTGTCGACAGTGAACTCACCAGCCACGTTGGCTGAATCGGTAGAGCACAGGCCTCGCATGCGGGAGATCGGGCGTTCGGTTCCCGGTCGAATCAATCCAAACTGATACTTGTCGCTTCCTAGCTTCATGCTTGGCATTAATAGGATAGAGCAAGGACTTGTTAGCTCAGTGTCAGGATAATGTGGCTGAGTGGGATATACGTAATATTAGTGTTGGCAAGCATGCCAAAACTTTGACGCCAAAGGCTTCAGCAGTAACAGGTTCTATTAAATGTATGTAGTATGTCATTCTGCGTGGCAATACATGCTTACGAAGTGCATAAGTATCTAAATTAGATAGGTAGAAGCAAATCTAGACTTTGGTTTTGAAACTTTGATTATTTCATCGGACTATGCAGATTTAACACACAACTAACGATACTCTAGATCGTGTGTAGCAGAACAAATTGAGTATAGCAAACGTATAACCCCCCACCCCACCCACCCCACCCACCCACATACACTTTCTATATGACATACAGCACAGTTTGCATAGCAGCCCGCCACCTTAGACCATCAAACCAAACTTACTAACTTCGCTGACTTACTAACACTAAAATATTCCATTTAAATTGATTAATATAACCAAGCTGGGTACCTGCAAAGATACATATCTACAATGGATATCTACACTGGAACACCAGTGGCTAGGTGCTAAAATAAATAACGATAATCTGATGAATCAATGTTTTTATCAACAAAGAAGTAGTATTGTAGGTAAATGACAGCTCTATAACACCATGTAAAAGATAAGGCTTGAAGCTGTGCTTGTGTTGGTAGGTTATGGCGAAATCAATACAGTCAAAGAGAAAGGAAGAGAATAAAGTGTAAAGAAGAAGAGAGAGTCCAGCCATCTGGTTTATTATTTATATGGTTACATGGGCTCATTGTAGAGTATCACCCAACCCCTTTCCCCCAATGGAAAACAATCATTCTTGGCCCTACCAATAGGGATCCAGCATTCCTGGTCCCCATGGATACCAGTTGTCTGCCCACCACCACCAAGCCATATAGCCCCATGGCCACCACCAACCTTCACCTTTGAGTGTGATGATCCCTATCCCAGCAGAGGGGGTAGGCCCTGAGTGCACTCACACCCAGACCTGCCAGCACCACTATGTCTATTTACATCCCACTCAGGCACCACCAGCCCATACATATATATATATATATATATATATATATATATGTATATATATATATAAACAAGCTACAGTACAAGAAGGAGACAAACAATGATATGGGATGAGAATGTGAATTGTGGTAGGAGGTAAATAGATACAGAGAGACGATTGGTCGATAACATAGTGTGTTATCAAGTAGTACAGAGTAATAACATATATATATAATCCCTTACGCAGCTTTATACTCGCATCATGCTTATACATCACATATATATGTACATGCGCCTGGTCACATACACCGATCAGTAATAGAACATTTACATTCCCCTCTACGCAGGACATCGGAATATTTTACAACCATATTCAAACTGCCCGGACTGAAATTCAATGAACATATCACATATCCAGGACCACAATAGGTGTATGGTTAAGGGGTGTCCGAAGGTGGATGCAAGCATCGACCCATCATACCATATTACATGTAACATATTGACAAATTCTCCGATTCTAAAAGCAAAATACAAGGAAAGGAGGGCTATGGGAACTACAGGAACACAGCAGGCAGAGGGTTATGAGAACCAATGTGGCATATCAGGTAGAGGGCTAACACAGATAGGTAAGGCTATCTCCAGCCAGGACACAGGCCAAGGTACACAGGTGGGTTGGAGTCTGGAGGCTGTCTCTCCCAACTAATGTTTGTGGTATCTCTCCCAGCACTGCGTTTCAATGTTTGTGCTGCCAATCAACCATGTGTGGCGTTCTACAACCAATAGAAGGACAGCCAACCAGGACAAGCTCTACTGTACTCTCCAAGCAGATATTCCTGTAACAGTACATAATGTCAAACTCATGATTGTTAATGGATTCTTAACCAGGATGCTGTGTAGTTAGGTATGTGTATGGTTTTCTGCTGTATGGTCACTCTCATTCATAATAAGGGGGGTCCACAACCATGCACCTTTAACATTACTGAGAATAATAATAAATATCTGGTAACTAGGACTAAGCAAGGTTATCTGCAGCATTCGGATGGGTTTACAAAAACTACATGAAAGGCGGTAAAGTATTATTCCCAATCTTCATAACATTACACATCATGACCATTTCATAACCATTAACCCTCACAAACCACATCAAAATAACAGCACCATAGAAGGACAGCCAACCTAACTTACAGCACCTTATTAAGACTACATTCTCACGACACTACGACGTGATCGCTCAAGTGCACAGCCCTTACCATCACTCCTTTATGTCATTACCACAGTGTAAAATTGTCTGATATAATACATGAGGACCGAGGTGAAATTGCTATAATAAATTGCAAACTGTCTATATAATGATAAAAGTTAATATATAAAAACCCAAAGGCATATGGAGGATGTGTGAAATTGGTAAACTATTATTCATTAGGTATAGAAATTGTATCATTGAATAGTCTTTGGAGGGAGTGTCACTTCCGGGATTTGCTAGGAACACTCTTTGGAGGAGTCACCTCACATGCCCCCTCCCCCCATGGTGTTGTTTATGGATCATTGACCACTGCATTGTACTCTGATTGGAGGATTGAATCATGTGACCACTGCATTGTACTCTGATTTATGGATTGAAGCATGTGACCACTGCCATCTTGGATTCTAGAAAACCTGTATAAATCAATAAATGGAAGAGTCTCACTCTCTTACTTTTCACTCTTCACCTGTTTTCCTTCATTACCTGTAGTGCTTTCATTTGGCTTGTCCACACCACCCACACCACCAGCCGGCAACTTTACAACAGGATGACAGCGTCGGTTAACTTCTAGCGCCAAACCATCCTTTATTACCCCGTGACTACAACTCTTCCTCACTCGTATACCACATTCACCGCCTAATTCCTACTACATCAGCATACCAGGGTGTATCGGCATTTGAGTAAATCATCGCCATAACTGAGGTGACTGCAGCCTTCACACTTCCACTTTGTCTCCACACTACCATGATGATCACACCCTAATATATTCACACTACCATGCTGATCACACCCAAACTACTTATAGAAGTATTGCACCATCTACAACAGCACCAGCATCACGCTAGTATCACACCATTAAATTACCCACACATAACCCAACAGTATATCAGATTGATTCTAGTCGATACATTCATTCACACCTATACTCAATCTCCACACTACCGTAATTTACGACACGAACAAGCAGCTCTTTGAATCGGATTTTATTCAAAACATAGTATCAGGGAGTTGTAGAACAGTCAATATGTAGATAAATAGGATATACAATGAGTCAAATGTTTGAGGGCAAGATCAAGTGGATTGGATGATGAGTACAGCAGCAAATAATGAGTCAAATGTCAAGGCAAATAACAGTTAAAAGGACCCTTGTAGATTGGGATGTATGATAACAAGAGAATAGTAGTGAGTAATGAGTCAATGTCATAAGCTTCAGATCAAGTTGGAACTCGACCCAGGCCCTCAACCCTTTGCATTTGTGTGTTCATTGTTTGTAGGGTGGATCAGCGGCTGAGTTGGTGGTGAGTTGCTTGTCTGGCTGCCATGGTGGAAGTGATGTTTGGTGGGCAGCGATTTGCGATGATGGGATGTGCGTGATATAACGGTCTCCCGAGGGCATGGTTTCGCGGGAAATCCGGTAGGGTTTAGTTCTTGGATTCGAACCCAGGGTGCGCCACTGTGGAGACTCCTTGTTTGTGCGCAAATTACCCATGTTGGCGAGCCAACATGAACGATTGTCACACTCTAACATTTCCACACTACCATGCTGATAATATCCACACTACCTACAGAATGTTCGCACCAAGTACAACAAGTCACGGCAACAGCACCTGCATCACACTAATATTTCACCATTAAATTACCACACACAATCCAACAGTATGTCAGATTGAGTCTAGTTTATACATTAATTCACACCTATACTCTATTTCCACAGTACCATGATGGTGACCCCCCCCCCCCCAAACATCTCGATACTATCGTGCTGATCAAACCCTTACTACTTAATTATCGCACCATCTAGAAGTACAAAAGGACACGGCAATAAACACCATAATCACATAACTACCACACCATTAAATCACCCACACACAACCCAACAGAGTATCAGATCGATTCTACTATGTGCATTAATTCACACCTCCACTCTATATCCACACTCCCATGCTGATCATATCCTATCACATACGAATATCGCACCGCTACAACAGGACACTACAACAGTACCGACTTTGCACAAATACCAGATCATGAAATCACCCACACCGCGTTATTTATAGTAGTCATTCACACCTACACTCTACTTCCAAAATACATTATGATGATCACACTCTAATACCAACAGCGCTCCAATAGGACATGGCAACAAACAGGATTGCAGAATGAGTTAGAGTATCTGTCTCCCGTGTTGGTAGATCATGGGATTGCGGGTTTGAACCCTGGTCGAGTCAATCCAATGACTTAAAAATTGGTACTTGTCGCTTCCTAGCTAGGTGCCCGGCATTATTAAGATAGGGCAAGGAGCAGGGGAAAGAGGAAGACCAATTGTCCACGATTGAAATTTCCCCTGATTAAACAACTAATGTGACAACAAAACAAAATCACATCAGTATCACACCAATAACACACGATTAAATCACCGACACCCGACCTAACAGCATCTCAGATTGATTTAGTACATACATCCATTCACACCTACACTCTATTTCCACTTTACACAAGATGATAACACCCTAATACCAACACGATTATCGGACCACTTTAACAGCACATGGTAACAACATCAGTATCACACCAATATCACACCAGTAAATCACCCTCACACAACTCTACCCCGACGCAAATTAATGTCAGTCCAGTGTCTACATGTCACTCATATTCACTGTATAGCCCATGATTTTGATTGATTGATTGATTGGTGGTTGGTTAACGCCCTGTCAGCAGCAAAGGCCATATTCACAGTGAGAAATGTTTGTTTTTTGTTCAAACCATAGCTTTTACATGTAAAAGCAGACAATCAAGTATGTGCCAATAGACACTCATTAAATTAGAAAGCTCCCAATCATATATTTGTGGTCAAGGGAAACAAATTCCCATAGAAAAAGAAAAGTTTTATTAATAATTGATAGAATGTATGTAGTAAACTATATGAGGTGGTACAGTTCAGCTGCCCTCAAAAAGGCTAAAATGTTTTCTTGTTTTAGTTTAGTAAAAAAGGGCATGCATACCATCTGCAGTGTAGAATTGTTGGTGCAGGGCCAACAAATCAACGCAACTTAGTAAAATGTGTTTGAGTGTCAGCGGGGACTGACACCCAATACATTCAGGGGGAGGTTCCACCTTGAGCAGAAAAGCATGTGTAAGCCATGACTGGCCAATACGGCTAAGGACCACTTGGCTAAGGACCCACGATTTTGTCATTACCTACTGTGAAATTCAACTGAATTCAAAGCCGACTTGAACATGACTGTCTGAGTTGCCTTGGACCCAGATAATCTACAATAAGGATCTTGTTTCACTTCATATTTAATATGTGTTTATTGAAATGCCAGAACGTATGCCTTATATATATTGGAATTGCCCACAAACCACATTGCCAATATAGAGCACTATGAACAAATAATTTAGTCAGAAGCTGAACTGTTATCGATAATCAAAGATCAGTGTAGTTAAGGGTAAAGCAGATGTCATTGTGGGGCATCTAATCCTGCCCGCAGTAATTTGATGGCTCGAGTCTTGTTGAGACTTGTGCAGACGAGTCGGTCATCTTACTGCTTAGATAACAGATGTGAAATATCGGAGTAATCTCACTAGAATACTCCTTGCTAGATTTGGTTGGTTGTTGTAGGTGTATGGCCTAGTAACACCCAACATCATATCAGGACGGGTACCGACTTGCGACAGTGCGCACTCATGGCGACTTTATACTGTTGTCCCACTAGGAGATCAGGCCCCCTGCACCATGACCTGATATCCCACTCAGTCACATTTTCCTGTAACTGAGCCACCGAGTTCTTGCCCTATCCTAATAATGCCAAGGCCTGGCTCGGCAGCAACAAGTATCAATTTTAAGTCATCGCTTTGAGTCGACCAGGGTTCGAACCCGTGGGTTCGACTCACACGATCTACCAACATGGGAGACGGACCCTGAACTCATTCGGCCATCACATCTCTCCATACTAGAATCCCGAATTTAAATAGAAATTATCAGCTTCACTAATTAAAACATTGATTCCAACACAGGTCCAGTTACCGACTAATTGCCTTTGTATCAAGTGTATTGCTGGTTTTAAAATAATAACCAAACATAAAACAAACAATTAAAATAAAATAATTATAAATGGATCAATCAATGATACATCTCACCGGGTCAATCGCTACTCAACAAACCTAAGCACGTGCGCACAAGTATTCCTAGCCTGTTAACCGCACACTCTAACACCACCACACACCTTAACAAACATGCACCCACACACCCAAACACACTACACACCCACACAGCCAGATCTCCGAACATCCACACACCCCACACCCATATCACCACACACCCATGCACTGACACCCCGACACCCTGACATCCCGACCCAGTCACATCCCCATACACACACTCCCACACACGCACATGCACACCAAAATACCCACACCAACACCCACACCCCCACGCACCCACGCATCAACACAATCATCCCAACACCCTCCCATCCACACACTCACCCACCATACTCTCACGCACCTTCTTCTTCATTGTGTCCTTCCACCAGTTGTCTATTTCAGATGCTGCTCTCCCAGTGTTTAGAGCAGCTGATGGCAATGTTGTTGGCCAATGTCAGGTCTGCAGCAGAGCAGGCAATGGCCATCATGGGGCAGACCAGTAGGTGTTGCATCTTCTGCCTGATACCGCACCCACATCGCCCCACACACTGGCACACACACATCCCCACACACACACACTCCCCCCACACACACCCTCCCCCACAAACACATCCCCCCCCCACACACGTCCAGACCAAAATACAAGCACCAACACCGACACACCCAGACATCTCCACACCCTCACATCCATACAATGATTCACTATATTCTCACACACCCACACACCCACACACCCACACGCCCAGAATCCCACAAACCCAAGCACCCACACACCCACATATCCACACACCCACACCCCACACCCCACACCTCACACCCCACACCCCACACCCCACACCCCACACCCCACACCCCGCACCCCACATCCCACACTCCACACCCCACACCATGCATCCCACACCCCACACCCCACACCCCACACCCCACACCCCACACCCCACACCCCACACCCCACACCCCACACCCCACACCCCACACCCCACACCATATTCCCCACATCCACACCACCACATCCCATTCCCCACACCCCACACTTCATATCCCACACCCCACACCCCACACCCCACACCCTACACCCCACACCCCACACCCCACACCATATACCCCACACCACCACACCCTGACACATCCTCATATTCACGCACACTTACATCACTACACCATCACACCCTCAATTTCACACACACTTACATCACCACACCCTCACACCCTCAATTTCACATACACTTACATCACCACACCCTCACACCCTCAATTTCACACACACTTACATCACTACACCCTCACACCATAAAATTCCCACATCCACATCCACACACCCACACCAATACCCTCACCTTCGCAACGCTACAGCACAACAAGAAATCCACCCACGGTGGCAGTGCCCCCCCCCCCCGACCTCACCCACACGCACACATACACACACATACCAAAAGCCCAGTCGCGGACTCCGTTATTGGCTTCCCTTCCATGCCTGCTAGCACAACAAGTCCCCCCCCCGCCCCCCGTCCTCGCCCCCCTATACGCACCACCACCACAAGACTTCTATCAGTGTCTCTGATCACCCCCCCCCCCCCCGTCAAATGAACGTCACGCACGCGAAATAAATGGCGGCCCATAATGATCCTTCGCCGGCCGGGGCGGGTTCTGCGTGCGCCGCCTCACGATGCCTTTTGCTCGACCAGGACCTACCTGGTAATATATCATCGCCGCTGATCACCATTATACAGGGTTCGGGTCGGCCAGTGAGGGCTACCGGGGTCTGGCCCGGCAGATGCATATGCATGAGGAGGACGGCATGGCTGCGGGACGGGGGGGACATTGTTGCCGGGTCGGGGCCGGCATGCAAAGGAGGTGGCTGCCGGGTGCACCCTGATGTACATACAAAGCCCAACACATGCTTAATTGCCCATCGCTCTTTCTGGCTCTGTATAGACCCTCCCTTCTCCACACCCGCCCGCCTCGCGGGGATTGCTGCGCCCCGGCTATAGAGTGCGGAGAATGCGCGTGTGATGTGTGATTGTATTTGAACGTGACATGCTGTCAGTTAATCTCTCCGATAGGGACGACGCGGAGTGCCGGCTAAGACAGCCGGGGAGAGCAGGCTCGCGCCCGGCCCGCTTTGCCTTGAGAGGCACTCGTGGTGTGGGGAGGGTGGGGGTTGGGGGGTCAGTGCCAGTGACGGTAAAGGCCCTGTCACACTACAACGTATGGCGTTAGCGCATGCGTAATGTTTTGAAATAAAAATCTAATTTAAATAGGTTGGCATTCGCCAAACTTTTCACGTTGCGGGTGGTCCACGCAACGTATGAAGCGTACATGGAGCATATGGCTGGCATATGACTAGTGCCTGTGTGGCGTATAGCAACGTATACAAAACATATAGCGATATATACTCGGCGTGCTGGGACGTGTAGTGATGGTTGGAGGCGACAGTTTCAGCATATGAGTAATGCACAACGGCGTATGGTCAATGTATGCCTAGCATGTCGACGCATGTGTAGCGTGTGCAAAACATATTCAAAACTTAAGTGTAATGTGTGCAAAGTGTATTTGTGATGTATGCAATCACCTTTAGACCATGCCCTGGTGACATGATCGGTCGCCGATGAGTATAAATACCTTGGAGTTGTGGCTCTCTCCACACACTGCCACCATGCCTGCCAAGAAGAACATTGCAGCTTCAGCTGCCTGCAAGGCTGCTATCACTACATGACTAGGGAGTGGGAGAGGCATGAAGAAGCAGATTTTGCCAGCATCACCATCACCATCATCACCATCGCCGGTATCATCATCTGCCTCCTCACCACTCCACTCTCCAGCACACCACTCTCCATCACACCACTCTCAATCACACTACTCTCCATCTAGCCAGCCTGACGAGATGGAGATGGAGGTGGTGTTAGGGCTAGAAACAATGTCTGCATATGCCAGGGTTTTGTCCCTCTCTCCACACTCCGGGGACAAAGTTGTGGTTCCCAGTCTCTGGACAATCCAGCTCCTGCTTCTGTAGCCCTGGGTACGGCATCCTCATCAGGTTGCCCTACCTCACGGTGGAGAGGTGGTGCTGCATAGTCGTCAGCAGCACCTGGAAGCAGTTGGCTAGGATGCCACTCTCCACCACTCTCCTAGCTCAGGAGAGCTGGTAGTTGAAGAGTCGCTCATCATTTGTCAAACCCCTCCTGCTGTATGGCTTCATCATCGTCGGCCACAGGGCGAAGGCATCATCACTGATGACAAAATATGGCACATCCTTCTGGCCGTTCACAATCGGTTTGGAGTCCGGATAACCGATTGTACCACCTTCAGTGCCCACCTTCAGCTCCGGGTCATTGTAGATCTTGTTGTCAGATGCAGAGCCCATACCCCCAAGATCTGCCCAGATGAACTAACAGGACCACAGACTAAAACCTCTTGTAATTATAATAGAGTGGCCCACTCTTTGGAGGGCACCAGCAGGTGATGTGCTTCCCATCCAGAGTGCCACAAGTATTGGGGAAGTTCCACTTCTCCATGAATTGGTTGGTGATGGCACGCCATCCTTGTGGAGTCGCGGGGCATGTCTTGACCTCGACCAGATACTCATCGATGAGGGCCTGACACACTTCATGCATGATGAGCGACTGTGTGTTGTGGGGGACCCTCCACCCAAACTTCATCGATGAGTATTTGTTCCCAGATGCCGGGTGCCACAGAGTAAGTGCGATCTTCAGCCCAGGCTCAAGTGGCACCCTGTGTGTTGTGTACTTTTTGGTGATTGTGGGTCCTACTCTCACCATAATCTCGTCAAACATCTCGGGAGATATCCGCATAAAGTTGATGAATAACCCAGTGTCCTCGCTGGAGAGCTCAACCATAAGCTTGTCATACAACCCAAACTGTTGCCGCCTCCGGATCCAGGGTCTGACCCACATTCTCCGCTGCTGCCTCCTCCTTCTCCTATCGACATGGGCTGCCAGAAGAGCCATGAGGTAGAGATCTAGCTCATGCTGGTTAATGGCAACCTGGTAGTGAGGCTGGAACTGTAGATGGAGTGTAGGGACATCCATCCTCTCTGAAGAGTTGAGCAGGTCTACTGGAAGAACCCAGGTGGTGCCTTGATATACCGACCGCCAACACACTGGCGAATCGCTGCCGATATGCTGGCGATACACTTGGGATACGCTCGCAATATGCTCATGATATGCTCGCGATATGCTAGGGGCATGCTGGCATACGCTAGGGGTATGCTTGCGTACGATAATGAAATGTTGTGAGTACATTATATATGTCAGCGTCACGAACCGGGCGCCGGTTGTATGTATGGCTAATGTGTACCAACATACCCCAATGTACCACTAATGTACTCCTAACATACTCTGATGTACACCTAATGTATATGTAGCATATGAGGAATGTAAGAGCCACACATCGACACATGTTGGAAATTTTGAACATAAACACACATTTTTCAGAGCCTCGATGCATGGTGACGTAAGACAATGTATAATGATGTATCCTGAACATACCCAACATATGCCCAATGTATATGTAACGTATGACAACGTATGCCAACGTGTTGGTTGGAAATCACATATGGCGGCATACGCTAAGGCTATATGTCATAGTGTGACAGGCCCTTTAGGTAGATTGATATAGCAGTTAGCAGTTCGCGATTTCTCTAGGTTTGAAAACACCAGGCCTGTCATCATAGATATCAATCATGTTGTAAATCTCACGCGTCACTGACGTCACTGGTGGCATCCATGCGTCGTGCTGCCAATCGAAAGTACTTAGTGTTGATACGTCACATGGTTTCAGGACGGTCTATGGTGTGGATGCTCAAAGACATTCAAGATGGCAGAGAAAGGCCCAATGCAACAACAAATTGGTATAAGCTCCAAATATAATGCATTTCTAATTAATTTAACCTATTTCATCCAAAAGGTATGTGTAATTGAAGAGTCCAGACACAAAGACCGACAATCACCATTTGCGTCAAAATGAAACCATGACTAACAGGTTTGAGTTGAATCTGCCATAATTCTGATAATCCAATCCATTTTTGTCACAGAAATCAACACATGCCATATATAATGAATAATCAGATCTGAAATAGATACACCTGTTCAGTGCAACAACAAATTATATTTGATAGAGAACGATTGAATGGATTTGTTGGGTTTTGCGCCTGAACTCTTCAATTGGAAGCATTTGTATTTGAAATATAGTATGTGCAATAGAAGTACCCTTAGCACCTAAGTAATCTAGCCAGTCTCCACTTAAGTCTCCAGCCAGTTAGCAGTTCGTCAGAGCAGACTCAAAGGCTTTGGGGATCGTGCTTTTAGTATTGCTGCCCAAAGACTGTGGAATGCTCTGCCAAGATATACCACATATTGTAAATCTGTTGGTACTTTTAAAAAAAGGTCTTAAGACACATTTGTTTAAATCTGCTTTTCATTAGGTGAAATTTATTTTCCTGTATATTCATTTGTTATGTAAAGTGCCTGAGAACGGCTTGCTGGATCAGGCGCTATATAAATGTTTTATTTATTTATTTTATTTATTTATCTATTATTGTAAATAACTGTGCTCCCCGGTCAGAACGCTTGTGCTATTGTATTTCTAAAAGGATATTCATATAAATAATATTTAATGAAAATAGACTCTTAGAGATGCATTATAATTGAAGCTTTTACAGATTTTCTTTTTCTATCGGACCTCTTTCTTCTGTCTCGAATGTCTTTGAGCATCAACTTCAACTCCATAGACACAGTCCTGCAACCACGTGACGTATCAGCACCAAGTACTTCCAGTTGGAAGGGCGTCACACGGATGCCGCCGGTGACGTCAGTGACACGTGACCACGGCCCACCAGGTGGCAGCACCGTGATAGAGTTCCCGCCGGACCAGCGGGGTCCCCGTGGGCGCGCCGACCTACTTCGGCACTTTACTAATATTACACCGGATGTTCCTCAGTCAAATAAAGGTTATTTATATGTGCATTAAGTCAGATTATTGCACTGCGGATATCCAATTGTTGCTTGACATGTTCCATTGCTCCGATTTTATTTATTTATGATAGATACTGATGTTTGTGCATGCGTTGTAATATGGAGTATACATGTATGGTTTATACTGCATTATGTGAATATACATATAAGGGAAACGTAAAAGCGGAATGTTTAGAAGTGCATCAGTTTAAGCTTGCCACACTGCGTCTTTTTCCACGCTTCTCATTCTGAATAAAAGATAAATGCATATTAGTTGCATGAGACACAAGTGACCGTTGGAGTCAGTTGGTCAAGGGTCAGAGTCAGCGGGATGCAGAGAATGGCTGACTGACTATCAGTGTATCGAGTTAGTTTGGTATGTGAGGATCGGTGTTAGAAGGACACCGAATGGAAACATTAGGATACATTCTTAATTCATATAAACCTAATAAATTAAATAGTATATATACAGTCAACGCTGCTTAATCCAGACGACTTTTTCCTCAGCACCAAATCCTGGATAAGTGAGAGGGTCGGTTAAACCATTTTGATTGTAGATTGTTTAAAAGAATTTCGGATATCTGGTCCACGGAAGTTAGGTCCGTACCAAACGCGATCGGCCCAATACGACTTGACTGCATTTGATATCCTTTATATTTATACATCAGACAAGCAATAGCGATTGGAGTATGCAGCCACAAAGAGGCTGAATTGAGGGGAAGGGGATTTAAAAGCGATTTGACAAACAGGTCCCTGGGTCCTCAAATGTGCGCGTGTGCGACCAGGCATTGTTCGCTCCTACTTGTGCGTTAACACGCAAGGCTCCAGGCATGCATGGGCAAGCGGGATGCCCTGTGCGCAGCGCGCTGTGCGCAATAGTGGTAGGGCAGTGCGTGGAGAGTGGCGCCGCCTGGAGAGGCCACTGGGGAGCCCTAAATGACTAGTGACCCGCGTTGATGATAAATGGTGCGGGCGGCCACCGGCGGGCCACCGGCGGGCCACCGGCCCGCCACTGATGGACAGAGGCCGAATCTGGCAGCAAATTGCTAATATGTGATCACCACACCGGAAGGCGCCGATTCAATTTCCTGCGCGCGCCGAAACGCACCGAAACGCGCCTCCACCGATGATGAGGTGTAGGCGCCGCAATTAAATTGCGCGACTTAATTTAATATCAAACAATTTTCTGCTCCGGAGACCAGCTATATAGATAGGACGCGTGCACTTGCACATGCGCACGTGCAGCGCGCGCATCTGTGTGCGCGCGTCTGCTTTTGGTGCAGAGAGCGCCGCCAGCCCGACAACGCCTACGTCCGCCCGCGCCTCTGGCCACACACCGCCGGCTCCCCGCCACCCCGCCACCCCGCCGCCCCGTCGCCCCGCAGTCCCGCCGCCCAGCTGCCCAGCCACCCAGCCGCCCCACCGCCCAGCTGCCCAGCTGCCTAGCCGCCCCGCCGCTCTAACTTCCTGCTGCCCCACCACCCCGCCACCCCACCACCCCACCCCACCACCCCGCCACCCGACCACCCCGCCGCCCCACCACCCTGCTGCCCCGCCACCACCCCCGCCCCGCCGCTCCACCGTCCCGCCGCCCCACCTCCCCACCACCCTGCTGCCCCGCCTCCCCACCGCTCCACCGTCCCGCGGTCTAGCCGTTCAACCGCCTCACCACCCCACCACCCCACCACCCCGCCGTCCAACCCCTCTTCCCACCCTTCCTCCCCCGTTCTCCCGTCCCGCGGACAGTGACTTCCGGCGAAGCACAGTGGCAGATGGATGAGGTGACAGAGCGTGTTACGTCGGCGCCGTGGGCCATGTGGTTCAGGCACCCTCTCCTCCCCCTCTGTAGGGCATCCCACTGGAGACATTTCCGATAAGCGCAATCAAAATCGGGGGCGTATGACACATTCATCTCAAGGACTGCCGATCATTCACTGAAGAAAGGAGAAGAGAGAATAATAATATTAATAATAATGATAATACAATATGTATTTCCACATTATCATTGTACATACAAGTTGATATTTATACCACTAATGTTTCACATGAACAAGAAGAAAGCATAAGTACAATACCTATGAGGCGCTTTCCCCAGTTAAAAATAACATTATTAATACTATATAAATAATAACAAATAACAAATAGCAAAATACAAGTTTAAAATAACGAATTCATACAACCTATCTCTGTGGCTATCTCCAGTGTAATGGAGATAGCTATGTACGCTTCTTAATCGTGACAATATACGCCCATCACTAAGCATCCTATGAATGCCAGACCTCTTCGATTCTCAGGGTTACAAAACTAAAAACAAAGCCTTGCCTGATTAGGAATTGTTCACTCCCCACAAACACTGGTCAGGAATAACTAAGTATAGTCGGTGTTATTTTTAATAAATTAATGCAAGTGTTCCATATACTTTGATAGTATCCAGTGTGGTGGTGGCAGGTATAGCAATACCTCAGTGAGTTTGACGCCCCTGCCCTGCAGAGTTGTAAACCACTGCCTTGTGGTACAGGTTCTTGACAGAACCGAAGGCTAAGGGAGCAAACCCTAAACAGAAAACAATGTCACTGTGGCAGCATTAAGGGCGGTTGATGTATGGAACTCACAACATCTCCCGACCAGCCACTGCAGGGACAAATAGTTTTGCGCCTGTCTTGACATGTTCTTGCCGGTGTGAAACCTCTATTTGCTCCCCGAGAGAGTGCAGCTAGTAACTTGCAAAAGCCAGCAGCACTTCAACACTTTTGCAGGCAGCTTTCATGAAATTCTCATCGACGCAACTCTCACAGCAGAGAGCTAAATGGAGAACGGCAGTCAAGTAATGAAAGCAGTCTTTGTCGCATCGCGACTGACAGCATCATGATGATCCTTCCACAGATGACGGCAGAATTGTGAGTAATTACAGATATGGCTGAAGTCGGCCTGTCCTAGGATTTATTTGCTGAAATTAAGCGGCTCTGTCTTTTGTGTAACGATGAAATAGGTGAGTTGACACTGTTGTGTTTGGCAACATGTTGCTACTTTACATCGGTCGCTTTTTGCATTGACGATTGGAAGTTATTGCATGGTGTTATTGCTGGTGTTTTATCCTCTATTCATTCACCATACAAGTGGCATTTGAGTACTGTAAGCACAGGGAATACTCAGTCTAGAGCGGCACTCAAACTTAAGAATTGGCTTGGATAGCATTTGTCTCATGCCATCACCTCTGCCAATTTGGATTTCCACCATTGTGTATAACTCACAGCATCATCAAAGGCCAGTTGCTCTCATACCTAGTCTATGTGGTGTTGGATGTTAAAAATCCCTTGAGTCGGTAAAAGTGTAGGCTTGAGCTTTCTATCAGCCAACTGTCTAATCGTGAAAACAAGTCTATTCAGACTTATCCATGACACGCAGTATACATCTTCAAGAATAAATGCACACAGTGGACTGTGCATGTGGCTCCTTTCCTCTGAGGATGAATTGATTGATCGAGTCATGATAGTCCTGGCCTGTGAGGTAAGTGCATACTACCACACTAACTAATGTCCAGCTGCATTCATCAGGAATAATAGGACAATTCCTCCTATTTGGCCTTTTCAGGTCTAAAGATCTCAGAAGGTTATGATAGCTTCATGAAGGTGTATCAAGAAAGGTCTGAGCAGGGTTGAGGAATATGGGAGTAGAGACAATGGAAGCCAATAGGTGGCGCACCCTGATAGATTAGACAGCATTCGTATGGAATGGAACCGAGGAGTAATGTCAGCTCAGAGAGTGCGAGGTAAGCTGATATTACAGTACCATGATGCGTGTGGGTGAAAGGGGCCGTGGTCTGGTGCAGATTAATAGTAAATTTACTAACATATAGTTAATATGTGTATGGGTAAACTATCTAGTCATTGATAAAAATAAATGTTGATTATAGAATAATAAGAACAGCATATATCTATACGACACTACCTCATACCCACAGGGTCTTTCCACAAATACGTGCCCGCCGACCCTCATTGGTTACAGCAGGGGCAAACAAACATATCAGACATGGAGAAGAAGAACAATAAATAGGCCCTGACTATTTTGTCAAATTTAATAATCAATCTACACTAAATTCTCACATAGTTAATAAACATAATACTTGGGGCGGTGTAATAAATAATTAAACCTGTCTTTCCAGAATTAAAGTTACAGGAATTGCAAATTCAATTGGTGCCACCAGTGGAGATTGGTTTTGCTTCAGTAGCTTACCTTATAGGTGTTTACGTCATAGCAACAATGTAAGATCATACATTGGGCTGATGTCGCCTTATGGCAGTTGCTCAGCAATGGTGGCTTTGTAGCACTGTCCACCTTGGAGACAGCACCGCCAACACCGTCATCCGATATCCCACTCAGTCATATTGCACTGACACTGAGCCAACCAGAAGCTTGAAGGCAGGGTGTTGTCATTACAGCTTCCCCTGTTCTTAATGAATCGCTTCTTACCTGTGTGTTGCCTGCCGGTGTGTTGTCAGTAGTGAGCCTACTGGACACCACAGAGCTGGTGCATGTCTGATTACAGGAACACAGGCGTCCTTATACAGTTACAGGTAACCCAGAGTAGAGTGTTCTACAGATTTCCACAGGCACAATAAGCCAATCAATAGCAAGCATTCCTCACATGTGACCACATCAGGATCTATGTACCTGTATATATATACATATATATATAGACATATATATATATATATATATATCTGCACTTATCTGCATACATTCCTCAGATCTGCATGTGTGTCAGTTGTATCGGATAACTCTATAATATCACAACTATATCCTCAGTGCCAGACTATAATACATATAATCACATATAAACCCAGTGGCAAGTTCATAGCATGAGCAAATATCAACCTACACATATGTCATAAACCTGTTACCACTTTCCCCCCGTTAAAAGTCAGCTCATTGAACTAGCTTCGATGTAATATGTGTGCGTTCTCGGATTGGTCATACTTTATACCAATAAAGCCTGTAAATATATTCCAGTAGATAGCTACACAACAACTGAAAGTAATAAAACAAAGAGAACCACGAGAATATTACTGTCTGGCCGCGAAAACAAGTTATTAGATTTAACATTTATGGGCAACATAAATACACCATCACCAACAAAAGAAGAGATTTATTCCTCGAAATAAATCCTCTATGCATGAAACTTTGATATGTACTGTACTTCCTGTATTACACCACTGGAGCCGTCTCTACCTTGTTCAAGGTAGTCAACCCTTCATTCATAATGGTCCTCATTTCATTTCAACAGTATTACTTTCAACTGAAGCAAGGTCCAACTGAACTATTTTAATATTCAACAGTACTTCGCTAGACACAAAGGAAAATAACAGACATGGAGAAGTAAAAAGTAGATCCTGAATCTTATTAAGTTGCATAATCAATTGTAAATGAATGATCACATATTTAGTATTTCTAAATATATTTATTTTTTATTTTATTTGTTTATTGAGTCTGTATTTATACTGTCCATAGCATGTAAGACCGGGTACCCAGGCTTGTTTTCAATGCTGGCCAGCTGTAGTGTCTGTGTTGTCTTATCAAACAGTAGCTGCTGATAAGTTATTTGATTGTCTGTATTTCAGTAGCAGATAGATAGTCTGTTGGTACGTTTAGTAGCCTATGTTAGTTTTTTTGGGCCCTCTTGGCATTGTATTTTTGTTCTATTCCTATTACTATGTTAGTTGTTTTCATAAGGTTCTATGTTAGTGTTTTGGGGTTTTCTTGTGAAGAGTTTTCCGTTCTTTTCTACTTAATTCTATACTAGCCTATTTTATTTACATGTCCATAGGCCTGTATGTAATAGGTGGTTGAGTTATATTTGTTTGAATTTGATTTGATTTATATTGTTGTTGGATATGTTATCTGGCTTTTATATTTCCGGTTATCCCACCCTGGGCTGTCCAGTTGGTGGGCCGTTACATATCACCTGCCCCCTTGTTAATAAATATAATAATTGGCTGGTGTAAACAAGAATTAAGGTTACCGGATTTGCCTATCAAAATAGACCCAGCCACTATGGGGCTTCGTCTAGTTCGATATCAATCCGCGATATCTGTGTCTGGTAGGGCCTAAGACTAATGGCAGCAGGATGCCGGTAAATATCCTCCAGTGCGACTGATACTGGTCAACATCCGGTTGAGGAGAGGTGGCCCGGTGTAACAATTTCAACTTCCCCCCTTCCCAAGTTCCCCCCCGGGAATCTGAAAACGTTTTTAACTTCCCTCCGGGAAAATTAAAAACGTTTTCAGATTCCTGGGGGGGAACTTAAAAACAGTTTTCAGATTCCTCTCCCTATTTTCAAATTCCCTCCTCCGGGAATTTAAAATTGTTTAAAAAACTTTAAAAAACGTTTTAAATTTCAGACCTATAATATTTTTGTCTTAACCATCTTGGAGACTTTTTGTGTCATTTGTGGTTAAATATGTTGTATTGTACTAGAATAATTTCCATTATGCTATTCTCTGATATTATAATATTTGTCATGAAAAATAACAAAAAAAATAACAAAAATAAAGAAAATTCCCCCAAAATGGGGGGGGGGAGTTAAAACGAGGGAGGGAATTTGAAAACGTTTTCAAATTCCCCTGGGAGGAATTTGAAAACGTTATCAAGTTCCCGGGGGGGAACTTGAATATGGGGGGAATTTGAAATCTTTACACCGGTACAGTGTTGCGACTTATGGAGTACAACAATAATCATAATAATAAGTAATATTTCATTCTGTATATTTATACTCGCACAAAACGTTATACATCACATATATATATGAGCAGAGTGGCAGTTGACTCACGGTGTACGGGAGGCGGTGAGGGTAGAATGCCGGCTCCGCAGTGAATAACATGGAAGTTAAGGTGGTTAGAGAACATTAAGGGGCTGCCGTTATTTATATCCACATAATAAATTATACAGTAAATATGTATATATATATATATATATATATATATATATATATATATATATATATATATATACACGGAACATGAGTCTAGATCTCCCCACCCAATCAGATGCATTGTAACCAACAGACCTCAACAAATGGATTTGCTCCCCTCCACTTCTCATCCACAACTGACACTGAACGGCTATCTTGTGGTTTTAGGCTTGTCCCCACAACGACAATCCCTCTTGAGGTTCTACTTATGCTGCTGCCTAATAGAGGCATTGCATGCCTTGCCTATTATTGTCAGCATCCTCCAGTGGCCATCTTGTCAGAAAGAAGCCGAAAACAGAGACTGCTCATGATACCATTCATCATTAATCATTTTCTATGATTCATGTTGCATAATCTAATGGATTTTAGTATCTGTCATATTTCTGTAGATTAAAGTATTATTATGATCGTTATAATCTACTTTACCCTATTTGGAGGCTAGTTTTATTTTAAACAGTTGCCGTTGGAGGTATTTGAAGTGGAAATATGTTAACTTTATTTATTTTAGAATACATAGCACAAGGTAATTGAAGTGAAAATATACTAAATTTATTGTGAAATGCACACAAAAGTGTAAGCATGTGTTTACTTTAATCATTATGTTAGCATAGCACAGGAACTCCAAAGTATAATGTTTAATAGGTGCAAGAGTATCTACGTTGGATATGTTTGAAAAGATCACACAGGGTTAATATAGCACTTCGGAAAATTGATGCTTTCATCTGATTATGCAGTTTTAACTCAATTGATGATGCGAACAAGCAGCTCATTGAATTGGATTTTATTCAATAATACATAGGGTCGTAATAGTCATTAAACATTAAGTTACAATTAGGAAGTTTGTCCATCAGTTGCAGGTCGACTCAGGCTTAGTTTGTTCGTCCGTTGAAGGGATGGGTGGGCGGCTGAGTTGGGGTGGTGAGTTGCTCGTCCGGCTGCTGGAGTCGTAATGAGGTTTGGTGGGTCTCGGGGGCCGACGATGTGCGGTTGAGATGTCAGAGGTATCATGAGAGACTTGAGGTTGCATTAAACCCGGTAGGGGCGTGGGAGTAAGGAATCGAACCCAGGTGGTGCCACCGGGGAGACTCCTTGTTTGCGCGCAAATTACCCATGTTGGCGAACCAACATGAACTATTGGGCGCGCCAGGAACTGAGGTAGCCTCAAGGGGGGGAAGTGCATAACATTAACAGGGTTCACAATCGGCATCTATGCATTCGCATAGTGAAAAATCCACATTATAAATATATATATACATATTATGTCAATATGGTAGGCGTCATTTAATTGCTAAATAGGAATTACGAAATGTTAAGTAACTGAAAATAGGCACTAATTTTTAATGAGGACACCCTTGCCCTCACCATATCTGGTAAATGTATGTTTGAATAGCCTACATTTACTATATATATGTATTTATGGTTCATAGTCGAATATGATAATATAAACAAGGACACTACCACCAGTCAGTTCATGTACATGGTTTAATAATATATAGCTAATGTGTATAAATAATACAGCATATATATTGTATATACACATTACATATATATAGATATTATATTTATGGATCAGCATACATCTGCTCGATCATCATGTATCCAGTTCCAATAATAACTCAATATTGAATCGCAGTAATCAACTTTTTATTGATTGATATCAATCATGTGCTCTGGGCTTATTCGTTGGCAAATATTGTTTTCGCTGATGGATTTTATTGGGAAATAATGAGCTCATTCATTTGCCTTGAGGAGCCTGCAGGGCCAAAACAGCCCCACCCACCCACCCCCCAGCCCTGTGGGAGTTTGTCTGGATAGCAGGCCTCCTCTGGGAAGGCGCATGAGGGGAGGGTATAATCGTTTGAAGTAGTGTAGGACGAGAACGAGATGAGGTCGGACAATGGCCGAGTGGTAAGGCCGGGGTTGTGAAGGGGTGGTCTTAGTACGCACTTATAGGGTGGGTGGGTGTTTCTTTTTTACTGCCTGGTGATTGGGAGTGAAGTGGGGGCATTACCTTCCTGTGCAAATGGCCGGACGTTAGCGTGAATCACCCAGCGGGTCTCTCTGGCACTACTGGGCGCGATGGCTGACTGGGTAGAGAGAGAGAGAGCGCTCGCTTTTCCCTTCAATACAAGTCGTGGGATCGATCCCCGGTCGAGTCAACCGGATGTGTTAATATAAGTTATGCTCATCGCTAGCTTGTCTGATGCTGGGAATTGCTAGGACGAAAGGTAAAGGATTCGGTCGGTTCAGTGTCAGGATAATATGACTGAATGATGTATTTGGTCTGGTTCTGGTGGTTTGTATCCTAATGTGGCAGCACTATGCAGCCTCCATTATTGTGTCTCTGTGTTTGATATGTTTCTATCAGAATATGACTGTTCTTAAATATTTCTAGTTGAAATAAATTCACTGATGAATCAGGCTTACTACTAACAGAATGAAGCTCAGTGGCTAATTCGGCTCACGAGACAACAACAGGAAACAAGCTGGAGATAACAAAATTTATTATTAACTCAAAATTAATCTGTACTCTAGGAGCGTATCAGGTAGGCTACAGAGCCAAATGAGGATAATCAGAACGCGAGAATGACGGCGCAACATAAGCAGGTTCAGGATAGCTTTTGGCATCAACTCATACAGACGAGTGGTCTGCGTGCGCAGTCGACCGATATGGTCCGAGACACGTACTATGACGAGATAGAAAAGGTACATGTTAACAACAAGTTGGTCGTAATGCTTGCAGTGGAGACGGAAAGCTGGGAGGCAGCTTATAAGCAGGGGAAGGAGAGGGGGGGGTTGTTATGCAACCCCAACGGCTGGCGGCGGAGGAAGAGAGAGGGGGGGGTACTCCTCCTTCACTGCGAATCAAGCGCAATGCAAGCATTACGACTGATGCGCAGCGAAGGAGGAAGTCAAGGCAGGAGTGGGAAAAACACACTTTATTAAGTAAAGTGGAGGGGGCAATGTACAATGGTGGGGAAGTAAATGTACAAGGATAATAAAGTGCAAGGATGTAAAAATGAGTGTCAATGTCAATGTTGGGTGATGTGCCCCGAAGAGCCCTCAGCCAAGAGACAGGAGAGGGCTTGAGGGGCAGGAGAGGCGGCGAGGCGAGGGAGGTATGCGTGGATCGCGCCGAGGTCCAGGGCCCAGGGGCATGATGTCCTTGAGGGGGGGAGTAGCCCTCGGCCCGGCGACGATGATTCCTCCAGGTCGCGGGGGCGAGGGCGGGGATCCTAAGTCCGAGCAGGGCGGGGACCTCGGGCGCGGTGTATCGCAATCAGAGGCCGGGATTGTAGGGGAAGGCGTCATGGTCTGGGTAGAGGTAGGTGAGCCCGAGGCGAGCCACCTCGGCCCGAGCAACCTCGGCACAGGGCCCGGGAAGGTGGGCGTGGCTGAGGGCATCAGCGAGGACGAGCTCCGCCCAGGCTTGTGGAGGATGGCGAGGGTGAAGGAGCCTTCGGCCGCCATGAGCCAGAGCTCGCGGGCGCAGGTGCCGAGGGCCACGTCGCAGGCCCAGCCGGATTCGAGGGCGGCCGCGGAGGCCAGGTTGTCGGTGTTGATGACAACGGTGGCCCCCGTGACATCATGGGGGAGGAGGGTCCGGACGGCAAGGACAAGGTTGACGGCCTCGAGCTGGTGGATGGTGGGGTACTGCTCCCGGAAGGCCGAGGAGTACCCTAGGGCCTAGCAGTGGGTCGGGGAGTAGGCGCCTCCACCCGTGAGACAGGAGTCGCACTCGATCACCACTCGGCGGACCTCAGGGGCGAGGAGGAGACAGAGGCCGTTAGATGCGGGGCCATAGGCCGCGAACCACCTGAGGTCTTGGAGGGCGGCATCGCCGAGGGTGACGGAGGCGGCTCCGTAGCAGGTGCGGAGGGCGGCGAATTTCCTCGGACCATGAATTTCCTCGCCGGGAGGACACAGCTGCCAACGTGGTTGAGGCGCCCGAGGATACTCTGGAGGTCACGGCACCCAAGGGTGGGGTGGGCGACCCGCGACTCACAGTCCCAGATGAGGTCCTCGACCTTGTCAGGTGTGATGCGGATGGTCATCGCCTCACTGTCTATGGCAAAGCCGAGCCAGGTGAGGGGAGGAGGCGGGGTTGTTGTGAGGGAGAGGGAGCTGGAAGTCGGTTGTGGAGGAGGGGAGGGGGGCCCATGGGCCGAGGGGGGGGGAGGCTCGGCGGCATGGCCAGGGGAGGCCGGGAGGCCGCGGAGGTGGTGGAGGTAGGCGGTGTCACCGGGGGAGGGGGCGAGGCGGCGACGGGGGGAGGGGGTGGTGGTGGGGGGCGGTGGTGGTGAAACACTGCTGGCGGGGAGAGGGAGGGGCGGCAGGGGCACAACACGGGACTATTTAGTGGGGAATTTGATTAATCTAAGGTAGGATGAAACACAGGTCAAGGTAATGCGGTACAATGGTGAAGGCCAAATGAGGTAGCAAGTTTGAGTCTCTGGGGGATCCGGGCACTCAACCCCATCAAGTCAAGGTCTCAAAGTAGGGTTGGGTGGGGCAGTGAGAAAAGGTGGGTGGTGTTGTTGGGCCGGCGTCTGGTGGTGAACTGCCGGTGGTGGAGGCGGTGGGCCAGAAGTCACATCACAGGGGGGAGGCCCGGGTACAAGCAGCAGCTACCAGCATGTGGGCGCCACCTGGAGTCACTTTCCAGCCACCTATATTTAAAAGGGGGAACTAAAAGTATAGGTCGGAGTGGATAGTGGTGGGATCCCTAGCATCCCACCTCGGTCCCGAATTACCCATGTGGCCTATGCAACATGCCCAATGTAGATTCAACAACTATGTGGCATTTGCACGGTGTGAGATCACGCAGTTTTGTTTTTTGTCGTTGTTGTTTTTTTATGGGATGTTTATGCTGTCCATAGCATATAAGGTCGGATCGTCGAGCTTGTTTTCAATGCTGGGCAGTTTTCGGTCTGTGCTTCTTCAGGTTATGGTTTGTGATTAGTGATGTATGTTAGTTTGTTGTTGTTTTTTCTTGGGAATAGTTTTCCACTTGTTTTCCCTATAAATTCCTATAAATAGTATCTCAGTTAGATCTGAAGCCACTTATTCTCTAACATATCAAATAAAATTGGCAACACAAATGGTACAATCAACCAAACAACAAGTTGGATAACATCAACCCATTCATTGATGAACAACTGAGTGTTGGCGAGATCGCGTGGTCCTCACTCATCGCTGCATTAGCCACTCTTGGCATGATTCAAGTGAGAACTACCCTCTGAATGTGTGCCGTGTCAGTTTCAATGACATGGAAACACATGCTACTTAAATATGTAGATTTCATCGCCAAGTTTCAAAAATGTGAAATATACATAACATATGATTAACACATGATTAACAACACAAACACAGCAAATATAGTTATGCCTTTTTATTACAATTTTAGCTCTTGTCAGCAGTACAGTCTCTTAGGTAGTTATGTGATGTCAATGAGGCTTAGGCACGCTTATAAGCCTATATCCCCTTCTCCTTGTGGGGTGGGTGGGATGGCAATTTAAGGCAGTTGTTGTCCGCGTGGCTCCCATGTTGAAAGTGAAATATGTGCAGCTAGCAGTCGCTTTTATAGCCGAAGACGGGTTAATTTTAGTTCAGAAATATGATACTGGTGGAGCCGGAGTCGCCTTGTTTACTGGGCGATATATGGCGGAAATGCTGAAAAACCGCTAGTCGGCGTTAATGGTATAGTTAGGTTAGTTCAGCAAGGAGCCACCAGTCGGCGACATATCAAGCAGCCTTAGTTACTAGCGCTTGGCTGCATTTGTGCGTCCAATTACCCGTGATGCCTTAGCATTACGAACAATTGCTGTGTGTGAAATAAAAGCGACAGAATAGATGCCACTAGATTTGTACCATGACTATGTCATTTGCTGTTGACAGTGCATTCATAGATCACCAATCAATCAATCAACTATGTGACAATCAGCATGTACATCTGTGGTGGTGACAAAGGTTGTGCAATTATATTGTTGTAAACATAAGAGATATGAGTGACTTGAGAAGAAAATCAAATCCCCTTTTCTGCTATTGCAATACAAGTGTCCTAATCATTGAAGTATCTACAGTCTATAGCCCCGTTCACACACGGGCCAGGCCTTAAGTCGCCTCAACTAGTTTGCCTCATCTAATCCACCTTGCGAAGCGGTCTACATGAGGCAAACTAGCTGAGTCGACTCAGTCCTAATTCACCTCAGCGGGGCGTTCATAAGCACGATCTGAGTCGACTTAGATGAGGCAAACTAGTTGAGACGACTTAAGGCCCCTGTGTGAACGGTGCTTCTGATGCAACCAACCGATGCACTGCTACCTGTGTTTGCGGTATTTTACCTGGTAAGGTGATATCAGCTCTGTGTAGTTTATGTGGCTGGGGATTCTACTGAAGGCTCCGGTGACATTGAAATTCTGCCGGATACGGTTCCACCCTTAGATCTCTGTACTGAATGTGTCATGTTACCCTGCCAATGCCCGTCAATTTTATGTTCGACAATAATTGAGTAAATTTTACCTGTGAAATTGGCCAGTGCTCAGAGGTTGTTGGCCAGTGCTCAGAAGTCAATCAATGTCGTCCTATTCTTGGCAAACTATAATATTTTCCATCCATTACTTGTACTAGAAATAGTGTATTGTATTTCTTTCTTAATTGTTGGAGTTGAAATTCCTGAATTCTGTTTGGTAATTATTATTGTTATTCAACGGAATAAATACATTGTCAGCATGATTAACCCGCAGTGAATAAGTGAAGGAGTACTACACAAATGCCGACAGATATATATCATGGCCATCTATACATTATTTATAATCGTGAAATAAATTATACAGCACATATATATATGTAAAAGATTATATATATATATATTATATGTGTGGGTGTGTGTTATATGTGCTGCATAATGCATTATGCCAGTATAAATGCGCAGAAGGGAATTATAAAAAATCCTCCGGTGCGACTGACACTTATCGAAACCCGATGGAGGGGATGTGGGCGCAGGTGGCGCCACCAGTCAAGTGCGGAGTCTTACGGAGAATAACAATGGACAATGGTAATCAAATAATATAATATATAATGGAAACAATTCCCTTCATATTTTTATACTCGCATAATACGCTATACATCACATATGTTATTATTATGTACTATACCTCCTTGATCCATCAATGTTACTAGGGCACCACCACTAGGCTTCCTGATCACTAACGGTTGCGCGACATTGTGAGTCACACAAGACGATGTTTTCTTAGTGTGCAATATGAAATTTCCAGTGCGCGAGTGACAGTATTCGCGGCACTGGCAGCGCTTGGGGGGCGGGGGGAGGGGGGAGGGGGGAGGGGAGGGGGGGGGCGAGGGGGGGGGGGGAGGGGGGCGGGGGGGAGCCACCTGTCCCACTGTGAAGTGGAGGTCACCCATTAAGTAGTACACAACATAAGGGTGCCAAATAAGGAATCTTCCCTTACACACCTTCATACTCGCATAAGTTATATACATAACATATATAACAAGAGCTATATATCTAGAGCTACACAGTTCAGCATAAGAACACAGGATCATGAAATATGATTTAGAAATGATGACACTTATCAATACTGAGACTATCATATATAAATATATATATATATATATATAAATATGTATGTAGCGTCACTCCTTAAGAACCAGTAAATCATCCTTGGTCATGCCAGACCTGGTGCTAGACGCTACACTGCCATAATGGATGATATGTGAGAAGCACACGCTATCGAACAGTGAAAGTTAAAATGATTGACTCAGCATACTGGAAGTGATGCCATGTTTTAGGTGATGCCTTTGTTCACTGCATTAAGGTCTGCTTTTTCCTCTCAACCCTGCCGAAGTCATAAATTGCTGATAGTTCACTGTTTACATTCCAATGTCGACGTCACTTAGGCATTTCGGAGTAGAGAAGACATGATTAATGGTAGAAATAAATGTAAATGGAGCGACCCCTGGCGGCATCTTCCATTGCACATGGGTTAATAAACCCGCCAGCTGACTTGGGAAGAACGGTGGTGATCGGTCAAACCCTTCTTTATGATTTATATGTACAGGCAAGAGGCTGAGTCGTGACAGCTGAATAGGCCAGGTGGCAGCACCATGCAAGGCAGAGAGCCTGTCCACTCCACCTGAGTTGTAAAGTGTCAGTAGTTGTGAAGTGTCCAGACACGGTGCAACCAGAGGCACCATTAAAGGATAATCAGTTCACAGATAATTATACTTGTATAATGCTTATACAGCACATATATATATTTAACGCTTACTTATCCAAAGAGAGGACAAGACAGAGTAGTGGGTGGGAGCCGAGGGTTTATTTCTAGGCTCTTGGCTAGGCAATAACCACCCTACTGTAAGTATAAAGGTCAAAATTCCGGCATGTTCGACATGGCCGGAAGCGCCAAGCTTGGCGCGAATCCACCCGAACGCGTGCCAAGGTTCCGTAATAGCACAACTTGCATCGCCGGAGACAATAATTACATAGAAAATATATATACCAGCTCATATTTATATTAATATAATTAATTATATAGCATATATATATATATATATATATATATATATATATATATATTACTAGTGAGGTGTCAGATTGCTGAACCATATTTCAATGGTGTAAATAAGGTGATATGCATTACATAGCCAGCCAGGATCGCTGAAATATTGATATATTACTAGTATGGGAGTCTCTTCGGAATTAGAGGAACCCGGGTTCTAATCCTCGCAGCGTGTTTAGTTTGCCAGTTTATTGAACCAGATTTAAATGGTGTAAATAAGATGATATGTGTTTTGAAGCCAGATAGAATGGCTGAAAGATTGATATATTACTAGTATGGGAGTCTCTTCAGAATGACAGGAACCCGGGTTCTAATTGTCGCAGTGTGTTTGGTTTGCCAGATTGTTGCACCAGATTTCAATGGTGTAAATAAGTGTTATGAAGCCAGATAGAATGGCTGAAAAATGCATATATTTCTAGTATGTTAGTCTCTGCAGAATGACAGGAACCCGTGTTCTAATCCTCGCAGTATGTTTAGTTTGCCAGATTGTTGCACCAGATTTCAATGGTATAAATAAGGTGATATGCGTTATGTAGCAAGACAGGAGGGCTGAAAGAGTTGAGCGTTCCCCTCCCGGTTTGGTAGGTCCTGGGATTCGAACCTCCTGCTTGGAACCCTGGCCAAGATAACACAATGACTTAAAAAAGTGCACATGTTCCTACCGAGCCTGGCACTTGGCCCGACTAGGATAGGGCAAGGAGCAGTTAAAATCATGAAGATAAATTGTCCGTCAGTGAAAATTCCCCCGCTTAATCAACTAATGTAGAAACAAAATATTTATAATTGCAAGAACTAGTAATTGTGAGAATTTATTAATTGTATAATATATTATGCATGTATTATTTAGGAATGGAGGGTTAGAATTGTTTCCTTGCGTATCTGTGTTATGTGTTTATCCCAACATCCCTAACTGACAGATGTTGGGTACTGGAGATGACGCTGAGAGATCTACAGACTTTCTCTGTCTTCATTAACTAGGTCAATATGGCTTATGGTTGCCTCGGGCAGACGCACATCATTGTACTCTCTCTCTCTCTCTCTATTCCACCTCGATGATCCATTGGAAACCTGTGGGGTTTACTGGTAGGGACCACGCCCTAGAATGGCAGAAATCCTGGTTCGTATCTTGGTCGAGGAAAGGCATCCCATACAGTTTCAAAGCTGCCATGTATACTTGCGTTACACCCAGAATATTAAGATATAGCAGTTGGATATAAAAGTTGCATAGTCCAGTTTCTGTCATTTTCTGAGATAAATAGGAATTTATTAGGCAATAATGACCTCATTCCTTCGTCTCGAGCCTGCAGCTCCAATACCTCCCCACTCCCCCCCCCCCCCATCCCCACATCCCTTACACTGCTCCGGTCTGTGGGAGTTTATGTGGATAGCAGGACCTCTCCCCAGACACATGAGAGGAGGGTTATAATCGGCCTTACTTTTGTTTGAAGCAACGTTTATTTTAAATGGCTACCGTTTGAAGTATTTGAAGTGCAAACATGCTAAATTAATGTTGGCAAGCATGCCAAAACTCTGAAACCATAGGCTTTTGCAGTAACACGTTCCAGTAAATTTGTGCGGTATTCCATTCTACCTCGTGACAAATGTTTGATAAGTGCACTGGTATCTATGTTTGATGGGTAGAATCAAATGTAGAAATAGATTTTGGTTTTGAAAATTTGATGTTTTCATCGGACTTTGCAGCTTTAACTAATAAAAAGCAGAAACCTTTCTGGGGTTGTAAAGATCAACGAGTCCATTGTGTGCGAATATAATGGGTTGCCTTCTTCACCTCGCTAAGCAAAGGGTCACAAAGACAGGTGTGCCCGGGTTGACTGGAACCCATCCCCGAGTTATAAAACCTATGGCGTACCCGGCACAACTAAAGGTTTAAAAAAAGCTATAATGCCTTGCCTTGGTTATAAAAAATACCTGTAATGGCTGAACCCTAGCAGCCCTTATCTGAAATCCATTAGGTGTCTTGATGGTTTTTTTTGGAGGGGGGTTCTTATGGGAGTGTTCCATGCAGGTGCTTCTGGGATCGCAACATCAACAATTCAGCTAGGCATCAGCTACGGCGGGATGAAATATTTTGTGCGCGGATTTAACGATTGCAGTGAGGAATTCTCGCTTGGCTATAAAACAAACCCAAATATGAGACTGTCTCAGAAGGTGCTAAGCAATATGGGACAAAAATTTGTCCATTGTAGCGATCAACATACTATCTGCTTATGCATTTGCTCAGGATAAACTGATTTGTTTTGTACATGGTGTTTCATAATCCCTATAGAATACATATTGATTTGAAGCAAATGTCCTTGTGTTTTCAGTGTAACCGTTTCTGTGCTGTTTTGTGTCAAGCATTACAATGGACAAAAAAAAGAGTTATCACCTTTTGAGACAGGCTCATATGCAAGTTCAGGTCTTGGTGTAGTTTGGTTGCATCATGGAGACTACGTGGTCTACTGGTTCCATGTTATGCTAACTAATTGTAGGAACTGAGGATCGAGTCCAGATCCAGTTATGGTGTCCTTTTTTATTTAAATTGTTATTGGCGATGGTGTATTTATGCTGCCCATAACGGTTAAGTCTAATGACTTGTTTTCACCACTAGACAGTAATAGTCTTGTGTTTCCCCTTGGGTTTTTCTACTTTCACTTTAAATTCAGTTGCCGTGTGGCTTTCTATTGCATGTATTAATTTCTATATCGTAGGAAAACCCCATACGGTCACTGAATTTATATATATATACAATAGTGAAATATATTATATATAAGGATAAGCAACAATGGTAGACTGGCCGATACGATCATTTATTACATCAACAACTATGATCCACCTTTTATTATATATCTATATAGGCAAATGGCTCAGCAAACCCACCCTACCGATCAATTAGAATAAACAGTAACAAGAACATAAGAGAGAAAAAACAAAAAAAACAAGACGAGCGGGCACCGATAAGTGGCTACGGTGCTGGACGGGCAGGCAGTGATGGGCCAGACCAAGGCCAAGGTGGAAGGGGACCCCAATGCCCCCTGGCGGATTGAACTAGGACTTGCCGATCTTGATGGTGGTGCTGACTAGGGCATCCCAACTCCCCCGCCCGAAGCATCTGTAACCTGGCGGATCACAGCTATCTACCCTGGAGCCCACAATGGCTCCCTAACTAATGCACCCTACACCCGTATATACAAGTATATATGCTGTGTAAGGATAAGTAAAAATGGTAGACTGACCGATATGATCATTTATTACATCAACAACTATGATCCACCTTTTATTATATATCCATATAGGCAAATGGCTGGGCAAACCCGCCACGAACGCGTGAGCGTCCCACCCAGCCAAACCTCAATAAGTGTCCAGAACTGAAGCAACTTTCATGTCGTTCAAGATACGGTCTGAGACAGGGGTGCTAATGTACTGAAACACAGTGTCCGAAGACCAGTCCCCCCTCAGTTTTATCTCCGCGATGCTGGCTCCCTGCAACGCCAAGAAGGTTGCCCCCCCTCTGCGAAGTGAATGGCACAACAAAGACTTAGGATCCAGCCCCGCTGTCCCCGATAGGCCCTTGATGGCTGCCTGCATAGCCCTGTACTCCAAAGGCGAAAATTAGCCTGCAGGTGATGGCACCTGAAATCGGCAGCACCGCTTGCTACGTGAGTTTCAAGAAAATGTTTCCGCACCAAAAAAAAAACCAAGACGAGCGGGCACTGATAAGTGCCTAGGGTGCTGGATGGGCGGGCAGTGACGGGCCAAACCAAGGCCAAGGCGGAAGGGGACCCCGACGCCCCCTGGCGGATTGAACTAGAACCTGCCGATCTCGATGGTGGCACCGACTAGGGCATCCAAACTCCCCCGCCAGAAGCATCCGTAACCTGGCGGATCACAGCTATCTACCCTGGAGCTCACAACAGCTCCCTAATGAATGCACCCTACACCCGTATATACAAGTATATATGCTGTATAATATATCCTCCGCTGTGACTGACACTGGTCAACATTCTGTGGAGTAGAAGGTGGGCCGAGATGGTGCCACCGGTACAGTGTTGCATTTTACAGAGTATAACAATAATCATAATAGTAAGCAATATTCCCTTCCGTATCTTTTTACTCACATAAAATGTATACATCATATATATATATGTTGTATAATTAAGCATGCGGATATGTACATTACAAAAGGTTGTAGTTCATCACACACCTCCATGTTTGCAATAATACATATGAAGAGTTCAGGCGAAAAACCATGTAAATGCCAATCCAAAAATCGAGAGAAATATTGGAATCAAACCTTCAAATAGTTTATATTTTTATATTCCGACTGTTCTGTTTATTGCTCCATAACCATGTGATCATATGAAAAGTGGAATTAGTGAGCACTTAACTTATTTCCAGGTACAAATCCTTTATTTAAACTCAATTTTTGGATTGGCCTTTACGTGGTTCTGTCCCTGAACTCTTCATACATACAGCTGATATACTAAGGCATACAAAGCTAAGAGATAGAGTTACATTTCCTGCCTTCGCTCTATTCATCACATCTGGCCAGCTCGGCCGGTAGCCGGGAGAACAAATGCATACTCAAATCACTTTCTTCATGTTGTCTTTCTTAGCCCTGAGCAAATATCACATACATGTAGTTCGACTCCGCTTATCACTGGAGATAAGTCACTAAGGATGCAGTGCTAAACGAAACAGTACTGTGCGGATAATTAAAACAGCATACATAGGGTGTCTTTGTTGAGGCTTTACATCCTATGACATCAAAGGGCATACCAGGACAGGTAACCACTTCCTACATCGTGCATTCATGGGGTATGTATAGTGCTGAAAAAAAACCAGGTTTGATTCCCATATATGGAGGGTCGAAAACGGTGATTGTTTTGATACAAGAGTGTTATAGCGAACCAGTGCTAAACGTGGTAGTGCTCAACGGGCAATGATTGTATATAAATTATCTATGTCTACAATATATATATATTAATATATGTGATGTATAAGCATTATGCGAGTATAAACGCACTGAAGGGAATATATGTTTATTTCCTACCCTAATACTGATGGGGTGGCTTACTTCATGTATGGCCCCCCCTTCCAATCACGTGACCGGTGGCTCCACCTCCGGCACGCCTCTATCCTGGATGCTACACTGTCACTTGCGCCTGAGAATTTGTTAGTGTATCTACTTTCTCTGTTCATATGTTTCATATGGGATCAGTAAAACAGCATAAATAGAGTTTGTTGTGAGTTTACATATCGTAACATCAAATGACATATCAAGATAAGTGCCAACTTCTTACAGTAGGTATTCAATAGCGACTGTACACTCACATATATATATATACTATATAATTTATTTTGTGGAGATAAATAAAGGTTTCTCTCTACCATAAGATTAGCTGCGGAGCAGGCATTCTCTCTTTCCCGCCTCCCCCACGCCTTGCAGGGGGGCACCCAGGAATTGGCTAGGGGATTTCTAAATATGGATCGAAACTACCCCTATTTTAGGATAATTTTGTTCACATGGGTTGGTGGAACAAAACCCATTTTAGGGAAATATTTTACATGGTTTGCTGGTGCAACAACCCAGATTTTGGTGCAATTTTTCACATAATCTTAAAATCTAGTATTCCTTAATAAATGTAATGCAAGAATTTAGGTCTATATGATTAATGAAATTATATTTAGTTTAAAAACACTCTTTTTGGGGGGGCACGGGGGGTCCGGGCAACCAGGAAACCCCCCTGGGTGCGCCCCTGCCTTGAGCCAACGGTCATTCTCCTCACTTTCAAACTATATAGTGCATGTGCTTCATGTGTCAATGTTTCTGGATCTTTCTCATTAACATTATGGGAGTGTAAACAACTGAAGATTACCCACTCCTCTTAATAAGTAGTCATCTAGATTGGCACTGATTTTGTCTGTTATTGCACTTCTGGTTCCTCCATCGCTCCTTACCTCACTACAGCTAGCCTATGTTACGCGGTGCCAAACGATCTAGTTGAATCCTGTTTACAAGGGTAGCCACTAGAGTTGTTCCTCCCACCCTACCCACACTCTTGAAGGCGTATGTACTCTGGTAGGGAAGAACCAGGCAGTGTGCAGCAATGACAAGGCGGGCCATGGTTCCAGAACGGAACGTCCGGGGACTGAAATAGCATAACTATCACGCCTGCAATATTAAAGGATACAATAATGACATCCGATCACCCTTGTACTTATATCTATATAATAAATTATAGGTCACACATATATATATATATATATATATATATGAAGAGTTCAGGGACAAAACCACATAAATGCCGATCCAAAGCTTGAGTTTAAATAAAGGATTTGTACCTGAAAATAAGTTTAAAGCTTACGAATTTCACTTACCATATGATCACAATGTTATGGAGCAATAAACTAAACCATAGGAATATAAAAATAAAAACCTTTTGAAGGTTTTATTCCAATGTTTCTCTCCATTTTTGGATTGGCGTTAAACGGGTTTTGCACCTGAACTCTTCATATGTAGATTAAACAGTAGCTGCTGAAATAGTCCATAGTGCTGTGTGTTAGAGTCGAGCTTCTTGCTCTTCATAGAAGTCCGCATGTGCCTCTTTGCATGACTCAGCGTATCATATCGACTCGGTCCCATGAATTAAACTAGGGTGAACAAAAACGCCACCAAAGAAAGCCACTAAATACCTGACAAGACGGAGGAAGCCACACCACCCTCTAGTCGCCCATAATAACCACCGTCCGATTTATTTATCGCCATTCCGATTTCACTCACACTCTGAAAGGAGGAGCGAGTCACGAGAATCACCTCGCGCATGCGCGCCGGCTCCCGGAAGTTGGGAGAGGTCCTTGGTCGATTACAATGAAAGTAATTACTGTCACATCGCCGTGCGCCCCGGCTCCATGACTCTCGCAATGATTGATTAAGGAGGGGGAGACAGACTCGGGTGGTCGCGGGAGGGGGGGTACGGAGGAGGTTGTGGGGTAGGGGTGTGGGTTTGGGGATTGAGGGGGAGTGGATGGGTGGAGTTTTAGGGGTGTGAGATGGTGGGTGACGGTGGTGGGGAGGGTAGAGTAGTTGGGATGTGGGGTAGTGGGAGTGGGTGGAGGGGAGGGTAGAATAGTTGGGGTGTGGGGTAGTAGGAGTGCGTGGTGGGGAGGGTAGAGTAGTTGGGGTGTGGGGTGGTGGGGAGGGTAGAGTGTCGGGGGTGCGGGGTGGTGGGAGTGTGTGGTGTGGAGAGTAGAGTGTCTGGGGTGTGGGTTGGTGGGAGTGTGTGGTGTGGAGAGTAGAGTATCGGTGGTGTGTGGTGGTGGGAGTGCGTGGTGTGGAGGGTAGAGTATCTGGGGTGTGGGTGGTGGGAGTGGGTGTTGTGGAGGGTAGAGTATCCAGGGTGTGGGGTGGTGGGAGTGGGTGGTGTGAAGTATAGAGTATCCGGGTGTGAGGTGGTGGGAGTGGGTGTTAGTGAGGGTAGAGTATCCAGGGTGTGGGGTGGTGGGAGTGGGTGGTAAGGAGTGTAGAGTGGCGAGGGGTGAGGTGTGGAGAATTGATGGTGAATGAGGATTGACGAGTGTGGTGAGTGGGTGCTGGGTGACTTGGGATAGGGGAGTGTGGAGGTGGGAATGGGTGATGGGGTGGAGAGACGGAGGGAGGAGAAATGAGTTGCACTTTTAAGAACATTTGGAAACATTTCCTCATCGGCATCCATTTAGGTGGCACATAACCGGCTGATGTATCAAACCCTAATGAGACCGCGGACAGGGTGGCGGTTTTACGGTGGCGCCACATCGGGCGCAGCGGCGGTGAAAGAAAACATCGAGCAGGGTGAATAAAGATGTCCTGATGGCAGCTCCGTAGTGGGTGTAACTCATCTCTGACAAGGCGAGGTGATGGAGAGAATGGAGAGTGTGAGTGTGGCTGTGAGTGTGATGGTGAGTGTGAGTGAATGCCAGCAGGCACTTGACAGCGTCTACCGTCAGTGTCACGGTTCTGTTTTCCCCTAGGATTGTGCGTGTTTGCGGTGAGACCGGAACCGGTGGGGGGACGGGAGACGCTCTGAGGGCCCCTTACATGCAACTTTGATTGGGGACCGAAGTTATGAGAAATGATGCGCCTAATTAATTCCAAAGCGCCTCCCGGTGTTTGATATGCCTGGTATGTGAGGTATGTGAGGTATGTGAGATGGGCGGGGTATTCGCTTGATGCTCTACCACACCAGCAAGAAGAGTTCCTGTTACGTCTCAGGACGCAGAGGTGTTGATAATGTTGGAACAGTGATGACATTAATTTCCTAATGGTGGTTTTAAATTGTTAAGTGGGATTAAAAGCCTGCGAGAACAGTTTCAGTAATTTTATTTTATAATACTTTATTTAAGGCATTATGGCGTGGAAATGGTGGGTGGTTCGGGTTGTGGAGGACAACGAGTTGTCTTGGTCTCTTTGAATAAATAAGGAGTGTAATTGCTCAGAAGTTCTATGTATATTAGCTAGGCGGAATTGGTACCTGTGTAAGACTATGTCTGGGTTTTATTATTATATTATTCTACTGTCGGTGCTAGCCCAATTGTGTGCTGTGGGCCTAAGCACCCATTGCCCCGGTCCTGTCGGTGCTGCGAAGCGCTGTACCCGCCTATATAAGGCGCCTCGTTAGTCTAGCTCAGCCCCATTTTTCGTTTATACTAATTCCGGTAAGGGTGCACGTCCTAGCCAGAAGGAATGAAAATACCAACCCATTAATTATTATGTTCTTCTCTTTGTAGCCGAGAACTACATTCATAAATCCTAAGCCGGAAACAGAGATTATTAACCTGTATTCGCTGTATAGCTGATACTAGGCGATATATCCATATCCTAATTACCATGGTATGCAGGTATTGCAGGTATTGCAACACCTCAGGGAGTTTGACACCCCTGCCCTGCAGAGTTGTAAATCACTGCCTTGTGGTACAGGTTCTTGACAGAACCGAAGGCTAAGGGAGCAAACCCTGAACAGAAAACCATGTCACTGTGGCAGCATTAAGGGTGATTGATGTATGGAACTCCTAACATCTCCCGACCAGCCACTGCAGGGACAAATAGTTTGGTACCTGTCTTGACATGTTCTTGCCGGTGTGAAACCTCTATTTTCTCACCGAGAGAGTGCCGCTAGTAACTTGCAAAAGCCAGCAGCACTTCAAAACTTTTGCAGGAAGCTTTCCTGAAATGTAAGCATACCATCAAGAGAAACCTGAAGCTGAGAGACATTAAGACCGACTCATGGACATCACTCTCACAGCAGAGAGCTAAATGGAGAGCGGCAGTCAAGTAATGAAAGCAGTCTTTGTTGCATTGCGACCGACAGCATGATGCTGATGATGAATTACCATCGATATAGAGATACGTGAAGATCTGTTTGATACTTTGCCAGATATTTCATTATGGTAATTACTATTGATCTATCGATACAGGAAATTATCTTTTGCTACTTTTACTTTCTTGATAAACAGAAATGTCGATGATATCCAAATATTCTATTGTCACAAATGTATCGCTATGTCTTGTATTCACACGACTGCATTTTGGATGCTTGCATTGCTTATCATTGTGTGGGGGGTTAGAATGCCATTCCAGTACCGCCATGTCATGATATCCTACTCAGTATTATTATTTATTTGTATCCCAAACCAGACCCAACCACTGAGCCTAAAGCCAAAGGTGGGAACATTTACTTCTTATGGAAGTAAACCTTTGGTTTTACACTGGTTGGGATCGATCCCCATGCCCTTATATTGGAAGCGGACACTGATTGATCAGTTCTCAAGATGAGATTAGATGATAGGTATGCACATGTGTACATACGTATAAGCTGCGTTATTTATTAACACCTGTTATTTACTTATAGGACGTGCCTTGTGACCTGTGTAGGACGTTCAAAACACTACGGTTAAGTTCAAAACACTACCCTTAGGCCCTGTCACACTACGACGTTACCCCCGGCGCGCCGGCAATGCGCAAAATATTTGCAACCCTTCGACACACGTCCAACTCTTTGGCGTTTTGGGAGAAAGTTTGACGGGTCGCAGCATGTTAGTGGCGGGTTGGAGGCAGGTTGGAGGCACGTTATTGGTGCGTTATTGGCGCGTTAGTCACATGTTATTAGCGTGTCTGTAGCGTGTCGGTAGCGTGTTATTGGCGTGTTGTCGGCGCACTGTCAGCGCGTTTACGGCGTGGAGGCAGCGCGTTGGTATCGTGTTAGTATTGTGTGAACCCATACATACCCGCCAGCAAAACGTTAGGACGCGCGTCCACACCCGATGCCAACGCGTCCAGGCCCGCCGGCAACACGTCCAATGCGCCGAGATACGCTGGAGCAACGCCAATAGCGTGCCCACTACCCGTCGATGGGACGTTACGGATGCGCCGACGGAACGGTCGCATTTTGGGGGAAAAAAAGCTAACGTTAACCGACGTTGATCAACGGTCTGCCAGCGTTCTGCCGGCGTGCCGCCTCATGTGTCAACATGTTGGTAACGTGTCCGTAACACGCCCGTCAACACGATTATGCGCCTTGCGGCCCGTCGAAAGTTTTGTGCAAGCACAAAACCTCGATGCGGCCCGACGCGCGCCGATGTCTCCATTCACACGTTGCTATGTACCGACGCGCTGGTAACACGCCCGTAACGCGCCCGTAACGCGCCCGTAACATACCGGACGTGTACCGACGGTTCACCCAAAAAGGCAACACGTCGCTACGCGTCGAAGCGCGTGAGAAACGTCGTAGTGTGACAGGCCCTTTATACATACGCTTAAAACACTACAAGTTCAAAACACTATCATGACATGGCAGTGGGGGCTGTAGTACCGCAGTATGTAACCTATTGCAGTATGCCCCAACTTACTGCATCATGAACCTCCTTACTGCACCCTGCCCCATACTACTGCATACTTCTCTACCCTACTGCATATTTCAACACATTACTGCATACAGCCCCACCCTAATGCCTACTGCCCAACCTTACTACATACTGCCCCACACTACTCACACTGCCCGATCCTACTGCATACAGCCCCACCCTACTGCACACTGCCCCACCCTATTGCGTTCTTCCCCACTTCACTGCATACAGCCCCACACTACTGCACACTGCCCCACTTTACTGCATACTGCCCCACCCTACTGCATACTGCCTCACCCTACTACACATTAAAATGAGTATGCAGCAATTATAACATCTTTTTAGAGTAGTGTTTTGAAGTTAGAGGTAGTGTTTTGAACTTAAGGATAGTGCTTTAAGCTTGGCCACAGTAGTGTTTTGAACCTACCTTCAACTAAGTTGAAAACACTGCTGTAGTGTTTTGAACCTAGGTTGAAAACACTAGCAGAGTGTTTTTGTGGGGTAGTGTTTTGAACTTACTTCGCCAGCACTGAATGCAGTAGGCAGATTGTTGGCTGCTTGGTTGTCGAAGTTTTACATCCTGGCAACATCCAAGGGCATATTAGGCTGGGTACTGACTTGTGACAGTGCACACTCATGGCGACGTCATAGTGCTGCCCCACTATGTTAACCAGTCCTTGCCCTATCCTAGTGACAAGTATCAATCTCTAACTCATTCGTTTGACTCAACCAGGTTGCACACCGATGGGTTCGAATCCCAGGACAACTCATTCGGCCATCCTGTCTGGTGTGGGCAGATGGGGTGCAGTTGGTCGACCTGGTACCCAGCCTCACGTCGCCTAATTACACTTGTGATGTGGGATTCACCGGGGACAAGTTGAATCCTTTCGGCTAGTAAGTTTAATCAGGACTTCTTCAATCTGTCCACTCCCACCTGAACCCCCAAGCCCCCATGAACCCTCACCTTCCCACACCCACAGACGCAACAATTCAACACATTATTCTCACTTCTAGCAAAACCGAGCTAATTGCCTAGGTTTTTCCATTATTAATGGTTTGTTATTATTTGCAGATTAATTAATCATGCTGAGCTTCGTTATTATAGGCACCATATCCATGTGACAATTCACTTTATGACTAGACTTTATCAGTGTAAGTTAATAATAATCGTAATAATATAGAATTAATAACACGTCTTTACTGCCAAGAAGAACTATTTCAGAAGGGTCTGCAACAGAAGCACAGCACCACATCAAGCTGAAAGAATAATGCAGAAGAAATTGACATTTTCTGCAACTCCATTCAATGTTGGATGCCCTGATAAGACGGCAGTCGAGTAAAGGACTGTCAGTTGTCGCTGTAAATGAAGTTATAGGTGGGTGAGCGATAATATGAGCTAATGAGTTGAAAGCATGTAGAACACGTTGATTAGGGTTGCTAGCGGCACCCCGCTGTGACCACTGGGGTTAAGCCTTACCCACGGAGACCCCCCCCCCCGACCTGCCCCCATGTGGACAGTTAATGAACTAGAACTGCACGCACAGCAGCGCCTCCTGGAATCGTCTTGATTTGATCCTCCTGGGTCCTAACCCACCCCTACCCACCTCCTCGCCCCCACCACACCCATGCCCTACCCCTGACCCAGTGGACCCTGGCCCTGACCCGCTCGCCCCGTGGTCACCATGACCTTTTGTGCTCAAGGCGAGGTCAGTCCCAGCATCCCCTTAACTGGGACACACGGACGCGCGCAGTTTGCTGCGCACGCAGCTAACAAGGGAACCCGCTATAGGGAGAAAAAAGAAGGGAGTGGGGGCAGGTGGAGGGGGGAAAAGGCACCGGTGTCATGAGAGTTACTTCCGGCAGATGTCACTTGAGACCGGATATTGACGGACGCGCCGAGTGGTGCGCATGCGCACATTCGCGGATCAAATTGGACGTGACTGTCGGCGTCCGGATGGGTGGACACGGTCTCAGGACGCCGCTTTACGCGCAGTTTGCACCTCATTGTGCGGCGTTACAACTGGTAATTGTCGTCTGCGCATCAACTGGCGTTGCCTGGTGAATTATCAACACTAGAGGTTCGGCTTCTTTAAATACTCCAGTCATATTTACTGCTTGCGATTGCTTGCGATAACCAACAAAAAAGGGGGGGAAAAGGTTCATCGCAAACAGGTTGCAAGCGGTCGCAAGATTGTCGCAAAATGGTTGCAAAATGCTCCTCAGTGGTTGCTGAGCTCCTTGCGGGCATTGGTTAAAAGGAGGTTGCAGCCACTGCACGAAAAAACCTCCTTGCTACCAAAATGGTTGAAACAAGGTCGGCGACCATTGCTTTGTTTGCAACGAGGTTTCCAGTGATTGTGGGTTCTTTGGTCCAAACTGGTCACAAGTGGTCGCAAGCTGTAGTGTAACTGGGGCTTTAGCCTGGAAGCAGGTAGCAGGAAGCAGGGAAGCCAGTATCCATAGAGGTTACTTCTAGTATTGCTGACCTTATCTAATCAGAGGGATAGGAGTTTCTCTGCAATATTTTTCAGTCGTTCTCTGTGGTGGAGTGGTTAGAGTGTCTGACTTTTTTCTAGGTCAGACTCCTAATCTGAAGGTCAGTGGTTCGATTCCATGTGCCCCCCAACTCTGCCAATTTGGATTTCTACCGTTGTGTATAACTTACAGCATCATCAAAGGCCAGTTGCTCTCATACCATGTCTATGTGGTGTGGGAAGTTAAAAATCCCTTGGGTCGTTAAAACTGTAGGCTCGGGCTTTCTATCGACAAATTGGCTAATGGTGAAAACAAGTCTATTCAGACTTATCCATGATAGGTAGTATCAATCTTCAAGAAAGAAAAAAAATAAGTAGGCCTTATATTCAAGTTGTGTATAGTAGTTTCTGTCATATTTATCAGATAAGTAGGCCTATATTCAAGTTGTGTATAGTAGTTTATGTCATATTTATCAGATAAGTAGGCCTATATTCAAGTTGTGTATAGTAGTTTCTGTCATATTTATCAGATAAGTAGGCCTATATTCAAGTTGTGTATAGTAGTTTCTGTCATATTTATCAGATAAGTAGGCCTATATTCAAGTTGTGTATAGTAGTTTCTGTCATATTTATCAGATAAGTATGCCTATTGTAAAGTTGCATAGTCCAATGCTTTTGAGTTTCAGTCATTTTCTGAGATAAATATATTAAATTGATTGCAATAATCTACGTTACTTTAGTTTGAAGCAAGTCTTAAGCCTGGTAGACCCCTCCCATATACTAACCTGACTGCCCGACGTGACCCGTCACAACCTGACCCATCCCGTTTCCGAACTAAAACTGAACACAGGGACAAAACACATATACTGACTGCTAAAGACTGGGGCGCTCACATATACCGTTACACGAACGGCCCTATTCATTTTTTAAATCTTATAAGATTCCAGTCTTAAGCTCTAAAACTGAGTTTTAAGTCACGAATCAGAAGGCTCAGGTGTGTTATGGGGTGACACACCTAAAGACTGAAACCGACAAAAACTCAAACTTAGTCGCAAAACGAGCAGTTTTAGGTTTTATACCAGAGGTGTGTACCGGGCATTAGATTTGATTCAATGCATCCACCTTAGTAAGCATGCGTTGTTTCATAGAAGGGAATAAGTCTAAATCAAACTTACTTCAAACTAAGACGATGTAGATAATAACGATTAATCTCAAAATAATGACAGAAACTCAAAACCATTTGACTATGTAAATTTAATGTTGTGTGCCACGTAACGGAATGGCTGGTGATAAACTCAAAGGCGGGAGTGGGTTGGGAAGTGTTTTTTCGGTGAGGTTCGGGTGGGCGGTGATTTTGGTTGCTTGGGTGGGTGGGAGGATGGATGGACAGAGACGCACAGACGCAGAAATGATGCGCGTGCTCGCCATGTTTTAAGGGGACGGGACACTGTCGCATGCCGCCGGCCCAGCTGCCGGCTCCGGTTGCCCATAAAGCCCGCTGCGATGCCACAATGGCAGCGTACCGACAGTGCCAAGAAAGAAGGCAGAATGGAGAATGGGGATGAGGGTGTGTGTGTGGGGTGTGTGTGTGGGGGGGGGGGAGGAGTTGGGGCGGGAGGGAGAGGGGGATCGCGTCTTTATCGATGGAACAATTAAAAACAACGCCGCCCTCCCAGCCCCCCCACCCCCGAAAGAAACTCCGGTCATCTGTTTCTGCCACGTCCAGCCACGCGCTGGCATGTCCTTCTACATCCTGCCACCTCCTGCAACGTCCTACAACGTCCTGCCACGTCATGTCATGTCCTGCAAAGTCCCGTCATATCCTGCCGTGTCCTGTCACGTCGGGCCAAGTCCCGTCACATCATGCCATGTCCTGCCACGTTATGCCATGTCCTACCACGTCCTCCAATGTCTTGCCACATCAAACCACGTCATGTCACGTCCTGCCACGTCCTGCCACATCCTGCCACATCCCACCACGTCCTTACAAGTCACGTCACATCCTGCCATGTCCTGCCACGTTCTGCCATGTCCTACCACGTCCTCTCACGTCTTGCCACATCAAACCACGTACTGCCACGTACTGCCACGTCCTGCCACATCCTGCCACATCCCACCACGTCATATCAGGTCGTTCCACATCACCCCACGTCCTGCCACGTCATGTAATGTCCTGCCACAGTATGCCATGTCCTGTCACATACTGACACGTACTGCCATGGCCGGCCACGTCCTGTCACGTAATGTCACGTACTGTCACGTACTGTCACATGTTGCCATGTCATGCCACGTCATGTCACGTCATATCACGACATGTTATGTCATGCCACGCACTGCCACGTGTTGTCATGTCCTGCCACGTCCTGCCACGTCATGTCACGTCATGTCACGTCATGTCAAGTCATGTCACGTCCTGCCGCGTCTTACCACTTTCTGTCACGTCCTGCTATGCCCTGCCACGCCATCTCACGTCCTGCTACATCTTGCCCCTTCCTGCCACGTCCTGCCCCGTCATGCCAAGTATTGTCCCGTCCTGCCACGTCCCGCCACGTCCCGCCACGTCCCGCCACGTCCCGCCACGTCCCGCCACGTCCCGCCACGTCCCGCCACGTCCCGCCACGTCCCGCCATGTCACGTGAGCATGTGGGTGTTCGGGGAAACTCGCAAGGACAGCTCCTGATACTTCAAATCGGCCAAAAGCGAGCGGGTAGTAATTTGGTACAGCATTAACGGCTGATGTCGCCTTTTTTCCCCTCTCCTTCCCCTTCCTCACCAATCCCTATAGGGCGGCGGCGCCACTGTGTGTGTGACGTGTTACTGAATAGCACCCCCCCCCACACACACACACACTGCATTTGGCATTCTTATAGGTTTTGCCCTAGCCCGCCAGATGGTGGCCTTGAGTTAGTGTGGCTGCGCGCGCACCGCCCGACGACAGCCAACTTCCGGTTAGCTTAAAATACCTTTTGTGCTGCGGGCGCTGCTCACTCGATTCGACCCGAAGCGCCCTCTGTCGCCCAATCAGCCACCCAGCCATGCACACAGAATGGGCTGCCACTGGCACCGTGCTAGCACTTCTATTGTAGCTCGCCGTGTAATGTATCCCTGGCAAGTGTGAATTAACACAGGTCGGCATTTTTTCCCCTGAACAAATTGTGTTTGGAAACCCCGGTGTATTAATATCCTCGAAGGTTATATACAGTGTACATCAAAAACACCGGTATTTGGAAGGCTACGTTTAACATGGACACACACAAGGTTGATTGGTTGTTGGAGTTTTATGTCCTGGCAACATCTAAGGTAATATCAGGACGGGTACTGACTTGTGATAGTGTGCACTTATGGTGATTTTTATAGTGCGGCCCCACTGGGATAATAGGCCACCGGCACCATGACCCAATATCCCACTCCATCTGATTATTCTGACACTGAGCTAACCAGTCCTTGCCCTATCCTATTAATGCCGATTGACAGACTAGGAAGCGGCAAGTATAATTGTATAAGTCATTGGTTTAAACCAAAAACTCCCGATCTCGTGCACGCGAGACCCGCTATAGTATTTCTGGGTTACTTGACTGCTCAGAGCCCCAGATAATACCATAAACTCTCCCCATTCATGTCACACCTAATGCCTCCCTTAAACAAACCCTTAAACAAACTCATAAGGAAGAAAGGGAAGACAAGCCACAAAGATTGACAGTGAAGATGTTGTGCTTTATTGGCATCAACTCCCGTTCACCTACTAGTGACCTATCACCCTAACCCCTTACCTTCTGTCCACACAGAGTCTCATTACCTCTCTAGTATCTCTGAGTCAGTGCCTACGGCCCATTGAACTGGAGTCCCCTGGTTGTTGCACACAGCTCAATTTGGATATATGAAATTAGGTAGCATCAGACAGAGTGTCTGGGGTCCTGTTCTAGAGTATGTGTGTCTCAGTCAAGAGCCAGGAATAGAGTGATCTCTCCAGTGTGTCTGGAGCAGTCTCATGAATAATTAATCAAATTGAGGCTAGTGTGGTCAGAGGGCCAAGGGATTGCAGGTGACTGGGCATCCCACAGCCAACCAATCAGGCACCCCCCCCCACTGCCTGAGAGGGTGACACCCCCCAGTTGGGGTGGATGTCACTCAACACAGCTGCAGGTGGTGTCTATGTATCTTGGCAGATTAGGCTGGTGTGCTGGCCCATCGGTATCCTGGTAACAGGTAGTTGCAGACAGTTACAAATAGATCCATATTAAAAATGTCCTTTTCTCCAAACATGAACTGTCTCTAATATAGGAGCATCTCTTCATTAATCTCAGGCATCACGTATAAGATATATTTTACATAGCTTATATCATGTCATATTGTGAGTGGGGCACCATTGCTTTTAGATTGCACTCCGTCGCCTAAGAATAATAATGCTCTCTGCCAATATATAATTCCGAACCGAAAATCCGTCTATTTGTACACCGCGCTCTACCGATTCGGCCACTGCGCCCGGGTCACACACAAGGAATGATTCCGTATGCAGTGAGAAGTTAAGAGAGTCGGGGAAGCGATTTTAACACGTATTCTTTGCGTAAATATTCGTTATGGCTTTAATGGAATATACTGCTCCTGAGTTGCTCCCCGGCCTGGCCGCGTAAAGTATCTAGGGGCTTCCCTAATAGGGTTTGGGGGTGGGGGTGTTTTGAGGGGGTGTGGGGGTGGCGAGTTGGTCGAGGTGGGGGTGGAAGGTTTGCACTCCATACCTCTAGTTTTCCGAGAGTTACAATAGGCAAGTATTATCCGCAATGGTCTTTTAACAAACACAACCACCGAAGGGTTATTGTGGTCATTTTTCATAATTTGTTAAAGCCTCAGTTCATTTTCCCAAACCACTCACAGCGAGGTGCAGCTAGTTACTACTGCCCATGCGTTAACGCGTATTGCATCGGGGCTGCAGAGCCGGTTAGAACTTAGAGACAGCAACCAGTGAACAAGACCAGGAAACGATGGATAATATGACTTGTTGGTAATATGTATGTGATACATTTACAGATAATATGTTTGTGATATATTTTGAGATAAGAGCAATATTTTTTTTGTTTTTACTGCAAAACTCTTCTTATGCTTACTGACGGATCAAATTAGATACATCTCATGGGCGAGAGGTCACATCACCTAATTATTATGTTGCTTCAATTTCAGAAATGTCAGTTAAGGCTTACATAAAGAGATATTGGAAAATGCCCTTTTTATAAAACTATCACCAGAGACCTCATGAATGTGATCTATGGAAATAGCCTAATTGTCAGTAATTCTCATCTACGATTCATTATTAGTACCCCTGGATATATAATAAATAAAAATCATAAAGCGCAAAACCCTGTAAAGTCCAATCCAAAAATATAGATTAAACCTTGGAATCAACCCCTCAAAAACTTAATTTTCTTATATTCCTACTCTTTTGTTCATTGCTCCACAACCACATGATCACATGAAAAGTGGAATTAGTGGGAACTAAAATTAATTTCAGGTAAAGATCTTAGTATTTAAACTACTCTTTTGGATTGGCATTTACGTGGTTTTGCGCCTGAACTATGTAGCTCATATTCTTTAGCCCGTCTTGTCTGTCTTGGAGGCATTACAGTTTACATATGTGTTTAATTAGCTTCAAAGATACAGGACGTGGAGGCCGAATCGATAGAGCGCATGGATCCCGTGCGGAAAGCCGGGAGTTCAACACCCGGTCGAGTCAAACCAATGACTTATAACACTGATACCTGTCGCTTCCTAGCCTGGTGATCGGCATTACAAGGATACAAAAAGGACAGGTTAGCACAGTATCAGGATCATGTGACTGTGGGATATTGTGTCAAGGTGTCCGTGGCCTGGTGTTCCAGTGCAGCAGCACTATAAATGTGTCATTAGTGCGCGCTATCACAAATTGGATCCCATCCTGATATGGCCTTAGATTTTGCTAGGACGTAAATCAACAACAACACAGAATTAGCTTCAACTTTTGTTGTTGCTAGACTCCTAATAGCGACAGTTTGAAATGGTGAGCTGAATGGATATCTCCCATGGAAACCTTGATCTGAAGCCATGCAGATAACCAGAAGAACATTGCAAAGTTAACCTAACCTTGAAACTGAGAATATCGAATGAACATCCTGTTATCTCAATGCTGTTGGGTAACAGCACTGTTCCTTTTTTTGTATTAAGCTCTTGCTGATTTCAGACTTTATTATAAACGTGAATAAATCTAACATGATATTGCCGGAAGACTTCGGCGCTGAAAAAATACCTTTATTCTCTGAATAAAATGATCATTTACTAACAAACAACAACAAAATAAAATAGGCGAATGTGATACCGGTGAAGATGCAGAACACCTTTGGTCGCGGTCGTCCCCATCTTTACCTTGGCAACGACCGCCAAGATAACCCCTTCCATAGGTCAGGAGGGCGCGGGGAGACAGCACCGGGACAGATTGGAATAATGAGTTGATTTTCATCAGTATTAGCAGCAGTTACATGCTGTCATTGAGACTGACAACTTAGGCCTGACCCCCAAGCATACCAGTGGTAGCCGTGGTTGTGAAGGAGGGGTGGGAAGGGGTGGGGGTCGGTGGGGGTTGGGCGGGTGGAAGGGCGGGGACACCTCGGGTGTGTGAAGGTCGGACGCAGGTCAAGGCGGGCTTTGGTTCAATTTAGTGAAGAGCAGTTCATCCGGTGGCCGCTAGTGGCACGCAAGTAGGCGATGGGGCATGTGAGAGGGTGCGGCGGGAGGAAGGTATGGGGGGTGGAGGGGAGGAGGTGAGGGGGTGAAAGGTGTGTGTGAGGGGAGGAGGGAATGGGAAGGGGGGAATGTATGTGTGAGGGGGACGGGGAGTCGGCATGGGTGAAGGTGTGTGTGAGGGGGTGGGGGGAGTCGGGAAGGGGAGGGGGGTGTCGGGAGGGGTGAAGGTGTGTGAAGGGGAGGGGGAATGGGCAGTGGTGGAGGTGTGTGTGAGGGGAGGGGGTAGACGGGAGGGGTGAAGGTGTGTAAGTGGAAATGGGGAGTGGTTATGGGTTGTCTGAGGCGGGGGGGGGGAGGGGTTAAGGTGTGCGCGTGAGGGGGAGAGGGGGGAGGGGAGGGGTGAAGGTGTGTGTGAGGGGAGGGGGTAGTAGGGAGGAGTGAACGTGTGTAAGGGGGAATGGGGAGTGGTTATGGGGTGTTTGAGGCGGATGGGGAATCGGGACGGGTTAAGGTGTGTGTGTGAGGGGAGGGGGGAAGGGGTGAAGGTGTGTGAGGGGGAGGGGTGAATGTATGTGTGAGGGGGGGGGGGGGTCGGGAGGTGTGAAGGCGTGTGTGTGATGGTGGGAAGGTGCAGTTGGGACGGCAGTTAGGTGAGGTACCGGGCCACACCCTCCATCACTGTCTCTCTGTCACCAGCCCCTAGACCCCGTCCAAACCCCCCTCAGGCCCCTCGCCATGCCGCTCTTCATCCCCATTGACCAACTGGACGACAGCCAATTCTCTCATGGTCGACTGACCTGCCTCGGATACAACCCTCGTTGGCTCTCAGTATTCGCGCCCTGTTGAATGTGCAAACAGCGCGCTAATAGCTCAGAACTATCTATCGTCTTGGTTAAAACCTGTATGATCTGTGTTGATAATCTATACATAGACAGCTTCTTAAAGTTGCATAGCCCGATGGTTTTGAGTTGCTGTCATTTTTCTGAGATTAATACATTAATTTGATTGTTATTATCTACCTTACTTTCGCTTGAAGTAAATTTGATTTTAAATGGCTAACGTTTGAGATATCTGAAGAGTAAACATGGAAAATGAGTCCGTCCACGCACGCTAAAATGATGACACCATAGACTTCTGCAGTAACAGGTTCTATTGAATTGAGTTATCATTCACTTATATGTGGCAGCGAATGCTTAACAAGTGCATCAGTATCTAAGTTAAATATGTAGAATCAAATCTAGATAATTGTTTTAGTTTGGAAAATTGTATGCTTCCATCCACCTCCACCACCACAACTAGTGTTGCCGGTGTTGTTCTTGAGACATTGCCCATCCTGAGATCCCAATCTCCAGTGCCAGCCCACCATTATCCCTCCCGACTTACCACCCGCTGGGTAGCTTGTCTCCTCCGGCACCCTCAGCTGTCACTGCGCATGCTCAGTGGCCGTCACCATGTCGGGGCAGTGTCCCCTCAAAGCGAGGCCCCCGGATTTCGTCACCGCAACGCCGTCAGAATGTGTCATGGCATTTTTGTTTTTGCTTTTTTGGGGTGTCCGCATTCTATTTCCAGTTTCTGGCCAAACACCCGACGGCGTCATTGCATTCGACACCACCCAGTCCACTGTACACCACCCAGTGAACTCTACACCACCCAGTCCACTCTACACCATGCAGTCCATGCAACAGCACAAAGTCCATTCCACACCACCCAGTCCACGCTGGAGCATTCAGTCCACTCTACACCACCTAGTCCACTCTACACCACCCAGTCCACTCTACACCATCCACTCAAATCTACAGAATCCAGTGCACTCTACACCAACCGGTCAACTCTCCATCATACAGTCTACTCTATATCATACACTCTACAGAATCCAGTCCACTCTACAACACCCAGTCCACCCTACACCACCCTACACCACCCAGTCTATGCAACACCACCCAGTCCATGCACCACCACCCAGTTCACTCTACAGCATCCAGTCCACTCTCCACCAACTAGTTCACTCTACACCATCCAGTCCACTCTACCGAATCCAGTCCACTCTGCACCAGTCAGTCAACTCTACACCACCCAGTCCAGTCTACACCACCTAGTCAACTCTACATCATCCAGTCCACGCTAAACCATCCAGTTCACTCAACACCATCCAGTCCACTCAACACCACCCAGTCCAGTCTACACACCCCCGTCCACTTTACAGCACCCAGTCCACACTACACCATCCAGTCCACTCAACACCAGCCAGTCCAATCTACACCCCCCCGTCCACTTTATAGCACCAGTACAATCTACACCACCCATTCCACATTGCACCAGTCCACCATTTGCCACTTCACTCTATAACACCCGACTCCACCCCAAACTACAACATTCCACAATGCACCACCCCACCTACATTCCTCAATACTACACCACACCATGCTACACCACTTCTCAGTCCACTACTCCACACTTCACCACTCCACAATGCACCACCCCACCTACATTCCTCAATACTATACCACACCATGCTACACCACTTCTCAGTCCACTACTCCACACTTCACCACTCCACAATGCACCAACCCACCTACATTCCTCAATAGTACACCACACCATGCTACACCACTTCTCAGTCCACTACTCCACACTTCACCACTCCACAATGCACCACCCCACCTACATTCCTCAATACTACACCACACCATGCTACACCACTTCTCAGTCCACTACTCTGCACTTCACCACTCCACAATGCACCACCCCACCTACATTCCTCAATACTACACCACACCATGCTACACCACTTCTCAGTCCACTACTCCACACTTCACCACTCCACAATGCACCATCACACCTACATTCCTCAATACTACACCACACCATGCTACACCACTTCTCAGTCCACTACTCCACACTTCACCACTCCACAATGCACCACCCCACCTACATTCCTCAATACTACACCACACCATGCTACACCACTTCTCAGTCCACTACTCCACACTTCACCACTCCACAATGCACCACCACACCTACATTCCTCAATACTACACCACACCATGCTACACCACTTCTCAGTCCATACTCCACACTTCACCACTCCACAATGCACCACCCCACCTACATTCCTCAATAGTACACCACACCATGCTACACCACTTCTCAGTCCACTACTCCACACTTCACCACTCCACAATGCACCACCCCACCTACATTCCTCAATACTACACCACACCATGCTACACCACTTCTCAGTCCACTACTCCACACTTCACCACTCCACAATGCACCACCCCACCTACATTCCTCAATACTACACCACACCATGCTACACCACTTCTCAGTCCACTACTCCACACTTCACCACTCAACAATGCACCACCCCACCTACATTCCTCAATACTACACCACACCATGCTACACCACTTCTCAGTCCACTACTCCACACTTCACCACTCCACAATGCACCACCCCACCTACATTCCTCAATACTACACCACACCATGTTACACCACTTCTCAGTCCACTACTCCACACTTCACCACTCCACAATGCACCACCACACACTATGCCACTCCACACTACATGACATTCCTCCACACCACACCATACTACCAGGGGCGTAGCTAGGCATAAGCGCGTACGCCAAACATCCACATCGTTTTGTCCAACAAAAATCAAATTAAAAAATGATAAAGAGAGAGAGTGGGGGGGGGGGGGTTACTTAGATATGATTTCATATTCGGAAGGGTGTGATGCCGTAAGCGGCCCCCTAAACCCCTTGCCGAAATTAGGAGTACGCATCGTTAAAGGTCTAGCTATACCCCTGACTACACCACTCCACACTACACCCCTCCACAATGCACAACTTTTACACTACACCATTCCACTGAACACCAATCACCCAGGCCCACCCCCACTCCACTCTCAATCGTCCCACTCCATTCCACCCCACCCAACCCTACTCCACCTCACCCACCCACCCCGATCCATTCTACTCCACCTTACTCCAGTCCAACCAATCCCTTCCCACTCGATCTCAGTCCGTCCCTACCAACATCCCACTTCCAGACATCATAAACATTTGCCTCCTCCTCCAATGTCGCGCCTGGCGGGACGATGATTGGCGGGAGCCGGGGACAGTGGTGGGATGTGGGGAGCGAGATGGAGGGGGGGGGGTTAATGGAGGGAATCTGAATTAGGTTATGGAACTTGCTAATAAATCTAACCACACTAGCTTTAATATGAAAAAAAAGTATGTTGTAAATTAGATTACATTCCATAGCGGCACATGTAACGCATGACTAATATTGAATCCACCGGGCGCGGTGGCCGAATCCGTGGAGCTCTGGCCTCGGGTGCGGGAGATTAGGAGTTTCGTTCCTGGTCGAGTCAAACCATTAACTTATAAAATTGATACTTGTCACTTCCTAGCCTAGCGCTTGGCATTAATAGGATAGGGCAAGGACTGGTTTGCTCAGTAGCAGGATAATCTGACTGAGTGGGATACAAGGTCATGGTGCTGGCGGCCTGATTTCGCAGTGGGGCAGCACTATAAAAATACCATGAGTGCACACTGTCACAAGTCAGTATCCGTCCTGATATGACCTTAGATGTTTCCAGGATGCACAACTCCAACAACCAACCAACCAACAAGATTGAATCTGGTTAGAAGCTTGATGAAAATGGTTCCTGGACACCAGCACTGCACCACTCCCCACACCCACACCCCCCATCCCCACAGCCACACTCACCCCCACACCCACACCCACACACCCCACACCCACACTCACCCCCACACACACACCCCCAAGCATATCAACATCCACACACCCACACCACACACCCACCCCCATACCCATACTCACACCCACACACCCCACACCCACAGCCACACTCACAGCCACACCCACACCCACACCCACCGCCACACTCACCCCCACACCCACACTCACACACACACCCAGACCCAGACCCAGACCCACACCCACACCCACACCCACACCCACACCCACACCCACACCCACACCCACACCCCCAAGCACATCAACACCCGCACACCCACACCACACATCCACACCCACACCCACATCCATACCCTTACCCACACCCACACCGCACACCCAAACCCACAAGCACATCAACACACCCACACCCACAAGCACATCCACGCCCACACCACACACCAATACTCACAGCCACACATACACCACACACCAACACCCACACCCACACCCACACCCACACCCACACCCACACCCACACCCACACCCATATTCTTACCCACACCCACAAGCACATCAACACACTCACACCCACAAGCACAAGCACATCCACACCCATACCACACACCCACACCCACACCCACACCCACACCCACACCCACACCCACACCCACACCCACACCAACACTCACACCCACACTCACACCCACACTCATACCCACACCCAGACGCTGTCTCCGTCTCCCCCATCACCCACCGTACATACTACAGGCGTGTCTGTCCCGTCTCCGGATGGTCTACGCATGCGCCGTCGACACCGCTAATCTCCCCAAAGTCGGGCACCGGATTCTGGCTGCGTACCACCTGCCTGACCGAGCTAGTCCCTGTGCCGGCGGCTCGAGAATAGAGTGCTTCTGTGGTACGGGCCAGCTGTGTATTGTGGTTACTTATAGAGCAGTCCACATACACACATACACACATATATATGTGTATTAGAGATGGTTATATGTGTACGTGTGTAAACATGGATTCTTTGTTTGTTTAGCTACCCCCCAGCACAACAGTAGACATCGGCTATTGGGGGCTAAACATGGATTCATACACATGTATACTGTGTATATGAATATGCATACGTAGAAATAAATACATGCATAAATGCATCAAATGTATAGATAAGGTGACAATATTCGCGCCACTGGTGAAGGGTGGGCCGCTGGTGGCGCCACTGGTCCCACGGGTGGGTCTCTCTCATTGAGTAGTACACAACATAGCAGTGGTTAATAATCATCATCATCATCATGCTGTCAGTCGCAAAGCGACAAAGACTGCTTTCATTACTTGACTGCCGCTCTCCTTCATTTCATGAAAGCTGCCGGCAAAAGTGTTGAAGGGCTGCTGGCTTTTGCAAGTTACCAGCGGCACTCTCTCGGGGAGCAAATAGAGGTCTCACACCGGCAAGAGCATGTCCAGACAGGCGTAAAACTATTTGTCCCTGCAGTGGCTGGTCGGAAGATGTTGGACTGGAGTCCCCTTGATGCTGCCACAGTGACATGGTTTTTCTGTTTAGGGTTTGCTCCCTTAGCCTTCGGTTCTGTCAAGAACCTGTACCACAAGGCAGTGGTTTACAACTCTGCAGGGCAGGGGCTTCAAACTCCCTGAGGTATTGTAATACCTGCATACCACAGGTAATAATAAGATAATATAGGGAACATCGCCTATGTACTTTTATACTTGCATTATCCTTATGTATTACATACACATACATAGATGTACACCTATGCCTGAGCATAGATATATACGTACGTAGATATAACTATGCACACACGTGTTAGAAAAATATCCTCCAGTGTGACTGACACTGGTCAACATTTGGGGGAGGTGAGCTGGGCGAGATGGCGCCAGCGGTACAGTGTTGCATCTTACGGAGGATAACAATAATAATAACAATAAGTAATATTACCTTGCGAATCTTTATACTCGCATAATACGTTATACATCACATAAATACTGATAGACGTATACACGCACATATGCATACTCATACTCATATACACGCACAGTCGCATACATCTCTACATAATTATACACGCATAAACCTGTACACATCACCATACATATATATACATATACACGCATAAATGTACACATGTATACGCCGACATACATACTCATGAATGCATACTAATATGCACACTACACCTTATGTATGAATACATCATAGGACTCGGGTGTTGACAGGTTGACTTCGATGATATATGCATAGTTTGCACAGTATATGTACGTGTTATAAATCCAGCTATGCATCCATTCTGCAATGAAGAATTTTCGGTGAATATTTGTGATAAAGAATGTCAATCTCAGACTTATACTTTATAGATAACTCGTAATCTCTTAATCCAAAATACAATATATATTATGTTCAACGATTAATTCATATATATATATTATTTAACCAAACGCTGTTAAATTCCTTGAATATCCGTATTAGTTAAGGTACTATCGATTTGTACAATAATTCATATATAGGAAGATGGAGCAATAGCGACCGGGCGCGCTGGCCGAATCGGGAGAGCGCAATCCTACCCTGTGGGAGATTGGGAGTTCAATTCCCGGTCGAGTCAAAGAAATGACTTACAAAATTGAGACTTTTCGCTTCTTAACCTGGAGTGCAGCATTAATAGGATAGGACAAAGACAAGATAATGTGACTGAGTGGGATATCGAGTCATGATGCTGGTGGCATGATTTCCCAGTGGGGCAGCACTTTAAAGTCACGATGAGTGCACAGTGTCACAAGTCAGTACCTAGCCTGATTTGAATTTAGATGTTGCCAGGACGTAAAACTCCAACAACCAACCAACCAACTGGACCAATAGCTAGTATGTCTATGTCCATGTTTGTACATTGTTTGTTTGTTGTTTTACGTCCTAGCAACATCTAAGATCATATCAGGACGGGTTCTGACTTGTGACAGGGCGCACCCATGGTAATTTTATAGTGCTGCCCCACTGGTTTACCAGGCCACCAGCACCATGACCTGATATCCCACTCAGTCACATTATCCTGACACTGAGCCAACCAGTCCTTGCCCTATCCTATGCATGCCAAGCGTCAGTCTAGGAAGCGACAAGTATCAATTTCCACGTCATTAGTTTGACTCGACTGGGGTTCGAACAGACGATCCCATGGTCTACCAACACGGGAGACGGACGCATTAACTCATTTGGCCATTCCCGTCTGATGTGGTTGTATATATATATATAAATATATATCCGCACAGATATACGCTGCAGAATCTTTTAGCCATTCTCCGTCGTCAGCAGATGACTCTGACATTTATCCCTCAGAAAGTTGTGTGGACGCAACAATACTAGGAAGTTAACAGTCAAAGTTTGAATATCCATTATTAAGTATATTACCATACTGACGTGTCACAACACATTTCATTTAATGGAGCCGAAGTTCATTATATGCATTGCCAGAAAGTAGTTTGGTTGCCAGAAGGACATGTTCACTATACCGTGTAGGCTTCAGAGCGATTGCTGACTGCCGCCACAATTTGTTCTTATTTTTCTTAACCGATCAGCCATGCAGACAATTTATGACTCGGCAATTCTGGTTGGTTTGTTGTTTGAATTTTACATCCTGCCAACATCTAAGGTCATATCATGATCGGTACCTACTTGTGAGAGTGCAAACTCATAGCAATGTTATAGTGCTGCCCCACTGGGAAATCAGGCCACTGGAACTATGACCTGATATCGCATTCAGTCAAATTATCCTGACACTGAGCTAACCAGTCCTTGCCCTATCCTGTTAATGGCAACCACCAGGCTGGGAAGCAACAAGTATCAATTTTATAAGTCATTGGTTTGATTCGACCGGGAACCGAACTCCCAATCTCCTACCTCGCGAGGCTCACGCTCTACCGACTCGGCCATCGCGTCCGGTGCGTAATTGTGGAGCGTGGGTACATTCTATTTATGAACATTGTATATCCGGCGGACGCTGGAGATTAGACTTCCATCAAGGTCTAGAATGGTTTAGTATCAGACAGCGCCACGGTTTTCCATTCATGGTATGTGTAATATAACAAATTATGCGAGTATAATTTGTGTCATTTCCTATTCGCTATTCGCCTGCATTATTGCTTCAATTAATGTTAAATATTCCAATGTTTTTATTATGTCTGTCAGATATTTTAGAGGTATTAGGCCTAGATGCATTGCATGATTATTATAATCTTCATAATTATAAAAGGTTAGTTATGGTGATATGTGAAGTGAAAATACGTGAAAGTCTTTGTCGCATCACCACCGACAGCATGATGATGTGTGCGTCGAAATGCTAAAATGTTCCATTACATTGACCTCCTATTCTCTTCTATGCAGAAACAACTTGTTAATAATTGCACCAATATCTACCCCGGATATGCATAGGTTAAAACTGCGTAGGTGGTTTGATTTAGAAAATTGGATATTTTCGTCGGAATAGGAAGCTTTGGCAGAACGTGCCTTAGTGCGGAACAAACTGGTGGCGCCACAACGGTTATCTCGGTCACTAATCATTTCCACCTAAATTTACCAGACCCAAATAATTGGATATGTAATAATATGCGCATATATAACTTTATTCAACACATAATCCATGTGAGTGAACATATATTTTGGTACATTAGTTGATTAAGCAGCGGCAATTTCAATTGCAGACGATTGGTCTTCCTCATTCCACTGCTCCTTGCCCTATCCTGATATTGCTAAGTGCCAGGCTAGGTAGCGACAAGTATACATTTTTAAGTTATTGGTTTGGCTCGACCAGTGTTCGAACCTGTGGCTTCGAATCCCACAACCTACAAAACTGGAGGTGGACTCACAACTCATTCGGCCATCCCGCTTGGTAATATAATGACACCTTTCAAATACTGACAACTACACAATATATCACTTTCAGTAACGTTGCATTTATCGGATCAGTTTACTTTGACTGTGTGCGAAACTACTATTGTTGATCGACTCCATATGATATGCTAGTGTCGCCACCTATAGGCCTTCACACTTCTCTGGTGCGCTGTATTTGATCTACACAGTGGAAAGCTTTAACCATTTTGCTGCGACTGGCGGAGCGCAGGGAGGTTGGACGACAGGCGGGGGCGCCACCAGCGAATAATACAGAACAACGATTTCAGAACTTCCGATAATTTGTATTAGCATAACTGTTTATGTTGCACATACATACATTCCTGAAAAAAATATATGTAGGGAGGTTGGTTTCCACCTCCGTGTGTAGGTTTAATAAATGGTAGGTCTGTTATTACCAGCCAGAGACTTCTGCTTTTCACTTTCTTACGTCATTTATTTATAATAATCACATAATATATTATATATAGTTTCTGGTTAGGATGATATATCCAGAAGTGAGAAATGAAATGATATATATAGGTTATATATAATCTCTTTCAATTGAATCAACACTTCTGAGCGCACTCATCATCCGATGTCTGATTACTCTGGAAGAGGATGTAAACATTAATGATTAAAATCCTAGAAGAGCCAATGAATACAAAAGTAGAAGGTCATGCTGCTTGCTACAGATAACTTCTTATGACACCCAGACCGCTGAAGACTGCACGCCATTGTAAGCAGCTTGGGAACAAATGTTTCGTGGTCGGCCTGCGAAAAATGTTGACACCATAATAGGTTCGGATCTGCTACATCAGGCAGCTACATGGCTTACTGCTGCTTAATTCACTACCGCCTTAAACAGGTCCTGAAGAATAATTTAAGGCCGGTCACTTTTGCGTGGAAACTCCGTCCCGTAGTGCATGTTTTAGTTCTGAAATCATTACCATGGAGCCGTTGTACGCCTTCCCATAGTGCATGTTTTAGTTCTGAAATCATTACGATGGAGCACTCATACGCCTTCCCATAGTGCATGTGTTAATTCTGAAATCATTACGATGGAGCCATCATACGCCTTCCCATAGTGCATGTTTTAGTTCTGAAATCATTACGATCGAGCCCTCGTACGCCTTCCCATAGTGCATGTTTTAGTTCTGAAATCATTACGATGGAGCCCTCATACGCCTTCCCATAGTGCATGTTTTAGTTCTGAAATCATTACGATGGAGCCGTCATATGCCTTCCCATAGTGCATGTTTTAGTGCTGAAATCATTAGAATGGAGCCGTCATATGCCTTCCCGCAGTGCATGTCTTAGTGCTGAAATCATTACGATGGAGCCGTCATACGCCTTCCCGTAGTGCATGTCTTAGTGCTGAAATAATTACGATTGAGTCGTCGGATGCGTTCCCAAAGTGCATGCTTTAGCGCTGAAATCATTACGATGGAGCCGTTTTACACCTTCCCATAGTGCATGTTTTAGTTTTGAAATCATTACTATGGGAAGGTGTATGACGCCTTCCCATAGTGCATGTTTTAGTTTTGAAATCATTTTGATGGAGCGTTGCACGCCTTCCCATAGTGCATGTTTTAGTTCTGAAATCATTACGATGGAGCCGTCATATGCCTTCCCATAGTGCATGTTTTAAATCTGAAATCATTACGATGGAGCCGTCGTATGCCTTCCCATAGTGCATGTTTCAGTTCTGAAATCATTACGATGGAGTCGTCGTATGTCTTCTCATAGTGCATGTTTTAGTTCTGAAATCATTATCATGGAGCCGTCATACGCCTTCCCATAGTGCATGTTTTAGTTAAAAAATCATTACGATGGAGGCGTCGTTATTGCGCGACCATGATTCTTGCGTCTACAATGGTAGCATCGTCGGGCAGTAATTGTCTCGGCGCATCGCGATCGCGCGTCGCGACCGTACGACGTGACTAATTATTGCATCGCGATCGGACGTTGGGGTCCGGATCGTCGCGTCGCGTCCTGATCCCCCGAAGGGGCAGTTATTGTCGTGTCGCATCGGGGTCGCGCGTTGGGGGTTTGGATCGTCGCTTTGCGATCGCGTGACGTGACTAATTATTGAGTCACAATCGGGTGTTGGTGTCCGGATCGTCGCGTCGCGTCGGGTTGCGTCGCGATCCCCCGACAAGGCTGTAATTGTTCCATTGCAAATCACCTTTTTTGGGGAAGGCTAGATTTGCCAAGTCGCGTCGAGATCGCGCGTCCGGGATTACGATTTATCGGATCACAATCGGGCATGGGGGTTGCGCGCGCATGCCAGGACACTCCCTTCCATAAACCAACAAGCGCACTCATTTTTCAGCGGGGTAAAATGGAAGCTTTGCGAGGCAGGGATCGATCTAGTTATAGGCGCTCCCGGTTGGGGCGCTGTGAAGGCACAGCGTCCCACTGACTTAGCAAGTGGCGTTCTATGCTCGCGCTAGGGACGCCGAAGATGGTGCCTTTAAGAGACCGATGTTTGCTGACTATTTACTGCCGCTAAGTGAATCGCGACGGGTCATTTCAGTCGTGAGCGGTGAGCGGCTGCAATGGGAGGCGGGCGAATGAATATCAGACAAAACATTCCGTCGGCCATGAATTACTTCCCGGAATTAGGTGGGGGGGAGGGAAGGAAGCGAGGACCATCGACAGATTAGATTTTTCCCGGGTCAATATGTTTCCTAATTATTAACTTAACATGTGTGAATTTTAATTATAATTATAATTATAATCACAATACACAAACGGATCAGATGCCAATAAGCCAATGAAAGCATTATTTAAGTATCGATCTTTAATTAGCACATTGCATGAATAATTAATTAACCACAGTCTTATTCTTCTCTTCCTGTTTTAATTTATATTCCCACATTTTGGCAAATTATTGTAGCGGGGTGTATGATATCCCGCCTGATGTCCTAGTCAGTGCCCTGAGAAGGAAGAATAGTCAATGATGAAAAGATGGATATAAATTTGTTAAGCAGTCATTGTGCAATATGAGGTTCGAGGCCCAAGATGCGAACCTCTAAGGGCAAAGTCGCGCTCAATGCATCTTCTGAAAGGGCCCGGAGGTCTGTATTCGGGTGATTACTCCATTCACGACCACACCTGCCTTAATGTATGCCCGCAGCGGAATGACACCCGTATTTAATGTAAGCTGCATATTTGTCCTACCCAAAAAATCTTTCTTTTATTAAATATAAAAATTCGGAATAAAATAAAATAGTTGGATAACTAAAGTGCTTAGGGACTACATTAAACTTATACATTATTAATTATGTAAATATAAGAAGCACACTACATAACTAGTGTTGCATTGGAGTCTTCTAGACGAGTGCGGTGAAATACATGGTTGAGTAGTGCAGTGCAGAATTGATAGGTGGGGTTCTGAATAGCTAAAGTGATTAACTTTCTAAGCTAGATCACTTTGATCACCAAAAGTAACGATTCCTATCCATTTTTTGTTGATTTTTTAAATTTATTTATTTACCCTGCTCATAACGGATAAGTGTGTTAAACTTGTTTTCATCGCAGGGTAGCACTAATCCAATTTTATGTAAATCTTTTCAATTTGTCTTAGTAATAATTTTGGTTTTCCTGCTCCTTTTTTATGGCTTCTAACTGTTTGTAGATTACAAACATTCCAACATTCAGGAGGTTTCAATCTATACTTTGTGTTAGTCCATTTAAACTTAATTAGTTTTTCTAGGTTACATTATTTGTTTAATAGTTTCTTAAACACTGCTGCATTTTTGGCATTTCTTGTGGCAGCTGGAAGTTTATTCCAAATATTGGTACTCATGTTAGCTACACTACGATCATATATGCGCTGCATGTTGATTTTACCATAACTAGTAATGGACCATCATTACTTCCTGTGCACCTTGTTTGAAACCTCCTGTATTTTTTGGTTCAAGATTTGTTGTATGCATACAATTTTAGGTGATCCTGTTGCCTGTTTGTGAGGAATTTTACTTGTGCTATCTTATGCAGCTCTTGCATCGGGAAGCGTTTATTCTTCCCTAGGCATATCTTTATTGCTCTATGTTGGAGCCTCTGCAGCTTATGTAGTCAGGCCTTACTCCCTCCCATGAAGATTATATCACCATACTCAAATTATGGTACCACCATAGATTTGAATACCTTGACCCCCATGCTTTATGTCATGTAATACCTAATCTTGGATAGTAACCAGATTCAGTGGTTTATTTTCGGAATAATGCCCTCTATGCATTCTTTATAATGTAGGTGTTTCATGTTAGTCCCAAGTACATGTACATGTCAACTTGCTCTAGTGGTTTCCCCCCTAGTTCACATGCGTAATTTCTGTCAATATTTGTTATAGCTATGCTGAGAAAAACAGGGATAGTGGCATTCAATTGGTGCTGGTTAGTGAAAGTTGCATAGTCCGATGGCTTTGAGTTTCTGACAGGGCAAATCCTCATGTGTTGGAATAGGAGAATTCTACCATCAAATTGCAAGCCTTCTGCTGTCATTGGAATAACTACTTATGTGGTTGGTTGCTTCTTGGAGGTTTACTTCCGGGCAGCATCTAAGGTCATATCAGGATGGATACTGGCTTGTGACAGTGCGCACTCATGGCGATTTTATAGTGATGCTCCACTGTGAAATCAGAACGAGGCTGATGGTGGGAATCAGAACGAGGCTGACGGTGGGAATTAGAACGACGCTGAGGGGGGATGGAATCAGAACGAGGCTGACGGTGGAAATCAGAACGAGGCTGACAGTGGAAATCAGAACGATGCTGATGGTGGGAATCAGAACGAGGCTGACGGTGGAAATTAGAACGAGGCTGAGGGGGGATGGAATCAGAACGAGGCTGAGGGTGGAAATCAGAACGAGGCTGACGGTGGAAATCAGAACGAGGCTGATGGTGGCAATCAGAAGGAGTCTGACCACTCCAGGCTGCCCAATGGCTATGACTCAGAAGTGGGCAGGAAGTTGGCAGGCTTTGGTTCCTTTCAGCGCTGACGCCGGAACTAATGCTGGGTTCTACTTCCGGTCGGACATAAATGGTGGCTCCTATCCGATGTACTGCTTTCGTGCCCCGTCATCACCAGTACAGAGAGTTCTACTGGTGATTGCGTTGGGAGACACGAATCTTCCGTAGCTTTTTGTGTCTCAACAGTGTGTAAATATACGTAGCTATTTTATCGATCATGTAGCGTCGCTGCAATAGGTATTTGGCCATAATTACGTTGTTCTATGATGAAAGTAATCCGGTATATGGTGCGTGGACTAGGTTATGACGTCACGACGTACTTAACGTCAGCAGTTCATTCATGTAGGGAGAAGCTCGGGAGCATGCTATAAAAGGTAAGCGCATGTGAAATAATATTTTGCTAATGAATACTAATTTGTGAGCATGAACAAAAGATTAGGTTTGGCTTACATAAATGAATAAAGCTATAAAACGCCAGATATATTTGCTAGACAGTAGTATACTATGAGGAATGTGTAACATAATACTGGAATCGAATATATATATATATACGTATGCTATATCAGAGGCTGGATTTGGTAATCTCAAGGAACCACTTTTGTGTGTTGAGGTTTTAAGTCCTACCAACATCTAAGGTCATACCAGGACGAGTACCGCCTTGTGACTGTACACTCATGGTGGCTTTATAGTGCTGCCCGACCGGGAGACGAGGCTGCTACTACCAACACCTGATGTCCCACTCAGTCACAATATCCTGACACTGAGCTAACCAGTCATTGCCCTATCTTAATACTGCTGAGCACCTAGCTAGGAAGCGACAACTGTCAATTTGATAAGACATTGGTTTGACTCGACCGGTAAACCGGACTCCCGACCTTCCGCACGCAAGGACCACGCTTCACCGAATCGGCCACCACGCCCGGTACAAGGAACGACGGAAATATGGGTCGTATGTATGGTGTTCTATATATATAGCCTGTCTCAGAAGGTGATAACTATTTATTTTGTTGTCCGCATAACGATTGATACAAAAGAGCACAGAAACGGTTACACTGAAAACACGAGGGCATTTGCTCAAATCAATATGTATTCGACTGGGATTATGAAGCACCATGTAAAAAGCAAATCAGTTTATCCTGAGTAAATGCCTCAGCAGATAGTATGTTGATCGTTAAAAGATGTAAGAGATAAAAATCTCTTGCAAGAGGATATTCTGAAACTCGCACAATGGTCCGAGAAATGGCAATTGCCCTTCAATGAAAAGAAGTGCAAAATTATTCATTACGGGGAAAATAATCCTCATTATGCCTATAATATGAAGAACACTATCCTGGAACAAGATAGCTATGAAAAGGACTTGGGCGTAACCTTCGACTCCCAGCTCTCCTTTCAGAAACACATGAGTACCATCTCAAATGCTAACCAGAGAGTAGGAATAATTAAAAGAACTTTCCATCGCCTCAACAAGAACAATTTTCTCATTCTATTTAAGTCTCTTGTTAGGCCAATTTTGGAATACTGTCCACAAATTTGGAGCCCAATTTTTCGGAAAGATATTCTGGAGATCGAAAAGGTTCAGAGACGTGCAACGAAATTAGTTGCAGTTATAAAGGACTTACCCTATGAACAAAGGCTGAGGGAATTGAAACCCCCTACCCTTTCCTACAGAAGGAAAAGAAGTGACATAATTGAAGTATTTAAAATTATGAAAGGTTTTGATAAAATAGATATGAACCAATTTTTCACCTTGAATAAAAGAGAAGGCAGTTGGGGCCATACTCTCAAACTAGTAAAACCCAGAGCCATTTCAAAGTTAAGGCAACACAGTTTCTCAAACAGGATCATAAATATATGGAACAGTCTCCCACAAAATGTTATTGATGCCGAGTCAATAAATTCATTCAAGAATAGATTAGAAAAAGCATGGGCTGATGATCCATGGAAATTTGACCCCTTATTCACCACATGCTACTAATTATTCCTTGTGTTGCTTATTTACTTGCACTCAAGCAAAAGTGAGAGACAAGTAAGTGTTCACACTTCCTGTCTACCATTCGCTATTTCGCTATTTCGCTATTTCGTTACAATGGACAAAGTTTTGTCCCATTTTACTTATCACCTTTTGAGACAGTCTTATATGCATTGCATTTCCTTCATTATTACCGACTATATACAACCATTTTCTTGAATACTACTGAGTCCAGAATCCAGTACGTGATTTCCTCTATTTAAATCCTAGAAAGATTATGTTAGATATATACCGTATTTCCTCCCGTATCAAACAGTGTACACGATTCGACAATGGAATGACAAGGTGCAGTTGTGCAAAGGAGTAGAGTTTTATTTACCAGATACAGTAGAACTCGGACCTAGCCCTATGAGAAAAGACCATAAAAAACATAAGATGAACGGGCAGAAAAGTATGCATGGCAGTGGCTTGCCCAGAAGTGAAGACAGGTTGTAGGCAGAAAAGAATGCACATCACTGGCTTGCCCAGAAGTTAAGATAGGTGGGCGGGCAGAAAAGTATGCATGTCACCAGCTTGCCCAGAAGTGAAGACAGGTAGTAGGCACAAAAGAATGCACATTATCGGCTTGCCCAGAAGATAAGATAGGTAGAGGGCAGAAAAGTATGCATGTCACCAGCTTGTCAACATGTGAAGATAGGTAGCAGACAGAAAAGAATGTGCATCACCGGCTTTCCCAGAAGTTAAGATAGGTGGACAGGCAGAAAAGTATGCATGTCACCAGCTTGTCAACATGTGAAGATAGGTAGCAGACAGAAAAGAATGTGCATCACCGGCTTTCCCAGAAGTTAAGATAGGTGGACGGGCAGAAAAGTATGCATGTCACCAGCTTGTCAACATGTGAAGATAGGTAGCAGACAGAAAAGAATGTGCATCACCGGCTTTCCCAGAAGTTAAGATAGGTGGACAGGCAGAAAAGTATGCATGTCACCAGCTTGTCAACATGTGAAGATAGGTAGCAGACAGAAAAGAATGTACATCACTGGCTTGCCCAGAAGTTAAGATAGGTGGACGGGCAGAAAAGTATGCATGTCACCAGCTTGCCCAGAAGTGAAGATAGGTAGTAGGCAGAAAATAATGCACGTCACCGGCTTGCCCAGAAGTGAAGATAGATGAGTAAGCGATTATCAACGGTGGATTGGCCAATCGCGTGGGTGAATAATGAACTCGTCCATCTACCTGAAGAAGAGTCCATACCCAGCAGGCGGGGGAGGAAGCATGTCCTTCCCACTATATTGTATCCAATGTAAGCATTACAACCATTCATTGGTGCACGACTTATGAAAGCTGGTGCTCTTTACTTTTGTTCTGTTTTTTTTGTAATGTTTTATAAATGGTTAATACAAATGTGCCGTTGAAACTGATTTTTTAATTAATACATTATGTACATAAAATCTTCTATTTTCTTCCTTCGTCCAGTTCTTGTTGCCCAGCATGTATCTAAAATAATGATGGCTGGGTATAATTAGGTGTTTACTATTGCAATTATGCACTTATTCCTCAGGAGCTATTACCTGACAAAATCCGGTAGATATGTGGATAATCATGCCATAGTTCCATTTGCATGCACCACGTATGCAGGGACCTGAAATGGGGGACAATTTGTGCAACTGGCACCAATTTATAGGACTAAAAAGACTACATGCCAACATAACAGGGTTGATCAATAGAGAACTGCCATGAGTATGGTCCTCACACTTGATAAATCTTGCACTTAGCACACTTGCATGAGTCTCATTATTCCATTCGAGACGGATGGCTTTTTTTTTGTTTATAGTGGACCCGCCATTGATCAAGATTCCTTGCTTAACGGTAAGCCAGAGTAACTATTGTATGAGGACAAATAGCAAACTGTGATTTATCATTTCAATCTGTGCATGTATTTTGGGTAGGTCTATGTTCTAGTGCTGTGTCGATTGCTCTGTTAGGGAAGTTAAAATGTCACACTAATGGTTTTACTTTTCGTAGCCAGAACGAAGCTCTCTTTGGAATATTCTTAATCGAAAAAAACCCTCAAGATACCTCCAGGCAATTTATGAATACCCAAGCTCATTTAATATTAGAATCCATTAAAATATGGTAATCTGAGATTTTATTGTATTGTTTATGGTTAGGCTCTCGCAATATCTAAGGGTATACCAGGATAGATATCGACTTTGAATAGTACAATTTATGGCGGTTTTATAGTGCTGCCCTGATGGGATGCCGTGTCAGCCGGACCATGACTTGATATCCCTCTCATTTACATACTCCTGTAGCTAAGGGAACCAGTCTTTGTCTGATTCTAATTATGCTGAGCGCAAACAATGCCGTGACGGGTTCCAATGTTGTAAGTATTCGGTTTGACTCGGTCGAGGATTGATCCTATGACCTCGCATATGGTTAAGCAGCGTGTTACCTACTCGATAATCCCATCTGAAAATCCTTACAAGCAAAATATATCAAGGATGCCTAGGCCGATAAGTTTAAGTTGGGCCTTCTTTCTTTTCAGCAGATATATTAGCTAGATCATTATAATCTATCTTATTTTAATTTGAAGTAGCATTTATGTTAAATGGCTAATTCGGAAATATTTTAATGGCAAACATGCACAATTACTTTTGGCATGCACATCAAAACTATGACACCATAGACTTGAGCAGTAAGAGGTTATATTAAATTGATTTAGTAGCCCCGTATATGCATCAATAAATGCTTAATAAGTGCAACAGTATCTGTGTCAGATATGTAGAATCATGGGGTCAGAGGTGGCGGGGAGCAGAGAGTGACCGGGTCACAGCGGGTTACAGCATATCAGATGTAGTTGGTATGTAACAGGTGTCTAGCGAAAAAACACCAAGTGCTAATGAGCATGTTTTATTTATATCCACATAGTAAATTAGATAATACATATATGAGCCTGTCTCAAAAGGTGCTAACTCTTGTTTTTTTTGTCCATTTTAACGATTGACACAAAACAGCACAGAAACGGTTACACTGAAAACACAAGGACATTTGCTTCAAATCAATATGTATTCTATTGGCATTCTGAAACACCATCTAAAAAAACAAATCAGTTTATCCTGACAAATGCATAAGTAGATAGTATGTTGATTGTTACAATGGACAAAGTTTTGTCCCATATTGCTTAGCACCTTTTGAGACAGTCTCATATACATATACATATGTCGGAAGAGACACTTAAGAGTCATAGTGAGTGGGAATTGAACGGTTCATTTATTTACATTTTCTCAGTTTATTTATATTTATACTTATTTATATTTATATTTTCTCAGTTAATCTACTCGTCCATATTTAGCCTTTTTATACATAAATCCACATAACACTGTGAGTGTACAGGAATGTCTTATTCCCTGTAGCACTATATCGCAGATTATGCTACCTGTGTAAAGGACTCTCATGGCGTACCATCAGTGCAGAACCAATGCCCCGCGCTAAACAAAAGAATTGGTCGCACAAGTAAATATCATTTACCCCTAAAATACATTTGCATATAATTAATCTAGCGATGTTTTTCCTTTGTTTCCCACCATCCGTGTGTGTGTTATCTCTGTTCTGACCGGACGCGGTGGCCCAATTGGTAGAGCGCATGCCTCCCGTGTGGAAGGTCAGCAGTTCAACTCCCGGTCGAGTCAAACCACTGACTTACAAAATTGATACTTGCCGCTTCCTAACCAGGCCCTCGGCAGTATTAGGATATGGGCAAGGGCTGGTTGGCTCAGTGTCAGGATAATGTGCCTGAGTGGGATATCAGCTCTTGTTGCTGGTGGCCTGGTCTCCCAGTGGATTAGCACTATAAAGTCCCCGTGTGCGTGCACTGTCACAGATCGGAACCTGTCCTGATATTATTACCTTAGATGCTGCCCGGATGTAAAACTCCAATAAGCAACCTCTCTCTGTTCCGGTTTTGTCGGTTAGCCTCAGGGCCACGTGCCCTAAATGAAGGCCCCGATATTGGGAAGCAGTGACAGAGAGGGTATCCGTGTCAGGACTCGGCGCCTCACTCACTATATTACATGAGATTTATGGCGCAACGCTGGTGCCTATAGATGATGCGATTTGTTATTTTGTTGACACCGCCTCATTGTTACACCGCTGCAGGCCAGTGAGGACCCGGCCGCTTTGGGTAACATTGAGGAGCTCCTGTTTATTCTGATATTTTAAGAAAATGGTGGTTTCAGTATTACAGTATTACGTAACTTACAGTTCCGCTACGCACCACCCGCCACCCGCCATACATACTATACCCAGGCTGTTTAAACAAGTCCCAGTGGACATTTATGAAGATGGTCATGTGGTGTGAATTTGGGAGTAAATTGAGGATATTAGTATGGGTACTTTTTCTTGTTAAAGCCTTATTATGAATTACTATGGTAAATAAAAAGGTTTCAGCCAAGTTAATATAGCCATCAGGTCTGCCCAATTGTGTTATCAATGTAAAATCAATATGTTCTTTTATTAAGGTTGCCTAGTCTGATGAAAGCTTCAATATTTGATCCCACCTATCTAGATTTGAGTCTACGTGTCCTACCTATTACGCTGCTACACATACTTAGTAAGCATTAGGTACTAGATTCACCCCGTACTGCTGCAGTAGGGGTGCAAACCAACCCTATGTAAAAGGTGGCGAAAATGCGGGTCAAAGAATTGAGAGCCTAATTTCTAAATCCAAGAAGCAACATTTATTCTTTACATATGTATTATTGAGAGCCCGCTACCTTTTAGTTGAAAAATATAATATAATAGCTAGCTTAATCAGATTTAAAAATGAAATCGACGGCGTTCTGCGGCCGCCATCTTGTCTTTTTGCATTCTCTCCCATTTCACCAACTCTGTGCCTACATGGGTAGCCATTTGATACTGGAGCCACAGTTTCTAGGTGATGTTCCATACTAACGCTATTTTCGCCCGTATTTATGTACGGGTGAATCTTTTATCAAAGTAAGCATATGTTACTGCGAAAGGCAAGCTAAGGCATACAAGTCCAATAAAAACACGAAGTTTTCGAAATTAAAAGAAATATTATGCCGATTTGATGCTGCACATGGAACTAAGGTATCACTGTACTTATTCAACTTTTGCGGCTGCATTGAAGGGAATACTAGTAAGTCCATACGATCTAATCTGTTTCTGCTGAAACCTATGGTGTCAGAATTTTACCCTGTACACCAAAATTAATTTGGCATCCTACACTTCAAATATCTCCATAACCACCAATCGGCCATGAGTGTGCGCTGTCATCGATCGAAATGTGTCCTCCTTCAACGAATGCAACAACAAACAAAGCTGCCATGAGTGCGCACTGTCATAGTTCCTAATTTGACCGTCCTAATGTGGTCTAAGTTGCTAGGCCGCCAAACCCCAATATATAAATCATCCAGCCGAACTAACCCGCTGCATACAACCTTTGATATCCGGTGGCTAGATAACATGACGGTGGATTGGTTGGTTGTTGGAGTGTTACGTCCTGGCAACATCTAAGGTACTATCAGGACTATGGAACTGGATAATGTGGAGTCTCCAGGCAGTCCTTGGCTCGTCCGAAGAATGATTGGTTGGTTCGTTGTAGCCGCCAACGTCCTGGTAACATATAAGGTCATATTAGGACAGGTACTAACTTGTGTCAGGGCCTACTCATGGTGACTTTATAGTGCTGCCCCACTAGGAGACCTGGTTGCCAGAACCATGACCTGATAATATCCCACTCAGTCACCTTATCCTGACACCGAGCCAACCAGTCCATGCCCTATCCTAATAATGCCGAGCGCCTGGCTAGGAAGCAACAAGTATCAATGTTATAAGTCATTTGTTTGAGTCGACTGGGAATTGAACTCCCGACCTTCCGCACCGGAGTGCTGCGCTCTATCGATTCGGCCATCACGTCCGGTCCCCGAAGGATGAGGAACATAATATGATGATTTTTTCGTGAAGCCAGCATTGATCGGCAAAGTGAAATCCCATGTCCATCAAGTTCCAGTCAGAATCCGTGGTTGATGGGAGTTGATATTAGCAAAGCTGAAAGCGAGGCTCCCTTCTCACATGTGGCAACTGTGGTGCGTCGTCAAACACGCTGTGTGAACCTGTGAATTGTTGTCGATCACTGATCAATGGACGTCAAGCCAGATTATAACTATAAGGTGGGTTTCCAATTTACAAAGGTATTGTTCCCTTATTGGTCCGAAAGCGTTTGAAAGATACTGTAAACGGTACATGGAATTTAACAGAATTGGAGAAGAGAAATGTGCATGCATGGACTCAACCTAGCGTCACACAAATAACAGGGTTGTTACTGTCTTAACACGGTTGTTACATAATTTAATATAAATGTTGTTACATTATTAAGGAAGAGCAAAGCGTACGTACGATGGGTTGGACCCACATTTATTTTTGAAAATCGGTTTAAAAATCGGGCAAATACTAACCAAATAGGGCGGCAAACCAGTGGTACCCGCCGTTGGCACCACTGTCACGCAATCCATGGGTCATACGCAGCGGTCAGCGATTGGTCATTGTAGGTATCCACAATACCCGACCCCCCAAGCTAGCCTGCGGGCTAACGAGTCTCAATAATAATTACCAAATATATATCAAACTCCACCCATTTATGGAACATATTAGTTCCTCCTGTGTGTGTGGCGCGAGGGGGGCCACCCGTATACAACTGGGGGGGGGGGGGCGCACTCCACCAATACACCGATGGAGGAAGTAGCAAAGTATATATGTTCCCTTAGCATTTATACTCGTATAATGCGTTATACGTCACATAACTGGTTATACTCCTTATAACCTAATAATATAATTTACCTAACAGTACATTAAGTTAAATGCTGATATCGTTTCGATTCAATGGGAATGACACACCTCCCTCCTCCCTTGCCTATTGTGCCTTTGACTCGTTTTCAGGTGGATGCACACGTTTATCTCTCTATACCAGATTGGCCAGCACACTTTCACACCTCCTCTGTCATCTGCCACACTCACCATTCTCTTTTTATTCACTTCTCAGCGAGATGGACACACAGCAACTTTTCCACCCACCGACCCTACTACCTTCCGTTTGTTGCCTGTGTACAGCTGGGACCATGGACACACAATAGCCGGTGTTTACTTTTTGTGCTGGGGGGTCGTCAAACAAACAAACAAGAAGAAAAAAAAAACAGGGCCCATGCATTCCAGACATTCCTGAATCAACTTTGTGTAGGGTTGCGTGTTCGAGTCTATGGACATGTAGGTAGGCTAAGGTGAAAAACAATACAGATGGAGAGAAAGAGAGAAAGTAAAGCAAAGTAAGAGTGTGAGAAGAGAGAGTCCAAGCCTCTCTGGTTTATTATATCTGGTACATGGGTTCATTGTAGAGTATCACCCCACCCCTTTCCCCCAATGGGAAACAAGCATTCTTGGCCCTGCCACTAGGGATCAAGCATTCCTGGTCCCCATGGCTACCAGTGGTCTGCCCACCACCAGCAAGCTGTGTGGCTCCCCTGGCCACCACCAGCCATGAACCTTGATCCTACCCAGCAGAGGGGGTAGACCCTAACATTCCCTTACACACATCCCTGCCAGCACCACTATGTCTATTTACATTCCAATCAGGCACCACCGACACATACATATATATGCATACATGCGCTTTGGTCACATATATCTTTTTAGTAATAGAACAGTTGCATTCCCCCCAATGCGGTAAATCGGAATATTTTACATTTGGTTACCTGCATTTCCTGCCTGTGTGGTCCTTCAGCCAAATCAATATGGGTTTCTGTTTTAATCTTGCACTTTCAATATTTCATTTGTATCGTCTTTTGAACAAACAGAATTTATGTGATTACTTTGACCAGATTATTGATATACCTTTCGATTACTACACTATACCGATTCGACATGTTTTAGTAAGATTATTATGTACCCCTCATGGCACGCCCCCCCCCCCATGCACTTTACTACGCCTAATAAAACTCAATATTCGTTCCTATGAAATTGACCAATAGGTTCTACCAACTGATTCAATGAAGACATAATTCACTTAACTCGGCCCAGAACAGTAAGAGGAAACAAGCAGAGATTATTTAAGAAATTTATTAAAAATAAATCAACCTACAGGTAGGCCAGGCAAGCGGGTGACAGTGACCCAATTCGTGTTTGGTAATCGTGATCAAGCGGCCGACTGGGACCAAAGGATGAGCAGGTCAGAGCAGACCAGGAGACATGTAGACCGATCAACGCGCACCCCCCAAGTACTAGGGAAGGTGGGTGGGAGAGTGAAGTGCACAGGACAGTGCCAGGTCAGCAAGTGAGCGTGAAAAGGAGTGAGCGATAACAGGAAAGGAGAAACTGGCCTCGTACGCAAATTATCCATGTTAGCCTCACCAACATGCTCAATTAATATCAGTAAATATGTCACTTCTGGTATACCACTATTAATTTAACCTAGGCCTACTTATCTCTCTGGCCGTGCTAGGGTTGGGGTGAAACAGACTGGAGCACCATGCGTTGTTACATATATATATGTATATATATATATATGATGCATAATGCATTATGCAAGTGTAAAAATCCGAAAGGGAATTCTTCTAATTATTGATATTTTTCTTGAAGATTTATACTGCCTATCATGGATAAGTCTGAATAGATACTTTATATTACTGATATTATTGATATGACCGATTGTTTTACTCCGTAAGACTCCACACTTGACTGGTGGCGCCCCGGGCGGCCCACCTCTCCTCCAAAGGGCTTCGACAACATAGAGGAAGTGCCATTTTATTTGATTTAGAATAGTTCTTAGCACAAATCCACTGCAACATAATTCAGACACTCGATGGAGCAATAACACTCCTATGGTTGAGCATCTGGAACCATGACTTTGTGCACCTGGAATCAAAGTGAATTTAATGTATATGAGGTAGCAAAATGGATAGGGCTAGTGTGGATTTACACCCCACATCCTCACCCTGCAGCATGAGACTTTCTTCCTGAAACCAACGTACACTAAATATGAATCACCCTAAAACCCACGAAAACCTGTGTTATCATTACACTAACATAGAACCTTAAGAAAACAACTAACATAGTAATAAGAATTTAAAAAAAAAAAAGGCCAAGAGGGCCCAAAAAAACTAACATAGGCTACTAAACATACCAACATGCTACTGAAATGCAGACAATCAAATAACTTATCAGCACCTATTGCTTGGTAAGACAACACCAACCCTACAGCTGGCCAGCATTGAAAACAAGCCTGGGTACCCAGGCTTACATGCAATGGACAGTATAAATACAGCCTCAATAAAAGAAATCTAAAAAAGATTATTGTAGACTATATATCCACCTGTATACATTTCCTATGTTGCCTATGTTTGTATACATATGTGTGTACATTCTAACGCTGTCATTTGGCAGAGAGAGAGAGAGAGAGTTGTGTGCTTGGTGTAGATGGAGGTGGGCCTGTCTGGTCGTTCTGTTAAGTCATTGCTATCATAAAACCAGATGCATGATGTGTACACCTGCCTCACCGCCCACTAAACACGGCCGGGTCAGCTCGCCTCGTATACATCTGGGCAAGCACTGCCTCCCGCCTGGATCTTGTCTGACACCCCCATCATCCCTCCGCACCCACACCCACACCCACACCCATACATCCACACAGTCATAAACTCACACCGCACCCATACAACCACACACCCACACCCACACCCACACCCATACATCCACACAGTCAGAAACTCACACCACACCCATACAACCACACACCCACACCCACACCCATACATCCACACAGACATACACTCACACCACACCCATACAACCACACACCCACCCCCACACCCATACATTCACACAGTCATAAACTCACACCGCACCCATACAACCACACGCCCACACCCACACCCATACATCCACACAGTCATAGACTCACACCACACCCATACAACCACACACCCACACCCACATCCATACATCCACACAGTCATAAACTCACACCGCATCCATACAACCACACGCCCACACCCACACCCATACATCCACACAGACATACACTCACACCACACCCATACAACCACACACCCACACCCACATCCATACAACCACACACCCACACCCACACCCACACCCATACATCCACACAGTCATAAACTCACACCGCACCCATACAACCACACACCCACACCCACACCCACACATCCACACAGACATACACTCACACCACACCCATACAACCACACACCCACACCCATACATCCACAGTCATAAACTCACACCGCACCCATACAACCACACGCCCACACCCACACCCATACATCCACACAGACATACACTCACACCACACCCATACAACCACACACCCACACCCACACCCACACCCATACATCCACACAGTCATAAACTCACACCGCACCCATACAACCACACACCCACACCCACACCCATACATCCACACAGACATATACTCACACCACACCCATACAACCACACACCCACACCCACACCCACACCCACACACACACCCATACATCCACACAGTCATAAACTCACACCGCACCCATACAACCACACGCCCACACCCACACCCATACATCCACACAGTCATAGACTCACACCACACCCATACAACCACACACCCACACCCACACCCATACATCCACACAGTCATAAACTCACACCGCACCCATACAACCACACGCCCACACCCACACCCATACATCCACACAGTCATAGACTCACACCACACCCATACAACCACACACCCCACACCCACACCCATACATCCACACAGTCATAAACTCACACCACACCCATACAACCACAACGCCCACAACCCACACCCATACATCCACACAGTCATAGACTCACACCACACCCATACAACCACACACCCACACCCACACCCACACCCATACATCCACACAGTCATAAACTCACACCACACCCATACAACCACACGCCCACACCCACACCCATACATCCAAACAGTCATAGACTCACACCACACCCATACAACCACCAACCCACACCCACACCCACACTCACACCCACACCCACACCCACACAGTCATACTCACACCACACCCATACAACCACACACCCACACCCACACCCACACCCATACATCCAGACAGTCATAAACTCACACCACACCCATACAACCACACACCCACACCCACACGCACACCCACACCCACACCCATACATCCACACAGTCATACTCACACCACACCCATACAACCACACACCCACACTCATACATCCACATATTCACAGACGCACACACCCATACACAAAACCACGCCCACACATCTACATAGCCACAGACTCACACGACCACCCACCCACACACCCACACCCATTCATCCACACACCCAATTCGCCACAGACTCACACACCACCACCCCCACACACCCACACCTATACATCTAATTACCCACTCACTCATACATCCACACCCATACATACAGGTGCTCTATGAGAACATACATCGACACACCCAATTAGCCACAGATTCAAACAGCCACACACTCAAACAGCCACACATCCACACATCCACATCCATACATCCACACACCCACGGACTCACGCACCTACACATCCACATACCCATACTCCCAATCAAAGATTCACACCCAGCACCCCACACACCCATCTCGTACTTCCACACCCCCAACTACCCACATACTCACACACCCACACACCCACACACCCATACCCATACATCCACACACACACGAACACCGCACCCCATCATCCCTCCACACCAACACCCATACTCACACACACCTAGTCAGGTACATCCACACACCCACACACATACGTCAACACACCAAACTACCCATCGACTCACACCCATACACCCCCACACTGCCACACCCTCACATCCAACCACCCCCAGACTCACACCCCCACACCCACACACCCCCACACCCCCACACCAATGCATCCACACTCCCAATTACCCACAGACTCCCATCCAGACACACCCACACCCATAAATCTACACCCCCACAGACTCACACGCCCACATACCCATACACACACACACCCATGCATCCAGACCGACCGGACACGATGGCTGATTCGGTAAAGCGCAGGAGGTCGAATCCAGGTCGAGTCAAACCATTGACTTAGAAATTGAAACTAGTCGCTTCACAGCATTTCTCGGATAGGGCAATGTCTGGTTAGCTCAGTGTCAGGATAATGTGACTGAGTGGGATATTGGGTCAAAGTGCCGGTGGCCTGGTGTGGCTGTTGGGCAAAACTAGAATGTTGCCATGAATGCGTATTGTCACAAGTTCATATCCATCCTGATGTGACCATAGATGTTGCTGGGATGTAAAACACTAACAAACAAATATCCAAAAACACCCAACTCATACACCCAACCATCCATATACCATGCACAACACACACCCCACATTTACACCCACATCCACACACTTACACATACAAACACCCACATCCACACATCCACCCACACACACTCACACACTCACACCCACACGTCCATACCCATGAATCTACACACCCAACTACCCACTGACTCACACCTCCACATATCCACAGCCATGGATCCACACACACAACCACCCACACACACTCACACATCCATACCCATGAATCTACACACCCAACTACCCACTGACTCACACATCCACACATCGACAGCCATGGATCCACACACACCACCACCCACACACACTCACACATCCATACCCATGAATATACACACCCAACTACCCACTGACTCACACCTCCACACATCCACAGCCATGGATCCACACACATAACCACCCACACACACTCACATATCCATACCCATGAATCTACACACCCAACTACCCACTGACTCACACCTCCACACATCGACAGCCATGGATCCACACACACAACCACCCACACAATCACACACCCACACAATCACACATCCACACCATACCTACACCTAACCGTCCACATACCACATGCTACACACCCATCCATACTCACACCCACCCAGAGACCCACACACCCATACACCCACACACCCACACACCGATACACCCATGCCCATACACCCACGCACTCGGTTCTCTTACCAAGCCTCCTCTAACAAAAGATATCTAAAGCAAAGCCTGGAGCTGTGATGTTCTTTTTGGCAGGCATGGTGGCATTGTGTGGAGAGGGCCAAAACTCCAGGGTATTTATACCCATCAGTGACCGATCACATGACCAGGATGTGGCCTAACGTTGATTGCATACGTCACAAGCATGCTTTGCACACATTATGCATAAATTTTGAATATGTTTTGCACATGCTACACACATGTCAACACGCTAGGCGTACGTTGACCATTCATCATTGTACATTACTCATACGCTGGAACTGTCACCTCCAACCATCACTACACATCCCAGCATGCCGATTATACGTCACTATGCTTTTGTACACGTCGCTATATGCCATGCATATGCCAGCCATATGCCAGTCAATATGCTCTGTGTTCGCTTCATACGTTGCACAGACCACCCAAAGTGCAAAAAGTTTGGCGAATCCCAACCTATTTAAATTTGATTTTTATTTCAAAACATTATGCACGCGGTAACGCCATACGTCGTAGTGTGACAGGGCTTTAAGGCAGGAAGAGATGGGCTTATTATTCTCATTTAATACAAGAATCTAATATTAAATATGCCTATCCACTGGACCATATTCTAGATATCCGGTTTCAAACATTAGCATTTTTTGTTCATCTTCTGGACACGATAGCCGAAGCAGTGGAGCGCAGGTCTCCCGTGCTGAAAGATCGTGAGTTCAATTCCCGGTCGAGTCAAACCAATAATGTACAAAATTGATAGTTGTTACTTCCTAGCTTGGCACTCTGCATTAATAGGATAAGGCAAGGACTGGTTAGCTCAGTGTCAGGACAATGTCACTGGGTTGGATATCAGGCTATGGTGCTGGCATCCTGATTTCCAAGTGGGCAGTACTAAAAAGTCGTCATGAGTCTGCACTGTTACAAGTCGGTACCCGTCCTGATATACCTTAGATGTTTCCAGGACGCAAAACTCCAACAACCAACCAACCTTTAGACCGTACTTTTGTTAAGTACTTTTGCGGTGTGTGTGTCGGGGGTTGGGTGGGGAGATGCTTACCTGCCGCTTTAGATAGACATAAATAACTAATGTCTGTAGAATTTATTGCAAATTTCAGTCGATTTTAACGTGTAACCCACTTTGGCTGGGCGAAAATGGAATGTCACTAATGTGCCAGCCTATGGTTCCATGCAATATCTATTGCACGACAGACGCATGTGCTTTACCGTGAGCAGTTACAGTGTGAGTACAGAAAAGGCCCTGTCACACTACGACGTAATGACGTCAACGTAGGGAGAATGTGAAGAACGTTGAACTTCTCGGCGTGGTATGCAAATTTGGGCACAAGTTGAACGTGGATGCAGCGTAGTGGAAGACAGCGTAACATCGGTAAAGCGTAGTGATACCGTCATTCAACGAGAGAGGACAACGTAATGATGCTCACGGAACGTTATGAACATTATTCCATCGCCAGAACTACGTTGCTTTACATTACCTTACGTTACTTACATCATTAAACGTTGGCGAAATGCTGAACGTACTTTCTCCTGATGTTCTCCTGATGTTCTCCTGACATTCTCCTGACTTTCCCATTACGCCGCATGGACGTTTCCACCACTTTAATGTGGGTCAACGAGTGGAATGTAGTGGAACGTAGTGGAACGTAGTGGAACGTAGTGGAATGTAGTGGAATGTAGTGGAATGTAGTGAGGAACGTTTGACTAACGTCCGTTTAATCTCATTGACATTCACCGAACGTGTACAGAATGTATGGCGAACGCAAACCCTTACGTTCACGTCACATCGAAAGTTTTGAACAGGTTCAAAACCGTGACGCGTGCCGACGTAACACGATGTAACACGACGTAATGTGACGTAGCCCGATGTCAGTCTAACATCATTCTGACGTCATCATAACGTAACCAAACGTACGGCAATGTAATGACAAAAACTGATCACGTCAGACTCACGTTGGCTCGTTACGTCGTAGTGTGACAGGGGTTTAAGACCTCTCTAAATCGACCGACGTTGTGACCAAATTTAAGTGGTCCATTTAGGGAGGTCGTCGGTTTAGGGAGTCAGAATATGGTTACAATGGTAGAGTTGGGACTCAACTAAAGCGATCGATATAGGGATAGGGGAGTGGTCGATCTGTGGAGGTGGTCGGTGAGAGGTTTTACTGTAGTTTATATTCACACTGGCCTGTATTCACACTAGCCTTAACCCGTGCTGTGCATTGGTTAAAGCTTGTCTCCCCTTCAATACATGGACCAATAAATACATGGACCGTGAATATATCTACGTTCTCTGCTATATTCCGGACACATGCACAGTCCAAATTCAATATTGGGCCACCATCTGGTGCAATGCACGGGTACCCATATGTAGCACTATCTAAATGGCGGAGTTAACACAACTTGTATTTACGGGGGGGGTGACTCGAAATGGTTGCCACTCTCGTCAAAGTGACCAAAGTTGGTGAAAACCATCAAAATTAATATGAAATGTGTATGGTATTCACAAAAATAACTTGATATTAACAACCCATACATGGCAACGTATCAGTGGAGTACAATGATGCATGTTGGTGGCGACAATTAATGGAGGAGTAGTGATCATAATGACCCTAAAACTTAACCACCGCTTGGTATTATATATAGACACTGTATATATGTCCCAATAGATGGACACTGCAAGAGTGCAGACACATGGATGCGCGTCTATTCAAAGTTAAAGAATTGCATGGATTTGTTTTTGTCGTGCCTCTGAAATAAAGTGGGATTGTTTTATTTTATGTGCATTCAGTCTGAATATTATCGTAAATTTGTGTGTGCTTTCAATCTTGAAATGGGTTGTGTGCTTCTATTGGTTGGGGTGCTTCTATTGGGATATATACGGTAACCATTATGGAATAAGCAGTAAACTTTTGCCCAAGAACAGCAAAATGTGTATGGAATATGGTCGGCACCAATATTTCATACTAATATGGACTCTATCTATTACATCACCGTTTATAACCATGTGTGGAGCTAAGCCACATTTCCCTTTTAATAAATGGTTCCAGTATTGCTTCACCAGCACTACTTTGTATTTCAAAGATATCTAATGGGATTAGTTCTAGCCGGTGAAGGGCCCAAGCTTGAGATAATCTCTAGGATAGTACACACAGAGTTAGCAAGAGAATTTACTCAGCTCCAAGATATGACTGATGTGTTCCCTTTAGACATCCATCTTCCTGTATGCTCGCTGACATCCATGCCAAGATCCAGCAGGATATTGGACCACACAGACATCTTCTGATGACTGTAAAGAGAGAATTATGGTGTTTTAATTAGTTTTCTAGGTAGGCTTATATCAGGATTGTCTCGGTTTAGGTATAATAGTGGTGTTTTCTGTGGTGGAGTGGTTAGAGTGTCTGACTTTTTCCTAGGTTGGACTCCTAATCTGAATGTTGGTGGTTCGATTCCCCGTGCCCCCCACCTCTGCCAATTCGGATGTCCACCACTGTGTATAACTTACAGCGTCATCAAAGGCCAGTTGCTCTCATACCATGTCTATGTGGTGTGGGAGGTTAAAAATCCCTTGGGTCGGTAAAAGTCTAGGCTCGGGCTTTCTATCGACAAACTGTCTAATGGTGAAAACAAGTATAGTCAGACTTATCCATAATAGGCATTAGAAAGAAAAGAAATTGTTTTTTTAAATTATCCAAATTTAGCTAACTAAGTGGATTCGATCTATTTAGTTTGTAGCAAGCTTTCAGTGTGTGCATTAGCATAGGACAGTCTGGATGTTGATACAATGCTAATTGATGTATGGGAGGAATGGGTTGGTTAGAATGAGCAGGATGGATAGGTAGAGTTTTTAGTACAGTGGTGTTAATTGTCACTATAACTGTTAATTAATTGTCAGTATAACTGTGTTAGGTTGGAAGACTAGATCCAATGGTGGTTGTCGGTATCTAGCTAACTAGCCCTAGCTAGACGTCATAGATCTAACCGCACACATTGTCTTATTAAAGAAATTATTAGCGTCTTAAGCCTGTGGGTTTTTACATCGACAATCGATGCATAAATAAAAACATAACAATAAATAAGAAACAGGACGCGGGACTCGTTGCTTTAAAAACCGTTCAGACTCTCTATACTTTCAAGTATTCCGATCTAATTAGCCACCAGGGTGAAAAATGGCGCTGGTGGTAGTTTGTTCTAAATTTGTTATAATTTGTTATAAATCTTAATGAATGCGGATGCACGTAAAACACAGATTATAGGAGGACACATTTTGTCAGTATTGACTTAGTATTTATTGACTCGAACCAAATCACCACTTATTTGACCATCAAAGCAACTCTGTTATTCATACATTTACCTGAATCAAGCTTACAACCTGCCTAAATTAGGAATGGATGAATAATGCATTTGCGATTATTTTGGAGTGAAGTTTGTGGAGAGGACACAGTGGTGAGGTATTAGTAGTCAGGGGAGATTGTGGTGGTGGTCATGGCGATGGTCGTACAGTGAACCCCAGTTATAATGTGATCGTTGGAATCCATAAAATGTCTTCACGAAAATAGCGGAATCGCACTAATTGAGGGTTCAGTTTAGTGAATTACCTTTGAATTAAGGTATTTGAGGTCCAATGAACGATCGCGTTATATCGGAATTTGCGTTAAATCGGGGCGTGTTAAAACAGGGTGTCACTGTACTTCAAACCATGGAAAAGCACAGCTACAGGCACTCAATAACTTACAAACATACACAGGAACAGTCACCTCAGTTCATGCATCCACCCTCTCTGAGTCCTCACATTGGACAAGTCCAAATAAGTTACTAAATGGAATGAAATCCTCTTACATTGAAGATTTATACTGCATATCATGGATAAGTCTGAATAGACTTGTTTTCACCATTAGACAGTTTGTCGATAGAAAGCACGAGCCTACACTTTTACCGACCCAAGCGATTTTTAACCTCCCACACCACATAGACATGGTATGAGAGCAACCGGCCTTTGAGGACACCGTAAGTTATACACAGTGGTGGAAATCCAAAGTGGCAGAGGTGGGGGCACGGGGAATCGAACCACTGACATTCAGATTAGGAGTCTGACCTAGAAAAAAGTCAGACACTCTAACCACTCCACCACAGAGAACGCCACACTTAATAATATTCACACCCTGCACTTCAAACGATTGAGGACCACAGCTACACGCGTTCAGTAACTTACAAACCGATTCTCAACTCACTTCACCCACCCACCCACCCTACCTCACTAACTCTTCCTCATATTAGGTAAGTCCGAATAAGTTACTAAATGGAATGAAATCCTCTTAATCCTATTCACAGCCTGCACTTCAAACCACTGAGGACCACACCAACACACCCTCAGTAACTTACAAACCGATTATCAACTCACCTCACCCACCCACCAATCCTCACCGAATCCTCTCATTTGGAAAGTCCAAGTTAATGAGAAGTTAATAAATGGAATGGAATTATTTTAATCCTAGTCACAAGCTGCACTTCAAACCATTGATTATCACAGCTACATGCGCTCAGTAACTTACAAACTGATTATCAACACACTTCACCCACCCACCCACCCTCACCAACTCCTCATCACATTGGGAATGTCGCAATAGACCTATTTCATATGACATCAGGATAGGTATTTAGGTCAGTGTGCATGCAGCTTGGCTGCAGGACGACACACTGTCATACTGCAAATATCAATGGCTATGAGCAATCTTCATACAGAAAAAGTGAAATATCTCTAAAACCACACCACTTCGAAACAAACTGCTTTAAACACATACAGAAAACATGTTTACCAAAGAGATTATATTAAATTTATACGGTTATAGTTCTGCATTTCTATTAATTTTGAATAAAACTGACGTTTTTCACTGCGCGTATCGGCAAACTCAATGGCAATGTGCCTTCGTTCTTCAGCCAAGCTGCGCATGCAGACATGATGTTTATAAACATTGAAAGGGGTCTCTAAGTTACTAAATGGAATGAAATCCTGTTAATCCTACTCACATCATGCTCGCCGTGTGCTTTCAGTTTCAGTGGCGCGTCCACACACTTCTTCATAGCGCGCCGAGCATCCATCTAACCCGGCAGGTGTCGCCACAATCTCCCCTGGTCTTCTCAATCTCCATCAGTCTCGCTTTGAGCTTTTGGTATGTGCGACCTTGTTGGGGTTGGGGGGAGGCGGGGTGGTGGGGGCTTGGAGGGGGGTGGAGGCGGCTTCAGTCTACGTCCATTGCCGCCCAATTACACTCGCCGGCTCGTTCACCTCTAACACCGCAAAGCAGCTAGAAATCAATGTTCTAACCCACCCCACCCCCAACCACCCCCACCCTCACCCCCACCACCCACACCCTAACCCTCACCACCCACCTCCACTTCCACCTAGCCCTGCCCTGCCCCCTCGTGCCGAGCCCCGAGCCCCCCCCCCCCCCCCCTCCACTACAGCCCATCCACCTCACTCTTACAACTATTGGTAATTAGGCTCCTTATATCAGGTAGCATCACTCTTCGGGCCGGCTTGCCCGGATGTCAGTGCATCCATGCAGTTGAAGTCAGTTGCATTATGGGGCTTTCAAAAGATTCCCTATTCGCCCCCCTACCCCCACTCCCCTACCCATCCTTTACCCTCTCTCTCTCTCTCACCCGCCCGCCCCCTCCACTCTCGCGTCCGCATCCTTACCCTTTAGCCCTTACCTCCCACCCACGGCGTACCCTGTAAGTTAAAGCCTTGAAGTTATGCAATGAACCATGCACTGATAGAGTGCGACTGGTGAACCCAAAGACTTATAACACTAAGACGGCTCACTCCCTATCTCTCCCATGGCAACGTAAATTGTGCAGTGCCACCTTGTGGTGGGTTTGATCAGCCTGCCTGCTGGCTGGTGTTTCATATGTAAACACATACAATTATATTATACATGAGATAGGTAAGTATGAATACACATCAATATGAAATTGCTATGAACAAACACACATCATCATCAGCATCATCATCATCATCGCCATCATCACACATCTTTCACATTCATATATACAGTTGTACATATAATATAGCAACTGTTTAACCAAGAGAACAGCCAGCGCACCAAGTGGTGGGTTTGATCATTTTGATTAAACAGTACAGGCTGAGTGAGCCATCTTAGTATTATCGGGTCTTTGATTGAACCTCGTAAGTGGAGGAAGGGGTAGGGGTCAGTGAGGGGTGTGATGGGTATAAGGGGATTAAAGGGTGTGGTTGCTGAAGTGGTGTGAGTGGTGTGTAGATTGTACGTGTGTGAGGGGTTTTGGTGAGTGGTATGATGAGTATTCAAGGTATGTGAGGAGGTGAGGGGTATGGCGATTTAATGGGTGTGACGACGTTTAATGGGGTGTGAATGGCGTGAGCGGTGAAGGGCGCCGGGTGTAAAGGGTGTGATAGGGTGAGGGGGTGAGGGGGTGAGCGGAAGAAGGATGTGGGTGTGTGAGAGGTGTGGGTGTGTGAGGTGTGTGAGGTGTGGATCGGTGATGGATGTGGGTGTGCGAGAGATGTGGGTGTGTGATGGTTGTGGGTATGTGAGGGGTGTGAGTATGTGAGGGTTGTGGGGGTGTTTGGTGTGAGGGGATGAAGGCCTTGATGAGTGTGAGTTCGGCCTAGCAGGAAAGTTAACTTCGGAAGCTCACTCAAAGTGCTGCTCACATTCATCAGTGTTCATGGACATACGCATTAAAATCCCAGCGATTTCATTAAGGATTCGAAATTTGCAATAGAGAATTGGAGTAATTATCTAACGGGAATGGTATCCGAAATGGCTTTGGATCGTATGGATGTACTGCTATGTGTTATGTGGAGTGTGTACATTTATCTGACACTTCATGGCTTATTGAAACCTCAAAACGGGACAAGAATCAAGGCAAACTTCATTAACTAGATTTTTATTAAAGTGCCGTTACTAGGTGTATTGGCAGCACAACCCGCTACTAACTTCTTCCCTCGAAATAGACGATTTCGACCACGCTCCGTTGGCACTTGAAGCAATAACTGTTCACTGCGCAACATGCCCTGTGGAAAATGCATAATAGAGGACTTCCACCATCAATCCATCTTCTGATTGCAATGGCAGATGCACACACTGAATGCATACACTGACCAGATATAGCTCAATGTAATAACAATAGCTACTCAATAGCATAAGATTGTTCTTATATTTAAACAGTGTAAAGGACAAAGTGACAAATAAGGAAATAGTCGAACGGACATGGCTGCCCTCTAAGGAAAATCTTCTGATCAAAAAGAATCTCTGGTGGACTGGACACCTCATGAGGATGTCATCAGACAGGCTACCAAAGCAGATCCTCTACTCTCAACTGTCTTCTGGTTACAGAAAGAGAGGGCACCCTCGTCTCCAGTTCAAGGATACCATCAAGAGAAACCTGAAGCTGAGAGATATTAAGACTGACTCATGGACATCACTCTCAAAGCAGAGAGCTAAATGGAGAGCGACAGTCAAGTAATGAAAGCAGTCTTTGTCACATTGTGACCGACAGCATAATGATGATGATGATGTAAATGACTGAAGTTAAGCAGGGCTGGATGTCCAGGGCCTTGGCGATGAAAAAAGACTATTCAGATGAATATAAACGTTTGCAAAAAAGAACTAATATTTATTCCACATGCTCCTTGGAAAAAAATATATGTCGTTGGTTGAAGTATGCGCTGTCATTACTGAGCACCGACTCAGCATACTGTCATGAAGGAACAATGAAAGATTGGGAGGCGCGGTTCATATCTAAAGTGTTGGTGATGTCCTGAGAATATCGCGAATCGCGCAGCTTTATGCAAGTCTGAAACTCGTTTGGTGTATGACAGTCTTTAGCCAGCTGCCAGATACAGCAGAGTGAGCTCTCACATGGTGCGTTGCCATTGGCAGGTCATTGAGGGTGAACTGCAATTGCAAAGACAACTTGGGTTGTCTTACCCTAAGTTACAGCTGCAGTGTCATTCAGGCTCAGTTACTTTTTGTTCTTTCAGTGGGGCGGCTTCCTCGGTGGGTATCAGGTGCTAATCCAGTTCCTAGCCAACTGATGTGTGCTGGTACTAATACCACATTGTGAGGGGGGGGGGGTAGTTTTTTTTATACCGAATGAACCTCGAGCAGACTCAGATGTCCCAGACTAAGAATTGGAGCTGGAGTTGCTTGCATCAGACCTCAAAGGCCTGTGTGAATTATGAATGTGGAAGCTGTATTGGTTATGGTGTTATTTGGGAGGTTTAACCAATGGCTGACGGCATTGCTATGCTGAGCTATGTCATCGTTAGTCAAGGGTAAAACCCGTGGCGAAATCCTCGGGACACTGAGGACCTAACGCTAAGTAAGCAGAGTGGGGAGGAGATGGTTGGCCAATAGCAAGTTCAATGCATGAACCCATCAGGGGTACAACAAGTTTCTACTTGATTAGTAAATTGTAACAATGCTGGATTTCTAGTTCTGGATGTTTAAGTGCTTCCCAGTAGTTAAGCTTAAAGAAATGTAAATTTAAACAGTATGAGGGTGATTTCAATCTACTGTGATGATGTTGAGAAAGTGTTTGCGGTAATTAAAGTAATGTGAATTTAATTATGTGGATGGGGATTTTCAATCCACTGTAGCGAGGTTGAGAGCGCGTTTCTGGTAATTAGACTAATGTGAATTTAACTGTTTGTAGGATAATTTCAATGTAGTGTGGTGATGTTGAGAAAGTGTTTCCAGTAGTTAAAGTAATGTGAGTTTAACTGTGTCTATGAGGATTTCTATTTAATATGGTGATCTTGAGGAAGTACAATCAATAATTAAAGGAATGTGAATTTAACTGTGTTTATGGGGAGTTCAATCTACTCTGAAGCTATTGAGAGTGTATTCCTAGTAAGTAATATGTTGTGAACTAACTGTAAGAGAGGGACAGTTCAACCAATTTTGTATGGATATGTTTAGAGAAGGTACCCATGAATTGAAGTAATTTGAACTTACCTTTTTGTTGGGTGAACAGCTGGTAAAGAATTAATCTACGGTGAAGATATTGAAGGATTATTCCTCGTAATTCAAGTGATGTGAATGTTATTGTGTGTATTATGCGGGTCCAATTTATTATGGATATGATGACAGAGGATTTCAAAGAATTGAAGTACTTTGAACTAAACTCTGTATCGGATTAGGGGTTAATCCAGTCTTAAGATGTTGAGAGAGTAGTCCCAGTAAGTGATCTGAACTTTTCTGTGTGTGCGATGCAGTCAAATCTATTATGGATATGTTGAGAGAGGATTTCCACGAATTGAAGTAATTTGAACTTAACTGTGTGTCAGATGAGGGATTAATCTACACTGAAGATGTTGAGAGAGTAGTCCCAGTAAGTGAAGTGATGTGAACTTTTCTGTGTGTATGAGGCGAGTTCAATTTATTATGGATATGTTGAGAGAGGATTTCCATGAATTGAAGTAATTTGAACTCAAATCTGTGTCTGGAGAGGGGTTAATCTACTATGAGGATGTTAAGAGAGTAATCCCAGTAATTGAGGTGAGGTGACCTTCATGCTGTAGGTTTGATTGATTGATTGGTGGTTGCGTTATGCCGTGTCGGCAGCATAGGTCATATTCACGGCAAGAAATGTTTGTTTTTTGTTCAAACCATTGCTTTTACATGTAAAAGCAGACAATGAATTATGTGCCAATAGACATTCATTAAATTAGAAAGCTCACAATCATATATTTGTGGTCAAGGGAAACAAATTCCCATAGAAACAGAAATTCTTTTATGAATAATTGATAGAATCTATTTAGTAAACTATATGAGGTGGTTCAGTCCAGCTGCCCTCAAAAAGGCTAAAATGTTTTCCTGTTTTACCTTAGTAAAAAGGTCATGCATACTGTCTGCAGTGTAGAACTGTTGGTGCATGGACAAAAAATCAACACAACTTAGTCAAATGTGTTTGAGTGTCAGCGGGAACTGACACCCAATACATTCAGGGGGAGGTTCCCGCTTGAGCAGAAAAGCATGTGTAAGCCACGAGTGGCCATTACAGCAGCGGCTAAGGACCACTTGGTCCCACTGATCCACGGCATGAGTCTGTGGTGGTTTTCCCACAGATGGTTCAATTTCTTTAAGTTTATTAATGGTTTCATCCCACTCATGTTGCCATTTGGATTTTATGTGGGTGGCTATTAGTTGTTTCAGATCAGAGTGAGGGATCAGACATGGTTCAAATTCACAGTTCAGGGCCTTCTTCGCAGCCCGATCAGCTCATTCGTTTCCTTGTATGCCGGCATGGCTGGCATACAAGGAAACCGTCATGCTGTAGGAGAGGTGTTCAATCTACTATGAAGATGTTGAGCGAGGATTCCCCGGAAGTGAAGTGATGTGAACGTTACTGTGTTTACAAGGGGAGTTAATCTACTGAGAAGCAGATCAGAGAGAGTTCCCAGTAATTGAAGTAATATTAACTTAGCTGTGTGTGGGCGGTGAAAGGTTCATCAGAAGAACCAGATTTGATCCTCGGCAGAGTAGAGATTTTTCTTTGTAAATGTGTTTATTCTTCTAAATAAGTCTGTTGTCAATGCCGAAGCACTAGTCTTCCAGCCATTTTTCAATTCAGGATTATTTACACAACAATTGTATATAGAGTAAGGTATACAATAACTGTTGAACACACAATTTGCAGAAATTAACACAATTTAATAGCAATGTTTATATGACAATTGTCTATGATCAACCGGAAGGATGGCTTAATCCGTAGGACCGCTAGCTGGCTTTCTGTACAGGAGGTCATGTGTTCGAATACCGGCAAAGTGAACCCAATGACGTACAACATGTACACTTGTCACTACCTAGTTTGGCACTCGACTTTAATAGGACAGGGCAGGGACTAGGTTGCCTTGTATCAGGACAATGTGACTGAGTAGGATATCGGGTCATAGTGCCGTCGACCTGGACTTCCTTTGAAACAACACTATAAAGTCATCAGGAGTGCGTACTGTAACAAGTCGGTGCCTTAGGTGATGCTAGGACGTAAAATCCCCATAGGATACTGGCACTTTATTCTCTGGCAGATATCGGCAATGAGCATCTGGTCATTGTTTATCACCTGGTGCTAATGGACATCCTAGCCCCAATGTCTTTGAGCTAATCTGGGCTACAATCTAATTATTTACACAGCCACACTGCACATATCCAAACTCCCAAGTGTGTGTTTCAGCTTATGGGTTTCCAAATAGTCAAACACCGTGCGTCGATTCTCAACTGTGCTTTGTGCGGAGTGTCCACTTCCTCCACTTCCGGCCTCTGATTAACAAGCGGGGGAGACCTTTTGTGTTGTTATCGCAACACTTAACGCCAGCAGATGGAGGGTGTGTGTGTGGGGGGCGTTCTTTGTGTACTTCATTCTGGCTGTCTACTAATTCAAGATGGCAGCTTAACGGCAGTCCAGCTCATCGTGGAACTTCTAATGAGAATGAGGGGGTGGCCAGTGCTGATTGCTAAGGGTAAATACACCAACTCAAATTCAAAATGGCGCCCCTAATGAGAACACTGAGAACTCCTGTCTTTTCCTGCACAAACTGCTAACGCCTCCTCCCTTAGAACCACTCATAGTAGGTATCCCAAGTCATTTTGCGACCTAATATAAAGTACTATATATCAGTGTAGTTTGGGAGCTTGTACAGGGAGAACCAAAATGACAAAATAAAACCAGATGATTAGTTCAAAGGTTATAGGGTTTTTAATATTCCCAAACTTGACCCAAAAGGGGTCAATAGTATCATGTATTGGTTGCACCTTACTTCCTTACATGAGTAAGGATAAGTTCAAGCACAGCAAGACAGGCTATTGTTATTGCTAGTGTTATCGTATTTGTTGTTTTACATCCTCACAACATCTAAGGTAATATCAGTACAAGCACCGAGTTGTGACAGTGTGCACTCACGGCGAATTCATAGATTTGCCCCACTGGGATACCAGGTCTCCGTCACCATGATCCGAGATCCCCCACAGTCACATGATCCCGATGTTGTTGTTTGTTGGAGTGTTACGTCCTGTCAACACCTAAGGTGTAAGATAACAATTGGTCAAATAAAGATATTTCAATTACATATCGAGGCCGTCACATCACCCACCACCCACTTCTCCCCCAGCTTCCCATCCTTCTTGTTAGGTTTTGCAAGATTCTGGTTTAATGGGGTGTTTTTTTAGGAAACTGAATCCCCTCACAAAGTGACATGAGCCTCACTTAGATGAGTTCTTCACATCAGCATGCTCTTCCTGATTTTGCATGAATTGCATTTTCACAACAGTGTCACCTAAGCGGTCCTGGGCCGACTCCCACCAACCCCAGTGCACGCACATCACACATACATCCTTAAACGCTCCTGGGCCTACTCCCCCCTCCTCCACCACCCCCCCCCTCCGCCGCCACCCCTTCCTCAACCGTCCAGACACAGCACACATACACCCTTAAACTGTCCTGGGCCAACTCCACCCCCCTCCCCCACCACCCCAACTACCCCATTCTCACCCGTGCACCCCACCACACCCCCACACACCCACCACACCCCCACACACCCCACACACCCCCACACACCCCCACACACCCCCAGACACCCCCATACCCCCCACACCCCCACACCCCCCCCCACACACCCCCACATACACCCACACACCCACCCACACCCCACACACCCCCACACACCCCCACACACCCCCACACACCCCCACACACACCCACCCACACCCACACCCCCACACACCCCCACACACCCCCACACCCCCCCACACACACACATCCACCCCCACACACCCTTCTTCTTCCGCACCTCTCCCCCCCCACTACCCCCCCCACCGCCCCGTCAGGAGTGTGCCCGGTGTAGGACGTTCAAAACACTACGCCGTTCAAAACACTACGGTAGTGTTTTGAACCTACGTTCAAAACACGACGGTAGTGTTTTGAACTTAGGTTCAAAACACTACTGTTAAGTTCAAAACACTACCACTACGTACGTTCAAAACACTACCCAAGTTCAAAACATTAGCTGTCCCTGCTGCGGCGTTTGAAGCACGTATTAGTAGTATACGCTGATAGTGCTGCGGCGTTTGAAGCACGTATTAGTAGTATACGCTGATAGCGCTGCGGTGTGTGCACCATGTATTAGTATACGCTGATAGTGCTGCGGCGTTTGAAGCACGTATTAGTAGTATACGCTGATAGCGCTGCGGCGTGTGCACCACGAACGTCAAACGTCATCCCTCCCTCCCTCCCTGTGTGTGTCTGTGTGTGTGTCTCTGTGTGTGTGTCTCTGTGTCTCCGTGTGTGTCTCTGTGTGTGTCTGTGTCTGTGTCTCTGTGTCTGTGTGTCTGTCTCTGTGTATGTGTGTTTCTGTGTGTGTGTCTGTCTCTGTGTCTGTATGTGTGTCTCTGTGTCTATGTGTGTGTCTCTCTGTCTCTGTGTGTGTATGTGTGTGTATATGTGTGTCTCTGTGTCTCTATGTGTGTGTCTGTGTCTGTGTGTGTTTCTCTGTGTATGTGTGTGTGTCTCCATGTCTGTGTGTGTGTGTCTCTGTGTCTCTGTATGTGTCTCTGTGTCTGTGTGTGTGTATGTGTGTGTCTCTGTGTCTGTGTGTGTCTGTGTGTGTATATCTGTATCTGTGTGTGTGTCTCTGTGTCTCTGTGTCTGTGTGTGTATGTGTGTGTGTCACTGTGTCTTTGTGTCTCTGTGTGTCTGTGTGTGTCTCTGTGTGTGTCTCTGTGTGTGTCTCTGTGTCTTTGTGTGTGTCTGTGTGTGTGTGTCTCTGTGTCTGTGTGTGTGTCACTGTGTCTCTGTATGTGTGTGTGTATCTGTGTCTATGTGTGTGTCTCTGTGTGTGTCTCTGTGTCTCTGTGTCTGTGTCTCTGTGTCTGTGTGTGTCTCTGTGTCTGTGAGAAGAGCAGATGGGATGGCCGAATGAGTTGAGCAACCCTCTCCTGCTTTGGGAGATTGGGGGATCCGAACCCATGGGTTTGTGGGTTCGAACCCTGGTCGAGTCAAACCAGTGACATAAAAAGTTATACTTGGCACTTCCTAGCCAGCCGCTCGCCATTATTAGGATAGGGCAAGGACTGATTGGCTCAGTGTCAGGATAATGTTACTGAGTGGGATATCAGGTCATGGTTCTGACAGCGTGGTCTCTCAGTTGGGCAGCACTATAAAGGCCCATGAGTGCGCACTGTCACAAGTCGATACCCATCCTGATATGACCTTAGATGATGCTAGGACGTTAAACAACATCCAGCAACCGGCTGACCACATTACTACATACTGCTCCACCCTAAGAAAATAGAGTAGTGTTTTGAACTTAAAGGTAGTGTTTTGAACTTAAGGATAGTGTTTTGAGCGTGGCCACAGTAGTGTTTTGAACTTACCATCAACCAGGTTCAAAACACTACCGTAGTGTTTTGAACCTAGGTTGAAAACACTACCGTAGTGTTTTTGTGGGGTAGTGTTTTGAACTTACTACACCGGCATGTCTTGTCATGTCTGTCATGGGACTCTTTAATGATGTCGTTAAAAGTCACTTTTGAGTCATCAAACTGGCACACACACGCGCGCATTGTCAATATTAGATGGCGACCTGCTAACGGATCGCCTCGGGCCGGGCGTCACCTGGTACACACGGTGTCTGTCGTCATTCCAACATGGCGGCCAGCAGACAGCGACGTCCCCTGGAGAGTCGTGGAAGCCGGGGATCGATGTCGCCCGACCGAGTCCAGCGTCCAGAGATGAGTCCCAACACCGATCCGCCCTCTGACGGCAGCGGTAGGAACTTATGTTGTTGGGTAGGACTTTAGAACTGATTGATTGATTGGTTGATTGATTGGTGGTTGCTTAGCGCCATGTCGGCAGCAAAGACTAGAATCAAACGTCACAGCGATTTCAGAAGTTGGTTGGTTGTTGGAGTTTTACGTCCTAGCAACATCTAAGGTCATATCAGGACGGGTACCGACTTGTGAGAGTGCACACTCATGGCGACTTTATCGTGCTGAACCCACTGGGAGACCATACCACCAGTACCGTGACCTGATAATGATATCCCACTCAGTCACATTATCCTGATGTGGACCCAAACAGTGGTTGCCCTATCATAATACATGTAATGCTGAGTGCCTGGCTAGGAAGTGACACATATCAAAGCTTAAGTCATTTATTTTACTCGGTCAGAGTTCGAACTCTTGGGTTCGAATCCCATGATCTGCCAAAACGGGAGACGCACGCTCAACCCACTCAGTCATCATGTCTGGTCGACTTGAGAACTAATGTATCGAATATAATGCAAAAACTTAAATAGAATGCAAAACAATAGAAGTCAGTACAAAACTGCAGGAAGATAAATCAGAAATACATAATTTAATGGCACTTTCTTTCTAAAAGCAGGGTCTCCCATTCACTTACTGATTAATAAAATGCATACCTATTTCCCAATTGCATGCAAACACATTAAATACTTGCATTTTAATTTAGAAAGTGGTAGATTCAGAATTGCAGTAATGGTTAATCTGACGGGCAGTTTTTCTTATTGTATTTTCTTTTCATTATTTGTTACGGCGCATTGCAAGAAGAGGGAATGGATATGTCCAGTAGTTAATGTATGCAAACCTGGGAAGCAAGTTCTTATTGCAAATTTGCATTTATGTCTAGATGTTTATAATGTTAGATAATTCTAAATTTAAGTTTAGCTATGTCTAGCGTTGCTACTTTTGTTGCTAGTTCCTAATTTGATTTACATTTCTGATCACAAAGCCAGAGCAACATCACGCAATGACGGTTGCCTTCTTATTTACATCCATTTTTAATATCTAAGTATGAGAAGGTTTACTCTTGCTGAAATTGAATTCGATACAGAGTCAGTATTCGCTTCTAATATTGACCTGCAACCCGGTGTAAAAATATATGGTCTTTCAGTCATGATAGATTAGCTTGGAATCATATCAATATCTCGACGGAGTTGGGACCATTGTTATGTAATAGTGATGCAATGTGTTCCCACTCGCTGTGTGACACATAAATAACTATGTGGAAATATAATGATGCGCTGTGACTGGGATTGCAGCATGATGACGGATATTAAGATACGGTTATTAATTATAGAAATGTTCCCTCGATGCACAATGAAGAGTGCAAATGGAGGAGGAGGATATATTAATGTTTATTGTAACTGTATGATGACTACTTGTTACCACGGGACCGCTGGGTAAGCACACCCAGCCATTCTGCATATATTATGGACACCACCTGCACTGGGTCTTGTGTGACAGGTGGCCCTCTTGGGCGCCACCCCTCCCAGGCTGCAGAGGTGTCTGATTGGCTGGCTGTGTGAGTCCAGTCAACCTTGTACTCCTTGCACTTGCTATGGAGACACACTCCCACTAAAGATACCAAAAGGTATCTCTAAAGATACCAAAATGGGTGCTAAAAAAGAGCTACTTAAAAAATTGCAGATACTACAAAATAGGGCCCTGAAAATATGTTTGAAAGTAGACAAACTACACCCCACTTATGACCTACACAAAAGAACTAAAGTATAGCTACTAGAAAACAGAAGGATAATCCACCTAAAAACATTAGCATATGGATATAGCCAAGACATTAAGCATCTAACCCAACCACTAAGGGACACCAGAGCATGCAAGGCACCACTACTGAGACAAACCAGACGCCAGATCAAAGCCCATGAAAGTAGCACACTGGAAATGGCCGCCAAAGCATGGAATGTGCAAACGGTGAAAGAAAGACAAATCTCTGACCTAAAAACGTACAAAAAACATCTGTGCAAAATAAAAACTGGGAACCCCAACTGAACTGCACCACAAGGGGGCAAGTGATATGTCACGGCCCACCAACTGGACAGCCCAGGGCAGGATAACCGGAAATATAAAAGCCAGATAACATATCAAACAACAATATAAATCAAATCAATTCCAAACAAACATAACTCAACCACCTATTACCTACAAGCCTATCGACATGTAAATAAAATAGGCTTGTATAGAATTACGCAGAAAAAAGCGGAAAACTCTTCCCAAGAAAACCCCAAAACACTAACATAGAACCTTAAGAAAACAACTAACATAGTAATAAGAATAGAACAAAAATACAATGCCAAGAGGGCCCAAAAAAACTAACATAGCCTACTAAATGTACCAACATACTATCTATCTGCTACTGAAATGCAGACAATCAAATAACTTATCAGCAGCTACTGTTTGGTAAGACAACATCAACACTACAGCTGGCCAGCATTGAACACAAGCCTGGGTAGCCAGGCTTACATGCTATGGACAGAATAAATACAGCCTCAATAAAAAAAAATTAATTAAAAAGGAGCAGTTCACAACTGAGATATGTGTAACATCCATAGCACTTATGTGAAATTTTACATAGATGTAAAGGGGAGATCTCCAGCTTTCATTTGCAACCAAAAAAATATTATAAATTCAAATATTAGATTTTAACTCTCCATGTGACACTTCTGGCCAGTTTTCAGGAGAGTGACCCATATAGGATCACATCTGGGTAAGTGTGTTGGTTTTGAAAATGTGATGCATTCATTGGACTATACAGCTTTAATAAGTGCACGTGCCTCTGCGTTGGATATGTTGGATCAAAGCTTAGATACTTGCTGATACTTGTTGATAAGTGTTGATATTTTCCTTGGACTATGCAGCTTTAAGAGGGATGGCTGTATATCCATATGTATTATTGTAGTAGCATGCACTGACCTCACAGGCAAGGAGACCTATAGACAGGTGGGGGTGGATTGGGTGATGTAACAAAGAGGCTAGGTAGTGTAATGGTTAGCACACTAGCCCCGAAATGACAAGAAGAGTGGGTTCGAATCCTGTTTTAGACACAATATTTCCCATTTTCATCACACGCATGCCATTGGATATCTTGACCAGGATCCTGTACAAACTATGTACTATAAGGTCGTTCAACCTATCATGTGTATGTACATAAGGGCATTTCCTGTATGCCTGTCAGTGTGGGTTCGAATCCTGCACTAGGCACTATATTCCCCTTTTTCCTCACACCCCATACTTTCTTATACCCTGACTCTTCTAACATGTAGCCGTTATCGGACAAGGCACACTTCATTAGCGGAAATAATGCGGAAACTCTTTACAATTGTCATAAATCCGTACTAGGGCAATAAGTGCTTTTCAATTTACAGATTTACCATTCCCATTGACTTATAGACCACTTCAGTGGGACGATTCATTCGCTATCCCCACGACTCTAATCTAACCTGCCTCTTCCCAACATTTAGCTGTTATTGCAGAAGGTTAGCAGCAATAACATGAACACTCTTTGCAATTGTCGTCAATTGACGTAGGGCTATAGTGTTTTCAATTTACAGATGTACCATTCCCACTAACTTACATGCTACTTCAGTGGCACGATTCATTCGCAACCGCCATGACTCTATTATACCCTGACTTTTCTAACATGTAGCCATTATTGGACAAGCCACACTTTGTTAGCGGCAATAACGTGGACACTCTTTGCAATTGTCGTAAATTGGTGTAGGGCTATAGTGTTTTCAATTTACAGATGTACCATTCCCATTGACTTCTAGGCTTCTTCAGTGGGACGATTTATTTGCTATCTCCACGACTCTAATATACCCTGACTCTTGTAATAGGACAATAGTGTTTTCCCATTCCCATTCACTTACAGAGGCTTCTTCAGTTTGACAATTCATTCGCTACCCTTCTCTACATAAAACTGGACGCAAGCTCTATTGGAACAACTATATAAAACAATGTGTGGTTTATCACACTGCATTTACCAACATGCGCATGCGCATAAATCCTGCCATCCAATCAGATTGCGCCAATCGGAGGCACCAACAGCACCCTCAGATGAACGGTGGTTTTAGTACTGACGATTATGTGTCTGTGTAGGATGTCGTAAATTGCTGAGAAAGCCACATATTAAGGATGAGTAAACAGGCAGGATGCAGCCTGTTTGCTATAGTAACACGGACGTATCGTGTGCAGAGCCTACACAGATTACGTGCAATCCCGTCCATCACCATCGCTGAGCGGTAAATTTATTTGCGCGCAAAGTAGGATTTGTTGTTCACAGGTTGATATGGGAAAAGCTGGTCAGCAGGTCAGTCAGGGGTCTACACTGGTACCGGTGTTCCTGAACCGCCGCAGCCTCAACCCTGCCCGAAGCGCTATCCAGCTAGAGCCCCCTAGCTGGACCTGTGTTCGCAGACCCAGAGCTGACACTGGCAATACATTGCTCAAAAGAGGAGGCACGAGCAAATAGCTAATCCCAAAGTATGGGGTTGCATGTATACAGTTGTGCGATGATTTTAATTGTTTTGTTTATTGCTTAAATAGAGTATAACCTGTCTGTATTTGATGAATAATACATGGGTGGAATGGTCTTCCTGGCAAAATTGTTGGTTGATTGTCGGGGTTTTACATCCTGACAACAGCTAAGGTCATATCAGGCCAGGAACCGACATGTGACAGAGGGCACTCATGGCGACTTTATAGTGCTGCCCTACTGGGAGACCAGCCCGCCAGCACCATGAGCCGATATCCCACTCAGTCCCATTATCTTGACAATGAGCCAACCAGTGATTGCCCTATCCTGATAATGCTGGGTGACTGGCTAGGAAGTGACAAGTATCAGTTTTTAAGTCATCAGTTTGATTTGACCCAGGTTTTGAACCTGTGGGATTGACTTCCATGATCGACCAACATGGGAGACGGACGCTCAACTCATTCGGCCATCCTGTCTAGTCAGGGCCCTGGGTGGAGGTAGCATCTGAAACCCTGCAAACGCACACCACGGTCTAGTGATGTCCATGGCCCGTTGGTTCAGCTAACCATCTGGTCCTGGAACAATGGCTGAACCTCTTTAAGATGATGGACTAATCAGACTAAATTGAAAGCCATATGAAAATGATGATGCTGATATATGGTACAGTGACATTCGTTTGTGGTCAAGGTCCTATCTACATTTTTTGTTTGCTAGAGGTTATGTGCATTAAAGGCCCTGTCACACTACGATGTATGGCGGCGGCATATGCGTAATGTGTCGAAATAATTAATAGGTCGAGATACAGCGACCTTTTTGCACTGCGGGAGGTCCCAGCGAGTTATGAAGCATATGCATAGCCTATGCCTAACCTATGCCTAACCTAGGCCTAACCTATGGCTGCATATGCAAAGCATATGACGACCTATACGCGGCATACTGGGACATTTGTTGATGGTTACAGGTGACAGGTCTAGCCTATGAGTAACCTATGCCGACCTATGGCCAGCGTATGCGTAACCTATGCCTGTGTACATCTAGTGTACATCTAGCGTATTAGAAACCTATGAGCCACACACTGGCATAGGTTTAAAATGTTGACCATGCACAACAATTTGTTGGCAGCTCGACCTACACCAACTTATAATGACCTATGAAAAGCGTACATGACCTATGCCCAACCTATGTGTAACCTATGATGGCATATGCCGATGTGTTGGTCAAAAAGCGCATATGTCGGCATACACTAATGCTATATGTTGTAGTGTGACAGCCCCTTTACCCATACACTAGGCATACACTATGTACGCCAGAGATATGCGGAGGACGCTGGTTCAAAGTATGGTTAACCTATGTCGACCTACCCCTAACCTATGCATAACCTATGCCCGCATACGTCTAGTGTACGTCTAGATTATGAGAAACCTATGAGCCACACGCTGGCATAGGTTTAAAATTTTGAACATGCACAAAAAATGTTTGGTGGCTCGACCTACGCCAACCTATGACGACCTATGAAAAGCATATATGACCTATGCCCAACCTATGCGTAACCTATGAGGGCCTATGCCGATGTGTTGGTCGAAAAGCGCATACGTTAGCATACTCTAATGCCATAGCTCGTAGTGTGACAGGCCCTTAAAGGATTATTAGATGTTTAATCGGTACTAGTCTCTACCGTGTATTGTAAGGAGCTAATTTTGGTATTTACTTAAATGCATATGTTTATTTGCCGGAGTTTTACGTCCTGGCAACATTTAAAATCTTATCAGGAAGGGTACCGACTTGTGGACAGTACATACTCATTGTGATTTCATAGTGCTGCTGCAGTGGGAGACCAGGCTGCCAGCACAATTACCTGATTTTCTACTCAGTCACATTATCCTGATACTGAGCTAACCAGTCATGTTCCTATCCTAGTAATGCCAAGCATCAGTATAGGGAGTGACAAATATAAATGTTGTAGGCTATTGGGTTTGACATGAGAAGGAATTGAACTCTCCACCCTCCACGTGGTAAGCCTGCGCTCTACCGATTCGGTCACTGCGTTCGACAAAAATAAATGGCTAGTTAGATGAATATACTTAATAGTGGTTTGGACTGGCAGTGAACGAGACAAAATGTGGTTCGGGGTTGAGAGATAATCTACGAGTTAGAAATGTGGTGGATTGCTTCGGTAGTTAGTTGGCTGTGTGGTTAATGAAGCTGGATGTCAAGGTGGAGGTCATGAAGCTAGTGTTTTGGCTGGATTCTTCAGCTTGGCAACATTAAGATCCCAGTAGATTGGCTACCGATGGACAACCAAGAGAGAGAGAGTCAGAAGGTCAATCCATGCTTGTATACGCAGGAAATCGATCAATCAGAAGGTCAGTCTGATGCTGTGTACCCAGACATTCAGTAAGAAGGTCAGGATGTTGTTGTGCACCTAGGTGGTCTGTCCGAAGGTCAGTCCATGCTTGTGTACGTAGATGGTCGATCAGTCAGAAAGTCAGGCTGAGACTGCGTACCAAGGAAGTCAGCCTGAATGACAGTCTTTAGCAATTGTATCAAGGAAGTCATTCAGAAGGTCAGTCCATGGTTGGGTACCTGGATGGCCGATCAGTCAGAAGGTCAGTCTGAGGCTGCATACCCCAGTGGTTGATCAGTCAGAAGGTCAGTCTGAGGCTTCATACCCCAGAGGTTTAACAGTCAAAAGGTCAGTGTGAGGTTTCTTACCCACTCGCTCGCTCAGTCAGAAGGTCAGTATAACTATCCAGGCCAGTCAGTCAGTCAGAAGGTCAGTCTGCAGCTGTGTACTCAGGCGGTCGGTCAGAAGGTCAATCCCAAGCTTGGGCTCCCTGGGGCTCCCCGACCTCCAGGGATCCCGGGCTCCCGGGCTCCAAGGCGGCCGGCAGTCGGCGGTCGGCGGTCGGCGGTCGGCGGTCGGCGGTCGGCAGTCGACCCGACCCAGCGGTCAACAGAAGCTCCCTTAAGCACAGCGGGTCGATTAGGCTGTGGCTCGGCGGGGGGACGGACATGACAGTCTGCGGCCAACTGGCATTACTCAGTGCCCACCCTACAGGCCACAGCCTTTATTCCCCAAGGGATGCTCCGCCCCTGGCCAGCACCACCTTACTCTCATCAGCAGCCCCCCGTGAAGAATAGGGCTTCTTTTCATATTAACCCGCATCTTCATGCACTCACTCCCCTATCAAACGATAGTAATTGGTTTGGTGGGGTCACTGGTGGGTGGGAGTGAGGAGCGAGTATGGAATTCCGGGTTATTATACTCGTATAATTCATATACAGCTTTTTGGGGGCGGGGGGGGGGGGGATTTTTATTGGGGTGTGGAATTTCATTGATCCATTTTGTAATTTTCTAGGAAAAGAGTTTCATTCTGGTGGGTAATAAATGTATTGAGAATGTGTCTAGATTATTGTTGATGTATGTTTATATTGGTTGGTTGGTTGCTGGAGGTTTAACGTCCTGGCAACATCTAAGTCCATATCAATATCATAAACTTGTGACAGTACGCACTCATTGTGATTTTTACTGCCGGCCCACTGGGAAATCAGGCTACCGTGACCATGACCCAATATCCCACTCAGTCCCATTATCTTGACAATGAGCGAACCAGTGATTGCCCTATCCTGATAATGCTGGGTGACTGGCTAGGAAGTGACAAGTATCAGTTTTTAAGTCATCAGTTTGATTTGACCCAGGTTTTGAACCTGTGGGATTGAATTCCATGATCGACCAACATGGGAGACGGACGCTCAACTCATTCGGCCATCCTGTCTAGTCAGGGCCCTGGGTGGAGGTAGCATCTGAAACCCTGCAAACGCACACCACGGTCTAGTGATGTCCATGGCCCGTTGGTTCAGCTAACCATCTGGTCCTGGAACAATGGCTGAACCTCTTTAAGATGATGGACTAATCAGACTAAATTGAAAGCCATATGAAAATGATGATGCTGATATATGGTACAGTGACATTCGTTTGTGGTCAAGGTCCTATCTACATTTTTCGTTTGCTAGAGGTTATGTGCATTAAAGGCCCTGTCACACTACGATGTATGGCGGCGGCATATGCGTAATGCGTCGAAATAATTAATAGGTCGAGATACAGCGACCTTTTTGCACTGCGGGAGGTCCCAGCGACTTATGAAGCATATGCATAGCCTATGCCTAACCTATGCCTAACCTAGGCCTAACCTATGTCTGCGTATGCAAAGCATATGATGACCTATATGCGGCATACTGGAACGTTTGTTGACGGTTACAGGAGACAGGTCTAGCCTATAAGTAACCTATGCCGACCTATGGCCAGCATATGCGTAACCTATGCTGGTGTACATCTAGCGTACATCTAGCATATTAGAAACCTATGAGCCACACACCGGCATTGGTTTCAAATGTTGACCATGCACAACAATTTGTTGGTGGCTCGACCTACGCCGACTTATAACGACCTATGAAAAGCATATATGACCTATGCCCAACCTATGTGTAACCTATGAGGGCTTATGCCGATGTGTTGGTCGAAAAGCGCATATGTCGGCATACACTAATGCTATACGTCGTAGTGTGACAACCCCTTTACCCGTATGCTAGGCATACACTATGTACGCCAGAGATACGCAGAGGACGCTGGTTCAAAGTATGGTTAACCTATGTCGACCTACCCCTAACCTATGCATAACCTATGCCCGCATATGTCTAGTGTATGTCTAGATTATGAGAAACCTATGAGCCACACGCTGGCATAGGTTTACAATTTTGAACATGCACAAAAAATGTTTGGTGGCTCGACCTACGCCAACCTATGACGACCTATGGAAGGCATATATGACCTATGCCCAACTTATCCGTAACCTATGAGGGCCTATGCCGACAGGTTGGTCGAAAAGCGCATATGTCAGCATACGCTAACGCCATAGCTCCTAGTGTGACAGGCCCTTAAAGGATTATTAGATGTTTAATCGGTACTAGTCTCTACGTGTATTGTAAGGAGCTAATTTTGGTATTTACTTAAATGCATATGTTTATTTGCCGGAGTTTTACGTCCTGGCAACATTTAAAATCTTATCAGGAAGGGTACCGACTTGTGACAGTACATACTCATTGTGATTTCATAGTGCTGCTGCAGTGGGAGACCAGGCTGCCAGCACAATTACCTGATTTTCTACTCAGTCACATTATCCTGATACTGAGCTAACCAGTCATGTTCCTATCCTAGTAATGCCAAGCATCAGGATAGGGAGTGACAAATATAAATGTTGTAGGCTATTGGGTTTGACATGAGAAGGAATTGAACTCTCCACCCTCCACGTGGTAAGCCTGCGCTCTACCGATTCGGTCACTGCGTTCGACAAAAATAAATGGCTAGTTAGATGAATATACTTAATAGTGGTTTGGACTGGCAGTGAACGAGACAAAATGTGGTTCGGGGTTGAGAGATAATCTACGAGTTAGAAATGTGGTGGATTGCTTCGGTAGTTAGTTGGCTGTGTGGTTAATGAAGCTGGATGTCAAGGTGGAGGTCATGAAGCTAGTGTTTTGGCTGGATTCTTCAGCTTGGCAACATTAAGATCCCAGTAGATTGGCTACCGATGGACAACCAAGAGAGAGAGAGTCAGAAGGTCAATCCATGCTTGTATACGCAGGAAATCGATCAATCAGAAGGTCAGTCTGATGCTGTGTACCCAGACATTCAGTAAGAAGGTCAGGATGTTGTTGTGCACCTAGGTGGTCTGTCCGAAGGTCAGTCCATGCTTGTGTACGTAGATGGTCGATCAGTCAGAAAGTCAGGCTGAGACTGCGTACCAAGGAAGTCAGCCTGAATGACAGTCTTTAGCAATTGTATCAAGGAAGTCATTCAGAAGGTGAGTCCATGGTTGGGTACCTGGATGGCCGATCAGTCAGAAGGTCAGTCTGAGGCTGCATACCCCAGTGGTTGATCAGTCAGAAGGTCAGTCTGAGGCTTCATACCCCAGAGGTTTAACAGTCAAAAGGTCAGTGTGAGGTTTCTTACCCACTCGCTCGCTCAGTCAGAAGGTCAGTATAAGACAGGTTATCCAGGCCAGTCGGTCAGTCAGAAGGTCAGTCTGCAGCTGTTTACTCAGGCGGTCGGTCAGAAGGTCAATCCCAAGTTGGGCTCCTGGGCTCCCGACCTCCAGGGATCCCGGGCTCCCGGGCTCCAAGGCGGCCGGCAGTTGGCGGTCGGCGGTCGGCGGTCAGCGGTCGGCGTCGGCGGTCGGCGGTCGGCGGTCGGCCCGACCGAGCGGTCAACAGAAGCTCCCTTAAGCACAGCGGGTCGATTAGGCTGTGGCTCGGCGGGGGGACGGACATGACACTCTGCGGCCAACTGGCATTACTCAGTGCCCACCCTACAGGCCACAGCCTTTATTCCCCAAGGGATGCTCCGCCCCTGGCCAGCACCACTTTACTCTCATCAGCAGCCCCCCGTGAAGAATAGGGCTTCTTTTCATATTAACCCGCATCTTCATGCACTCACTCCCCTATCAAACGATAGTAATTGGTTTGGTGGGGTCACTGGTGGGTGGGAGTGAGGAGCGAGTATGGAATTCCGGGTTATTATACTCGTATAATTCATGTACAGCTTTTTGGGGGCGGGGGGGGGGATTTTTATTGGGGTGTGGAATTTCATTGATCCATTTTGTAATTTTGTAGGAAAAGAGTTTCATTCTGGTGGGTAATAAATGTATTGAGAATGTGTCTAGATTATTGTTGATGTATGTTTATATTGGTTGGTTGGTTGCTGGAGGTTTAACGTCCTGGCAACATCTAAGTCCATATCAATATCATAAACTTGTGACAGTACGCACTCATTGTGATTTTTACTGCCGGCCCACTGGGAAATCAGGCTACCGTGACCATGACCCAATATCCCACTCAGTCACATTATCCTTACACTTAGCTAACTAGTCCTTGCCCTATCCTATACATGCCAAGTGCCAGGCTAGGAAGCGACGAGTATCAGTTTTATAAGTCATTGATTAGACTCGACCAGGAACAGAACTCCCGACCTTCCGGAAGCGAGTCCCGTGCTCTACCAATTCGACCACCGCGCCCGGTATGGTTATTTGTCTCCGCCTAAAACATAGGAGCATGTCCTCTTTCCTCTTAAAAGAAAAGTCTCACTAGAATTGAATACGACTGGAGATTCCTAATTGAAAGATCCTTTTCTACAGGATCGACTATCCACGAAAATGATTTAGTTAGTATGTACATGCATTCTGACTAATGAACAAAAGCTGCGGAATCAAACCTACAAAAAGTTAATTTTTTTACATTCCTATTTTTTGTTCATTGCTCCGTAATAATTTCATAACAAGAAAAATGGTAATAGTGAGAATTAAAATGACCTGCAGGTTAAGAAAGTTTTTATTTGAATTAATTTGTTGGATTGGCGTTTACTGGGTTTTTCGCCTGAACTCTTCATATATATTATAAGATCGGTGAACAATTTATTCAGTAGAATATACACTTTTTCAGCACTGAGTCACTGCTATTCCAGCCATATGCATCCCATGACGAGCAGGTATCGCTGCTGGTACCATCGAACTTGTGGCTGTGTAGGCAGGCTATGCTGAAATCAATACAGACAAAGAGAACGAAAGAGTATAGAGTGTAAAGAGGAAGAAAGAATCAAGCCCTCTGGTTTATTATTTATATGGTTACATGGGTTCATTTTCAACTATCACCCCACACCTTTCCCCCAATGGAAAACAAGCATTCTTGGCCCTACCAATAGGGATCCAGCATTCCTCGCCCCTATGGCTAGCGGTGGTCTGCCCACCACTACCAAGCTGTATGGCCCCCATGGGCATAACCAACCTTGACCTTTGAGTGTGGTGATCCCTATCCCAGCAGATGGGGTAGGCATTGAGTGCACTCACACCCAGACCTGCCAGCACCACAATGTCTATTTACATCCCACTCAGGCACCACTAACCCTCAGATATATATATTTATATATATACATGCATCTGGTCACATACACCAATCAGTAATAGAACATTTGCATTCCCCCCTATGCTGTGTATCGGAATATTTTACGATCGGGAAGGTTTATGTAGTGGGGAAGTTGTCCCTTATAAGGTGCTATTCTCAATTTGTTTTAATCTGGTACCTAATTGCAAGTTCACCGTTAATTGTCTAAGAGAAGTGTATCATTGTTGGGAGGAGGTTGACATGGAGTTGAGGCATGAGACAGGTTGGACTGTGACACTTTGCACTGTTGCAGTGCGCACTGTGAACTTTTGCAGTGTGACAGTTTGCACTGTGACAGTTTGCACTGTGACAGTTTACAATGTGGTGATAGTTTGCATTGTGGTGACAGTTTGCACTATGGTGATAGGTTGCACTCTGGTGACAGTTTGCACTATGGTGATAATTTGCACGTTGGTGACAATGTGCACAATGGTGATAGTTTGCAATGTGCGGATAGTTTACACTGTGGTGATACTTTGCAATATAGTTATAGTTTGCACTGTGGTGGATGTTTGTATTATCGTGATAGTTTGCACTGTGGTGATAGCTTGCACTATGGTGACAATTTGCACTATGACAGTTTGCACCGTAGCAACAGCTTGCACTATAGTGATAGTTTGCACTGTGGTGACAGTGTGTACTATGATAATAGTTTGCACTGTGGTGACAGTTTGCACTGTGGTGACAGTTTGCACTATGGTGACAGTTTGCACTATGGTAACAGTTTCCACTATGGTGACAGTGTGCACTGTGGTGACAGTTTGCGCTATATGGACAGCTTGCACTATATCGACAGCTTGCCCTCTAATGACAGTTTGCCCTGTGGTGACAGCTTGCTCGGTGGTGACAGCTTGCACTGTTGTAACAGCTTGCACTGTGGTGATAGCTTTCACTGTGGTGACAGTTTCCACTGTCACAGTTTCCACTGTCACACTTTCCACTGTCACGGTTTCCACTGTCATAGTCTGCCCCCACCCCCACCCCCCACCCCCCGCCCCCACCGCGTGTAATTTGACACCGACACCGCATATGAGTTTAAAGTTGGATTTATTTCTTTTCAAATAACAAGTCTCTAGTAAGCACATGTTGATTTTAGTAAGCACATATTAAGTTTCAACGAGATAAACACAATGAGATAAGCCAATGAGTTAGGCACAATGAGGTCAATAAGCTTTAACCCTTAGCCCTAGATAATATTAGCAGGGGTGGGTGGGATGGCAGTTCAAAGCCAGCTAGTGTCCTCCTGTGGCCGTTTCGAAGTGAGCCCTCCGCCGCTAAGTCAGTCCTTATATAGGCGCTGGGGCCAGTAGTTCGAGCAGGCGACTGCAGATGGCAGGTCAGTAAGATAGAGTTAGCATTTCAAAGTATTTTGTATTAAAGTATGAATATATAGGCGGCGCTGATGCACAAGGCATAAGGTAGTGTCGTCGTTACTAGATAGGTGGCAGCATAAGTATTATCTTAACGCTATGAGGCTATGGCGGCGATTGAATGCCAAATTACCCGTGTTGCTGAGCATCACAAACAATTCACATGCGGTGTTAGTAGTATATGGAAAGATGGCGTTGTGTCGTGAATTATCGATGGCGGCCATATAGTAAGACTAAATGAGGAGTGACACCAGGAGGCACTGACTTCACGCCTGACTTGCTGGTCGCCCCATTCATCATCATGCAGGCCGAGCAGCTCTGACAGGGATGCACTGCGCCCTGCCCACCGGAAGTGAACCGGGTCGCGCGCCTGCATCGATATGCTGAGAGTCACACCATTGTCCTTAAATAAATTACACCCCCAACAGTCTCTACTGTCCGCGGTATTTGAGTCGGGTAATTACTTTATATGAATGGGTGAAATAAGAAGTGACATCGGGAGGGGTAGTGTCATTGTGCTTTTTGTTGGAAATTTATCTGGTGTTTAGATGAATATGTTAGTGGAATTGTGTGAAGTAGAATGATTAAATAATAAATTAATCCATTTGTATATGTTAAATATATGTGTCCATATATTATATTATTGATATATATATAGATTAATATATATATATATGATATATGTATATATCATATATTTTAATATCATATATACATTTATTAATACATAGAAACATCTATAAATAATATATATTCATTTATTTAACATAGACATCTATATTTATTTGATATTTAATCATTCTACTTCACACAATTCACACAATTCACACAATTCACTTACAGATTCATCAACATATTCATAATATATATAGTAAAACCTCCCTAACCGGCCACCTCCCCACATCGAACACTCCCCTATATCGATCGCTTTATTTGGGTCCCAACAATACCATTGTAACCATATTTTAACTCCCTAAACCGACCACCTCCCTAAATGGACCACTTAAAGTCGGCTCAAAGGGCGGTCAATTTAGAGAGGTTTTACTGTATATGTATATATAATATATACGTCTACGAGAATGCATTAGCAATCCAACGTGAGGAAATAAAATACATTGCTACTGAATCATCTGAGAGTGTCATCGAAAGCACATAGTATATAAGAACGTAGAATACATGAGGAAAGGTCCTTATATATGGCTGGCAAGAGCCCAAATTGGGCAAAGTCAAAACAGGAGGCTCACTTGAAATTACTGTGACAACCGATGACGACTTTAGCGAGGGTGATTGATACCAGGCCCCATGCACCATGACTCAATACCCCACTGGTGGGCGTGTTAACTGTTTCCAAATAATTGAATGTTTTTAGTTAATTCCGTCACTCGGAATGTCCCATTATTGAGACCAACCGGTCGAGTACTGGACTCTCTTCTCTCAATAAATAACTATTATAATATATAAATAAATATATAGATTTTTTTCTGTGGGTAAAACCACAGGATCCAGCTACTAGTAATATTAGATATGTTCACAAATCACTTCAATCAACAATTCAATGCGCATGTGCAGGAGACCCATGATTTAAAACCATAAATACTCACCCTGTCTAGACAGCAAGAGGGATGATGGGATAGAGGCAGTCCGAAATAGAGACCCATTCCTCTTGCTGGCAGGATTCTCTCCGCCTCAGTGGCCCAGCTGTTTATGTGATTGCTGTGTGTGCACTGACTTTACACTGAGTGTTCACCACTGGTCTGCAGCTAACAGCACTTGGTTGTCGGACTGTCTGTGGAGCGAGCACTTATACCAATTTGTCTGATACACTCTTAAGTATGTCACCATAAGTGAATGTTTGGTTGGTTGTTGGAGGCTTAGATCCTGGCAACATCTAAGGTCATATCAGGATGGGTACCGCCTTGTGACAGTGCTCACCCATGGCAACTTTATAGTTCCGCCCCACTGGAAGACTAGGTCGCTAGCACCATGACCTGATATCCCACTCAGTCACATTATCCTGACACCCAGCCAACCAGTCCTTGCCCTATCATAATAATACCGTGTCTCTAGATAGGAAGGGGATGTTGGTGGATTATGTGGGATTTTCTATATTCGACCCCTGCCCTGACCCTGTGGGATGTGAATGGAAATAGCTCTGAGGGATGTAGTTGAAGTTGGAGGTGGGGGTGGGTAGGCGTTGTGGGTAGGCATTGGCAGATGGCGGCTTTGGATGTGGGTGAGGCCGGCAGGTGGCGACACCTTTTCAGGGGCGGGGCCGCCATTCTGAATTTGTTGGTAGTTTTTGCCTTCTCTTCCAATTTTTCAACTTTATGCCAATTTAGATAAACACTCTGCGCTAGAAGCAACCAACACCGCCACAAGTAATTCGTATTAAACTATTTGTTTTGCTAAGATTTAGGCAGGGGTGTCATTCAACCCTATTGTCGATAGCACTGAATCGCTTATCTAGTTGTGACAAGCAACATTGGCAACATGTTGAGAATAAACAAGTGTCAACAGGTCGACATGACAGAAGTAGCAACATGATGTGCACTGCAGATGGATTGTGACCTGCAAAAGTGGCAGCTCACTGCACGGGGTAGTTTATAGGGTTTTCATACCTGGCAACAGCTAAGGTCGTATCAGGATGGGTACCAACTTGTGACAGGGTGCACTCATCGGGACTTTATAGTGATGCCCCACTGGGAGACTAGGGCACCAGTACCATGACATGATATCCCACTCAGTCACATTATCCTAACACTGAGCCAAGAAGTCCTTGCCCTATCCTAATAATGCTGAGTGCCAGGCTAGGAAGCGACATGTGTCAATGTCCCCGCGGCGAAAACAAGTCATTAGACTTAACCGTTATGGGCAGCATAAATACACCCATCACACACAAAAAAAACTATTAAAAAATAACAATGTTGAATTCATTGATTTTAATCGCCCATGGGTTCGAATCGAACGATCTACCAACATGGTGTAATATGTTGAGACTCAGCCGTCAGAGCCCCAAGATACCACTTACTCTCCCCAGGTGCGTTCTGACAACACTCTGTCAGTTCCCACCTGATGCCCCTCTCCAACAAACTCATAAGAAAGAAAGGGAAGACAATTCATGCAAGATTGACAGTGAAGAAGTTGTTCTTTATTGCCATCAACTCCTGTCACCCTCACTCCTTACCTACTGTCCACACAGATCGTCATTTTTCTAGTTAGTGTGTATAGGAATCAGTGCCTAGAGCCCATTGAACCAGAGTTCCATGGTTCTTGCACACATCTCAGTGCCTTTTGAATAGCTGCTGCTAGTCTGTATTTAGAAAGTGGAGCCTCAGACAGAGTGTCTGGGTTCCTGGACAAGAGAAGAATGTCTCCTGCTAGAGTGCCTAGATCAGAGTCTCTCTCAAGAGTGTCTGTCCTTCAGGAGTCAATGTAGAATAATATATATCAGAGTGAGGTCTGTGTGTCAGGTGGTGCAAGGGGTGCAGGTGACTGGGCCTCCCACAGCCAGCCAATCAGACACCCTCTACAGCCTGGGGGGGGGGGGAGCGATGCCCTAATAGGGGCCGCTGTCACTCAACCCCAGCTGCAGGTGGTGTCCATAATGTAGGCAGGATGGCTGGGTGTGCTTGCCCATTGGCACTGTGGTAACAGGTAGTTACAGACAGTTACAATAAATATACATTAAAAATGCCATTCCCCTCCACTTGCACTCTTACTGGTGGATAGAGGGAACATTTCACTAAACATTAACTGTCTCTTACATAGGAACATCACATAATAATCTCGGGCACCATGTGTTTTCATATTTTCCACATAGTCTCTTATGTCACACAGTGAGTGGGGCACCCATTGCGTCTCTGTTACATAACCTTGGTCCCCACTCCGTCACCCGAGAATAGTAATGCTCTCTGCCAATATATAAATCCGAACCGAAAATCTGTATAGTTTTACAATCGGGAGATGAGATTGAGAAAACATTGCTGTGGCTTGTGCCTCATAATTATGATGGCAGGAGGTTGGCGAATTGCAAGTGGCGGGCTACCGGCGGGTAAAGCCCGACAGCGGCATGAGGCGGAGCATGTAACGCCTAGTCTCAGTTGCGGCAAGTGTGCAGACAACAGCTATAGATTGGGGGGGGGGGGGCGATGAATATATGGCAGGGGTCAGGAGGTCAGTGACGGAGTTTTGGGCAGAAGGAGGTGGATAATTCCACCGACCGATCAATGTCAGCGGGAAAATAGCTGATCTGGTGCTGGGAGGATAAGATGTCTGGCAATGAGTCAGAGTCTTCGGTGTGTATGGACTCCACAGCTGGCTGAGTCATATTCAGCTAAATATTCCACTTCTCAATAGCCACGATAAGTATCCACACACACCACAAACCAAAGCTGGCTGCTTGGCTGGCTTAATATGGATGTAGCTATATGCAATCTAACCAGAGTTGAATATCCATCATGTTTGATTATATTAACATAAGAAATTACTTATCTTATATTTATTTCACGTATGGAAGGTTAGGCGCTTGTTTATTAATTATGCAATTATCCAGGAGGTAATTACATATATCTGTAATTACTTCTCTGTAATCCTTCTTATTGCCTATTGATAATGTACTTCTATCATTCATTGGGTTGGGAACCAGACAACTAAAAAATCATGTCTTTCCATTATGAGTGAAACTGCTCAATATTCGTTGGAGGCGAGATGGGCCAAGGTGGTGCCACCGGTATAGTGTTGGGTCTTACGTCTCACACAGAATAACAATAATAATAATAATAATGAGTAATATTCCGTATCCTTTCCGTATCTTTATACTCGCATAATACGTTATGCATCATATATATATTTTTTAATTTATGTATATGTTCCTATAGATAACTATATATATATATAAATATATATAGATAAATATATATATATATATGTATATAAAGTAACACTGCTAGAATAAAGAACAGCAGGACACAGAGGTTGGGCTAAGACCTTTAATAAGTTTCATGACAAGGAACTTTACGCCTTACCCACAAACAAAAGACAAATCTAGCAGAAGTGCGGTGAAGGGCCGTAGCATTTAGTTACAATAGCGTCCGTTGGCGGTGCGTCAGTCCCGCAGGTTGGTGGGGGAGGGTTGGCCCATGACTCCAAATATTCACAAAATACGATATTCACAATAAGTAGCACAGCCAGAATACATATTCACCCTCCGTGCTTTATATTACCACTACCTTTACTAGGTTCTGCATCAATCCCTGGACCAATATTGTATTGAGCTGTCATTATATATATATTCACGGTTTCTGACTATATTCAGAGACTGTGTATATATATCTATATGCTCTGCTATATTCTGGACTCAGCCACAGTCCTGTGTCAATATTATGCCGCCATCTGGTAGAATCCGTCTACCATTATGCGGTAAACCATATTGGTGGCGCTATCTAATGGCAGAGCTAACAACACTCGATGTTAAATGACTCAAAATGGATGCCACTCTGGTGGATTCCACTCTGTAAGAACTATCAAAATTAACATGAGATGTGTACAATAGGCACAGAAACATACTATTAACAACGCATACAAGGCAATGCATCAAGTGGAGTACGACGATGCGTGTTAGCCTGGCCGATTAATGACCAGAATGACCCTAAAACTAAACCGGTGTTTGGTATTATATATAGATAATTCATTATTCTCCAACTATGCCTCCAAGTAAGAAGCGGCACACCCCCCTCCCTGCCCCATCCCCCCACTAAGTCTTGGCGGTCTAGATCTGAGCTCCACCGCCGCTGTCACTAGTGTCAGTGTCAGCCGAGTGCGCGGCTACACGATGCTGTCACTGTCAATGTGAGGTGTCTGGCCGGCTCTATCAGGTTAGGGAAACACCTGAAATGAGAGCAGAGCACAACAGCGCTTATTACACGCGATAACCGTCTTATCACTATCCATATATGTATAGACATATGTGCATATGCTCGTATGTGTATATGCATATGTGTATGTGCATACATACATACATATATGCATATATACATAAATGCATATATGTGTAGTAGTCTGCACTGACCTCTCAGGCAAGGAGCCACATAGACAGGTAGGCATGGGTAGTATGGTGATATCAGGGACACTAGGTGGTGTAATGGTTAGTACACTGGCCCGGAATGCAAAGAGATGTGGGTTCAAGTCCCACTATAGGCGCAAAATATTTCCCATTTTCATCACCCCCATGACACTGGTTGCCATGACCAGGATGCTGTACAAGCTACATGCTGTATGGTTGTTGAACCTACCCTGTGTATGTATATGTAAGTGCATTCTCTGTATGTATCTAATTGTAAGCATTATAAGACTTACAATTCCAGGGGGACGAGTGTAGTAGTCTGCACTGACCTCTCAGGCAAGGAGATGCATAGACAGGTAGGTGTGGGTAGTATGGTGATATCAGGAAGCCTAGGTGGTGTAATGGTTAGGACACAGGCCTGGAATGCAAAAGCGATGTGGGTTCGAGTCCTGCTCTAGGCGCAATATTTCCAATTGTTATCACCCCCATGACATATGTATATATGTATATTGGTAAATAGGCATATATGCATATATGCATACATGCATATATGTATATGTGTATATGGTGCAAAAGGGGGGGTCCTTATTATGTGTCAATGCTGCCCCCCCCCACACACACACACTTCTGCACAGTGGGAAGGGGAGGGGTGCGGCATGTCGCTCGGCATGATGGGTGGGTGAGGGATGTATGGCATTATGAAAACTTCCCAGAACTTACTGCACCACAACTAGATTTGTGAACGTGCACATTAATCTTATATAAAATCATCTAATTTCCACCAGAGCCCAAACGAGGGAAGCTCTCCAACCTGGTGATCAGATATATGGAATTAATATATGAAATTACTGGTTATATATAACATATCAGACTTTGTATATAATTATTGTCTTATTGTTATTGTTGTGTGGCTGATGTTCACTGAGTAGCAAGTGGCGATGGCAATGATGTGTGTGCAGGGCATGAGAGTGTGTGGCTGTATATGGGGGTGAGTGTGTGACGGTGCATGCGTTTGCGCGTGCTCCTGCCCGCCACCCACCTGCCATGAGAATGTGAGGGGGGTGATAGTGTTAAGTTCCCCCACCCCATTTATTAATGGGGGATCAATGTAATAAATAATGCAAATTTGAGTATATATAAATAAATATGTGCATGGGGGCCATATGTTGGTGTCAGTGTCAGTGTGCGGTGATTGAGAGGCATGGGTGTGGGGTGGACCAGGAGAGCACTGGAGGAAGTACCAAGGTCCCCGTCAGGCTGCTTCTGATACCCCTCCACCACACACACACTGCTCCTACTGATTGTGTGTCAGGAGTGGCCATCACAATGTTCCCGGTGCTTTGAGCCTCCACACACACACTCCTACCAGTACCAGGGTGGGTGTGGGGTAGCTGCAGGCTTGCCGGCTAAGATGTTAACACAAGCTATGCACGAAAATACATACATATACATAAATATAGATGTGTGTATGTATGAATGTATATATGTATGTATGCATGTGTATGCATTCATGTGCACCCTGCGTCCATCATTCACTAGCAAATTGTCCTAATAAATATTGTAATTAAATAAAATATCACTTCCGACATGTGTGTTCTTCAACCCCCTCATCTGTGCTAACTTCGGTCACCCACACCCTGTCTTAATTAGTAACCATGGTAGCCCCCTCCCACACTTGTTTGCAAGCAGAGTGTGTGTGTGTGTGGGGGGGGGGGGGCTATGTTGCTCACCAGAGTACTGTGCATGCGTGTGTGTGTTCACGGGATAGGAGAGAGGCTGTGGTGGGGGTGGGGATGGGAAGATGAGGATGCACTCAGGTCCGGTCAAGGAGGGCTGACCAGGGGCTCAGTGACAGACACCCACACAGTGCACACACACTCATTCTCAGCAATACCATGAGGCAGCAATTGCCACATATAAGGGGTATTTTGCTATTACACAATCATCAGATCATCTAGCTAATCATATAAATATAAAACCAGCACATGCTTTCTTTAATGATATAAATATTATTTGCCAGTTGAACAAAACCACCATGATATGAGATGTAATACATACAAATCCTTCTGTTTTAATTTAAATTCAATCCTTAATTACTCTTAAATGAAACACCAAATGTAGCTGATAGTCACTTAATTGGTGAACCAGGTTTGTCTCTTTCTAGCGCTATAAATATTAATTGCCAGTTGAAACAGGTTCACTGGATATAGGTGGTAACACATTTTCCTGTAGTAAAGCCTACCAATTAACATACTGGATTACATCAACGGAACCGATTCTACCAACAAACTCTCAATTCAGGTGTTTCCCCAACCTGTCTATATGTGACATACCGGGAACATGCCCCGTGGAGCCGGGCGCCCATGTCGAGTTACTGGCTGATACTGCTGTCAGACAATGGATCGAGAGCTATAACTACACAAGCCGCGGGGAGACCTGCCGAGCCTGAACAGGTGCAGCTTTTCTGTTGTGCTATACAGAAACTAAAGGCCCTGTCACATTACGACGCTTCTGCCGGCGCGCCGGCAACGCGCAAAATATTTGCAACCCGTCGAGAAACGTCGAACTTTTCGGCGCTTTGGGAGAAAGTTTGACACGGCGCAGCGTGTTAGTGGCGTGTTGGAGGCGCGTTATTGGCGCGTTATTGGCGCGTTATTGGCGCGTTAGTAGCGTGTTATTGGCGCGTTGTCGGCGCCCTGGTGGCGCGCTATCGGCGCGTTTACAGCGTGGAGGGAGCGCATTGGTATCGTGTTAGTATTGCGTCAACCCGTACATACCCGCCAGCAACACGTTAGGACGCGCCCGCAGCGCGTCCACAGCGCATCCACAGCGTGCGGCCAACGCATCCAGGCGCGCCGGCAACACGTCCAACGCGCCGAGAAACGCTGGAGCAACGCCAATGGCATGCCCACAACACGTCGATGGGACGTTCCCGACGCGCCGACGGAACGCTCCCATTTTTGGGGAAAAAGAGCCAACGTTAACCAACATTGATCAACGTCCTGCCAGCGTTCCGCCGGCGCGCCGCCAACGCGTGTCGACGTGTTGCTAACGCGTCCGTAACGCGCCCTCCAACCCGTTGGCGCGCGTCGCCGCGCGTCCAAAGTTTTGTGCATGCACAAAACCTCGACGCGCCGCGCCGCGCACCGACGCGCGCCGACGTTTCCATTCACACGTTGCTATGTACCGACGCGCCGGTAACGCGCCGGTAACGCGCCGGCAACGCGCCGGCAACGTACCGGACGTGTACCGACGTTTTGAACAAAAACCAGACCTGTCGGCACGCGTCGAAGCGCGTTGGTGAGAAACGTTGTAGTGTGACAGGGCCTTAAGGTGTGCTATGCTACAGAACCCACCACCCACCCACCTATTCGCCACCCCTCTATCTCTACCCCCACCCCCACCCCCACCCCCACAGTTTCGCCACTACCCCATCTCCACCCACACCCTTACCCCCACCCCCATCCGCCACCACCACTCGCACCCGCCAGCCCTCATCCCGGGATAAGATGACAGCTGCTGAGCCGATGACAACCGGCTCCCTCTTAGTCTTACGTAGCATAAGCATGTGACAGGCGTTAAGTCCTGTTATAATCAAGAGCTTATACATAAGGAGAAAGTAGCTGCTAGTAAATCAGCAGTGTGTTTGTGTAGTTAGTCAGAGAGGGCTTTATTGGATGTTGGATGTTCATAAAACACTGGCGCTCTGTTTGCTATATAAGCGCAGGCATAGAATCGGAAGGACCCCGGTCTAAAGTCAGCCTATATATAGATTGATATACAGTAAAACCTCCCTAACCGACCACCTCCACAGATCGACCACTCCCTATATCCATCATTTATTTGGGTCCCAACAATACCATTATAACCATTATAACCACCCTAAATTGACCACTTAAAGTCGGTCCCAATGTCGGTCGATTTAGAGAGGTTTTACTGTATATAGTTATGTGTGATAATATGTGATATATGTGATATATATGTCGCATATGTCTGATATAATTGATATATATGTGATATATATGTTATATATATGCGATACAGATGGATAATGTGATATATATAGATACAAGAGATATGTGTGATATATATATGTGATATGTGATATATGTGATATGTGTGACATATGTGATATATATATATGATATATATGAATGATATAAATGAATGATATATGTGATGTGTATGTGATATATATGTGATATACAGTGAGATATATGCATATATATGTGATTTATATATGTTACCTATATGATACTCACATATAGGATATACATATCAATATCACATAACATATATTACATATATAGCATACATATTATATTATATATTTCACATAACTTATTATATTAATAATAATAATAATAAAACATTTATATAGCGCCCTATCCAGCAAGCCGTTCTCAGGCGCTTTACATAACAAACAAATATACAGAAAAATAAATTTGACCTAGTTAAAAGCAGATTTAAACAAATGTTTAACATATCTATCATATACATCATTATAACATAAACAACATATATTGATTCCGTTATGTAGCTGTCTGAATAGATTGAATGGCACCTTCTAGTGAGGTGAACTATATGATGTAGAGCTGGGCAGCTAAAACTGTCATCTAATAAACGCTTTAAAGCGCCTGGGCGTCTTGTATGTGTAATGGGATATGATTGTCTTGCTTTGCCTCAGGCAGTCGCGCCATTAACCACATATCGAGCAATAACTGCTTAGTGTAGGTGTGTATGTACGTTGCTATAATCTTCAACATTAATGTGCACAACGGGCAATGTATATTAAACATGCATCGTTCGTTGAAAGCGTCACATTTTCGAAACCAAAATATATAATACAACAGATAATTACTACCTGATTGTCAAACTAACTTGTGAGTTATTTTAAGTGTAAACATACAAAATCAATGTTGGCAAGCACGCTACAACTAGCATGATCGGCTTCTGCAGTAACAGGTTCCATAGATTGGCTCCCTGTATCTATCTGTGTGGTGACAAAATGGTTGATGAGTACACCAGTATCTAAGTCAGATATGTAGAATAAAATCTAGATCAGTGTTTTGGTTTTGAAAATTTGATGTTTTCATCGGACTGTGCAGCTTTAAATGAAGGCAAATGTCCCCCTTATTTTCTCCCAAGGTGTGAAAGTTATAGCCAAGCCGTTACTTCACGGCTACAAATAAACACAGTGGCGTCTCGCACAAAAGTGTGGCGGGACACTCGAACTATCTTCCATGACGGGTAATAACCGAAATGCGATTCCAGACGACGTCGATCGGGAGTTCCCTACCAACCCATAGTTCTCCGCTCACTCACTCACTCACTCACTCACTCACTCACTCACCCACTCACTCACTCACCCACTCACTAGGTAGAGTGCGGGCCTCACCTGCAGGAGATCGGGAGTTTGGTTCCCGGTTGAGTCAAACCAATGACTTATGAAATTGATACTTGTCATTTCCTAGCCTGACGCTCAGCATTAATAATAGGATAGGGCAAGGACTGGTTAGCTCAGTGCCAGGATAATGTGACTGAGTGGGATATCAGGTCATGGGGATGGTGGCCTGATTTCCCAGTGGGGCATGAGTGCACACTGTCACAAGTAGGTACCCGTCCTGATATGACCCTAGATGTTGTTAGGACATAAACCTCCCAACAACCAACCAACTACAATAAAAAGAAAGAGTAATTCGATATTACAAAAATGGTGGATTCACTCGACGCCAAGTGGGGCGTGTCGGGCGCGTGCCGAGGCAGGCCGTTAGTCCGCATGCCTTAGAGCGGTGCTGCCGGGAACAAGCTGTTCGTGCATTTAGGGGTCACGCTTCGTTGTGCACTGGATTAGCTTTTTTCGGCTTTCTTGTACATTTTCCACTAGACCTGGCGGCGTCGGCGTCGAAAAGGGCCGCGACGGGAATGGGCAGGAGTGGTAGTGTGGGAGTTGGTTTGTTGGTTGTTGTAGTTTTATGTCCTGGCAACATCTCAGGTCATATTAGGATGGGTAACGACTTGCGCCAGTGGTGCACTCATGTTGACTTAATAGTGCTGCCACAAAGGGAAATCAGGCCACTGGCACCATGACCCAATATCCTCCTCAGTCACAATATCCTGAAACTGAGCTAACCAGTCCTTTCGTTATCCTAATAATGCCGCATGCCAGGCTCGGAAGCGACAAGTATCAATTGTATAGGCCATTGGTTTGATTCGACTGGGAACCAAACTCCCAATCTCCTGCACGTGAGCCCGAGCTCTACCGATTTGGCCACTGTGCCCAGTGAGTGTGTGAGTGTGTGAGTGAGTGAGTGAATGAGTGGGCGAGTGAGTGAGTGGAGAAGTATGGGTTGGTAAGTGCTGCAGATGGGTGATTAGGGCTGGCGGTGTGGGGGTTGTGAGAGTGGGGAGGAGGGGGCGGTAAGGCGGGGGTTAGAGTGCCTGGAGGGGGTGGTCGCGACCCCTTGACTTCACGCCTGGATGGTGGGTGCGGTTCTAAGTGCTCGGTCAGGATCAGCAAGCTGCCAGCCATGTCGGCCACGTAAAGAGCGAGTAGCTCAGACGGTGAGCATGCCTTACTCATGCCGGGCTGCCCGCCCCCGGCTACCCCCTGCCCCCGTCCGGCCTCCTCGCGGCCCCTGGGCCGCCTCCTCCCCAACCAGCCCCTCGGCATCCTCCATGCCTCACGGGACTCCCAGCCTCCGGGACTAGTGGTCCATGGATATTCAGCGTCCCCGACATCCTCGCCATCCCCGGCACCGTCGACATCTCCGACAGCGCCGAGATCACTGGTAGCATCGGCAGCACAGGTAGCAATTGAATCACCGCCAGCACCACATTTTAAGTGGGATCACCATTATGACCCGTATCACCAGCATGACAGGTGTCACCACCATCACCACCATCACCACCATCACCACCATCACCACCATCACCACCACCACCACCATCTCCGGCATCAGCAGAATGTCCAGCATCACCAGCATCACCAGCATCACCACCATCACCAGCATCACCATCGTCACCACCATCACCAGCATGACAGGCATCACCCCCATTACCAGCATCACCACCATCACCACCATCACCACCATCACCACCATCACCACCATCTCTGGCGTCAACATAATGACCAGCCTTACCAGCCTCACCGGCATCACCAGCATCACCAGCATCACCAGCATCACCAGCATCACCACCATCACCACCATCACCACCATCACCACCATCACCACCATCACCACCATCACCACCATCACCACCATCTCCGGTGTGAGCAGAATGACCAGCATCACCACCATCATCACCGTCACCACCATCACCACCATCACCACCATCACCACCATCACCACCATCACCACCATCACCACCATCACCACCATCACCTCCATCACCACCATCACCACCATCACCACCATCACCACCATCACCATCATCTCCGGCATCAGCAGAATGACCAGCATCACCAGCATCACCAGCATCACCAGCATCACCAGCATCACCAGCATCACCAGCATAACCAGCATCACCAGCATCACCAGCATCACCCACATCACCAGCATCACGGTCTTGTAACACACACAATCCCTGGGCTTCCTGGCTTCCTGGCCACTGCAGCATCCCCAGCTTCCCTGTATTCTGAACTTTTGGCCTCACGCTGAACCCACCCCGGGCTGACTTACATGTCCCAGTCATAACACAAAACCACATCGGATTGATAACCGAGACGATGTAGGCTGCGCGCACCATCCTGCAGCCGGGAGGTAGGGAGGCCTGCGACCGCCTCGCCCCCACCTCCACCACGGCCTCCACCCCCACCCCTATCCCCACCTCCACCACCTCCACCTCCACAACCTCCACCAGCTCCACCTCCACCCTCATCCCCAACACCCCCACCCCACCTCCATCCCCCAACCCCATCTCCACGCCGACCCACGCCACCTCCACTCCACCCCCACCTCCATGCCCACCCCCAACTCCACCCCCAACCATATCCCCACCCCGGCCCCGGCCAGCCTTCTCGCCCCTCCCTCACCTACCCACCTTGCCGGTCCCAGCCCCAGCAGAGGCGGGAGGTTACGGGCCCGACGTGAATGCCCCCTAGTGGAGACAAGGTCAGAACGGCGCCCACTCCGGTGCCTTCCCTGAGCATCATTCAAAGCCTCGTGGACGAGCCTCAAGGTCCCCCTACCGGCAACTAATTGAACCAATGTTGGTGGGCGCGGGTGCTGCCCCGTCATTCTGTATCGAGACTAAATTGGCCTCATGAAGGGAAGGGAAGAGCGAACGTGGGCGGGGGCGGGTAGGCGGGGGCGGGTGGGGCTTCCGCCAGGTAGTGCCGGCATCGTCCACCAGGGGGAGGGGCTAGCGCGCGAGGTGGAAGGTGGATGTGGGGTGGGGGGGAGGGGGCGGCGATCGTGGTGGTGGGGATATTGATGGTGATGGGCTGATCGGGTGGTGGGGGAGGGAGGGAGTGATGGCGGCGGTGGTGGGAGTAATGGTGGGTACGGATGGGAGTGGTGGTGATAGTGGTGGTGATAGTGGTGGTGATAGTGGTGGTGATAGTGATGGTGGCGGTGGTGGGAGTTGATTGTGGTGGTGATAGGCAGGGGTGGGGATGACGGGCGGGGGGGGGGGGGGGGGGTTGAGTGCTGCCAGCGAGCAATTTATCCGCTGCCATATTGCGTGAGCATGCGCAGAAGATGATCCCGCGCCTGTCACGTGTCAGTCACGCGACATGGGTGACGTGGGCCCGTGTGGTGAGTGGTGCTGCGAGATCTTCCGAGCAGTTAATTCAAATAAGCGCGGATATAGGTTTGGTGTGGGGGGGGGGGGCGGGGGAGGGGGGTTTCAACGAATGCGCCACAGTACATTTAAAGGCTGAAATTGTGAACAATGATAAGTCACTTCCGGTTATCTGTACGGACCCGTTCCCTTCTTACTCTGCGCATTGATTGCTGATCAGTTGGTTCATTCACCCCTCATCGCCCCCCCCCCCCAAGAGTGGTGGTGGTGATGGGGTGGGGAGCTGGTGCTGGTGGTGGTGGACAGGAAGCCGTTACCTAAAACCGTAATTAAAGCGTCGTTTGGGAGACAATCTCCACATCCGGGAATCCTCTCCTAATAACTGGCGGCTCATGTTGCCGGAAATGACGTCACACTTTTCCCGCCTTAAAATGATAACCCGTACACATTGCCTGGTTTCTTTTCTTCTTTTTTAAATTTCATTATTTGCTCGTTTGCCTCGGGGTTGTTTTTTTGGGGGGAGGGGCTGCAGGTTAAAATAACAAAGAAAGGAAACTGGTACTACAAGTTTCTTCTCCAGTGGTAGTGTTAGCAGTCTTTATGTTCTTCTAAGAACATTAGTCTTAAATTACCTCATCGGTTTTTAAAGGCTGAACATACCGAGTGGATGTTGAAATGCACTAATTGCATTGTTATTCCAAAGTACTAATGAACAATGCCAATCTTCCGTGCCAATTATTTAATCTGCTAATTCTGAATCGCATTTGATAATCCTCTAAAGCTGTCATTTACGCAGCTTTCCGAAAGTGATGTTATTATCGGAATAAAGCTTTCCCTGGAAAGACAATTTAATCTTAAATGTATGCTGTCAGAAAAATAATTATGTGAACAGTTGAAGGTTAAAGGGCGCATTCCATATACGCGTAATGCGTAATGCGTTATGCGTTACGCGTTATGCGTTATGCGAATGCCAGAATTCCATATACGCGTAATGCGTAATGCGTTATGTGGCGCACGACTGGCTATATTTAAAAAATAAAAATAAACAATTATTCTCCATACTGCTCTGTATGTGACCAAATATTGCATGTATATCTATGTAACTTTTTGTATGTCAGATGGGGGTTCCTACCTTTATTATAACCAAATTATAGATAAGTATTCATATTTCTGTGCATATGGTAGCATTTTTAGCTTTCCCCTAACCCTATGTCTCCCTGGTGCCCAGCTCACCATGTGTTTCCAATTAGCACCCCTCTGTGAGGCCGTTCCGTAATGCTCAGTCGCCTCTCCTGGTGTTAAACTAATAGAGACATCAGACTCAGGTTTCTATTCATATCCAGCTTGACGCATAACGCATTACGTACCGATCGCTACAGGGACCGATCGGGATAATGAATTTCTGATGCATTCGCATTCGCATTACGCATTACGCGTGTATGGAATGTAGCTCATAGGTTTCAAGGCGTTTCGATTTTTTGTCGCATTCGCATTCGCATTCGCATTACGCATTACGCGTATATGGAATGCGCCCTTTATGCAAGCATACATTTCAATCCGTGGTGTTTACTTTACAACCCTTCACTTCCGGCTGAGGTTTTCGGAGATTATCTTGCATATTATGGCCTGAATGGAATGAATTGAACGTCGGTCTCCTGCTTTCATATTCAAAACTCTGAGTTAGAACCCTGGCCAAATATGTGATGTATGACGCATTATATGAGTATAAATTTGTCAAGCTGTAAGATCCATAAATCCATGAGACAAACAGATGACAGTGTGGTGGAAACCCTCATTTTATTTCTCGGGCTAAGGTAAAATCTCATAGGGAATCTGGCGGCAGATTGGCACCGGAAGTGACAGCGGCGGCAATAGGCCCGGAGCAAATGGCATATGTAAATGTGTGGAATAATAAATAGATAAATAAATTAATAATAAAAAAGGCAGCGCCGCCAATTTATATATATATATAATTCTTATATCTCACATAAATGCATGGGTAACATGTACACCCTATATTTCCTTTGTGTGCATTGGTGGAGGCCCCCCCCCCCCCCAAGATGTCGGGTAAATTGCTGGGCGGGTTCCCCCCCTCGTGTCACAAACAGGAGGACATTTATATATATATATATATATATATATATACATATGTGTATATATATATACACAGCATAAGCGAGTGTAATAAGGCCCATCTCCTCCTCAGCCCTGACTCCCCCCTCACTCATTGAGTAGAGGAGCCTTTTTCTAGTCATCTACTCTTACAGCCTAGTCAACCTCAGATCCGTTGGGGGCGCCACCCGTCTGTGCACACACCACTGCCTCGCCCCCGTCTACACTCAATGTACCGCCGACAATTCAAAGCAATTACGTCAGTATTGCTGCGTTTCACACCTAGTCAGCACACTACTCTCTCCTGTTACACCATACATAGTACTTAACGGAATCTTGCTATCATTGGAAATCTTAACCAAGCTAATGATAATCTAGTATATGCCATCCTACATCATGCCTGTCATAGCTTAACTTCAAAGAGATATATTTCACAAAGCTGCCTCGTTTTTCAATTGACACATTAGGCTGGTTATTAGGCTGGGAGTGCCGCATGTGCATTGCAAATGGAGTCTGAATGAATTCGGTCAGAAGGACACCGTGCGCAAAGGGGTTGGGGTTGGGGTTGGGGTTGGAGGGAAGGGGGTGGGGGTGGGGGTGGGCGGGATGGTGAGGTGTGGGAGGGAGAGGATCACACAACCCCAACCATTACCTGCAGGCGGTCTGTACATCGATTATATCGATGTGATTTAATAGTAGCTTTGTGGTACAGGCAATGCTTTCTTATGGGATTATAGGCTTATTTATTCTCATGGTTGCGTTATTTATTATGCTCAGACCCAATACAGGTTGTGTTGGGGAGACATAGCAACCAACATCTTTATTAACTATATAGGATTGGTTACATGCACTATATAATTTATTATGTGGATATAAATAACGGCAGCCCCGTAATGTTTCTCTCTGCAAGCTGCATAGGCTGATGAAAACATCAAATTTTCAAAACCAAAACAATTATCTAGATTTGATTCTACATGTCTAACTTAGATACTGATGCATTTATTAAACATTTGTCGCCACACAGAAAGGAATACTGAGGCAATGTAATAGAACTTGTTACAGCACAAGCCTATGGTGTTAGAGTTTTGACGTGCTTGCTCAAATTCAGCTGTCATGTTTGCACTTCAAATATCTCAAAAGATAGCCATTTAAAATCAAAGTTACTTCAAACTAAAATAAGGTAGATTATAACAATGAACCTCATATATTTATCTCAGAAAATAACAGAAACTCAAAACTATCGGACTATGCAACGTTAACCTCCATGTTATTCACCACGTGGACATCCTCTCCTCCCTGCCTCCACTGCACCATGAGCCAACTGTCACTCTGCTTACTAAGTCCTAGTCTTCCTTCTCATTTCGCGAATAATCTATTTATATATATATATATATGTATATATATACATATATATATATATATATATATATAAGGGCGCGAATATCAATGGGAACGCCCGTAGTTAGGGTCGGGGCCGAAGGTGGCGCCACCAGTACCAGTATGTAGGATAGGAGGTGAAATCATCGAGGATAATGGTTGGTAGATAATGAAATAGAACAATAATAATAATAATAATTAACTTCCGCACCTTTATACTCGCACAATGCTTATACATCACATATATATATATGTGTGCTCTATAATCTATTAAGGGAATATAAACAATGATACTATCTATCTTCAGTTTCCTATACTATACTCACTACATTCTATCTACTGTAGTTACAGTATTGGCCACATCGGCGCCACTTGTGAGGGGCTCTGACCACTTGGATACCAGTTGTGTCTTGTCCTCAGTGCATACAGACCTGCTTGGTCAATACAACCCAATCCTATTTCTACCTACAAAGGTACGTATTTATAATTATGACATATAGAAAAATAGTTTAAAGGTAACGAAGCAAACGCCTCAATGTTTTGGTCTTTTCATGTGCTAGTCTCTATGGGCGTAATCGATTATTCGACTCTGGTCACCCGAGCCACTTTTTGGCGCATGCGCACATCCTGCAGACTCGGGTCGAATAATCGAATATGCTTCTCCACGCTCAGGGTAAAAAAAATGGTGGCCCTTTTTTTGGTTTTTTTAATAGCCGATATAATTACAGGAAAATATGATTTAAATATTTGTATGATGGTATAGTTTAGTGATATTTCCATTTCATTAATCTATGTTATTACCAAAAAAAATATGTATGACTGGTACCAGTGGCTGTTATCCTGCAGGATGGTACCAGTGCAAATGTGATGTCATCGCTCCTTGCAAACCCCAGCCAAGAGGTGGGTTACTGGGGTCGGGCTGTTTTGCACATGTCACGTGTATTTGTCGACTCCACTCACAGTGTTCTATTTGAAATTCGGACCACTCATTCGTGTTAATCGATTACGGCCTAGGGTGTTGTCTCCAGGTAGTTTTCCTTTTTAAAGTGCAGTGATTCCCCCGTTGCCACACGGGTAGGAATGTAGGCATCTGAGTAGGAAATTAAATAGGTTATTCTGAATTGCCTTCAGAATCATCTTTTGTTTTCAAGCAAATATGATATTTTCTCAGAGGCATTATGAGTAGTCCTAATCCTCTTCTATAATTAGTGACCATACCAATGTACCTGGATGTAATTCATCGCAAAACTATATCAGTAGTTAGGCATATTCACAGTCATATTCCTGCGAGAACATCACAGTTAGGTAAGTTATTATATTCATTTAAAATATTCGGTTGGCATACCGCTATAGTCAGAGCTCACCCCCCCCCCCCCACTTTGTCCTTTAGAGTCCCACCCAAGAACAAACATAGATATATAATTCCAACATAAATATATATTAGCAAAGGTCCAGGCGCAAAACCACGTAAACGTCAATCAAAAATGTACTTTAAATAAAAGATTTGTACCTGAAAATAATTTTAATTTTCACTAATTCCACTTTTCCTATGATCATATCGTTGTGAAGCAATGAATAACAGAGTATGAATAATTTGTTTAATTACTTTCTGAAGGTTTGATTCCAATGAGTATCTCCATTTTTTGGGTTGGCTTTTATGTGGTTTTGCGCCTGCAAATTCTATATCAACATATTGGGTGTGCGATGTATGATTATATATGCTGTGTGGTTTTGGTCATGATATCTGATTTGTAATTGAAGAAATAAGTTAAGGACACAATGAAGGGAATGATCCACTATAGGAGATACAGTGTCTCTATAGCCTTACATGGCTGTAGCTGGGTATATATATATGAAGCTAATCTAGACTGTAGTCTTATCTTCCAAGACGCCACCGCACATACACATACACAATATCGTCTTATACACACATACCCCCCCCCCCCACACACACACATACACACTCCATATTGCTTACCCATCTCCCATCACAGACTCGTTACTGGAGCGTGTGGCTTAATGCACTTCCGGTGTGGGACCCAGAATGTCTGAGATGTGACTTATTGTCAGGCCTCTTCTCAACCACCACAGAACCCTTATGAATCTAATACTCCTGCTAGACATATAGCGACATCTGAAGATGCACCAAAGACCCTATAATACTAAGACGGCTCACTCCCTATCTCTCCCATGGTAATGTAAATTTTGCAGTGCCACCTTGTGGTGGGTTTGATCAGCCCGGCTGCTGGTTGGTATTTCACATGTAAACACATACAATTATATTATACATGAGATATATGAGATGAATACACATCAATATGAAATTGCTATGAACAAATACACATCATCATCAGCATCATCATCAGCATTGCCATCATCACCATCATCACACATCTTTCACATTCATATATACATTTATATATAATATAGCACCTGTTTAACCAAGAGAACAGCCAGTGCACCAAGTGGTGGGTTTGATCATTTTGATTACACAGTACAGGCTGAGTGAGCCATCCTAGTATTATAGGGTCTTTGGATGAACTCCACACCCACCCACACCCCCATCCCTACAACCAGGGGTTAGACTGTCTGCATCTATTGAGCGGTGAACAGAAATATTGTGATTACATCGGTTGTTGGTTGGTTGTTGGAGTTTTGCGTCTTTGCAACATCTAAGGTCATTTCAGGACAGGTACCGACTGGTGACAGTGCGCACTCATGGCAACTTTCTAATGCTGTCCCACTGGGAAACCAGGCCACCAGCACCAGGACCCAATATCCCACTCAGTCACATTATCCTGACTCTGAGCTAAACAGTCCTTACCCTATCATATTAATGTCAAGCGGCAGACTAGGAAGTGACAAGTATCAATGTTATAAGTCAGACGATATTTTGCGGAATATTGGAGGCTTGAGATAGAAGATATAACAGTGATTGATTGATTGTTTGAAATAGTGAGTGCGCGAGTGAGTGCGTGAATGAGCAAGTGATTAGTTGAGTGAGTGTTTCAGTGCGCGACTGAGTGGGTAAGTGAGTGAGTTATTGATGCGAGTGAGAGATTGCTGAAGTGATTGGTTGCATGAGTGGTCGAGTGAGTGGATGGGAGGGGGAATGATTGAGTGAGTGAGTGAGTGAGTGAGGGAGGGAGGGAGGGAGGGAGGGAGGGTGAATGAGTGATGAGTTCGGGAGTGAGTGAATGATGAAGGGAGTGAGGGAGTGAAAGATGGATGGAGTGAAGGAGTGAGGGAGTGAGGGAGGAAGTGGGTGAGTTAGTGAGTGAGTGAGTCAATGAGTGAGTGAGTGAGTCAATGAGTGAGTGAGTGAGTGAGTGAGTGGGTGAGGGAGGGAGGGAGGGAGCGAGGGGAGAGGGAGGAGGTGAGGGAGAAAGTGAGGCAGGGAGTGAGGGAGGGAGTGGGTGAGCGAGTGAGTGAGAGAGTGAGAGAGTGATATTACATGGAAAAAGACAGCTACTCTCACAATTTCTAAGGTTCAGCGAGGTGTCACATATGTTCCATTTCTTGCTGTCTGTGTGAGTGAGATGAACACACCTAGAGGGCAATTAGGAGTGTCAAGGAAATGTACATGTATAAAGGCAGGTGGGCGAGCCTTGTCGCCAGTGTGAATAGTGGGTGTGAATGTCAGTGGCGGGAGATCAAGCAACTGAGATCGATGGGTCTCAGTAGCTACTAATCATTGCCTCGGCAGTAATCATCGGGGCTTTATATGGCTGTGGTCACATGCTCCAAACATATGGACTATAAGGTTCTTATTTTTGTTTTGCTTAGCGACAACTGCTTGGTCCTAATTGCTAAAAGCTTGTTTGGACACATATAATGATGTCCTACAAGAGTGAGAGAGTGATATTCCATGGAAGAAGACAGCTAGTCTCACAATTTCTAAGGTTCAGCGAGGTTTCACATATGTTCCATTTCTTGCTGTTGGTGTGCGTGAGATGAACACACCTAGAGGCAATTAGGAGTATTAAGGAAAGGGAAACAAGGTAAGTCGAATGGAAAGCTGTATTCTCTGGCAAGAGGTAAGTGCCTCCTGCCGACAAATAAGGTAAGTGGAATGGAAAGCTGTATTCTCTGGCAAGAGGTAAGTGCCTCTTGCCGACAAAATAAAAGATTTTGGAGCGAATGGTTCAGGTCTGAGGTGGAGACATGCGAGGAGGACGTGGCAGGTGGTGCCACCAGGCGAGGCAAATCGCCTGACCAGTAGATGACTGGAGGAGTGTCAATTAGTAGAACTGAGGAGACTGAGTTCATATACAATCAGTTTCTGGATAATTATACTCGTATAATTGCTTATTGAGCACTGATCTCATCGGCTGATCTCATCGGTTATTCCAAGATTTGATTAGATTGCATAATCTAACCAGAAGGGATGGCCGAATGAGTTAGAGCATCCGTCTCCTGTGTTGGTAGATCGTGGGTTTGAACCCTGGTCAAGTCAAACCAATGACTTAAAAATGTATACTTGTTGCTTCCTAGCCAGGCACTCAGCATTATTAGAATAGGGCAAGGAGCAGTGGAATGAGGAAGACCAAACGTCCACGATTGAACCGTCCTGTGCTTAAACAAGTAATGTACCAAAAATATATATAAACTGATACTTTTGAGGAGACTGAGTTCATATACAATCAGTTTCCGGATAATTATACTCGTATAATTGCTTATAGAGCACTGATCTCATCAGCTGATCTCATCGGTTATTCCGAGATTTGATTAGATTGCATAATCTAACCAGAAGGGATGGCCGAATGAGTTAGAGCATCCGTCTCCTGTGTTGGTAGATCGTGGGTTTGAACCCTGGTCAAGTCAAACCAATGACTTAAAAATGTATACTTGTTGCTTCCTAGCCAGGCACTCAGCATTATTAGGACAGGGCAAGGAGCAGTGGAATGAGGAAGACCAAATGTCCACGATTGAACCGTCCCCTGCTTAAACAAATAATGTACCAAAAATATATATAAACTGATACTTTTGAGTTTCTGTATTATATGTTAGATACATATGTTAGATTGAACATCATAATCCATTTTTGTTTGAAGAATCTTTGATAATAAAAGGTTAACTTTTGAGATATTTGAAGCGAAAATATGCTATGCTAATGTCAGTGTACATAACAGGCTTATGCAGTGGCAGGTTCTTTTTTTTGTTGATGCTGTGTTTATGCTGTCCATAGGATGTAAGCTCGAGTGTTCGGGCTTGTTTTCAATGCTGGCCAGTTGTCGTAGAGGTTTAATCTTATCACACAGTAGGAGGTGATAAGATGTTTTTGTTTCTCACCCAGTAGCAGGTACATGGTGATTATTTAGTATCTGTAGATGTTTGAGCTATTTTTGTATTGGGGTTGGCTATCCAAGGTCGATCCGAAATAGGGAAGGACTGCTAGGTAGCTGTTAGGCATGGCAGTTAAGTCTGTTCTTGGCTTGTAGATGTTTGAGCTTGTTTTGTGTTGGGTTTGGCTATCCAACGTCGATCGAAAATAGGGAAGGATCGTTAGATAGCTAAAGGTTTTAGTTCTAAGTGTAGGTGTTATCGGTTTTATTTTCTGATCACCCTTGTAGTGGGTGTGAATAGTATATTAGTTGTTTGGTTTTTTGGTTTTGGTTTTACTACTACTTATGAAATAGCCTACTCTAAGATAGGCTTGTACATAGTTTGTAGCTGTTCATTATCTACTGAGGGTGGTCCAGATTACTTCTTTGGGGCAGCCCAGTTTGTGGGCCATGACCTATCAGATGCCCTTCTGGGTTTTTGCCCCCAGGTGTTTTCAGGGTCTCCCTTTTTTTACATATATATTGTTGTATGTTTTCTGATCGAGAGTCTCTGTTTTTGATTGTTTGTGGTTGTTTGTTATCCACTGAGGGTGGTCCAGGTTTCTCTCAGTCTTCTAGTCAGCATTAAATGATGTACTGGGAGAACCAGTGTCTAAGGTGATTATGTATGATCATATCTAGGTTTTCTTCTTTTAAATGGATTGCTTTGATTGGCTTATACAGCTTTAATGGCCCATTCCATTCCTTTCAGATAGTTTGATAGTGCATGACAGAAATACCCGAATAGCCTGACTCTTCCTGGCTTAACCCTCACGATTAATCGCAAATGGGAACAATGGCCACTTTGACTGTTATCCTGGACAGGGCATGATAGGTGGCGTGTTCAGGTATGTGGCTAGATTTGTTTGCATTATAGTTTAACAAGATTATATTTGTTAAACAAACAACCCACTCAATATTCTAATATAGCGTACGTATTTACTTGGTGCATGGTAGACAGTGATATATCCATACACAGGTATAGAAATGCACATTACATAGCTATATGTAAATGAATATTGCATTTACTAAACATATATGTAACCCAGACAATATGCACTAATACAGTCTGCTATCTATCTAGATATATATGCTGCATAAGAACTATACGAGTATAATAACCTGGAATTCTATACTATCCTAATACCCACCCACCAGTAATCGCGTGGTTGACACTCAGACTAGTCACCTACTGCTCAGGCTTCAACTCCGATGGTGGCACCACCGCTCGCCTGCTCACTGTCCTATTCACTTAATGCCGAGAATTTGAGCTGCACGGACATCCTCTCATCCACTGATACATGTGCCCCCCCCCCCCATTTGCTCCCTCTGTGGAGTTGTGCACCGTGTTAAATATTTCATACACTGCTTCTGTAAACAAATTAATTCATGTCTACAAATATTACTAACAAATATCAATTGAGGAGGGAAGATAAGTACTTAAAGTGGACGTATCCCTGACAGGCACTGCATAATTTGTTCTTGAAGATTTATACTGCCTATCATGGATAAGTCAGAATAGATTTGCTTTCACCATTAGACAGTTTGTAGATAGAAAGCCAGAGCCTACACTTTTACTGACCCAAGGGATTTTTAACCTCCCAGCCCACATAGACATGGTATGAGAGCAACTGGCCTTTGATGATGCTGTAAGTTATACACAGTGGTGGACATCCAAATTGGCAGAGGTAGGAGCACAGGGAATCGAACTACTGACCTTTAGATTAGGAGTCCAACCTATAAAAAAGTCAGACACTCTAACCACTCCGCCACAGAGAACACCAACACATCTGACCATGTCTGTAATGATGAAATGATTCAGTATAGCTAGACTGGCCGCGTAGCTATAGGACAGTGAGATGAGAGTCCGGCTCCTGTTGAGGTTATTAATAGCAGCCAATAGCTCTGTAGGTTCAAATCTAGATAATAGTGCTGTAGGTTTAAATCTAGATAATAGTGTTGTAGGTTCAAATCTAGATAATAGTGTTGTAGGTTCAAATCTAGATAATAGTTATGTAGGTTCAAATCTAAATAATAGTGTTGTAGGTTCAAATCTATATAATAGTACTGTAGGTTCAAATCTATATAATAGTGCTGTAGGTTCAAATCTAGATAATAGCACTGTAGGTTCAAATCTAGATAATAGTGCTGTAGGTTCAAATCTAGATAATAGTGCTGTAGGTTCAAATCTAGATAATAGCACTGTAGGTTCAAATCTAGATAATAGTGCTGTAGGTTCAAATCTAGATAATAGTGCCGTAGGTTCAAATCTAGATAATAGCACTCTAGGTTCAAATCTAGATAATAGTGCTGTAGGTTCAAATCTAGATAATAGTGCTGTAGGTTCAAATCTAGATAATAGCGCTGTAGGTTCAAATCTAGATAATAGCACTGTAGGTTGAAATCTAGATAATAGTGCTGTAGGTTCAAATCTAGATAATAGCGCTGTAGGTTCAAAATCTAGATAATAGCGCTGTAGGTTCAAATCTAGATAAGTGTTTTCCTTTTTGAAAATGTGAGGCTTTAATCAGACTCTGCAGCTTTAATGCAGATCTTAGCTAGCATTGTCTATCCACAACCTAGGTTACTCCCCTATTCAACACCTCACACTACTACATTAGGCAAAAATCCATCAGATATCTATCCTCAGCCCATCCAACAAGCCAGCTATGGGCCAGGCCTAACCAGCATGGAGGGCCTTACAATGCCCAATGGCGCCTAAAGGACTAGTTACTTAAACATGAACCACCACCCACAGGCTGTATGTTTGTCTAGACTGGTACCGGGTGTTTACCCCTCCGGGTCAACACCACTATCGTGGGTTACATCACACACACAACCCTCCACATACCTCCCCCCTCACCCCCTCCCCTCCCACCACCACAGTCCACATTGGTCGCCTTATCTCCCCAATCGTTGCCTGGGCCAATAAGACCACAGCACCTGCAGCTCCTAAAAAGACGCGCAATCTGATAACACTTACATTGATCTCCCCCTAATCGATAATCCTCCTATCCAACTCGCCTTCCCCCCTCCCTCCCCCTCCTCCTCCACACACCGCCTAGCCACGCCTCCCCGCGGCTTATGATTTGCGATAATACGCCGCTAGATGTCATGATCCCAATAGACGCCGACCACCCGCTACATGCTGCGGCGAATCGAAGCGCCCCCTCGCGGACCCCGCTCGAATCAATGGTATCGAAGTCTCCTAAAAGCGCCCGGCCTCCTTTTCGACTGGGCGCCGATCAATGCGCGCGACGGGGAGTGACTGACGCGCGCCATATTGGCGATCCCGTCCCGCGCGCGCCACCGGAAGCAGTCGATGGTGACGTCGATGCACTGGCATTGTGCGCACACGGTCACCCGTGAGATATGGTAACACGTGCTGAAGGCTCTGAAAGTGAGACCAGGATGCAGCGCGCGACTGTGTGTTGTCTGAGGGGGGAGGGTGGGGGCCGATGGAGGGTGGGGGAATTGTGGGGGCGGGTGGGGATTGTGGGGGGTGGGTTGAGGATTGTAGCTGGTGGAGTGGTGGGGATTGGGAGAGGGGGGGGGGGTAGATGTGTGGATAGTGACGAGGGTCTGGGTTTGGATATGGGGTGGTGAGGATTGTGGCTGGTGTAGGGGAGGGGGAGGGGCTGGCAGGGAGATGGGGGTGGAGTGTGGATAGTGACGGAGGTCGGGGGTTGGGTGTGGTGGTGGTGGTGGTGGTGGTGGGGATGGATGGGATGTAGCTGGTGGTGGGGCTGGGGTTGGAAGTGGGGGTTGGGTGGTAAGTGGGTGGGGATAGGGATGGGGTGAAGGGTGGTAGTGGGTCTCGGATTGAAGTAGGTGATGGTAATTGTTGTGATTGGATTTCGGGGGTGGGTGGTGAGATGCGCTGGGTTTTTTTTTTAGATGAAGTCGGAGGTGGATGGGGACGGGTATGGGGGTGAAGGGTTGTGGTGAGTGGGTGGGTGGGATTCGGAGTAGAGTGGGTGATGGTATGGGTTGTGATTGAGGTTGAGAGGGTGGAATGTGAGTGTTTTGGGGATGGAGTGATGTGGGGTGTAGATAGTGGTATGGATGCGGACGGGTGAAGGGTGAGGTGGTGGTTTGATGGGGATTAGGGTTGAGATGGGGGTTGGGGATGTATGGTTGTAGGGGATGAGCGTAGAATAGGGTCAGGGATAGAGTGGTGGAGGGGATAGGGTGGGTGACGGTGGGGTTGGAGTGAAGCTAAGAGGCTGGGGGTAGCAGTGGGGGTGGGTGTCAGAGTGGGGACGTGGGTGAGGGTGAGGAACGTAGGTGGGGGAGGAGGGGTGGAGAGGGAGGGGGGGGGGGTAGTAGCTGCCGTGGGAATGTCGGCGCTGGCCCCTCTGGGAGCGTGTGAAGATTAAACAAATAAAACCTGCTTCACATTTCCCATGAGATGTGTGATTCGTTGGAATGTTGACAGTTCACCCGCGTTGGTTACTACACGATGTGTGTGTTGCGTAAGTTCTGTTTGCTTCGGGGCTGTCGGAATCAATTGGCACAGCCCCCCTCTTCTCCTTTTTTTGTTACCAATGACAACTACAAGCCACGATAAAAGCCAGCACACCCTGATGGTTCCTGGCCCGTCATCAACGATGTCATTCTTTTTCATTTTTAGTTGTTTAAAAAAAATCCAAACTCATGATTTCTGATTGAAATAGAGTCGCTTCTAGACACTTCTAGTTGTGTCATGTCTTCTAGTCAAAGCACACTCAAGTCCCAAAGTCACTATTAATATTAGCAGTTGCTGGCCTATTAAGGTGGGCTAGTCGCCAGTGTCAACGTAGTTAAAGATGGCCTAGTCAGATAACTGTGTGATGGTGATAATAGGCGACAGCAGATAGTTCCTTCTTCCTTTAAAGATCTGGTCACGTTGGGTGGTTGTTGGAGTTTTACGTCCTAGCAGCATCAAAGGTCATGTCAGGATGGGTACCGACTTGTAACTGTGCACACTCATGGCGACTTTATAGTGATGTCTCACTGGGAGTCCCGGCCACCAGCAACATGACCTGATATCCTACTCAGTCACCTACCAGTCATTGCCATATCATAATAATTCCGAGTGCCTGGCTAGGAAGAGACAAGTAACAATTTCTAAATCATTGGTTTGATTCACCCAGGTTCGAACTCATTGGTTCGAATCCCATGATCTGAGAAAACGGGAGACAACGCTAAACTGATCACCATTGAGACCTTAATAACTAAGCTATACAAGTTATAACTAGTGATATTTTATCATAATAATTGTGAATAAATTAAGTTTATTTGGTCATGCTACTGTCCCTTTATTGTGAGATGAAAAATGGTCGTGCATTATGGATATTTTTAATGTATATAGCAGCAACTTGCTGAAAATTGTTCTTGAAGATCTATACTGCCTATCATGGATAAGTCAGAACAGACTTGTTTTCACCATTAGATAGTTTGTCGATAGAAAGCACGAGCCTACACTTTTACCGACCCAAAGGATTTTTAACCTCCCACACTACATAGACATGGTATGAGAGCAACTGGCCTTTGATGATGCTCTAAGTTATACACAGCAGTGGGAGTCCAAATTGGCAGAGGTGGGGCCACCTGGAATCAAACCACTGACCTTCCAGTAGGAGTCGGACCTAGAAAAAAGTCAGAAACTCTAACGACTCTGCCACAGAGAGACACTCTAACCACTCACCACAGAGGAGATAACACCTATCTTACTCTCATTAACTCAGTGACCTACCTTAACTTAGCTTTACCACTCTACCCAAAGTACCCACAGGCATATCTGTTTTCAATATAAAATCCATAGTTCCAGTAACGATCACTGCTGGGGCGCTGAACAAAAAGGGTGTATATTCTGGTGAATACATTATTTACCACCCCACTACCCCGGTGAAAGAATACGGGATAAACTATTATTATACATTAGTGTGAACCGACACAGGTTCCACATTACCACATTTCAAAAGGGACGAACATAACAATGGGATTACCCTTTACGGTTGGATGGTTTTGGATCGGATGGCTGCTGAATTTATAGACAAATATATCCCGGGGCGTATGGAGCATATCCCGACAATAACACGCCACCCACAGGAAATTAAAGGCTGCCCCACACAACGCGATAATGTCAATTTAATCCTGATCCGAGGCAAATGTTATTTCAGTCACAACATAGATTGATCTTCTTATATATCTTGAAATTTGGAAACCTCGCCTACACCTAGGAGGGTCTTGAATGGTAGTGACACGCACAAGGACACACAATACACTACACGATTAGACGATACATGATTTAGATGTTGCTGTATACCTAGCTGAATGTTAGTCATGGGAAGGTATCGCTTGAAATGAGTGATTGGTGCATTTGACATGGGCAAAAACAACATTTTTGTAGGTAAAGACTTTGTTATTTACCTGAATACGATCTGAATACGATAATACGCAGCATTAAGGGCGGTGATGAATGGAACTTTCAACATCTCCTGGCCAGTCACTGCAGGGACAAATAGTTTGCGCCTGTCTTGACGTGTTCTTGCCGGTGTTAGACCTCTATTTGCTCCCTGAGAGAGTGCGGCTAGTAACTTGCAAAAGCCAGCTGCACTTCAAAACTTTGCAGGCAGCTTTTATGAAATGCACGACCGCACGAAATAGCAGTGGTTATGAAATAAAAGCAGTCTTTGTCACATTGCGACCGACAGCATGATGATGATGATGATGATGATGATGACGATCTTTCTTCAGTGCCAAGTAACTCATCCCCCGACCATACTTGAACTTCATGCATTTACACTATTTAATTACAAGAATAATGTTAAGATAATACAATATTGTTATTACAGTCAGGTAATTAAGTGGTTATAGTGTAGCTAGACGCCTGCCAGTGTAGTTAGCTGCTTTCCTATGAGATCAGTACAAATTACTACAGTATCTATTCACCAATGCAGGGTTGGATTGAATTTTATTTAATCATAAAGATGTAGCAAAGTAACTGTATGGCTTCCCCAAGGGTAGATAAATGACTCACCCTGTACTGCAGTACACGGGTGAATATCAACCCTATATAAAAGCTGTCGAAAAAGTGGGGAAATGAAATGAGAGTATATGTTTACAATCTAAGAAACAACACTTATTCTGTACATATGACTTCATATTTCCCCGCTACTTTTGAGTTGAAAAATATCATAAAACATGCAGTTTAATAGTCTATAACAGTGAAATCGCCGGCGTTCTATTGGCTGAATCAGATCTTCTAACAGATCCTCTTCTGGCTGATACAGGCCCTAACGGGCCTCTAATGCCAGCTCGTTATGGTAAAAATATACTTGTCTTTGCACACATAAATTTTGCAGATCGACGGAGCTGTGAAGTCATATAATTGTGGGTGTCCTCTCTAATGTATATGCAGCCTCCTCTCAAATGCTTCTACCTTTTGTGCTTCAACCACTTGGTCTGGGAGACTGTTCCATGGATCTGTCACTCGTAAGAAAAATGAATGTTTCCTGACCTCAAGTCTGGGCCTCTAAATCTTGACATCAGGGCAACCAACGCCTTTATGCGGACTATACAAATTGTAAAAATTGTTTTCAAAAACATGTGCTGCCCTACAACATTCGAGAGTTTTAAATTATCGGAGGTGTGTGCCACAGATATTAACATCTCTTGAACCCCGCGTGTTCTGCGACGGGCTTTAGCCACCATGATTCAGTGCTCATCTCCAGCCGCCAACACGAGGCACTTGATCAGGGACCAGGAACCCCAAATTGTGCACGGGTACCAGACAGCAAATACATTAGGGGGATATGCAACGTGTTCATCATTTCCCCCTTCTTAGGCACACAATACAAGAAGCCTGGTTTAATTAAAGCTGCATAGTCCGATGAAACATTAACTTTTCAAAACCAAAACAATTATTTAGATTTGATTCTACATCTTTAACTTAGATTCTAATGCACTTATTGAGTATGCATTGCCACATAGAAGTCAATTTAATAGAACATATTACTGCAGAACCCTATGGTGTAAGAGTTTTGATGTGCCTATGATTCTTAATTTTAAATGTTTATACTTCAGATATCTCAGAAGCTAGTCATTTAATATAAAAGTTACTTCAAACTTAAGTAAAGTAGATCCTAGCAACCAGTTTAAAATAGTTATCTCAGAAAACTGACTGAAACTCAAAACCATCGGACTATGCAACTTTCACTCATCCAGTCACCATGACTCTATGGAGTAATCAAATTATCCTTTTCCCAACGGGTTTTCTAGCTATCTACTTATCGGATTAAAGGGCGCATTCCATATACGCGTAATGCGTAATGCGTTATGCGTTACGCGTTATGCGTTATGCGAATGCCAGAATTCCATATACGCGTAATGCGTAATGCGTTATGTGGCGCACGACTGGCTATATTTAAAAAATAAAAATAAACAATTATTCTCCATACTGCTCTGTATGTGACCAAATATTGCATGTATATCTATGTAACTTTTTGTATGTCAGATGGGGGTTCCTACCTTTATTATAACCAAATTATAGATAAGTATTCATATTTCTGTGCATATGGTAGCATTTTTAGCTTTCCCCTAACCCTATGTCTCCCTGGTGCCCAGCTCACCATGTGTTTCCAATTAGCACCCCTCTGTGAGGCCGTTCCGTAATGCTCAGTTGCCTCTCCTGGTGTTAAACTAATAGAGACATCAGACTCAGGTTTCTATTCACATCCAGCTTGACGCATAACGCATTACGTACCGATCGCTACAGGGACCGATCGGGATAATGAATTTCTGATGCATTCGCATTCACATTACGCATTACGCGTGTATGGAATGTAGCTCATAGGTTTCAAGGCGTTTCGATTTTTTGTCGCATTCGCATTCGCATTCGCATTACGCATTACGCGTATATGGAATGCGCCCTTAAGGAGTATGTAGGTCACACTGTTATTGCTTGTAAAGCTGAATTATTATGTTGGCTCAGTTCGATTGACTTTGTTCATTGTTCCTTTATTGGTGTATTACGGCCGAGCAACATACAGGGTTATATCAGAACGAGGCGTATTCACTTGTGTTGGTTTGCATTGATGTGGTTTTATAAGGTATTATGTAATTGGAACTATTGTATTGTAGTGGTATGCACTGACCTCTCAGGCAAGTAACCACATAGACAGGTAGGCGTGGGGAGTGTATTGATATCAGGGAGCCTAGGTGGTGTAATGGTTAGCACACTGGCCCGGAATGCAAAGAGATGTGGGTTCGAGTCCCGCTCTAGGCACAATATTTCCCATTTTCATCACTCCCATGACACTGGTTGCCGTGATCATGATCCTGTACAAGCTTTGCGCTGTATGGTTGTTGAACCTACCCTGTGTATGTATGTATTAGTGCATTGCCTGTATGTATGTAATTGTAAGCATTACAAGACTTACAATTCCAGGGGGACGAGTGTAGTGGTATGCACTGACCTCTCAGGCAAGTAACCACATAGACAGGTAGGCGTGGGGAGTGTGTTGATATCGGGGAGCCTGGGTGGTGTAATGGTTGGCACACTGGCCCGGAATGCAAGGAGATGTGGGTTCGAGTCCCGCTCTAGGCACAGTATTTCCCATTTTCATCACCCCCATGACAGTATACCACGCAGTCATATTATCCTGAAACACAAGCAACTACTGCCTGCCATAGCTTAATGCTACCAAGCACCGTGTCAGAGTGCTTTGGTAGCATGTAGTAACGTGTGAAAGTATTTGGTGTGAAGGTATTTGGTTTGAAGTTACGACCTCCAGCACAGGAAGCAGCCACCTTACCGGCTAGGCCATCTGGTCCTGTCAAGAATGGTAGGAAACAGTTCTTTTTAGTGAGAGATTTGAATGTATTAACAACCACTTATGATTCTTATTAGGAATTAATAGTATGGGGTAAACTCATGATCTCTGCACTTAGAACTGGAATTCAACGGTTGTTGGCATTTTGCATCTTAGCAACATCTGAGGTCATATCAGAACATGTTCCGATGTGTGACAGTGCACACTCATTGGTACTTTATAGTGCTGCCCTACTGGGAGACTGGGCTGCTGGAACCATGACCCAAGGTCCCACTCAGTCGCAGTATCCTGATAATAAAGAAACCAGTCCCTGTCCTGTTATTATAAGGCCGAGTGCAGGCCGAGTGCATGCTTGGTAGTGACAAGTATCGCTTTTGCAAGTCACTAGTTTGACTTGGCTGGGATTTGAACACCTAACTGGTGCATTTATTGAACATTTATTGATGGGAGTATTAAGTCAGTTTTTATAGAATATGTTTCTGCTGAAACCTATGGTGTGAGAACTTTAACATGCTTTTTAAAATTAATTTGACATGTTTTCACTTCAAATATCTTCAAATTAGCCGTTTAATGAAAAAGTTATTTTAAATTAAAGTATAGTTGATTATAGTGATTAACCTTACCTCAGACGAATTGTGGACACCCAAAGACATCGGACTATATTAATTTAAAATGCTTAAAGTTGCATATCTAACTTTAAGCATTTTAAATTAAGTACAAATTCTGCCTAAAGGAGGATCGTTAGAGGAGGGTACACATTGTAGGTAGATCATTTTGTAAGTAAGGAACTGATCATTGTATTATCCTGGTATTTTACTTTTAGATGACTATAATTACATCAGATGCGTTGGCTGAATCAGTAAGAGCCATCAGGAAGGTGAGGTGTTCAAACCAGATGGCCTAGCCGGTAAGGCGGCTGCTTATGTAGGATCAAATATAGCATTTTAGTTTTTAAATGTTAATGTTTTCATCGGATTATGCAGCTTTAAAAGTGGGCGAATATTATATATCCCATCAATAAGTAATTCTCTGGTGAATTACCTTAAGATGAAGAAAGTAAATGTATCATAGGACCGCTAACAGACAATCGCACTGACGAGACTTTAATGAAAGGAGGTCGGGATAGGTTTATGAATGCTTTGTCAAACAGGCGCCTGGTTGTCCCGGTAGTTATGCTTTACGATGACAGATATGGGTTCTTTGCATCCCCTCGCTGGGATGCCGGTGACTGAGGTCCGTGATTGGTACAGACAAAAGGGGGAGTTTTCTACTAAAAATGGACCAATATGGTGCAACTGATGAGATGCAAATATTATGTTGGCCTACACATATACACAGATATGCATGTCTATTTATGTATGTGTAAGTTCCCATGAATATGTTGGGTGATATATAGTTTGTTGTTGTTTTACGTCCTAGCAACATGTGGCATTCTCTGTGGCGGAGTGGTTAGAGTGTTTGACTTTTTTTCTAAGTCCGACTCCTAATCTGAGGGTCGGCGGTTCGATTCCCCATGCCCCCAGCTCTGCCAATTTGGATTTCCACTGCTGTGTATAACTTACAGCGTCATCAAAGGCCGGTTGCTCTCATACCATGTCTATGTGGTGTGGGAGGTTAAAAATCCCTTGGGTCGGTAAAAGTGTAGGCTCGGGCTTTCTATCGACCAGCAGTGGAATGAGGAAGACCAGTCGTCTATGACTGAAATTTACCCTGCTTAAACAACTAATGGACCAACAACAACAACAAAATCTAAGGTCATATCAGGACAGGGTGATTTATATAGATATATATATAGCCCGTATACACACCTGTTTGCACCTGTAAAGCAAGGAGGGATCCGGCTACACTTTCTACAGCGTTGACACTATGGGTTCCCGGGTTTGACACCAGGTGGGCTTGCAGCGCTGCTGGCACCCCGGTCGCTTCCCCAATGCGCCAAGCGGTTCATTCGGGTTCCAGCTGTGCTTGAAGCGACTGCTCAGGCTTGGTTGTTGGTTTTTTTGTTGCCGGCTTCATGCAGCATATAACAGATTATTGCGGGCCCTGTGGCAGGAAGCACAAGTTGCCGGTGAATGAATTGTGCACGGTGCGACTGGTAGCAGCTACTAAGAGGGCAACCCGGTCCAGTACTATCCCTAATCCTGAGCAACCTGAAACAAAAATGAGCGACATGTCGGTAGAGTTGAAGAAAGAGGTGCGTGTGGAGACGGGGGCGGTAGCAGAGGACTTGGCTGACGAGGAGCGCGTGCTGAGGAACCAGGTAGAGGCGCTGGAGCGAAGGAACCAAGTTGCGACTCTACAAAAGCAGCAGAGGCAGCTGGAGGACGAGCTTGAGCAGTTGAGCATCAAGACGGTCGACCGTGACAGAAGCAAGTCGAGGCACATGCGTCGGTGTCGTCATGGTCGCCGGTTGTCTTCGTCCAGCTCCGGCAGCAGGACGCCTAGCAGGGAGAGACGGCGCAGACGTAAGTGGTCTCTGAAGCACCACACTTGTGACAGTAAGCAAGTTAAAAAACTAAATGTATATATAGATATATATATACAGTACATTTTGGAGCAAGTGGTACAGGCGTGAGGCAGATTCAGGGTAGGATGAAAAAGCCAGGTGACACCACCAGGCGAGGCAGAAAGCCTGACCAGTCGATGACTGGAGGAGTGTCAGTTAGTTGGTGTAGTGTTAGGAGGAACTGAGGACACATATAAAATCTGTTTCCGGATAATTATACATGTATAATTAAATATACAGCATATATATATATTTATATACATATATATATGAATATATATATATATATGAATATATATATGGCTGGGAATAAAATGCCCTGTTCACAGCAAATACACAAATATTCCAATTTAGACTCTGTTGGAATTCGGCCGCTCTAATCTATATGGTAGTGAACTCAAACGTGATATACTCCACTGGTGGCGCTATCTTGTCCCTGGTGGGCGAGCGATACATTATCCCAGCACCCAGAGTATCGAGGGAGAGGTGGCCAGCGCCCGCTCCATCCTACAGCTGTACAGGTTATATATATATATATATAATAGAAAAAGCCTCTGGTGCGACTGACACTAATCAACATCCGGCGGAGACGAGGTGGGCCGCAGGTGGCACCACCAATGCAGTGTTGGGTCTCACGGAGAATAGCAATATAGTACTATACTAATATTCCCTTCCGTATATTCATACCCGCATAATACCATATATATGACATATATATTTAGTGATTGATGTACGTTTATGTTACTTACGTGGTCTGTTCAAACATTGCTGATTGCATTAATATCTTAAGTACTTGTTTCATGATATTCTTTCTCAGAATTCATATCAAATGTACATGCTGTGTTGTTTCCAGCGAGGCCCTTCCTTCTTTTCCTGGTCATGCCACGTGGACAACTCCCTGCCTGCCCATAATGACTATCATTAATTTGGATGATGCCATGGGGACCTGTGTATGAGCGCTCATCGAACGGATATGTGCCCAAGTAACAGGTAGACATAGGGAGCTGATAACAGGAGTCCCCTTAACTGGAAGTCAACACATGCCGCGCTTTGGAAATACTTCATATTTGCAAAACTACTCACATTAAACACAATCCGCGCAACATTTCCCCCAAATAAATTTGCCTTACGAAGGAGATGGAAAAACAAGGCACATATGTAGTTGCAACAGGATGAACTGAAGTCCCCTTCACAGGCAGTCAATGCATACCGCACTTTGGAAATATTTCATATTTGAAAGGAATTATGGTACAAAACTACTCACATTAAGCCCAATCCGCACGGCACATGCTCCAATTAAATTCACCTCATCGAAGGAGATGAAAAAACAAGGCACATATGTATTTACAATTACAACAGTATGAACTGAAGTCCCCTTCACAGGTAGTCAATGCATGCCGTGCTTTGGAAATATTTCATATTTGAAGGGAATTAGAGTACAAAAATACTCATGTCAAGCACAATCCACACTACATATCCCTCAGTTAAATTCGCCTCAGCGAAGGAGACAATGAACTGAAGTCCCCTTCACAGGCAGTCAATACATACTGCACTTTGGAAATATATCATATTTGAAAGGGCTTATGGCACAAAACTAGTCACATTGAACACAATCCGCATGACATACCTGCCAAATATATTTGCCTCAGCAAAGTAGATGGACAAACAAGGCACATATCGGTTCAATTTTCAGGATCCTTTATTGGGACTGGAGTCTGTAAGTTCTCGCCGTTAGCATCTATCCTACTCGATTGGCAATTAATAATGGACAGAAGCCACCGGGGATCAGAAGGTTATTAGTAGGCATTAGATGGGATACGGGTCGTCAGACCATGATGGAGGATGAGGATTGTGGGGACAGTAGGTGAGCTCAAACTGAGCAGCGTGTTAGCAGTAGGTGAGCTCTGAGGTAGCAGTAGGTGAGCACGAGATGAGCAATAAGTGAGCAGTAGGTGAGCAGGAGATGAGCAATAAGTGAGCAGTAGGTGAGCAATAGGTGAGCAGTAGGTGAGCAGGAGGTGAGCAGTTCCTGAGCTTTGATTGAGTAGTAGGTGAATTTTCACTGAGCAGTAGGTCAGTAGTAAGTCAGCTTTAATTGAGCAGTACGTTAAGGTAGGTGAGCAGAATATTAGCAGTAGATGAGCAGTAGATGAGAAGTAGGTAAACAGTAGTGAAGCAGTAGATGAATAGTAGGGAAGCAGTAGGTGAGCAGTAAGTGAGCAGTGGGTGAGGAGTATGTGAGCAGTAGGTGAGCAGTGGGTCAGCCTTGGTTGAGAAGTAAGTGAACGACTGATGAGCAGTAGGCGAGCAGTAGATGAAGAGTATGGAAGCAGTTGATGAATAGTAGGGAAGCAGTAGATGAAGAGTAGGGAAGCAGTAGATGAGTAGTAGGTGAGTAGAAGGTGAGGAGGAAATGAGCTTTGATTGAGCAGTAAGAGGGCCTTGATTGAGCAGTAGGTGAACAGTAAGTGGGCAGTGGATGTGCAGTAGGTGAACTATAGGGAAGCAGTATGTGAACAATTGGTGAACAGTCATATCACGATGGGTGCCAACTTGTGAAAATGCGCACTCATGGTATCGATATAGTGCTGCCCCACCAGGAGACCAGGTCACCAGCACCATGACCCGATATTCCACAGTCACATTATCCTGATATTGTGCTAACCAGTCCTTGTCCTCTCCTATTAATGCCAAGTGTCAAGCTAGGTAGCGACAAGTATCAATTTTGTAAATGACTCTCCTGAGATTTGAACCCAAGAGCTTCCGCACTGGAAGCCTGCGTTCTACCTATTCGGCCACCGCGTCCAGTTATATCAGTTCTGAATTATGTCGAATATCTATAGAGTAAAAATGAACAGAACAATGCAATGTGTGCATATATGTGACATATAACATATTATGCGAGCATAAAGATATAGAAGCGAATATTACTTAGTGTTATTATTATTGTTATACTCCATAAGATGCGACACTCTACCAGTGGCGCCATCTCGGCCCAACTGTCCTCAACCGGATGTTGACCAGTGTCAGTCGCACTGGAGCATTTGAAGAGTTCAGACACAGAACCACATACAAGCCAATCCAAAAATGTAGTATAAATAAAAGGTTTTTACCCGAAAATAATTTCAAAGCTCACTAATTCCAATTGTCATATGATCACATGGTTAATGAGCAATAACCAAAAGAGTAGGAATATATTTTTTAAATGTGAAGGTTTGATTCCAATGTTTACCTCCACTTTTGGATTGGCATTTACAGAGTTTGGCGCCTGAACTCTTCATTTTTGTTCTACTACTTACCTGCTCTGCTAACATACCTGCTCTGCTACTTACCTGCTCTGCTACTTACCTACTGCTCAGCTAAAGCCCACCCAGTACTCAGCCAAAGCATAGTTACTGCTAACCTGTTACTCACCCAATTTTAGAACTCGCTTATACAAACATATATCACACAGTATAGTATGTATTGCCCATGTGTCAAGGGAATTCCTCTGTCCCTCTGCACACATGCTCTACAGACACGCGTTAATAACAGAAGTGGTAATGTCTGTACATACATGAAGAGGCTAGCAGCCGGATGGAGGCTGGATGAGGCAACGAGTGATGAAGCAGCATACAATGATGAGAAGATGATCTTTTATGTACAGCAAATGCAATATGGCAGCGCATTAAGGCCCTGCAGGGGGTAACCTACAGTAATCATTGCAAATAGCATCAGGCACTATTAATGAGCGCAGAAACTGTTCCACATCATCCGGCTGGTTACAATGTAATGCCCGGCCGTCTTGTGTTTCTGTTTTTCACATTTCCTTTGTTTTTAATTTTTTGTCTAAATGTGATTTTTATCAGGATGCCCCCCCCCCCTGCTTCAGCCTGTAGTTTTTTTGTGTTTTTTTTGTCTGGGTGTGATTTTTATCAGGACGCCCCCCCCCCACGCATGCTTCATCAGAGGTGGAGAGAAATGGAATTAAACATTCTGGCTTTTAAGAAAGCCATAAACGCATTTCTCCTAGGCACAAGGTCGTCTTTAATCTTCGGAGTTTCATCGAAATACATGTGTAATTCAATTGCGGCCAGCAGCTTAAAGTGAGGCCATTTAGTGTGAGCTATAATGTGACAGGGGGGCATGTGGAATGGGGATTATTTAATTAAATTGTTGGGCGTCTTAGGCACATTATGGCATCAAGATGTGTGTGATTTATTACAAGACCTTAGGGAC